>OX463230.1:77836472-78436472 GCA_949820135.1 Sylvilagus floridanus
TAAATAAAATAATAGTACCTACAACTATAATTTCTATATTTTGTCTCGTTTATGAAAATGTTTCTTAGCTATATAAAAAACAAAATTCATAAAAGATAAAAATATGCACATTTTATCTAATCAAAATTAACAATTTATCTTGAAAGACACAGCTATGAATGAGACTATGATACAAGACAGCAAGAAAATATTTGCAGGGGCTGGTGTGGTGGCATGGTGTGTAAATCTACTGCCAGCATCCAATATGGGTGTCACTTCTTGTCCAGGGTGCTCCACTTCTGATCCTGTTTCCTGTTAATGGCCGGGAAAAACAGCAGAAGGCCCCAGTGTTTGAGCCTAGCCACCCACGTTGGAGATCTGAAAGAAGCTCCTGGCTCCTGACTTCTGCCTGGCCCAGCCCTGGCTGCTATGATCACCTGTGGATTAAACCAGCAGATGGAGGATCTTTCTGTCTCTTTCTCTCATTCTGTAACTATGACTATCAAATAAATTTCAGAAAATAAGTTTTTAAAATTGCAAATACATACATGATGAAGTATTAATATCTGGACTATATAAGCAACTCTAAAGTCATTATTAAGAAACCAACCATCTTGGGGCTGGCACTGTGGCGTGGTACATAAAGCCACTGCCAGCAGTGCCAGTATCACTGGGCACCAGCTTAAGTTCCAGCTGATCCACTTCCAATCCAGATCTCTGCTTGGCCTGGGAAAGCAGTAGAAGATGGCCCAAGTCCTTGGGCCCCTGTGCCCTCATGGGAGACCTGGAAGAAGCTCCTGGCTTGTGACCTCAGATCGGCCCAGCTCCAGCCATTGTGGCCATTTGGGGAGTGAACCAGCAGATGGAAACTTATCTCTCTCTCTCTCTCTCTCTCTCTCTCTCTCTATGCCTCTGCCTCTCTATAAAAGCTTTCAAATAAATAAATAAATCTTGAAAAAGAAATCAGCATCTTAATTTAAACAAGTCAAAGTCCTGAAAAAATTTATCATTTTATCAATTAAGGATATACGAAAGTGTTCCATATGACTACTCATTGGGTAAACTAAACTGAAACAAACTGAAACAAACATTGTTTAGAATGTGACATGATAACACACAGCATCTAGAATGATTAAATTAAAATACTTACCATATTGCATGTTGGTGAGGATGTGGTGCAATTTTAACAGATAATTTGTCAGTGGAAATGTGATGTAATGGAACCACTTTGATTTACTTGTAGATACATATATTTTTATAAAATATTAAATGTGACTGTCAATTATAGAAAATGTGAATTATTTCTGTAAACCAACAAAAATACTAATGTGTGTGTGTGTGTGTGTGAGCATGTGTGTGTGTAAGTATGCACATATGCTTACATATATACATAAGATTAGGAGACTATACAAGGGCCTTCTGGGATGGGGTATTGAGAGAGAGAGACATTACAAAAAAGAAAACGGAATAAAAACCTTGATCAGATTCCATCACATTAATACATTTGCATAATTTTATAATTCTCATAGTCAAAAATGGCCAGAAAATAGTCAATGGAAAAAATCCAGATATAAAGAATTCACAAATATTAAATTATGCATCATTCTGAACAGCAGAGTTCAAATCTTTTGTCTTCCTTTGCTGTCCCACCAAATATGTGAATGATCCCTTTGTCTAGCATGTCCACATTGTACACTACTTATCCAGTAGTCACTTACTGGCCTTCTTGGCTGCCAAATCAGCAACAGCACTTTGCCATACTTGTGTTGATTTAACTCTCATTTTACTTAACAATGGCCGCAAAGTGCAAATATAGTGGTATTGACAATTGACATATGTCAAAAGAAATGATAGCATCCTTTAATTGAAAGGGTAAAGTTTATCATAGGTATGTAAATATAGGAAAAAAAACACAATACATAGAGGATTCATACCAACTGCAGGTTAAGGCACCTATGGGGAACTTGGAACATATCCTTTCAGATGAGAGGATTACTGAACAAAAAATAGGTACTTTAAATATTTCATGAAATTAGTGTACTTCAAAGTTTTTGTTATCTGTATAATGGAAGTTCCAAATAGATCAATGTAATATATCATGCTAACTCTCACAGATCTTTTAGATTACTTCAAACGTTAATTACACAAACATTAATGCAGTTAGACACAAAATTCCCGGAGGAAAATGTCAGTTATTAATTTTAAAAATGAAATATAAAGTCATATTTTTAAAATAATGCGATCATTATTATAGAAACCCTCTCGTAGTTTAAATAAAATTCCTGGTAAAAAATAAAAACTGAATATAGAATTGATGGGGAAAATTGAATAAAATGGTTGGAATAAGCAACAAAAATAAAGTATGATCCAGAAACAATAAAAGACACCAAAGCATTAGTGTCTTTTGAGGCCTCTGTGAATGTCTGCTGTCTTAGATCTTGGGTTAAAAGGGACCAAGGTAACAGGATGTTAAGGCTGTGGAACGCACAGGATGAGAGGTCTGGTCTGCCACTCTTTCTATAAAGGTAAAGGAATGAAATGTTCTGGAGCATGAGAGGAGTGATACTTGGCTTTATCAAGCAGAGCTTTGGACAAAGCAAAGCAAAGGGGAAAATTTTCAGGAAATTTCCATATGCACGTTTCTGATGTTGGGACACATTTATCCCACATTTCATACTATCCCCTCTTACCCACACTCAGAAAGTAATTCAGCTTGGCTGCATCTCTGCATATCTAAGGGAAATACAGCATTAATTCTCTGTAGAAAAAAAACTTCAGAATCAAATTTCATAAAAATTTGTAGCTAAAATTTAGTGAATAAGTTAATAGTAAATTATTACTAGAAATATATGCAGAGGGGTCAGTGCTATGGCATAGCAGGTAAAGCCAATGCCCTGCCAGCATCCCATACGGGCGCCAGTTCAAGACCCGGGTGCTCCAATTCTTATCCAGCTCTCTGCTATGGCCTGGGAAAGCAGTGGAAGATGGCCCAAGTCCTTGGGCCTCTGCACTTGCATGGTATACCTGGAAGAAGCTTCTGGCACCTGGCTTTCGGTCAGCACAGCTCAGGCTGTTCAGACCATTTGGAGAGTGAACCAGAGGAAGGAAGACCTCTCTCTCTCTCTCTCTCTCTCTCAACATTTATTGATTTCAAATAAAGAAAGAGGAAAGCAAATGTATAAGAAGTAAATGAAGAAAAAAATCATGCAAATGCAAAAGAGTACTTCTAGATATAAAACCAGGGGCTGGCATTGTGGAGCAGCAGCTTAAGCTTCCACTTGGGACGCCAGCATCCTTTACCTGATTCCAGGCAGCTCAGCTTCTGAGCACAAGTACTTGGGTGCCAGCCACCCACTTGAGAGACTTGAGTGAAACTGCAGGCTTCTGACTCCAGTATCTCCTAGCCCTGGCTGTTGTGGGTATTTGGAAAGTGAACCAAGGAATGGAAGATCTCTCTGTGTGTGCATGTGTGTGTACTCCAATATTAGGAGCCAAAACTTATCTGTTTTGATGAGGATGGAGGCCAGAGTCCTGTCTTATCAGGACAAGCCTGAGCCCCAGTTGTGTGTGTCACTCTGCCTTTCAAATAAATAAATTGGTAAATAAATTGTTTAAAAAATAAAATTGACAAAATGTGTGGGTCTCCAGACATCATACTCAATTTCAATCACATTCTATGACACTGAAAAGCACTAGTAATAAAGAGAAATGCTTAAGTGCAATCAATAAATAATGATGCAACTACAAAGAAATTGAAAATATGCTGACAGATGAGTTCTTAAGTACAGTTATACAAGGTGCAAGACAAGAATAACATACTCGAGATTATAATGAGCCAAATTATGTGATACAATATTAGGAGCCAAAACTTATCTGCTAGATAGTCTCTTTTGATGAGGATGGAGGCCAGAGTCCTGTCATATCAGGTCAAGCCTGAGCCCCAGAGTGTGAATAAAAACACAAAACAGGCAGAAAAAAAGAAAAAAAAACAAAAATACACTGTAAATGCTTAATTTGTAATAGAAAACTAAGTATAAGGGGGCCGGTGCTGTGGCACAGTGGGTTAATGCCCTGGCCTGAAGCGCCGGCATCCCATATGGACACTGGTTCGAGTCCTGACTGCTCCACTTCCGATCCAGCACTTTGATTTGGCCTGAGAAATCAGTAGAAGATGGCCAAAGTCCTTGGGTCTCTGCATCCACATGGGAGACCTGGAGGAAGCTTCTAGGGAGTGAACCATTGGATGGAAGACCTCTCCCCTCCTCCGCCTCCCCTCTCTCTATGTAACTCTGACTTTCAAATAAATAATCTTAAAAAAATTGAATATAAAGGAACTAAACACCTAATTTAAGAAGTAAGAAAAATAAAATATAAAAATACAGAACAATAATGCCAAGAATATATATAAGGATGTTAATAACATCGAACTCAAAGTATAATAAAGAAAATTAACCAAATTCACAGTTTCTTGAAAATCTATATATAAATAACAAAAATTGGTACATCAAGAAAAGAGTGTGAAGGTATAAATAAGCAAAATTAATATCAAATAAAATTATTGATGAAGAAAAACTAAATTGGGTCAGATTTAGAAAAAAAATTGTAACAATAGGTAAGTAAAATTTATATGTGCAATACTCACTCAAAAAGAAACAGCAACCATGAAACAGTTGAAGTCCATTAAAGTAATTTAATCACTAGTTTGTTCTTTTTGCAGAGTAAAGGGAATGTCCAGAAATAGATTTAGGGTTAACTTTGTCTTCATGGTAATAAAAAGTGAGAGGAAAATGTGGTTTTACTCTAGTAACTCATTAAAAAGAGAGTGGAGACTAGACACTTACTGTCAACCTCACACTCTTGAACTGATGACCCTTGTTAATTTGGAACAAAACTTATACTTTATAGTTTAACAGGTAAAGCTGCCGCCTGCAAAGTATACCAAATATGCTCCAGTTTGAATCTGGGCTGTTCTGCTGCTTTTCCGGCTATCTTCTAATGTGCCAGGGAAAGCAGTAGAGGACGGTCCAAGTCCTTGGGCTCCTGTACCCAAGTGGCAGACCCAGAAGAATCTCCTACATCTTGGCATTGGTCTGGCCCAACTGTGTCCATTGTAGCTATTCCCGAATGGCCTAGTCTAGGGGAAGATAGTTAAAAAAATGTGGAGAAAGTGCAATCTCAGGGAAGAGTTAGGGAGAAAACAACAGAGGAAACTCCACGCAAATTTTAGGGAAGGACACTGTGGGCCTGCAAGGATGCTGTAGATGCACACAACTCAGGTCCTCAGCAGTCAAGAGCTTCAGCAGCAGCATTGGAGAGTAAGGTGATACCAGAATGCAGGAGCCCAAGCCACTGGCAATAAAGTTGTAGGAAGAGACTGGTGTGAGTGTGGCTTGGCATCCCATAGGAGCCAATATACATGCCAACCTAGAAGACAAAAAGGGGGCACTTTTCTCTCTCCCCTGACACCTGGCACTGTTGTACTGTAACTGAGATCAGGTGAGAGCCATTTTTGACATACATAACAACTGTGCCAACTCATGTCCACACCCCAGCAACCAGCTTAGAGGTGATACCTGAGTTTGGCTGGGAGAACTGACCAGGGACTGAGTGCTGTTGCCTTTGGGAGCTTTGTGTGCTGGGACTGTGAAAACACTATGGCTGCCTGTGAGGGTACCGGATGTGGCTGGATCTTTGGGTAGTCATTGTGCATAGCTCCACACACTAAGGGCTCCCTGATTCCCTAGTGAGGGTCATTGCTGTGGGATCTATGCTTACACTGAAGACATCATGGATCCTTTGTGTGGTTCTAGTGGCAGTGCAGATGAATATTGTACACACTGTGGCTAGCATCCAGCATTTGTCTCCTTAGAGGAGAGGAGGTGAGCATGAGACTACACCAACAGAGCTGAACAAATCTTCTCCTTGATAAGAAAAAAAAAAGAGAGAGAGAGAGATTTATCACACCCAATTTTGAAGTCATTTTGGACACACCCCTTACCATTGAGCACTGAACAGAGCTCCTTGGCCGCATCCAACACATGCCTCAGGGTGTTCACTGAAAGAGCAGACACTCCACTGAGCCACAGAGGAATAGTTCAAAGATAAAAGCCATCACAGGAAAAAAAAAGTTAACCCACCAAGCATCTCCACAAATTCATAAAAATAAACACAGCAATTCAAGAAGCAAAAATAAGGAAGACAACATGACACTCCCAATGAGACACAACAACACTTCAATAGTAGAATGTGGAAAAGAAGATATTGAAGAAATGCCAGAAACAGAATGAACTAAAAAAATTGATTTTAGGGTTACTTAGAAGTAATTAGAAGCAAATCCGAAGAGTTAAGGAAATCCATACATGAAACAAAAGAAATTTGTCTCATGAAAATGAGATTTTTAAAGAGAAATCAAACTGAAATACTGGAAATGAAGAATTCAATAGGACAAATAAAGAATATGGTAGAAAGCCTTAACAACAGAATCAGATAGGAAGACTCTCTGAGTTAGAAGACAAATCTCTGATAATTTTACAGTCAGACCAAAAGAAGAAGAAAGGAGAAGGAGAAGAAGGAGAAAGAGAAGAAGAAGGAGAGGGAGAAGAAGAAGAAAGAAGAGAAGAAGGAATGAGAAAACTAAAAAGCAGTGTTGGAAATTTATGGGATACTATTAGAGGACCCAACATATGGGTTTTAGGAGTTCCTGAAAGCATGGAAAGAGAGAATGGATTAGTAGGCCTTTTTAATGAAATCATTATAAAAAAAATTTCATAATTTGGAGAAAGAAAGGGACTTCCAGGTAGAGTAAGCACATAGAACTCTTAATAGACATGACCAGTAAAGATCTTCATCACAACACATTATAGTCAAACTCCCCACAGTAAAATATAAAGAAAAGATTCTAAAATATGTGTGAGAGAAATACCAGATTACTTTTGGAGGATCTCCAATTATATTCAGAGCTGACTTCTCATTAGGATCCCTATAGTCTAGGAGAGAACGGCAAGATATATTCTAAGTGTTAAGGGAAAAAAAACCTGTCAACTCAGAATACTGTACAAAATTCTCATTTATGAATGAAGGCGAAATAAGGACCTTCCAAAACAAACATATTTTGAAAGAATTTGTAACCACTCATTCAGCCTTACAAAAGATGCTTAAGGATGTGCTATACATTGAAACATGGTCAACACTATGAAAGGAGGTGAAGACATAAAATTTCCCAGTAAAAGTACAAAGGAAATTTGAAGTAAACAATAGAAATATTTTTGAAAAAATGGTAGGATCAAGTTGTTACTTAATAATAGTCACCTTGAATGTAAATAACCTCAACTCTCCACTTAAATGATACAGACTGGATAAATGGGGAAAAAAATCTATTTGCTGCCTATAAGAAACATATCTCACCAACAAAGATACACACAGACTGAAAGTGAAAGGATGGAAAAAGTTATTCCATGCTAACAGAAACTAAAAATGAGCTCATGTAGCCATCCTAATTTCAGACAACATACATTTTAACACAAATACTGTTAAAAGAAACAAAGAAAATATTTGTGTTTGTATACCTTAAACAAAGGGTTTCTGGGATAAAAAAAGAACAGAAACATCAATGGGTAAGTTAAAATAAAATGTGAAATCATACCAGAATAGACAGTTATGCACCTGAGTCATTTTTATGGTATATTTTTAAGACTATACATTTATCGTTTTTTTCCTTGATGCAAATTGAAGTTCTCTAAAGTTCTATAGCCTGTTAGATTATTGTTTTAGTATTCAAATCTCTGCTACCATGGGGACCAGATACACACATGATTCATATAGTAGCTGGAATTTTTTTTTCTTTGTAAAAAGCTATTTATTGCTGAAATAGTTTAATAGAGTCTAGTTCTATGGTCAAGGCTTGGCATTGAATATATGAGGGTACTTCAAAAAGCTCTTGGATCAATAGAATTAAAAGATTTTAATTTTTATTCAAAAATTTTTTGAAGTTCATGGGTAGTATTTTATAACATGCATTTTCCATGGAGTTTTTAATGACCCTTCATATTCTTGAGATTTTGAAATATGTAATGATATATATGAATGTTTATAAGTGGTGATGGTATAAATTTTAATTTCCTTTGTTGACATTTATATATTTGGCTCCTGAAAATAATCAACCTTCAGTACTCTTTATTTTATTAAGTAATATACAGATCTATGACCTTCTTTATCAATAGCTACATTTTCTTAATTTATTGAAAGAAACATTAGCTGAGATTTCACCTTCCTAGCACATTGGAAGGGATGACTAAGTAGATAATTGGAGAAGACTGACTAATTAGTTGAGCCAGATCATATGCAATAATTAATTAATTAATTAAACTCTCTGCCTAAACTTAACTGATAATTTAAATAATTAAAACAATTTTCTGGACACTGGTTAGTCAAGGTCATCATGCTGCCTAACTCTATAGAGTCTACTATATATGGTATAATCATGCCATGAAGTTTTGCAATATGACAGCCTCAGGCTAGCGTTCACATTATCTGTGTACATTTTAAAGCAAGTGTTAGCAATTAATAAAAGTAGATCTCAGAAATGCCTGGAGTAATGGCTTTTATCATACCAAATGTGAGGTAAACAGATCTTGGGAGCACAACCTAAGAATAAAAATTGAAGAAAAGTCGCAAGCATCAGTCAAATTCCTTGAGAAAAATCTTGTGAAGACCAGGGGCTTTGTGAGGTCAGAGACTGTTAGGACAACGATACACAACACCAGAGTGTCTTTTTTCAGCTCATTATAACAGGAACTCTTTAAAAAAGTATATTTATTTATTATTTTTTTTTTACTTTATTTGCAAGGCAAAGTGATGAAGGAAGAGGTGTATACATACACAGAAAAAGTAGATCTTCCCTTTGCTGCTTCATTTCCTACATACCCACAACACCCAGGACTCGGCCAGGCTGAAGCCAGGAGTCAGCAAGCTCACATGAGTGGCAGAGGCCCAAGCATTTGGCCCATCTGTGCCTTTGCAGGCACATTAGCAGGAAGTTGGATAGGAAGCAGAACAGCCAGAACTTGAACTGGTGCTAATAAGAGCTCTTTAAGTTCCTGTGTCTTATAATGTCTAGGGAAGTAAAACTGAGCTGGCGAAGATTTTCTAGTTAGATGTGAAAGTTGTAAGTGGATAAGGCCTGCAGATGAATATATTTGGGGCTATTTCTCTCATAAGTAAAATAATTTGAAAAACGTACATTGAATACATTGAAGCACTAGTCTTTGCTTTACCTTCACTCCTTTCTTATTCAGTTCCCTCCCTTTATTTAGGTAGATCCAAGTTCCTGACCTAGAGAATTTTCCTTCTGTCTAAAGAACTTCCCTTTCAAGGCAGGTCTTCTAGAAATAAATTACTTCAATTTTTTCCATTTTTTTTTCTTTTTCCTCTTTCTTTCTTTCCTTCCTTTCTTCCTTCCTTCCCTTCCTTCCTTCCTTCTTCCTTCCTTCCTTCCTTCTTTCCTTCCTTCCTTCCTTCTTTCCTTCCTTCCTTCCTTCCTTCCTTTCTTCCTTTCTTTCTTTCTTTCTTTCTTTCTTTCTTTCTTTCTTTCTTTCTTTCTTTCCATCTTTTAATTTTTTTTTCAAATGACAAGATTTTACACCAAGAAGTCAGTTAAATAGTACAAATTTATATTCATGGGAAATGTTAACAAAATTCAACTAAAAAACTCACCTTTCCCTGTGTGGGTAACACAATTCCAACATTTTACAGTGCAAGAGAGAAGGGAGCTGGGGGAACATCTGACACAAATCTCTCCCAAAAGGAAGGGTTAAGTGTCACATTCCCTCTCCACACAGGATCCAAATGGTGAGGATAATGTACCATTCATCTTTTTCAGCTGTTGATTTTTTTTCTGGTTCCTGTTCCTAGTCATCCATCCCTAAAGCCATTTCACCTTGCTCGCTGTCTTCTGTACTGTATTCAGTTTCTTCTTCTCCCTTGCTTTTGGAGGATGATTTTACAGGCTACAGACTTCTAGGTAGCTGTGTTCTTTTTTTTTTTTTCTCAATATTTAAAATATTTTAATCCATTCTGCTCATGTTATGTGATTCATTTTTTAAGATTTATTTATAGATTTGAAAGTCAGAGTTACAGAGAGAAGGAGAGAGAGTTTCTATCTGCTAGTTCACTTCCCAGATGGCTGCAAGAGCCAGAATTGGGCCTAACCAAAAGGAGCCAGGAGCTTCTTCCAGGATTCCCATGTGGATGGCAGGGACAGAGACACTTGGGCCATCTTCCATTGCTTTTCTCAGGCCATTAGTAGGCAGTTGGATCGGAAGTAGAGAAGCCAGGACACAAACCTGCACCCATAGGAGTTGCCAGTATTGTAGGCTTTGGCTTTACCTGCTACGCAATCATGCAGGTCTCAAGGTTATGTGATTTCTAATGAGAAGCTGGATGTGGTTCTTCTCCCTGATCCTCAGTAGGTGAAATGGTCTCAAACCCCTGCGTGCCCTCTTTTTTCTTTCTTTCAGTATGTTCTTTGATTTTCCATAGTTTGAAAATAATATAACTAAGTGCAGTTCTTTTTTTGTCATTTATCGTACTTGTTCTCTGAGCTTCCTGGATCTGTGATTTGTTGTCTGACATTCATTTGAGGCAGTTCTCAATCCGTTTTGTTTGAAATGCTTTTCTGTCTCTTGATGACTCATTATATAAGATAAATATAAATATATTAACATATACATTATCCATTTATAGTTCTGTTTTTATTTTTCCATATTTGTTCTCTTTACTTTGTAGTTTCAAGGTTTTTGTTGATATATCCACAAACTCTTTCTTTCCTCAGCTATGTCCAGTCAAAGGCATGTCTCATTTCTGTTACAATGTCCTTGACATCTAGTATCTATTTTCAGTTATTTCTAGAATTTTCAACTCACTGCTTACATTGGCATTCCATATTTTCCTTAGACCCCTTATCCTAGTAACATAGTTATTTTAAATCTCTCGTCTGATAAATACAATATCACTGCTATATGCTGCTAAGTTTGATTCTGATGCTTTCTCTTTCTCTTCAAATTGTGGTGTGTGTTTTTTGGGAGCAAGGTGTGTATTTCTCTATACATTACTTTTTCTCTTGATAACTGATTGTGATTTACAAGGAAGTGATATAAGGAAGCCCTGATGAGGGTAGCAGTAATCTGTAGGCAGAGTGAAACTGTTAAGCATCAAATGGAATATGATGTGAATGAAGGCATAAATGAGTCTTTTTTACAGAAGGCATGATAGTAGAATGAATTGTTATGCTGCTTGCATGCCCAGTGCAAGACCTGAAGATAAGTAACATATGCAGAACAGCACAGTAAGCATTTCTTTCTGTAAGAAATCATCATCACAGCATTTCAAGCAATACCAATATATTTTGTTGTTCTAAAAGTCAAAATAATTTTGTTAGCAATCAAAGAAAAATCTGGAAAATTATTGTGGTTTGTATATTTTTAAAGCCATAGTTTACCAAATAATTTTCTAGCCATCTGTGGTTTATTTGAAGAGAAGAGGGGGGTTTCTTGCAGAGTTAAGCAGAACATCTCTAGATGCCAGGTGCAGTGACAGGTCTAAAAAACTGAACATCAAAATATTTCAAAATCCAACTTTACTAGTAACAATAAGAGAGGGTAGAAAATCCAAGGGTTTGGAGGGAATTGTCTGCACAGAAGCCTTTCCTGAAAAGCTGATTGCATGTCAAGAATCAAATTTAAAATGATACTCTCTCCAGATTCTGCAGGGAAGGGAAAAATTCAGTAACCTAAGGAAATGTGGGCACAGAGGCTGAAATGAAGGTAATGAAAGGTACCGATTCGAACATCATCATCAGGAGACTGATTCAGGCCTACGGGCTTTGACTGCCTCACCGGGCTTCTTGGATTCTTATTTATCTCAACTAAGCATAGTTGTATAGAACTTGAAATGTGACTTGATATGCTTTTATGAATTGCTCATGTGAACAAGGTGACAGACTTGAGGACAATGGGGTATAATAGTCATCAGGAAAGTTGAGGACTTTAGCAAAAAAACTTTGTTAGGAAGTCCTACCTGAAATGTTAAACAAAAACTTACTGGTTTTAGTTAACGACTTGCCAAAATCCATTCACTGGGACTGAGGAAACAAAAATCCTTGACAGCGGGTGACAAGGATGGGTCATTTCTGGGAGTCCCAACCCCTCTCAAGATCTATTCCACTTAAATGCTATAGCCTTTTATATTCCCATCTCCTAAAGTGAGGGTAGGATCTGTGATTTGCTTCTAATTAACATAACATGGCAAGAGAAATGCAATGCCAGTCTTATGTTCAAATTGTTTGTACAGTACTTGCTAACTCTGGAGATTTCTCGCGGGCTTGATTTTCAGCTTGAGAAGTCGATGTGGCAGGAACTGCAAGGAAATGTATTCTACCTAACAACCTGATAAAGTTTGGAAGCAGCCACTTTCTAGTTGAGATTCCAGATGAGAGCTCAGCATTGGCTAACTTTGATTATAGTCTGTGAAATTCTATGTAGAAACAACAACCAGAAGTCTATGTCATGGAAAAAATATTAAAAGACACATATGAATTTTAATTTGCTGATTATGTGGTAACTTGCTACATAGCAATTTTTAGCAAAATATCTCTAAAGGTAACTACCCAGAAAATCTCAGAAGTAATCAGGAAAATTGCCCTTTCCTCCCATGATAACTTATTTGCAATTTACTGCAAACTAGAATTGTCTCCGAGTGGGTAGAATGAATACTTTGAATATTCCTGAAGATTTATGATATTAATATAGCAGAGGACTGGCTCTTCTGTGGCATCTAAAATATTCTTTGCTTTTCTCACTTCAATTTTTCTTGGAGATGGTACCAGTTGACTCTTGAACCATCTACTGTGGCGGTGTTGAAAACACTGAAATGTTTACTTTCCATTCCCAACTGCAAAGGATCACCACCAGGACCTCATTTGTAGGTTTGTCACGTTGGTTAATCTGTCTCGTCTACAATCCATTCCTGGGAAGACCCGATCTCACTAAGAAGAGCTTTCCAAGCACTTTCTGGATAACTTCTCAGAGTTTGGAGGTAATAGTTGCCATTTGCTATGGTAAAAATTCTTAGATGTACCCAGACACTCTGTTTCTTCAATCTATGTTTTCTGTAGCCTTACAGGAAATACTTCATGTTTAGCTCTAAAATAATTCTATGTAATTTGCAATGGAAAGTTTCCCAAACTCTCTTAATTATTTTATCAATTTGCTCAAAAAATGGATCAACTACCATTATAAATTGTAATGGTTTGTCATAAGTCACCTCGACTTCCTCATCCAGCGCTCTGGGTTTCCATCACTGCAGAGCATTGTTTTAAAAATGTACTGTGCTTTGTATGCTTTATTCACAATAGCAGTTCCAGGTGCATATGAAGATAAAGGTGACTAATTAGGTTGCTGCTTATTCTCAAGGAAGTAATTAGGCATCATTAGGGTATTATTTTTTAAATTAGGGTTTGCTTTCATGTGGAATTTATATAGTGCTCTGTCTTTGTAGAAACAGTCTTGAAACTCATTCACTTGTTCAAAAGGAAAAATTAAATGTCATTATTAAGATCTACCTTTCTGAAAACATAGCCAATAGCAATTTATTCCAAAATTTGTCAGCCTCAAACAAAAGGTAATTTGAACCTTGACAATTTTTCTTTCAAGATGATTGCTATCTATATAAAGATATGTGGATTTTGTTCAAAATCATACAAAAGCATCATCCTCATAATCACAGTCAGTAAAAAAAAATCCTTATCATTTTCAAGTTGCTGAGATATGAAAAGTTCTAAGGTGTACACTTTGACCTCCAAAACCATGTTTTAGGTTTCCATTGTTGGATGGTTTCAGACAGCATTTGAAGACTTCATTTTGGAAAAAATATATATAGTCACATTGCCCAGTGTCTCTTTATATATACAGAATTATTCTTATGAGAACTTTAAGCATGTGACCACTAGGAGAGGTGTGCTATGAGGACACTGGGTAGATGCACACTTTTATTAAACTTAGTACTGGAAGTTCTTGCCAAAGCAATTAGATAAAGAAACGAAATAAAGAACTGTCATGGAAAGAAAAGGCCATGCCAACATGGCCGCTGGCAAGCGAGTGTCAATTACTCAAGAATGGCTTTGAAACCCACCTGGCAACGGAGCCTGCCTGGGAACAGGCTGTGATTGGTTAGGGCATAAACCGCCCCTTGACCGGATTGGCTGGTCTTGGCTATATAAGCTGTTGTACCAACTGAAATAAACAAGTCTGCATGCTGCTTGCCCAAGCCCATTTTCACCCGACTCCCGGGGTCTGTGTGGTGACTCTTTGCCTCTTGCCCCCACCACGCTCCTCCTCTCAGAAACGAATCCACTGCAACATTGTTGAGAAATCAACTGCAACAAAGGACATTAGATCAGAAAGGAGAAAGTTGAATTTTCATTGGTTGCAAGTGATACAGTTTTACATATAGAAAACACCAGAGTCCACCTATAACTTTCAGAATGAATAAAAAAAATTAGCAAGGTTACAGAATACAGAGTTCATGTGAAATGTCAGTAGTGTTTTTGTATGCCAATAGGGAGCTATCTGAAAAAGAAATTAAGGAACAAATGTATTTCTAGTAGTGCAAAAAATAGCTAGATCTACACTTAACTAAATAATTGAAAAATCTCTTCATTGAAAGCTATAGAACATCAATGAAAGAAATTGAAGAGGATATGAAGAAATAGAAAGACATCCTGTGTTCATGGATTGAAAACTCAAGGTTTTTACAACATATATAACAAGATGATTTAGAGATTCAAAAGAATCCCTATCACAATACCAATAACATTTTTCACAGAACTAGGAAAAAAGAAAAAAAAAAAAACCTCTAAAATTTACATGGAACCAAAAATGTCCCTGAACAAAAAAGCACTCTTGAGCAAAAAGAACAAATGGAGAAGTGGTTACACTACTTGCCTTTAAAATACATTACAAACTACATTAATTAGCATACATTGTATTGACATAAAAACAGACAGAAGTGTGAAACAGAATAGAAACCTTAGAAGCAAACCTACACACCAACAGCCAACTGATTATTACAATGTTGCTGTGACTATGCTATAGAAAGATGACAATCTTTTTAATAACTGTGCTGAGAAAATTGGAAATTTACATGCAGAAGAATGAAACTAGACCCCTGTCTCTCATAATGTATAAAAACCACCTCAAAATTGTGGGCTTGTCCTGCGAGGCCCACACTCTCAGGATGGTGGGGTGATGGCGTTTTGACAAGAAGCACCAGAGACCGTTTTGGTGAACATGTCCGTTTATTAGCAGTTAGGCACAAGCTTTTATAGGGCAGGCAAAGGGGAGTAGCTAGTTCAGGGTAGCAACACTAATTCCATAGGATAAAGCAGATACTGGAGCCACTATGCTTCTCCAATCAGCTTGAAGGTCACAGAGCCCATGTAGCCCTCCAGGTGGTCTTATGTGTCTGGGCCACACTCAAGAGCTGCTTACCTCATTAGAAATTACAAGGCCCTCAACAGGAAATGGGGTAGAGGAAATGTGCCTGGGGACCCTGCCACCTGCCAGCAGTCAGGTTATGGGTTGAGTCTCAGCGTGCTGAGTTCTCAACCAGGGTTTTCCCTTGGGGCGTGGTATGCCATGCCCTCTTGACCTCCTGCGTAAGCTAGGCAGGCAGTCTTCCAGCCAGGCACAGGATCACCCACACAAAATGTTTTAAAACCTAAACATAAGACAAGTGAATTTGACAGTACTAGAAGGAAAGATGGGGGGATGATTCATGACATTGGAAAGGACAAACATTTTTTTGGAGCAGATCCCCACAACATGAAAAGAAAATTAGACAAATGGGCTTTTATCATACTAAAGAGATAATGCACAACAAAGGAATCACTAAAGGCAGTGAAGACCCAATCCAAAGAGTGGAAGAGTGCCCTTGCCATGGGGGAGACCATGATGAAGCTGCTGGCTTTGGCCTGGCCCAGCCCTGGTCATTGTGGCCATCTGGGTAGAGAACCATCAGATAGAAGATCTATCCTTCTGCCTCTCCTTCTATCTCCATACATATTGTGGTACTCCATAAATATATACTTTCTGTATCAGCTATAAGTAAAAGGGAAAAAAGATAAATAGGAAACATAACAGTTCTTAGTGATTAATTCAATACAACACAATTAATACATGTAATTTAAAATGCACCAATCTCAGAGGGTTATTGTGAAAATTGAGTAAAAAAAAACCTGGCTAATTGAAATAAATATGTGAATGTTATATATGAATATTCTTATTTATCCTACCCTATCTACTAGGATTTCTGAGACATATGAAACAGGAAAAAAGGTGGTGTAACAGGTAATGCTGCCACCTGCAGTACTGGCATCCCTTATGGGCACCAATTTGAGTCCTGACTGTTCCACTTCTTACCTGGCTTTCTGCTATGGACTGGGAAAGCAGTAGAAGATGGTCCAAGTCCTTGGGCCTCTGCACCAACATGGGAGACCTGGAAGAAGCTCCTGGCTCCTGTCTTCAGATCAGAGCAGCTTCAGCTGTTCTGGCCAATTGGGAAGTGAATCAGTGGATGGAAGAAATGGGAAAAAATCTCTATTTCTTATTTTTTTTAATCTATCTGAACTGCACCATATAATATTGATACTTACCACCAGTCTGCTAAGAGAATGAGAACTTGATTTAAATAAGCTCTAAGTGTGAAAATATTCAGCTTTTGGAACTCAAATACATGTTTTCTACTTGCTGCTTTGTCTAGAAGGAAACATATTCCTTTATTAATACCGAAACATATTGGGCCGGCGCCGCGGCTCACTAGGTTAATCCTCCACCTTGCGGCGCTGGCACACAGGTTCTAGTCCCGGTTGGGGCGCCGGATTCTGTTCCAGTTGCCCCTCTTCCAGGCCAGCTCTCTGCTATGGCCCGGGAATGCAGTGGAGGATGGCCCAAGTGCTTGGGCCCTGTACCCCATGGGAGACCAAGAGAAGTACCTGGCTCCTGCCTTCGGATCAGCGTGGTGCACCGGCCATGGTGGCCATTGAAGGGTGAAACAACAGCAAAAGGAAGACCTTTCTCTCTGTCTCTCTCTCTCTCTCTGTCCACTCTGCCTGTCAAAAAAAAAAAATACTAAAACATATTGGTAGAGATGAGAGAATCAAACAAATGATTAAATGATCCACAATGCAGATAAAATAGTATAAAGCTTCAGTATTCCAATACACATAACCAATGGTCCTACAATTTTTGAGGTATAATAAATTAAGATAAAAGGTTCACATCAGCTATATGTAAGCTATTATTTTCCCTATCCAAATGGATATTTGGCTATGAGCATGTAAATTTCATATTTTATTGGAGTTAATTTAATGATTAGTATAAAATAAAAAATTAAACAGAATTTTTCTGCAAAGGCTTTTAACAAATTATATGATTTTCTACTTCAGATGAAACATATGGAATGTACATTTGAGTAAAAAGAAGAGTTAAGACTATTTCTAGAAGAGGAGAGAACATTGATTGATTGTAAGTGAAGCTTAGTGACTGTCCTTGATTAAACATCTGGTATTTCAAGTTGAAGACTGATATCAAATCATGAAAATGTTAGACTTATTAAATACTGAAAATTGTCACTTGGGACACCCACATCTCTGGGTGTAAGTCCTGGCTCTGCTTCCAATCTAGCTTCTTACTCATGTGCACTTTGGGAGGCAGCAGGTATGGTTCACATAGCTGAGTCCTATCATCCATGTGGAAGACCTTGTTGGAGTTTCAGGCTCTTGGTTTGGCCTGGCCCAGCTCCAACTGCTTGAGGCATTTAGAAAATGTACCAGTGATTTGATCTCTCTTTCTCTGTCTCTCTGTCTGTCTGTCTTTCTCTCTCTTTCACTCTCTCTCACTCTTTCAATCTCTTTGCCTTTCAAATGAATAAATCCAAAAAAAAATATAAATAAATAAGAGTACGCATATACAAATTCAGAAAACAGCTCAATTTGTGATGAAGAGAACTACAAATCCTTAAATGCAATTCATAGTATTAAAAGTAAAATTGTAGACAAATCTATAAAGCATATATCAGAAAATATTTATTTAGTGTTACAGATAATGAACAATATAACACTGTCCACAGCAAACAAATTGCAGACCATGTTTGCTGAGTATTCAAGGAGAAATACCATGCATTATGGCATTCACTAAAATGGGCAATTTATCCTTTTTTCCCCCTTATTTCTGTCATTTGAGCTCCTGAGCCACACACTTCCTGTAATATCCTTTCCAAAGCAGCTATATCTCTCATAGCAAAAACCATATCCAGTTATACAGAACATGTATTTATGTCTAATGCAGGTAGAGACTCCCTTGGTTGAAACATGTACCTTACATTATCACAAGTTCCCACACCTGTATTTTCCTTCAAACCTTATGGAAGCACAGAGAGATAGATTCATAGTTAGCCACATTGTTTGACAATGTGAATGTCCACAGACAGACATACATTTTCCTTTCAAACTAGGAATAAGAAAACTATATACGTGCATTTTGAGGTCATTTGTAGTGGATATTTACATGCAAAACCATTAATATAACCCTTTAGAAAACATTTAATTTCTTAATAATATTTGTTTTGAATGCATAGTAGGTCTTGGGGCATGATATAGAAAAACAATTGATAATGATAAATCTTAGTCACTTAGTAATTCAGCAAAGTGTTACTAAAAAATCGTGTGAGGATACTTCAAAAAAGTCCATGGAAAATGGAATTAAAAGATAAGTTTATTTTGTGCAATTTTTTTTAAATCCATGCAAAATTTTTATAACATATTTTTCATGAACTTTTTGAAGATACCTAATGTATTAAATATGCCAAGCATAAATATACACACAGCAATACTTCAGTGTATGCATTTGATTATACATGGTTAATTTATTACTTGTGAATGAAAATTTGAAATAAACTTAGAGAATTGCATAATGTCAACAGGGACAAAAAGGAATTTTAAAATTGAAAATAGCAATCTCTTTGAAAAGGTTACATCAACATATAAGCTTGAACTTCATCAGGAAAATCTTATTGTAATAATGGAAGTTAATCAAAAATCATAAATAATAGTGATTCCATTATAAAAAAAACTTGCCTGAAGAATTATATTATACCAAAGCAGTCATTCGAGATAAGCCACCTTATGTTTGTATCTTAAATATAAAACATTTAGGGGCTGGTGTTTTGGCATTGCTTGTTAAGCTGCCCCCTACAGTGCCAGCATCCCATTTAGGCACCAGTTCAAGTCTAAGCTCCACTTCAAATCTAGCTCCTTGCTAATGAGACTGGAAAAGCAGCAGAGGATTGTATTTGTGTCCCTGCATTCATGTTGGAGACCTGGATGAAACGCCTGGCTTCTGGCTTCAAATCAGCCCAGCTCTAACCATTGCAGCCATTTGGTGAGTGAACCAGTGGATAGAAGACCTCTCTCTCTCTCTCTGTAATTCTGCCTTTCAAATAAATGAAGTAAAAGAAATAAATCTTAAAAAAAAAATAGAACTCGAAATCCCAGGATCTCAATAGCTGTGCAAACAAATTACCTGGTTGCTTTGATTTAGTGTCTTTTTAAGTTTATATATTTATTTTATTCTAATTGAAAGGCAGAGTGATAAAGAGACACATACACACACACACAAACACACATACACACAATAACATACACAGAGAGCGAGAGCGAAAGCGAGAGCGAGAGATCTTCAATCTACTGCAAAACTCCCTAAATATCCCTAAAAATAAGGTTGGGTAAGTCCAAAGCCAGGAGCCAGGAACATCATCCAGGTTCCAATAAAGCATCAGATGGGACAAGCACTTGAGCCATCATCTACTGCCTGCTAGGATGCAATAGCAGACAGCTGGATTGGATGCATAGTAGATGGGACTGGAACCAAGACTCTGATGTGGCATGTAGGCTTCCTAAGCTGTGAATTAAATCGTTGTGCCAAAGTGTCTATCCCTTTCTTTAATACTTGTAAAATTAAAAGAAAAACTTGTTAGTCAGACCTTATATCATGTTAGAATAATGTAAATGAAAATGCTTTATACTCTAACTCAGAATGTACATATTCCTTACTGTCATTGCATTTGTGAAAATTATTAAAGATCTTTCTGTTAATTAATGTTGTCTCTACAGAACATAAAAATTATCTGACATCTTTTTCTACTATTGATACAATTGAAGATTGTATTTTTGCATAGGTATAAATCTGTTTTATGAAATTAATCATGCTTTGTTTCAGTTTCACATACATATATTTTACTACAGAAAATGTCTTCTTCTGCATGTGAAGTTAGTTTGTCTGCCATCATAGTTTCTCTAACTTCCACAGTTATAATTCAGTAATAGTGTAATTTATAGAACATGTAACAGTTCTTAAAACGTCTGGATACAATGGTCAGCTGATTCCCAAGGGAGTTTTTTATCCGATATTCAACATTATTATCATATCAAAGTTATGAATTAGTCAGATTCAAATCTCAAATGTTTACAATAACCTTGTTTTTTTTTTTTAAAAAAAAGATTTATCTATTAATTTGAAAGTCAGAGTAAAACAGAGAGAGAGAGGCAGGGAGAGAGAGAGAGAGGTTACCATCCGCTGGTTCACTTCCCAATTGGCCACAAGGGCTGGAGGTGTGCTGATCAGAAGCTGGGAGCCAGGAGCTTCTTCCAGGTCTCCCACATGAGTGCAGGGGCCCAGGGACTTGGGCCATCTTCTACTGTTTTCCCAGGCCATAGCAGAGAGCTGGATTGGAAGTGGAGCAGTCGGGACTCAAACCAGTGCCCATATGGGATGCCGGCACTGCAGGTGGAAGCTTTACTTACTATGCCACAGTGCTGGCCCCACACCTTGTCTTTACTATTAAGTGTAGCTTATTAATTTAAAAGACCACAGAGTCTGAATTATAAGATACTATGGAGGCATTTACACTGTCTTTACATGCTAAGTGATCATAGGCTGCTAAAACTGACAAAAAATAAACACCTTTCTGAGCTTCATCTGCTTATGGCAAAGTTGTAAATAAATCACATAATTTTTGTTAACCTTGTTAGTGTCCATCCTAATTTTAGCTTATGGCAATCTCATATCTCCCATTATTAATGACTGTTCCCAGTGCATATTTTCATTTTCAGGATCTAATACATATTATGCACATTTTTATGTCGTAATCAGCAAACATTTCTTAAAAGTGTCAATTCACTTTTTATAAATTTGTTGAGTATACCTAAGAATCTCTTGAAAATCACATCTCCTTTCCTGACCTATGTCCATAGTCATAGTCCTTTTAATATCACGTTGGCTATTTTAGCATTCTAGATATTTATTAATCATCTTGTTTACTATTGCAAATAGAATCTTTTTAACTGCTTCTGTTATTTTAAATGGAGAGATTACCATTTTAGATATTTATTTCATATATTAAAAGGTAGAGTGAAAGAGAGAGGAGACACACATACATACACACACATTCATACGAACACACAGAAGGGTAGAGAGAGAGTAATACATATATATATATATATATATATATATATATATAGAGAGAGAGAGAGAGAGAGAGAGAGAGAGAGAGAGATCTTCTGTTCCTTGTTTTATGCTCAAATGACCACAGCAGCCAGGACTTGGCCAGGCCAAAGCCAGGAGCCAGTAACTCCATCCTGATATTCCACATGTGTGGCAGAGGTTCAGGTATTTGAGCTATCATCCACTGCCTCACAAGGCACATTAGCAGGAAGGTAAATGGGAAGTGGAGCAGACCAATGGGACCAGAACAAGTGCTCTGACAAGGGATGCTCACATTCCAGGCACCAGCTTAATCCGCTGTGCAACAGCACTGATCCTTGTTAATCTACCTTCAAATACACTCATTCATTTTTCTATTCACTGAAATCTGCTGATAAACTCACAGAAGTTTTTAAAAATAATTTTTCAAGTTGAGTTTTGTGTTTTCTCATCTTCAAATGTCCTCTATTTTGTTGTTGTTGTTGTTGATTCCTCAGACACATTAGCAGGAAACTGTATGGAAAGCAGAGCAGTGTCGAGTCAAATCTGTATTCTGATATGGGATGTTGGTGTCACAAGCATTGGCTTAAAGTGCCCCAAGGCTGGCCGTGAGATAATCATTTTCAGTGGAAAATAAACTGCTAGCGACTCTTTAGAATTTCACTATTTAAGCTTTGTTTTATTCTAAAAAATATAATGCTAAACTTTTATTAGTAAGAAGCTGTAAATATACATTTTAAGATGCATAATGAACCATTTTCAAACACCAGTTCAAATTTTAGCACTCAGATGACCTGTGTGGCTTTATTGTGGTCAAGGATGTGTGCAGAATATGAGGAAGATGGGGACGAGAGAAGAAAGTAAAAGAGGCAGAGAAGGATGAATAAGGGGGACCAGGAAATGCATTATTGATTTCCCTCAATGTCTATTATAGTGGATGGAAAAAATCTGCTTCAATCTCCTCCATCAACATTTACAGCATACTCAGAAATTATTGTTAAGCAACATTTATAGAATATAATGCATTACTGGCTGGCGCAGCGGCTCAACAGGCTAATCCTCCGCCTTGCGGCGCCAGCACACTGGGTTCTAGTCCC
Organism: Sylvilagus floridanus; assembly: GCA_949820135.1. Taxonomy (NCBI): domain Eukaryota; kingdom Metazoa; phylum Chordata; class Mammalia; order Lagomorpha; family Leporidae; genus Sylvilagus; species Sylvilagus floridanus. Next base: position 77,859,139 of record OX463230.1, read on the forward strand.
TTTCAGGGCACCGGATTCTGTCCCGGTTGCCCCTCTTCCAGGCCAGCTCTCTGCTGTGGTCAGGGAGTGCAGTGGAGGATGGCCCAAGTGCTTGGGCCCTGCACCCCATGGGAGACCAGGAGAAGCACCTGGCTCCTGCCTTCGGATCAGCGCGGTGCGTTGGCCGCAGCATGCCTGCTGCGGCGGCCATTGGAGGATGAACCAATGGCAAAAGGAAGACCTTTCTCTCTGTCTCTCTCTCTCACTGTCCACTCTGCCTGTAAAAAAAAAAAAAAAGAATATAATGCATCACCAAGTACTGGTAATACTTATGTTTTGGATCTACCTATATCATTTTAAAATCATATAGTTAAGAAAGAGGAGCCAATCATATGAAATACAGTAAGATATGAAGAGAAGGACATGTCAGAAAATCCCTCCAAGGCACACTTTGTAGCAATATGAACTAATTAGTAAAGCACTTAAAAAGAGATAATTTGTCACTACTATACTGAAAATACACTATCTCTTATCTTGAAAAATGGTATTTTGTGCTACTTGCATAAGGTCTACTCTGAAAAAATTGAATCAAACTTGCTGAGTTTTCCAAAACAGGACTTCTGCTTGAAGGGTAAATGAAAACAGCTTTCTGACTTAAGATCTGAGATACCATTAGTCCCAATAAGGTTGGCTATTTCTTCTGGGAAGGTTTAATCAGTTTGCTGTGACATGGTCCCAACAACTCAATTCTAGAAAACAATTGTGATTGATTGCTGCTGTTCATGAATTGGCCAGAAGGGAGCTTGAGAAAATCACTTCTACAGGCTGCCTTCCAAAGTGCAACTTCTGAAAATGATGGTCTTCAGGATTTGAACTACTTGTTTTCTCATGTCATTCATAAAAATATCTATCCTTAATGATCTCCTTCCTCCCTCCCTCCCTCCCTTCCTTCCTTCCTTCCTTCCTTCCTTCCTTCCTTCCTTCCTTCCTTCCTTCATTTCTCTCTCTCCTTTTTTCCTTCCCCCTTTCCTTTCTCTCTTTCATCCTTTCTTGTATTCATTTGAAAAACAGAAAGATATACACACACACACACACACACACACACACACACACAGATTCTTTTGCTTCACTCCCCAAACGTCCATAACATCTGGGGCTGAAACAGACCAAAGCAAGGGGATGGGAACCCAAACCAATTCTCTCAAATGAATAACAGGGACCCAACTACTTGTACCATCACCTGCTGTCTCCCACCATGATTCGAACCCAGGTCCTGTGATACGGGATGTGAACATCCTAAGAGCTGTCTTAACTGCTACACTAAGTACATGCCTCCTCTGTTGATTTCATAGAGGAATTAGAGACAAAGCAAGAGGTAAATGCATTAAGAAAAAGTGTGGAACCCAAGTTGAAGGAAGCAAAGCTCAGCAAATGTGCAAATTTTGCCTTTAAGCTCTGATGAGCCACACTTTATGGAATCACTGATTCTTGAGAGGGTAATCAAGCAAAGGAATTTGATAATGACTTGATCATTTATGCTTTATAGTATCATTTTTTCTTATTAAATCCATTTATGTTAATATGTGAAAATGGTACTACCCAAAGTATAACGATTATGCGGTAATAGCTATTCCATTATGAAGTATATTTGACAATGTATGTCATGGATTAGATTAATTACAGAACATTTAAAGAATATTGTTTTGAATTTAAGGAAAATCATTTGTTCTTATGCTGCAGAGCATTTTGAAAAGTTTTTATAATGCTTAGCTATAATTTTCTCCTGTATTCCTTCAACAACAAAATATTTCTAAGATTGTTTAACTTTGTTTACTGACAACATTTACTTCTTTGTTTTCCAGTGCATTTGATGAACATTAAAATCATAACACAAAATATTACCTTCAAAATTCAGATCACTAGGTAATTTATATTATCCAACTTAAAAGCTCAATGTATCTCTTCCTCATATGCATGTCCATTGCAACTTTGATGCAGTTCATGAATGTTTCTAAATCAAAGATTATCAGGAGAAATAGTAGAATAGCTTTCACTGAGATTTACTCAGAATACAGTGCTAGAATTTCCTTCCAAGTAAACATTTATCAGAATGCAATATGTATTTCAAAACTTTAAGCATTCATAAATTCTAATGAATTTTACTTTATATATTCTTGTAGTATTCAAAATTCTAAGAATTTATTTAAGCAGAGCATGCATTATATTGTAATTGAAATTCTTGCATATCTGTGTTTGTTTTGCTTTTTTTCACTGCAACATAAAGTTTGAATTTCAGAACATGAATTAATGTGTGAGTTACTTTCCACACATTTTCAGGAACCCTTCCTAAATGTCTGGCAACTTATTTAAGATATCCACTTGTGTCTATAGCATGTCCCTGAACATTATAATGATATTTCATTAATTTTGAACAACAGCACTTATGATGTTTCCTAAATATGAAAAGGGTGAGATTTTTGATTGAATGTAGCATTAAATTCAAGGTGAAATTGTATTGCTTTAGCTCACTATTTTTTTTTAATTTGAAAGTCAGAGTTACACAGAGAGGTAAAGATAGGTAGAGAGAGAGAGAGAGAGAGAGAGGTCTTCCATCCGATTGTTCACTCTCCAATTGGCTGCAATGGCCGGAGCTGTGCTAATCTGGTACCAGGAGCCAGGAACTTCTTCTGGATCTCCCAGGTGAGTGAAGGGGCCCAAGGACTTGGGCGATCCTCTACTGCTATCCCAGGCCATAGCAGAGAGCTGGATTGGAAGTGTAGCAGCCGGGACTTGAACTAGCACCCTATGGGATGCCAGCACTGCAGGCAGCAGCTTTACCAGCTACATCACAGTGCTGGACCTATCTTTTTTTTTTTCTTTTAAGATTTAGCTTATCGGTTTCTTTCCTGGCAACACCTAAACTTTATAGATACTGAACCAAAATTATAACAAGACAGCAGTGGAGGGGAAGGCATTGAAAATAGATCTTGGTAAAAAAATAAGAATGGGTATAGGAGAGGCAGGAGAAAGAAGGGTGAGAGAATGAGTGGGAGGGTAGGTGCGGTATGAGGAATCACCATGCTCCTAAAGTTGTAATTATAAAATATGTGAAGTATATTTCATAATAGGTTCATGGGTAAAAACCCTATAGAATAAATTTAGCATCTGTGATACTAGCCATTTTGTAACAAGTCTGTATGTACCATATCTTTTTAATTTTAGGTTATAGGGTTTTTTGCAAATGAATGAAGTGAAAGATAATTCTCCTAATTTACAGCAATGGTAATACACTGAGATTGAAAGGAGCAAGACTCCAGAGAGATGTAAGGAGCAAGGAGATGCACTTTTTATGAAGGAACCTCTATGGTCCCTAAATAAAATGCCACCTGTTTAATTCATTGACTACTAAAGCATTTTAACTTGAATGATGAGAAATTTTTACATTCATAGAAACACTGAAAACATTCATTTATTATTTCTTACATTACACAATTTTAAGAAACTGTCCCAGCAGCATCACTGGAAGATGGTGTTCCAACTGAATGAAGCTCTTCCTAGGGGTGTTTCTTGTGTTAGGAGAAGTCTTGTGCAGATGGACAATTCATCCAAATGAAGCCCATTGTACACAGCAGAAATATCATTTAAATAACAGATGAGAAGTTGTTTTAATTGAGCTACTATTTTTGAACTACTTTGTGGGTACTTGTTACTCATTGCATATTGGTCAAGCAGTGCATAATTTCTTTAAAAGATTTATTTATTTGATAGGCAAAGCTTGACTCAGAGAGCATACTTTAATCTGCAATTTCATGCCCCAAATGGTCACAATAGCCAGGGCTGGGTCAGGTCAAAGCCAGGAGCCAGGAACTACATCAGGGTCTCCCAGATGGGTGGAAGGGGACCAAGCAGTTAGCCCACTCACCACTGTCTTCCTAAGTGCTCTAACAGGAAGCTGGATCAGAAGACAAGCAGCTGGGACTCAAATCAGAACTCCAATATCGATGTTAGGGTTGAATGCAACATCCTGACACATTGTGCCATAATGCTATCTCCTAGTATGGCATGATTTCTGCATTGTTGCACAAAAAGACAAAATAAGGTACGCTGAAAAAGTCAGAAAGATTTTATCAAAATATACTATTTGACCAAATTTAGTAAAAGAGTAGATTGGAAAGAGCCTTAGGCTGTCAGGGAGGTGCTGGGGTAGGTTGGGTGTTTGGAGGCTGTGTATCAAATATTTTAAAAAGAGATGAAAATTGGTTAGCAGGATATAATAAAATAAATAAAATGTAATAACATCAACATTAAAGAATTTTGACTTAAAATAACACGAAGAACCAAGAAATATCAATATCTCTGAGGTTGAAGGAAAAAGACCAGAGTCATGTGCAGAGAAGTAATTTAAGTTGAACAAGTGAATGAATTACAGACTTTGTTCTCATTTATTCCCTGTTTGGAGGAATCCTTGAAGCAGTCTACTGGGGGTGAGATGCCTGAGGTAGATGGAACACTTGGTGTTATTCTCTATGTGTCACATAATTGGTAATGATAGTGGGAGGACACAAACAAGACACAATGGCTTTCTACTGAAAGAAGGAGGGTGGAGGAAGGTGGTATATGTGCTAAGAAAAAAATTAGAATGAATACTGAGAGATTGAACAACTTGACATGGCAACAGGTCAAGATTGTTTTAGTAAAAGAATAAAGAAATTGGAAGATGCAAATTTAAGGCTAGAATTCAACTACATTTTTTCAGACAAAACAATATTTGTGTTAACAAATCAGAGTAGTTATAAAAAAGGTTATTAGAGCTAAGGGATGAAATGGACTAAAAGAGTGGGTTAGGCTTGATTTTAATTATGTAGCTTCAGATCTATTTAGCAAGTTCTTGTTGTGTTTATATGTATTAGAAACTATTTTGAGAGTTGAGACACAATATTGGGGAAAACAGGGCATAAGAGTTTTGTGGAGCTTAGTGATATAGTCAGTCACTAAGTAGGAGGAGTCCAATGTCTCCTCAGTATCAAGGTAAGGAACATGCGGTGGCAGGCAGTTTCCTCAATACCCAGGAGAAGAATGTTCAAAAAGTACATTTGAGCAGGTACTTGAACGAAATGTAAAATAATGAAACATGTCTACTTGAAGCAAAAATGTTCATGACTCAGATTATAGAAAATGCAAAGCCCAGGAGAGAGATGCTGTATTTGCCAAAGAACACAACAGGACCTGGTGAGTAGGAGCATAAAGAGATGGTTGAGTCTTGATGATTGCTATTCAATTCAGGAAACACATAATTTTGTTTGACTCTCACACAAAGCATATTATGCAAAGGAGGTACATGATTTCAACAATATATGAGAGTTCTAGACAGAGCTCCCTGATACTGTCTTTTATTCTTCACTGATACATGGTCAAAATTTTAGGTTTTCAGTGATCTATGTAGATTGAGAAATCCATCATGTCAGAAGAGCCTATAACCTTGGTTTCACTACATTTTATATTAGCTTAGCCTGGGCACATGGAACAGAGACCAGAGCAACCAGGCACATCAGCTCAAGTCACATATTGTTAATGTTAACATTCTAGAATCTAAATTTCTTGCTGTAACACATTTATTTATCACTGATAAAGTTGTATTTTCTTTTGCTGTTCATCATTGAGTCTACTCATAATTTCAGTGTAGCTGACTGTTGGAAAGTACTCACAAATTGATTCAAAGTTAAACTAGTTTGATACTAATAAAATTGTAGAGCTTAGTAAGAGTTTTATTCTAAAGAGTAAGGGAAACAGCTGAAGTGTTAAGAAAGGGTACTGAGAGCAAAATTTGCTACATAAATGGATGGTGAAGGAAAGATAAAACAGAATATACAAAAACTTAGTAGGGGGTGTTCCAAAATCCAATGAAAGAGGTAAAGTTGGCTTGAGTAATTGCAATAGAATAAATGAAATAGAATGAGAGTTTGTTTATTCCTTACATTTTTAAAGACAATAATAGAACAGATAAAATATGCACATGGATAGTGAATGGGTAAAATAAATTAAAGGTGACCAACTGTAAGTAATAATAAAATGCATTAAGATAAGAAACGTGAGTGGGTGTTGTGGTGCAATATGTAAAGCTGTCATTTGGGATGCCTGCACCGCATATCAGAGTGTTGCTTCAAGTTCAGGCAACCACACCTCTGTTTCTGCACTTCCAATTCACTGCTACTGCTACTGCACTGGGGAATCAGTTGATGACAGCCTAAGTACTTGGTTTCCTGCCACCCATTTGTAAGATGTGGGTGGAGTTCCAGACTTCAGGCTTCAAACTGACCCATGCCTGGATGTTATGGGCACTTGGAAAGGGAATCAGTGGATGGAAGATATGTGTCTTCTCCATCTCTCTTTCTCTCTCATCATTCTGCCTTTTAAATGAAAAAATAAATAAATATTTGTTTCTTAAATGAAAAATATTGAAAGCAAAAACACATTTTTAGGTAGGGGGGAGGGCACAGGGTTTTATTGTGATAATGGCAAATTTGGGATGTTTATTAGATACAAAAGTGAAGATATCAAATTATCTAGAAATTATATGTCTTAAGTTTAGAGGGGATATTAGAGGGGATATGGGGGTTGAAGACATAAACTTACTAACTTTAATCATATCCTTGAGATTAGTTGCAATTGTCTAGAAAAAGAATGAATTCAAAAAAATAAGAAATCCATGGACTGACACATAAGGATAAAAAGCTAAGACCAATTATTTGGAGAACACAAAGGGACTACAGAATTTTTGTAACAGAAGTACAACAGAAAGCATGCTAGAAAGAGAGATTGTAGCAGAAGTTAGGGCCTTAAAATTGTGTTGGAAAAGATACAAAAGTTTTTCGTGTAAGTTCTAGGTTGTGTGAATGACAGAAACTGCTTGAGATGGGGAGGGCATAAAAACCATTGAAGGAAAGGAGATCAAAGATTGAAAAGGTCAGGTTGTTGGATGGTCATCCATTTGGACCTACAGATTAATATAAATTGATGGCAAGTGTAGTGGAAGAGAGACTGAAGGAGAGAAACTATAAAGAAGCCAGATACAGAAATGAGTTAGAGAAGTGACTGGGAGGGTGGTACATCTGTAATATGAAAACTCGCAGCTTGCAAGATACTAGGTATTCAAATAAAGTGAGTTGTTGGTGATTTTTTTTTAAAAACTTTTTAATTAAAAGGAGGAACAATATCCTGGGCATAATACATGCACAAGTTTAAAATGTGTAAAGAAAAAAATAAAAACTCACGTCATTGGGCAGTGTGGGAATTTCTTTCTCCAGAGCATGCAGAAAAGAAGTTTTGAGATTTTGTTATGACAAAGGTTAAATTCCAGAGATTTAGCAGACCACTGATACTAGATACTGAACCAGCTAGAGATGGCAATCTGGGTGATGATGGGATGTCATAGGGTTCTTTTCCTCTTCATAGTGACTTGGATACAACTTCTGGAGCAAGAAGGAATTAATATTATTGATCACTCAGAGAAAGAAAGTAATGCAAGTATAGCCTCGCTTCACAGTATTACTTTCTTCCAACTCTCTCCCAACCCTCTCTATTTTTCTTTCTCCTTTTTTTTTTTTTTAGTCTTTGGGATATTTTAATGTTACATTATAATAAAAAGCCATAATACTTCACCAGATAAGAAGTTTAACAAGTAAAAAGCAAAAAGACTGTAATCTAATGGGAATATAGACAACAGCTATGAACAATATTGGAATGGAAAATGATCATTCCATCCATATACAGTAAATTTTAAAGTACTCACAGATCAATTAAACTATAGTAGTATTACATTCTTAACCATTGGCACAACCAAGTTATATAACAAAGTTTTACAAGACTATATTTGCAGCAATATTGATATTCAGACATTTTTCTTTTTTTCTTTTTTGTTAGGTTTTTAAATTTTAACTCCCACATATAAAGGATACCATGTGGTGTTTGTCTTTCTGGGTCTGGCTTGTTTCACTCCACATGATGTTCTCCAGTTGAATCCATTTTGCTGCAACTGGTAGAATTTCATTCTTTTTTATAGCTGAATAATATTCCACGTTTTCTTTATCCATTCATCTGATGATGGACACTTTCCATGATTCCAAATCAAACATTGTGACACAGGAATCTCTTTGATACATTGTGTTTAAGTCTTTTGGGTCTATACCCAATAGTGAGATTGCTGGATCTTATGGCTAGTCAGTTTCTATTTTTAAAGAAGTTTCCACACTGTTTTCCACAGTGGCTGCACTAATTTACATAATGAAGCAGGTAGTGATCATGTGTGTATGGGCCAGATGGCACAGTAAAGAAAAGCAGACTTCCCAAGAGTGAGTAATGATTTCATCACCCTTTCTCAAAATAAAATGCTGGGAAATATTCAAGTTGTGGAATAATCATTTTGTCTGACTAAAACAATTATCCCTGCACCTTCATACATTCTATTGCAGATATTGTTGATTCCGGGGAAGAAATGCTTCTAAATAAGGAAAACAAGCTCTTTGAGTTCTTCTTATATCTGTTCATAGACAATATTGAGCCAGGCATGAATAAAACAGTGGAGACATGTCTCCAATTACACCATGGATAGTTCTGAGGACAAAAGTGAGGTTTGTCTTAGGGTCAGAAGCATGACCACAGAGGTTGAAGTGGAGATAAGGATAATCTAACTGACAGACAACATATCTGACTGGAGATAAGTTAGTAACAAGAAAATAAAAGGAAAATGACAGCATGACATGAAGTTAACCACAAATAAGCAAGTTTTTTTTTTTAAAAGAAGCTAAGAAAATGTTATACAAGAGAGAGTAGAAAAGGAAAAAAATCACCATCATCCCCAACCCCCCCCCACACACACACATGCACACACAAAGGAAGCGAAAGTAAGCAATTCTCATAGATAGTGTATCTCAAAGGAAAGCCAATACTGGATAATGGAAAAAGATACAGAGAACAATATTAGAAGAGTCTGAATTAGAAAAATTAATAACTGAAGTAAAAATTCCAGAGATTTTTGTCAATATGTTCCAGGAAGAGGTTATAGTGCTAGGTCAATATGTTGGAAAACATTTGGGAAATATGGAAATTAGGTTGCAGATAAAAATAACACATTATTAAATAAAATTATAATTTTGAATTTATTTGACTAACCCTTCCAATTTAACATTGTTGTTACTAAAGTATATTTTTATTAGGTACTTAAATATTCTCAGAATTAGTATCTTAAAACATTATGAAAAGGAATAGCTATTGTGAAATATTGATTTTGGAAAGTTCTGTTGCAGCATCATCTGGGATTAGTTTGGCACAAGAGAGTGTGTGTAAATATAGGTATATGTATATATATTATAAATAATGTAAATATATGTGAATAACAGCACTGTTACTAGCAATTTATCTTGTATTTATTAAAATATGCACATTATATTTGCAAAAAAGATTGCAAAGCTGAAATTTCCTCAAGAAGTTTAAAACGGAAATTAGAGATTTGTGAACATATAAATTAAAAATTTATATTCAACTACATAAAAATTTTACACACCATATTAAAAGCATGGCTCAATATATCTATATATATACAGATGGAAAAAATATATATACATATTACAAACGTGTGAATGTTCATAGAACCTCATTTTTTGCTTTTTTGAGAAAATGTGGTATTTGCTATTGATTTAATCAATGTGTTTATAGCTACATTTAACAGCACTTGGTTTCTGATAAATATTTGTTGTGCTTGCTGCATCTCTGTTTTCCTTTTTAGTAAAATTATCTCCTTTTTCATTAGTATGTTAGGGTGGGGATTAGCCTACTTGTCTGTTTTATATGTGTAGACTTTTGGCCCAGAATGCAAAACAATCCTTAGTCCCATAAATAATTCATGGATCCTCACACAAACAAAGCTTAAACAAATGCTTCTTTAATGTAACTAATCTGACAGACCCCTGGAGATCACATTCTTTTTCTCCTGTTGCTGGATTTTGTGATGTCTTGTGCTACCATGGCTGTTTCATAACTCTCTTTCTCTACACATACTGTTCTCCCTGAGTTCACTACTCGTGACTGTCCATCTGGCAAATTCCTGCTGATATTTCAAGCTAATTCTCTATATATCTAAGAGAGATATATTATTAAGAAATTGATTCTCAGTAGGCATACTTGCACTTTGCTTCCACAGCAATATAAATAAAGGAAATTATTTCATACTTTACTATAACAATAATTTTGTTGGTGCAATATTAAAATGAAATAAGGGATGGATTATGATCAATATAATACTCTGATGAAATATCTAGCCTTCATTCAGATGTATACCACTAAGGACACAAAGAGAATATTAAAATGAACTAATCAGCCTCAACACAAGGATTTCTGTGAACCAGAGATGATATAGAAACAGAAGAGTGAACACACTTGACAAGAGCAGTCTCCTGGTCTCCAGTTCAGAAGAAGATGGAAGCGGCGTGATATAGAATGATGAAATAGAGACAAGCTCTCTGTTGATGTGCTATTGCTCATTTGTGAAACTGTTTGGAAGTAAGTTGCTGTTAATTTTTGTTAAACTTTTTATTTAGGGTATACAAACTTCATTCATTTCATATATACAAATTTAGGAACATAGTGATTCTTTTCACCCTACCCTCCCTTTTGCCTGGAGCCCCAGTTTATTTGAAAAAGTTACTTAGCAGAAACAAAGTAATGCCAAGTAGCTACTGAGGAAGCCGAGAGCCGAATTTCCTTTAGGTATATGTACTAAAACATACCTGGAATGTCTTTAGCTTTGTGAATCTGGGGACCCCAGCAGTGAGATTCCTGATTCTGGACTGGGGGCTCTGCAGAACAACTACATAACTACTATATATGTAAAGGAAACCACAAAATTTAAAAGGGAACACTAAAGATCAAAACTTAAGATGATTTTATGTGGCAAAAATTCCACACTTGTAAAAAGGAGACATATTATAATGCTTTGTTATAATAGAACTAAAGAAAGTACTAATTGAAAGGTTCTTTAAATGAAATAAAAATGAGGGAATTATTTGAAACACTTTAAAATAGTATATGCAAAGCTCCAAATAAAATGAAGGAATGATATTCATAAAGAAGAGATAGCAATAAGCAAAATCTGGTAAACTTTAAACAAATTTGTAAAAAATACAAGGAAATATTAGAGTTGAAGCATGATTATTGACATATAATTTTCACTATTGTTCTTTACATTTTAATTAACTAATTTATATAAGAGAGAAAAAGAGAGAGAGAGAAAAAAAAAAAAAACACTCCCCAAACACTGGTTCACTCCTTGTATGCAAACATCAGTCAGCAAATTAAGCTCCAGGTTGAACTTATAAAAATAAATAAATAAATAAATAAAGATCTACAAATTTTGCAAATGAAATATATGTAAGTTAAAAACTAGGCTTTGGGGATCCAGCATAGTGAAGTAGTGGGTAAGGCTACCACTTGTGATACCAGCATCCATTAAACATCAGCTCCTGTCACAGCTGCTCCAACGCCAAGTCGATTCTCAGCTAATGTGCCTTGGAAAGTAGTGTTAGACTGTTGAGTTGTGGGGGCACACACATGGGCAATAAGGAAGAAGCTCCTGGCTCCTTGCTTCAGCCTGGCCGAGTTCCAGCTGTAGTAGCCATTTGGGGAGTGAACCAGAGGATGGAAGGTCTCTCTTCCTGATTCTCCCTCTCTGTAACTCTGCCTTTCAAATAAATGTAATAAATATTAAAAAAAAAAAAAAAGAAAAAACCTAGACTTGATGTAGCAAAATGATCAGTAAATTAGGATATGTATTAACACATTCACCTAGATGATAATATAGATAAAATCATTAACCAATATATAAAAATTTCAACTAAGAGGCTTGTAGAATAGTGCCTTAGTTGAAGGATTCAATCTAGATAAAAATAGATAATTAAAATCAGAAATGGGGGTGAGTACTTTTGCACAATGGATTAAACTCCTACTTGGGCTGCCAGCGTCCTATTTTTGAATGCTCAGATACAAAACTTTTTTCTGCCAGAGTCCAGCTCCAGCCAGTCCAGGGGTCCCAAGGTGTGAGAGGTGTCAGAGCATGAAGAAATGAGAGACACACTCACAGCAAGGCTAATGGCATGGCTCTGGCTTTTGAGCAGCAGACTTTATTTTTATATCATATCACATAATGATTCTTTCTTCTTACAATCACACGTCTGTTGTCCATTTTCTTAGAACCATTGACCTTGTATTTTATATTGCCTCTAGACTCCATGTCTACATCTAGTTATGATTTCATTGACTTTCAAGGGCATATACAGAGCATGGGTTACAATCACAGACAGGTGTGAGATAATGGGCTGTTCCCATAGGCCAAGGCCTGGAGTGTTGCTGAGCTACGCAGAAATTGTCTACACAAAGCTAGACCATTACCCTCTCAATCTAATCTTTATTAGAAGCCCCAATGTTCAAAGCAAGCCCCTTTTTAAATGTATCCCCTCATCTACAGTTCTTTCTCTGACTCTTTAATTTCTTTATTGTACTTGTCTGAAGGTTCACTTAGATCTATTCCACAGTTTTGACATCCTAACCATTGTTGTATTTGTAGCACCTATTGAATTAAGCTTCAATAATATTTATCTTCATTCTAGCAGGAAGTATATACCAGGGAGCCTGTTGCCTTTTAATTCATTTCCACAAACAGCATAAAGCATTAACCCCTTTTCCTACACTAACATTCTGATTGATTAAAATTGTACAAAGCAATGGATTATAAGACTAGGCGTTCTTCCCTAAAATTAGGAATACAGTAATCATTAGCAGGACCACCAGGAAGCTCCGGCTTTCTCATGCAGAGTTTAGTTCCCAACAATCCTAAAACCACTAAGAGGACCACAGCTGTCCTTCTCAAACCTTGCTGAGACAGAGCTTCTGCTGTGACCTTGTCAGCCGACGGAGTTGCCTTGGTCTCGCCAGTTTTTCTAAGACTCTGATCTAAATTGGTTACTCAATACTCGGAACAAAAGCTTTTAAAGTAGATTAAGAATGTATCTTACCATTTTTTTTCTGTTAAAAAGTGAGGATTTACAAAACTTTTTTTCTTAAGATTTATTTATTTGAAAGGCAGACTTATGGGGTGTGGGGGGGAGATCTTCCACCCTCTGGTTCACTCCCCAAATAGCTCCAAAGCCTGGGGATGGGCCAGGCTGAAGCCAGGCTTGTGAGTATAGGGACCTTAGAAATTGGGCCATCTCCTGCTGCTTTCCCAAGGAGCTGGTTCAGAAGTAGAGCAGCCACTAGAACAGGTGTCCATATGAGATGCCCGCTTTGGAGGTTGTGGCTTTACTGCCATAACACCAGCCCCAAGAGTTTAAGAATCTTAAGGTTGTTTTCTGTCAACAAATAGGATTCTCAAGAGAGACAAGAATTCTCTCAAGAAGATTTGAGACTATTTTTCTAATAACATGATCTGCAATATCATTCACAGGAGAGTCACAAAATTTAGAGAGAATTTTATTGACAAAACCATCAACATCCTGGATAAAATGAAATAGAGAAGATATAAAAATGAAGCAAAAATATCTTTAGGATATTTGAACTTGGAAACAGCCTGAGCAAACTTGACTTAACAAACTGCTGATCAGAAAAATGTTTTTACATGGAAGAAATGTTTACAAAGATATGTTTATGGAGAAGAAAAGGCAATACAATGAGTGAAATAAAGGGAATAAAAATATGTTAGGGGCCAGCGCTGTGGTGTAGTGGGTAAAGCTGCTGACTGTAGTGCCAGCATCCCATACGGGCACCGGTTCAAGTCTTGGCTGCTCCATTTCCCATCAGCTCTTTGCTATGGCCTGGGAAAGCAGTAGAAGATGGCCCAAGCCCTTGCACCCACATGGGAGACCTGGAAGAACTCCTGGCTTCTGGCTTTGGATCACCTCAGCTCCGCCCTTTGCAGCCAGTTGGGGAGTGAACCATTGGATGGAAGACCTCGCTCTCTCTGTCTCTCTTCTCTCTGTGTAACTCTGACCTTCGAATAAATAAATGAATCTTTAAAAAAAAAGTGTCAATGTTGGTTATATAATTGCAGTAGGCCTTGTTCTTTTTCCTTTTTGAAAGCCTGTCACACTATTGTATGTTGAATAGGGTACAGGGAGCATAAAACTTGTTGATTTTTTTAAAAAAAGATTTTTTTAAAATTTATTTGAGAGGTGGAGTTACAGATAGAGAGGGAGAGACAGAGAGAAAGGTTTTCCATCTGCTGGTTCACTCCCCAGATAGTGAAAGGCCAGAGCTAGAACCATCCAAATCCAGGAGCCAGGAGCTGCTTCTAGATCTTCCGTGTGGCCGAAAAGGCCCAAGCACTTGTGCCATCTTCTGCTGCTTTCCCTGGCCATTAGCAGAGAGCTGGATTGGAAGAGAGACAGCTGGGACATTAACTGGCACCCATATGGAATGCTCAGGGTGCTGGTGGAGATTTAGCTTACTATGCCACAGCACTGGCCCCAATAACTTGTTGCTTTAATTCACAGTTTTTCAAATAAAGTTACCTATGATAGGCTTCCTCAAAGAAATTTAATTATAATCCCTATGCTATAACAGTATCACTTGTTTTATTACTGGCATCAAACTGCCTTTTTCAAGTTATTATTACATAATAATAATTGACTATGTTGCTCTAGACACTGGGAGTTTCTGAAGGAAGGGGAGTGGCAGAAATCAATTTGTAAAGAATCGGTTTATACATAATAAAATATTACACACATCGCCCTATTCTATAGTGACCAATTTTAATAATACAAAGAAAGAAAAGAGAAGGGTACATAAGTAACTGTTAGCAAGAAGACAGCAAGCGGACTTTAAGTTTCGTTAAGTCAATGACTCTTGTTCAATTTGTTATCCCCCAAATCAAGCCCAATGTTTTCATGTAATAAGCACTCAATAAAACTGTAATGTATAGGAGGATTATAGGGCAAAGCAAGTAAGCAACAGGCTCAACCTTTGAAAGCAGAAAGCCTTTACTCAAAAGGAATTTGTAATTTATCTTATTTGAATCTCTCCTTTAATAAAGAACACAGAAATATATGGAGAGTGTGACTTACCTAATTTCAGGCCCTTGTTTAGCCTAGTTTGATAAGGCCCATTCTTATTTAAATCTAAGCTCACTTGTCATCATTCATCTTTAGGGTTCTTTCAAATATCAACAAGCTATGATTCTCAGTCCTAATACCTGTAGTGGATTTCTTTCTGCTTTCTTCATCCAATTAGTTTAACAGAAAATAGCTGTTATTTGCTTTATCAACAAAATCATTTGGTAAGTTTTGAAGTTGCGAATGTATTGCACTTGGTACTGCAATTAATTGAGATAAATTTTAGCAATCGATCTAAGACTCCTTCTGTGATACGCCTTCCACTACTTTCCCCTGCTTTTATAATTCTCTCAATTTTAGTCTCTCTTGCCCATTTTACAATTGTTTGCACATTCTATAGACTTGTGATGCCTAAATGCTCCTGGGAAGCCACATTCCTGATTACTTTTCTGCTTCATGAAAAAAACAAAACAAAACTTTCTAGTGAAATGTTAAATTGATTTTTCATTCTGCTTAGCATGAATAAAGCACAGTCATTCCCTCCGAGTCATTAGTGGTATCTGTCCACTCTTTGCTAGACTCTCCCTGTTATTTCTTTGTCCTCAGATATAAATTCCTTTATAACTAATTTAGAAATTGTTAGGGATTACTTGAAGATTACAGTTATTTAAAACATTTTATCCTTAAAGCTGTAGTTACATATAAACCATTGCAAAACTTAAATGATTTAATTTTTATAAAAACAAAAATTCAATTTGAGTTCTTGAACGTTTTCATCAATAAATGCTTTATACAGTGTTATACTGCATTGCAGACTGTGTTAATGAAATAAAAGTCAGCTATTCACAAGCACTAGCATTCATTCAGGAAACTAAATATCTGTTTATTTTTTCTCTCCATTTTCCACCTTACAAATCAGTTTGCTTTGGTTTGTTTTTGTTTTCCCTACTTATTCTGAGTAATGACAGATTATCCTCTATTCACTAGTTAATGCTGGGGTATTTTACTCCTTTGAGGTAAACATCTTTTCAGTGTCTGGTTACTCTTTACATTGCCTTGTATTTCAAGCTTTTATTCTTTCTCCTTTAATTTTTAACAAACAAAAAGACATAAATCTTTTCTTCTCTGACACAGGATGCATCTCAAAATGTTAACAGTAACTGAATTTCCACAATGTAGGGTGATTGAAAGACCTATATTTTAGCAGTGCTTATGAAATAGGGTCACATAAGAACAATATTTTCTCTTAATGTATATGGATATTTATTGATACAGTCATCAAAAATATTAATGTCTGCTGTTTATGAGGAACTATGGTAGGCATGGGGCATGGGGCATACAATCTCATTGTCTTGAATAGGCTTCATTTTTTTCATGGATACAAACAGTTTAATAGAGCTTGCTAAGTATTACACTGATGGGGAAATGCAACAAAAGTTCTTAACAGTGGCTTGAAAACATATCCTACAACACAAGTTTTCCAGTGCTTCATTCATGAAGAAAGATTAAAAATTAGCACAAAATTGGGGAGCTGAGGAATAGTACTTATAGATAAATTATCTAAATACTGGAAGTGAAGAAAAGAAAGTTCAGTATTTCTAACATTTAGATGAATTCTTTTCCTACTACAGCTATTTAAGATGCCTTGTTCCACTACTTCTACATTTATTTTTCTATGTTTTATCCACCCTGTCATATCTCTGCCTATTACACACATTACTCTTTCTTTACCTGTTGAAAATGTTCTTTTCAAACAAGTTATCCTTCAAATGAGAATTTTTCTAAGTTTTTCTAAGAGGTATTCCCCATTCCTTCACATTAAGATTTGTCTATTCTATATTTTATTATCCTATACTTGCCTGCATTTCTTTTATATCTCCTTAAATATGCTATCTGTTAACACGAAGAAGCATTTGATTTTGTTTTTATGCTTTCTCTCTCCCTACACTGTCATCCTTTCACTTTTTCTAACCTGTATAGAAATTCAGTAAAAGCTTCTTGACCTGAACTGATTTTACTTGTTAAACTTTTAATTCCTTGTTTTCCAGGGAAGATATGGTTTTCTTCTAACGTGTTGTCATTTCTGCTTTTAAGATCCTTTTTGTTGTTGTTTCTTTCATAAGAGATTTCAAGATTTTATTAGCAACATAACAACTGAAGGAAAAGAATAGTTTTCATAAACACTTTTCATTAGCAAATGATTGCTGAGTGCTTTTCAAGTGCAAAGTGCTGTATTACATGTTGTGAAATAATACTCAGTATAATTGAAGTGGGGCACAATTACCTAGCTCAATGAAAAGCAAAATGATATTAGAATTTAAGATACCATCTCCTTCAATCTCCACAAATACTTTTCTCCTAAATATCACATGCATAATTTATAGGTTTTATGGGTTGTAAATAACACATTCTTATAGTTATTCATTTATTTATATTTGGTAGCTCATTTTTAAATTGGGTTTTGTCCAATAGAAGCTCTCATTCAGAAATACACACAGTATTGCAAGAAAAAACACCCCACTATTTAATAGTTAGAACTCTCATTTTGCCTAAGAATATATGCATGCCTGTTGAATCGCTTATTTTTGTGACTAAGTGAATATATTATAAATAATATTATTTTAATTGTATATACCTAGTTAGGTTTTAAGTTTATATCAAGCATTTCATTCTTGTTTTTACCTTATTAAACCCAAGGATACTGTAAAAATAATCAAGTAATTTTCCAAGATAGAATTATTAATATATTGAAGAAAAAGCAAATTGAAGCATTTCTTCTTCTTTAAAAAATGCTTGTTCCCTTTTATTTATTTGAAAGGCGAAGTGATAGCCATGCACACACACGCGCGTGCACACACACACACACACACACACATATACACACAGATCTTCATCCACTGGTTCACTTCTCAAATTTCTGCAAAAGCATTACCTGGGCCAGACTAAGGCCAGGAACCAGGAAATCCTTCCAAGTTTCCCATGTGGGTGGCCTGGACCCAAGTACTGAAGCAATATCTTCTGCTTCCAGAATACAGATTAGCATGAAGCTGGATAGAATGTGGAGGCAGGATCTGAATTTAGGCATTCTGATACAGAATGAGTGCATCCCAGGTGGTGGCTTAACTCCGTGTTTTACAACACCCTTCCTGAAGCATTTCTTAAGGATGTTAGTGTAAAGTGTTAAAGCAGCAAAGAAAATTTGTAATCATAGTTGTAACGAAAGAATAGGAATGTTCAAACAAAATAGTTTACTAAGTCGATGATAAAATACTTAATAAAAAGTATTCCTATTTTCACACAGAACTGTTTCATTTGCTTCAGAAATTGTGAGAGTAATAGAATATCATGTGAAATCAACTGAAAGGATGTGGAGCAGGAAATGAAATGTGAACAGTTTATAGATGTTGTCACTAAATAGTTCTGCATTATCAGATGGATAAATTCAAATCTGATTTTAGAACCTTTTAATTATAAGAGGCTTTAGGGTCATCATCTGAGTCAATACCTGAACTGAAGGAAGATGTTTTTGTCTGTCATTGACAATCACTGCATGGCCATTTCTAAAGTTGGGGACCTGATTTTGTTCTTGTTTGCTTGTTTGTTGTATTTTTTTAGGCATATTTATTTATTTGAAAGTTAAAGTTAGAGAGAGAGAGAGAGAGAGAGAGAGCGAGCGAGCTTCCCTTTGCAGGTTCATTCCCCAAATGACCGCAACAGCCAGGTCTGGGCCAGGCTGAAGCCAGGAGCCAGGAGCTCCTTTCAGGTCTCCTACAGGGGCATAGGGGCCTGAACACTTGGGTCATCTTACTCTGCTTTCCCAGGCTATTTACAGGGAACTGGATCAGAAGTTGAGCAGCCAGGGCATGAATCAGCATCTATAAGCAATGCTGGCAGCACATGTGACAGCTTTACCCACTGTGCCACAACACTGACCCCCTGGCCTGTTGTACTTTGTTTTATTTATTTTTGTAATTTATGAACTTTTAGATTTTAATGTTATTTTTAGTCTAAGGATGAAATCAGAGATGACTCCCTAAAATTTATAGAAAAATATGGCCCTCTAGAGTTTCCCAGAAGTGCTATCTGGGGTGCCACATATGCTACCAAGATTTGGGGTGCCATATGATATCACCATATGCTTATTAATAAATCCCCAATATTAATAAACCCTAGAGGGTTCTTGCCTAATATTTAGGTAAGAATTCTAAGTACCGGCACAGATAAATGAGGCAGCATGGTACATTTTAAGCTTTTATTTAGCACGAAAGGTGCCTAGGAAAGTGAGGGCTTTAGTTCGCTTTGAAGAGGGGAAAGTCTGGAAGCTAGGGTAGGGTCCACACCAAGCAGAGAGCAGGCCAGAGCCACGTGCAGCAAGCGCCTTGAGCTGCTATCCACCACTTATCACCGGCAGCAAAGCAGAGGCAGAGTGAGAGCTCCTTGCCTTTTCATAAATTTTCCACAGGGGTGTGGCTTGTGGGCAGGTGGGCACTCAGGTATGGTCAGGTAGAGCCTGATGTGACATGGGGGCATGGTAAGGGTATCAGGTAGGGTGTGAGGTCACGCAGGGACGAGTTGAAGGCGTGGTCTTCCAGCTCACAAACCTATTCAATTTTAGCCTGCATGCCTGCCTACTTCAAGGGTACCTTCCCAATAATGCTTGTTCAATGTTTCTTATTTTACTTTAAAGACTAGGTCAATCACCTTTGAAACTAAAGAGCTGCCAGATCTAGCAAATAAAAATGCATGACACCGATTAAATGTGAATGTGAGATGAACAACAAATAAATTTTACTGAAAGTAAATGCCATGCATTTTCTCTATGCAATTTTGGGAACATTTATACTAGAAAATTATTCACAGTTTTCCCAAAATTAAAATTTAAGTTGGAATTCTGCACTTTATCTTGCAACCCTATTCAAAAACAGTTTTCTATTCTAACACCCTTCTAATATCTTTATGTTTAGCCTAATATATACATTAAAATGACATGAAAATAGCAGTTTTATGTTCTTAAAAAACCCATAATGATGTGACTGCCTGAAATGATCACAATCTTAAAAGTAGTATAAGCTGAAAAATCTATTGAAACTATCTTCTATGCTCCATCAGAGTTTTTTTAACATTCCCACATATTTTTGTCTGCTTGAATTGTTCAAAACACTTGTGTTGTTGACACTCATTATCCTGTGTCAACATATATACTTAATATTACTTATTACCCTCAGGGATCATCCATCTATCTGTCTACATGCCATCAATTTTGAGTATAAATGTATCACTCTGTTTTTCATGATATTATCTTAAATTCAAACAACATGATTTGTTTAAGATTTATTTATTTGAAAGGTGTAGTTACAGAGATGCAGAGGAAGAGAGAGAGAGAAAAAGAGAGAGAGAGAGAGAGAGAGATCTTCCATCCGCTGGTTCACTCCCCAAAAGGCTGCAATGGCTAGAGCTGGGCCTATCTGTACCAGGAGCCAGAAGCTCTCCTGGTCTCCCACATGAGTGTACGGGCCCACGGGCCCAAGGACCTGGGCCATCTTCCACTGATTTTTCAGGTGCATTGGCAGGTAGCTTGATCAGAAGTGGAACAGCCAGGACTTGAACTGGTGCCCCTATGGGATGCCAGCACTGCAGGCGGCAGCTTTACTCACTATGTTACAGCACCAGCCCCAAACCAAATAATTTTAGTTGTAATTTTTCCCATTACTGAAAGTGTTGTCTGCTTTTAGAAAATTCTGAAATTACTGCCCTTATACAGAGCGTTACCTTACTACTTTTAGCATATGGCTAATTTTCCAAATACTCACCATTTCAAATAATTATCTTTTTTTAAAAAAGATGTATTTATTTATTTGAAAATGAGAGAGAAACTTCATTCACTAATTGACTCCCAAGATGAGCACAGTGGCCAGCGCTGAGCCTGGCCAAAGCCAGAAGCAAAGAGCTTTGTTTGGATCTCCTAACTGCGTGAGAGGGGCCCAAACACTTGGGTCATCTTCCACTGCTTTCCCCAGACCATTATCAGACAAGTTATTCAGATGTGAAACAGCCAGGAAAGGAACGAGCACCTGTATGGGATGCCGGTGTCACAGGTGGCAGGTTTATCTGCCTACGCCACAACACAGCCCCATTTTTTTTTTTTCCCCAATAATCTTGGGAAAGCATTCGTCTTGTAATGTTCAAATTTTACTGATATGAAATAACAATTCAAAGTGACAATGTTCTTTTATTATTATTATGTTGATTCCTATAATTTAAAAATGAGATTTGTAGAATCAAACTTATTTTTCTTGAAAACTATTGTACAAAAAATGTTTCCTTTATAATGCATAATATTTGAAAGAAAGAGAGAGGAAGGAGAGGAGAAAGAAGGGAAGGAAGGAAGGAAGGAAGGAAGGAAGCAAGGAGGGAAGGAAGGAAGGAAGGAGGGGAGAGAAAGAAAGGAGGAAATAAAGAAAAAAGAGATAAAAGGGGGAATGCAATTCTTAGAATTGTATCTTTGAACTACATGGAATCTGTTCTGTTTGTATTGATATCACATTAACATGAGAGAAGATGAGAATTGTGTTTTAGTAGTTATACATTTGCTGTGACTCTGAATATCTAATGTATTA
This sequence comes from Sylvilagus floridanus, assembly GCA_949820135.1. Classification (NCBI taxonomy): domain Eukaryota; kingdom Metazoa; phylum Chordata; class Mammalia; order Lagomorpha; family Leporidae; genus Sylvilagus; species Sylvilagus floridanus. The sequence goes on from OX463230.1 coordinate 77,880,830, forward strand.
GTAAATTCTTTTACAATAAATAAAAAATAGAAAAAGGCAATTGAAGATTCTCTAATGTTTGATCCAAAAAGTCAGCTAGTTTCAGTAATTTGTAAGAAAATGCATACCTAGCCACACACTGCAGGTAAATAAAGTTATTTTATTATAAAAAACCTACCAATTCCTATCTAGATAATCACTTACTGAAAATATTGTTGAATATGAAGAAGTGGCTACAAGTTTTATTTTGTTCTTGTAGGATAACTTGTCCTCTAAAATATAGATGATTAGTGCATATTTTTGTGGCTTGAATCAAGTAAGTGTAGAATGAGAAGCCACAAAAATGTTTCCAACAGACTTCTCTACAATATGTTGATTTTTTATTTTGTTTATGACTTTATTTTAATAAACTAGATTTTTTTTTTTGACTGGCAGAGTTAGACAGTGAGAGAAAGAGAGACAGAGAAAGGTCTTCCTTTTTCTGTTAGTTCACCCCCCAAATGGCCGCTACGGCTGGAACTACACCCGTCCGAAGCCAGGAGCCAGGTGCTTCCTCCTGGTCTCCCATGGGCTGCAGGGCCCAAGCACTTGGATCATCCTCCACTGCCTTCCCGGGCCACAGCAGAGAGCTGGACTGGAAGAGGAGCAACCGGAACAGAATCCGGCGCCCCAATTGGGACCAGAACCCTGGGGTGCTGGCGCCGCAGGCAGAGGATTAGCCGAGTGAGCCGCGGTGCCGGCCAATAAACTAGATTTTTTAAAAGATTTTTTATTTATTTATTTGAGAGGTAGAGTTGCAGATTTAAAGACAGAGAGAAAGGTCTTCCTTCTGTTGGTTCACTCCCCGGACAGCCGCAATGGCCGGAGCTGCACTGATCCGAGCCAGGAGCCAGGTGCTTCCTCCCAGTCTCCCATGTAGGTACAGGGGCCCAAGGAGTTGGACCATCCTCTACTGCTTTCCCAGGCAGTAGCAGAGAGCTGGATGGGAAAGGGGCAGCTGGGACTAGAACCGGTGCCCATATGGAATGTCGTCTCCACAGGCGGAATATAAACCCACTGCTCTATGGAGCCAGACCCAATAAACTATTTTTAAAATATTTACCTGGCAGATAGAAATCTAATCCAAATTTCAACTTTGTGTACGTTTTCTACAACAGATTTATTGGATTAAAACATAAAAGTGAACCATTTTTGAGTATATCTGTGAATAATTTGTTAGGCAGAAATTTCAAAGCTTTCATACCTCTAATATAACTTTAGCATGAAGTCTGTTAAACTTATTGAGGTTATGTTTAAGTTATTACATTTCTAAAGCATTACTCCTTCCTGTCTGTATGGATCAAGAGTTCCTTGGGAGTGGGATGAGATATCAGTTTTATTCCATGACAGTTCAAACATTATTATAAATAATCACACATAAAGTCATCTAACAATAGACTTTTATGGCTTTTCAGTGAATTTATACATTATCTAAGTATTCCTAAATTCAATATTCATTTATTTGGATTAGTTACAATGATAAAATCTGATTTGATTTTTGTCTTATTTAGATCCCAGATTCTTACAGCAAAAAATGAAACTTTAACATATCCCTGGGGCTGGTGCTGTGGCGCAGCGGGTTAACACCCTGACATGCAGTGCCGGCATCCCATACGGGAGCCCATTCGAGACACGGATGCTCGACTTCCAATCCAGCTCCTTGCTATGGCCTGGGAAAGCAGTACAAGATGGCCCAAGTCCTTGGGCCCCTGCATCCACTTGAGAGACCCAGGGGAATCTCCTGGCTCCTGGCTTTGGGTTGGCGCAGCTCCAGCCATTGCGGCCAACTGGGGAGTGAACCAGTGGATGGAAGACCTCTCTCTCTCTGCCTCTCCTTCTCTCTCTGTATAACTCTGACTTTCAAATAAATAAATAAATCTTTAAAAAAAACATATCGTGTCTAATATTTGCTTTTGTGAGATAGTATGATAACAATCTTCTGTTGTAGGTTGTCAAATAAACATTTCATCAGATGGAGTTAATCAGATTGCCAAGGAGAAAAGAGACAACTTCTATAACACAAAAGACAGTGGGGTGAGGTGTTGTGTTTTAAGCAATGAATGAACTAATTGAAAACTTATGGAGGATTGGTCAGATTCAAGTGGTTGAGACATCTGTATTTGCTAACTGCAGCTTAGTGCCTACCTCCCACAGACACTGGGAAAAGGGCACTATCTCCTTCAATGCATTTCAGAAGGATGGCTCTTGGGTCCTTGAGAGAGGTATTTTTATGTTGTAAAACTGAAAAGCGACTGAGGGCCACCATTAAAAATGTCTCATTGCCTTTGCATGAAGAATTCCCCTACAATCATTTCTATTTTGACTATAACCCCCCATACTTTGAGTTCCTTTGGAAAGACACCTAGTTTAGTCATTGTACAGCAGGTTGATCTTCTCTGAAGATCTAGCCACTGGATCTTCTGCTTCCTGGACCATATACCTGTGAGGTTATTCAGATTTGAGTTCCTGTTTCTATTGTATTTCCTATTGCGTTTGTGTTTCTGTTCCTTCTCTTGCAATTTGTCTACTGGAAGTTGATCTTTAGACAAAGTTCAATAAAAGATTAATTAATGGTACCAGGCCTTTCTAAAGTGTATCACAAGATGTGTTGAAATATTTTCTGCTACTTTTATCTTTGATAAATCAGGACTTCACTTTACCTGCAAGTACGGTACCAGACAGGTCTTGCTCCAATCCCTTCAGAGTTACAGAACTGTATTTAACCTCTCATGGTTCAACAGTCATGGTGGGAAAAGCAAAACATGTGATGGATGGGAGAAATAATTCTTGGCATTGTGGTTTAGGATTTCCTAGAAGAATTCTACCTCTCCCCCACCTCCGACACCTGTTTTTATTTTTCTTGGGTAATTCTTGCTTTACAATAATATCTCACTCTGTGTCTATTTATTATGTTTTTTTTTTTCAATCTGGAAGAGTTGCCACCTGCTCCACTTCCTTACCCACACAACATCCCAAATTACTCAATTGTTGCTATTGTATTCCTTGTACTTCTTACGGAATTTTTTCATATCATGTTGGTATAATTTAAGTGTCTATCCTCCCCACCACTGGAGTTTTATTTGTACAGCCAGTTCTTGGCACAGCACCTCTCACTGTAAGTGCCAAAGGAATGCATGCTGAGTAAATGGTTATAATTTATCTTAAAAAATAAGGAATAAGAGCAAGTAGACAAATTATTGGAAGTGATACGGTGATTTAGTAAAAAGACAGAAATGTTATACATGGGACAAAGTTTAATTTCAAGTGCTAACTTGAAAGTCATCCAATAAGTACGTATTAGACACTAACGATGTAATAGACACACCCTGGTCATTATGAGCTCATACTGGTGATTCACTCATTTATTCCTAGCCCAGCTAAAGAGACAAACAAGTAACCACACAATCCCATTGAAGTCTGATGCCATATTAGAACATGTTTCATGAATACAATGAAGCTAGGATGTAAACATCCTAATAGCTCAGACACGAACTGTGAGTAACACTTAAAGTTGCTGTAAATTATGCAATAGGAGTTTTCCAAGGAGAAAAAAATTCTGATGTCTAGAAATAGGTTGGAATAATATATTCTAGGGAATTGGAAGTAATTCAAAATGTATAAAAATGACAAAATACAAAATCAAGAAATAAGAATGTGAAATGTGAGACCATTAATTTTTTGCTATATTTTCCTGTTTATATAATAGGGAATCACCAGTATTTTAAACAAACGACTTCCAAAATTGAGCTATTGTTTTTAAAAAGTTATTATCTTTCCAGTGTGAAGATATTCAAATGGGGGAGCAGGAAAGAAAAACATATTGCAAACTGTATTAAAAATTATAGACTCTTAGAGGCTGGCACTGTGGCACAGCGGGTTAAAGGCCTGTCCTGAAGCGCCAGCAACCCACATGGGCACTGGTTCTAGTCCTGGCTGCTCCTCTTCTGATCCAGCTCTCTACTATGGTCTGGGAAAGTAGTAGAAGATGGCCCAAGTCCTTGGGCCCATGTACCCATGTGGGAGACCCAGAAGAAGCTCCTGGCTCCTGGCTTCAGATTGCCACAGCACTGGCCTTTGCGGCCATCTAGGGAGTGAACAGGCAGATGGAAGACTTCTCTCTCTCTCTCTCTCTACTTCTCTCTGTAACTCTGTCTTTCAAATAAATAAAATAAGTATTTAAAGAAAAGAAATTATAGACTCTCAAAAGGGGAGAATAAAGGTGAAAATGAAATAAATATTTTTAAGATGTTAGTGATTGCATATAGGACAATGTGGAGATGAAAGAGTCAGAGTTAACTCTTACATTTCTGCCTTGGAAATTGGAGAGAGGGCTTTTTAACTGTGTCTACAGAAGAATATTCAGCTTGAGGAAATGGAAGTGAGAAATGATAAACTCAGTTTATCAAATTCTGAGTTTGATGCCCTCACATGGTGTCTTCATATTTTACAGCTGAGAGTAATTTGTGCTCAAGAAGCATTATCACATGAAAATGCTTATTTGTGAGCCATAAGAATATAGAAAGTATGTGAAGCTATCAGAGTATTAGGTAGGATTTACAGGGTATCAGTAAGAGGTCAATGAAAAGAACAGAGTGTGTGGAGGGGAGAATAAGTCACCACAGACCAGGGATTCACAACAAAGAGTAAGGGTGCAATACTGTACCACATGGAATATTTCTCAGTGCTTGCGGTCATTCATTTTCATGACTGAATTGAGAGGTACAGGTGAATATTCCAAGAATGTTACTCAACAGTGCACAAGACAACATCCCACAATGAAGAATTATTCAGGCCAAAATCTCAATGGTATGGAAACTGGAAAACTCTGCATGGAAGGAAATATACCATTTGAAGGAAGAAATGGGAGAAATGGTAGTGGAACTTTTGTTGAAGAAAACTCATTGGAGAAATAGGGCTAATGATTTCAAATACCAGGTAGAGTGTAGGCACTGTTGCACAGCAGTTTAAACCAATCCATTGAACTCCAACATACCATACTGGAATGCCTGGGACTGAGTTCAAACACCACTTCTTAGGCACACCTAGGAGGCAGCAGATGGTGACTCAAGTATCTGAGGTCTACCTACAAGTGAGGCCAGGATGAGTTCCTGGTTACTGACATTGGCTGGGCCCAGTTCAAGCTGTTGGAGAAAGAATCGATGGGTGGAAGATCGGTCTCTCTCTCTCTCTCTCTCTCTCTCTCTGTGTGTGTGTGTGTGTGTGTGTGTGTGTCTTCCCCTCCACAACCTTTCTGCTTTCCACACAAGTAAAGACTTAAAACTTCATAAAAGACTATCAGATGACAGGAACCTGAGATGTAAGTAGATGATTGTTACAAAAGGAAAATTTCCTTTCCTAAAAGTTTGACTATGAGAGAGCAAGAGATCAAGGGATGGTAAACAGAAAAAGTACAGTAACAGGAAGGAAATGAGTTCAAAGCAAGGCTTTTAAAAATGCATTGCAGACTTGGAAATAACCCATAAAATAGGAAAAAATAGAACCATAATGAATATTCACTGAAACAAGAGACCAGAGAACCTCAAAATTGTGCCTAATAACTTTGGTGATAAAATTGTTAGAGAGTCTGTAACATTCTAAGGGTAGAGGCTGTTTTGTCTATTTGACCTGCAACTTCTATGAAAGTTATCTGCTTATAGTATATTCTATCTTTATTTGTCTTCCTACTCCCTCACACTCAACTTGTCTCAAATTTTTTTTTCTGCAAACTAATCTTTTTACCTGGCACTGTTGCATATTAGTATTGGAAGGGAAGGATGAAAACTGTGTAATAAACTACTTCTATGAATATGTGATTAATAAATCACAGTTTAGCATGTAATTTCTGAAAGCAGTTGAATGTTAGTCATCCCCATAGATTTTCATTAATATTTCTGCTGAATTTCAATATAAAGCAATCATCTCATTTCATACAGACAAACTGCATTTTGAATGAGTCTAAGGATTTGAGGCTTCTGAGTAGAGTTTAACACACGTTCCCCTTATCTGAAAATTCTGTTAGAAATGTTATTTGGATTATAAGCAGAGCTTTCATTTGTGGAGCCCATGGCAGTCTGTGTCATAAATATGCACATATCTTTGCCTTAGCAAGGCTCTTCTAAGTACATTTTATGGTACTTTTCATATGCACTGGATTTGATTTGTTTTAGGGCATAATATAAATTCTCAGCTGTGATACATGATAAAGGAAATACTTTTTAAGAAAACTGTGTTGGTTATGAGGCTCTATGCATCACTGAGCCTCATGATTTATTAACTGCCTAAATAATCCCTTATCTTTATTGTTTGTTTTTATACAGAACCACTCATCAGGTACTCAGCACTGTATCTACCTTTCTTTGCATTGTCTCAGAGTCCATGTATTTGCCCTCAGTCACTTTTGTGAATTTTTCTGCAAGATAATGATAGCATTTCACATTCCATACCACTAACCACACTCAATGCCACAGAATACAAATGTGTGGAAGGTGGTGGTTTCATTATCTTAGGGTCAGTAGAATTTCAAGAGCTTTAAAATTACCTCTATCAATGATGCAAGTGTCAGCTTAGTTTTAATAAATCTTTAGGAACAGCCACAAGTTACTTCTAGGACACCTTCTCATTTCCAAAAATACATCATTCAGCTGCCAAATCTACTATCAGTGTCTTTCTAAAGAATACCCATTATTAAATGTAATGCTATACTCCTGGTATATGCAGTTGTGTTTTGATCACTTAAAATAAGATTAGCTGAGAGTTTCCCCCAGAATCAGTTCACATTTATGATACTCATACAAAAAAAAAAAAAAAAACAAAAAAAAAACAGATTAAGAGAATAAAGTACAAGCAAAATAGAAAGGAGTATACAAATATATCTATCAAAAACCAACACATAAAACTGCATAAGAAGGTTGAATCCCAGTGCCTGTTGTTCGAATTTCATCACAAAATGTGGTCATAATTAAAGCCCAGGCATTTGGCAAGGTGACTTTTTTTAGAATAAATTAAAGTTGACAAGTAGTGGATTCAGCCAACCAATGAGTGTAATGTAAAATTTCTCATAATATGCAGCCAAATTCAGATATTTTCCTTTTAATTTCCAATAAACTTGACCATATGTTCCACTTGCAGAAAAGCTAAATCATGGGGATTTGCTTTGGCCTTTCTTTTTGTGAACCACTACCATTATTTAAAGTTGATGATTTTTTTAGAATGAACTATGAACCGTTCTCAAAAGATAATGTGATATTTAAGAGACAAAATAGCTTCTTTGTGTATGAGAAAGTAAATAGCTTTTGAAAAAGTCATATGCACCACAGGATACCGATTTTATCTCATAAATATCTACCACGTGACCTCTTTCAATTGCATAGCACTTTATATAGTATTTGTCCTGATATTTCTATCCCTCCAAAAGAGGCTCAGCATGGAAGTTGGTAAATCATATTTTAAGGAAAGAAAAAGTGAATGGAGTTTTTAGTTTAAATTTGAGACTTTTTTAATAGACAAAAAGAAGCACCATAAAACTATTTTGATAATTCAATATTAACATATTTAGGCTTATTTATTTATTTTTAGTGGGAGGTAAAATAGCAAGGTTTATTAGGAAAGGGACATCTGTAAGACAGAGCCTGAGAGGGTGGGGGGGGGGAGAAAGGAACGAGGTTACATGGTTGAGTAGAGAGATTACACCTGACCAGGCCTGGCGGGTGACTCAGCAGAGAGGCAGAGGGCTGAGCGCGGAGTCCGGTTGAGGCTGGGAGTTTTTAAGGAGATGGGTCTTGCTTCCCCACCTCTGCTCCTCTTGGAACAAAGGGCTTTTTGGATGTAAATGTTAAGAAACTTCTCCCTGTGTTTTGCAAATATTAAGAAGCTTCTCCCTTAGTTTTCTCTTGAAGGTCTGAGACAAAGGATTTTATGGATGCAAATGTTATCAGACAGGAGGAAGGGAGCAGGGTGTTTGAGATGCAGATACTAGGCTGCACCTGAGATATTGTGGAAGATTTGTCAAGCAGAGGGGGTGGGGACCCCCTCCCCCACCTGGCAGGTTATCAGGTAGAAGAGGGCAGGGCAGGATGTGAATACCAGGCTGCCCCTGAAACACCATCAGGATGACTTTGAGATGCAGAATATGCTGGACATAGATGTCTTCTCTTTAGGCCTTTATATCACACACACATAAGCTTATAACTGACTTCCTACCTACCATTCCCCCCCTCAAGAGGTAACACCCAAAATTCTTCTTTGGGATTATGGATGGAGTTCCATTTTCTATAACTTCTTCAAAGCTGGCATATGGGTGTCAAGGGGGATTTGGGTATTTCCTCTTGCTATCTGTCTTATGGTGTGCAACAGTGGCCTTGGAAAGACTGTGCTGCTCGGTCCAGAGGGCTGCTCAGGTCATCCAATGGAATGGGCTGGAAGCCTTGTCTGACGACCATTTGGAGTTTGACAGCTTTTATTCTGTTAGAGACAAAACAAACAAGGGCATTAAAAACATAAGGTCCAAAGAGAAGCAGCAAGATTACAGAAGTTATTGGGCCAAGGAGAGGAAATAGCCAGGATTTCCATGACCTGATAACAGGCCAGAAATCCAAGCCCTGCTTGGCTTGGTCCTGGAGCTATTTGGCTTTGTCCAGGAAAAGTATGAATTTGGTTTTGTACCTGTCCAATCTTATTGACCCAGAGACAACATTCTTCCTGGAACATGCCACAGATACCCCCCGGAGCAGCAGTTAGCATGTCCAATATTTCTTTCTTTCATAACCTTTTGTGACTTCTGCACACCCTCTTCAACTTACTTGAAACATTTTATCATTTCCATTCCAGTCTATAGTAAACTAGCCATCAGGATTCTTACAAACCATGTCCTTTCCTTATTTAAAAAGCTCTTTCCTTTTTAACCCTTCTTACCAACAACACTCTTTCCTTCTTAACCTTTCTTACCAAGCACACTTTTCTATCCTTGTGATGTTTTCCATAGAGTCTGGTTGGCTCTCTCTACCTTACTGGAAGACTGCGGTCTCCATGCAGAGTGAAGGGGCCAGGCTATTCCTAGGGCCTTACAAATCCCTTGTATAAACTGGGAGATGAAGGAAGACCTGTTGTTGCTTTGTAAAGACTTTGAGAGACCAAAGCATGGAATAACTTCCTTCAGGAGAGTTTTGGACACTTCCTGAGCTCTCTTAGTTCTGGTTGGGAAGGCTTCTACCCATCCAGTAAGTGTGTCTATAAGTACAAGCAGGTAGGTACCTATAGCATTGACAGAGGCTGTGTAAAATCTGTTTGGCAGCCTTTCCTGGGGTAAGTTCTCTTTTGCTGTATAGACCCCTGGGAGTTATTTTCTCTTGTCCTTACCTAGTTCTAGAGCTCTGGTTAAGGTGATCAGGTCTGCTAACTGAGCAAAAGTTCCTGGGGGCAGAGCACGCTTCAATAACATGCCATGCCGTAACTGTTGCATACCCTGAGAAGCAGGTTCTGTCTGACAAAACTGTTTCTGTCTGTGAACCAAACCTCATCTGTGTTAGTCAGGGTGCTGTCCCTTGGGTCCCTTCTGCTGGCATAGATCAAGTCTATAGTCTCAATACATGAGTGGAGGGGACCACTTTCCCCTGGAACTGGCATTAAAGTAACTGGGTTTAGAGTAGAGCAATGTCTTATTTTACCTGAGGGTTTTCTAAAAGGAGGACATGATACATTAGTATCCTACTATCTGTGAGCCAGTGAGAGCCCTTTTGCTCTAATAGAGAATTTATTTGATGTGAGGTATAAAGGGCGATATTTTGCCCCAATGTAATTTTAGATACCTTCTCTGTCAGCAAGGCAGCTGCTGCTATCATCCTAAGGCAGTGAGGCCATCCTTGTGCAACCATGTCTAAGGTTTTAGAAAAGTAGCCCAAAGGTTGCTTAACAGGTCCCAGATCCTGAGTTAACACTCCTAAGGCGACTCCCTGCCTCCCAGTGAAGTACAGCTGGGAGGGTCTCTCTGGGTTTGGCAGTCCTAGCACAAGGGCTTTAGTCATAGCATCCTTTAGCTGAGCAAAGGCTGTGGTTTGCTCTTTCCCCCAAAGGAGGGGGATCTGCTTTGGCTGCCTATTGAGAGCCTGGTTTAGGAACTGTGCTGTTTCCCTGTATCTAGGAACCTGATAGAGAATACTGGGACTGCCTGAAGTTTGCAGAAGTAGGAATTTGCTGCATGGGCCATATCCTCTCTGGGGCAGGTTTTCTCTCCACAGGGGTGAGGATAAGGATTAAATAATGGACTAGCTATGCTTTGTTTTCCTTTGGATACCCAGTAGCTAGTTTTGCTAGGAAGTTAAGCCAATGTACAAGACTAGAGTCTCAGGCTGGGAAAGGAGACAGACTAACAAATCATTTACATTTAACCATCTACATTATGGATTATTGTGCACCCCCTCAAGAGATAGGCCCTTTAAGTCCTCAGTGAGGACCTGTCCAAATAGGTGCAGGACTGAGTTAGCTGTTACTGAAAGCTCTGTTTTTAGGAACTGGCAGGGAGGGCTTTCTAAGCTTAATACTATTGGATAGACGTTTAAGGCCTGGCTGGGTGTGTGAGGCCCAGACCTATCCATGGGGTCCTGGAAGAGAATTGCAAGAGATGCAAATCTCCTTTAAGGGAGGCGCCCTGTTGACTTGCATTATGTAGCTGGACTAGGAGGAGAGCTGAATAGGAGGCTGATAGAAATAGGCAACTTGTGCTTCACTGACACTAGGCCATCCCCTCAATAGCAGTGGCTGGAGCTGGAAACTGGGCAGAGGATGGGAAGAGCCAAAGACTTTTTAGCTCAGGGCCACAAGGTCTGTGGTTCTGAACCAGGAGTCCTTCGACACCCAGGGCAGTTCCATGTCCAGTGGCCTTGCTCTCGGCAGAGCTGACAGAAGGCAGTTGCTGTCACAACAGCTGCTTGCCCAATGTCCTGGCTCCTTATATCAGCAAGTTTGGGGTGTACTGGCCTTGCTGGGTCTCCTTGATGGCAGATCACCGTGTAAACCAGCCATTGATTGGCCTATTGCCTATCCTCTGCTGCTAGCTTGCTCCTTGTTCTCCTGGTCTCTAATAAAGATGACCAAGGAGGCAGCCTCTATGATGTCAGTCAAGGGGGTGCTCAACCTAACCCTGATTTCTGAAGCTTTCTTCTAATATCAGGGGCAGCTTGAGTTAGGAACCTATCCCCTAATATAGCATTTCCTACAGCAGAATCAGGATCTAAATCTGTATACTTATCAAGACCTTCTTTGAGCCTTTCTAGAAAGGCAGCTGGATTTTCCTGTGGTCCCTGTTCTATCATTGATAGCTTAGAAAAGTTCTTTGGTCTTGCCTTACTGGCTGCCCTTAGACCTGTTAAAAGACAAGCCAGCATGTGGTCCCTACTTTTTCTTCTCTCAGGTGTATTATAGTTCCATGAAGTTTCCTTAATTGGGATTGCTTCCTCCGCAATTGGGTGTCCCTCATCTTGCCTATGCAAGGCGTTTGCATAATCATCGGCATGCTGTGACACCATTTGCTTTTCCCCTTGAGTTAGGATAGCGTTTAGAAGGAATGCTATGTCCTGTCAAGTAAACTCAAACATGCTGGTAATCTTATACAATCCCTCTATCCACCTATTGGGGTCCTCAGTGAAGCTTCCCATTTCTGCTTTCATCTCATTTAAATCCTGCATTTTAAAGGGGACCCGTATTTTGGTGGGGCCATTGGTTCCTATCACTTCCTGTAATGGAAACATTCCTGCACCCTCTGCCCCAGCGCCCAAGCTCACGCCTGTGCTCGGCCTCAGGCTGGGGCTCTGGTTTGGCCTTCGCCTGGGGCTGGGGCTCTGGCTAGGCCTCAGCCTGGGGCTCTGTTGAACCTCTGGGCAAGGTGGGGTGTTAGGCTCCACAGGAGGCTGAGGGCGTGGTGGCTCTGGGGCATCTAGGGGATTGCTAGATGGTGGCTCCTTTGACTTAGCTTTAGAGTGGACTCCTGATAATAACTCAAATGAAGTTAGCACTGCTGAGCCCAGTCTGCAACTTTGACAGCGCTCATGATCTTTCCTGAGTGCCATAAAGACCTGCACATAAGGGATTTCTGTCCATTTACTGTGCTCATGGCAGTATAAGTATAAATAAGAAATGGTATTAGAATCTAAAGTCCTGTTTCCTGGCCACACTCTCTGATCATTTAGTTTGTATTATGGCCACACGTTGTTACAGAGAGAAACTAGCAATTTCTTCTTTAAGACCCTTGGGTCTAACCGAGACCAATTCCTGAGAATGCATCCTAGTGGTGAGTCACGTGGTGGTAAGGAGAGCTGGTTTCCCATCTCCGATGTCTTCTCAAAGTCCCTTCGTGGTCGCCAAAAATGTTGCCAGAGAAATTGGAGGGTTCTTGTCTTCGCGCAAGAAAGAATTCAGGCGTGAGACAGAGAGTAGTGGGAGGTAAAATAGCAAGGTTTATTAGGGAAGGGACATCCGTAAGGATAGATGGGCACCTCTCCAGACAGAGCCTGAGAGGGTTGGGGGGAGGGGAAAGGAGCGAGGTTACATGGTTTAGTAGAGAGATTACACCTGACCAGGCCAGGTGGGCGGCTCAGCGGAGAGGCAGAGGGCTGAGCGCCCATATTTAGGTTTATTAATAGTTTAAGTGCTCTTTTTTTCTCACAGCCTAGAATGTAAAAATAATGTTAACGGAGACAAAATAATATTAATGAAAATGGAAAAATGCTAAAAAGTAAATTTCTATAGTTGAACATTTATTAACTACCAAGTTGATATTGACATGGCCCAGATTTGCATTAACAACGAGCTTTAATAATTCTGAAACTCAGAGTTTAACCATTATTGTCTACCAAAGCACAGGTAGTACTGGGCCACCATATACCTCCTTCTATTGATTCATGCCAAAGCACAAAACAGCAGACCAGACAACATAAATCCTAAGGGGAACTAGATCATAAAATTAAAGAAAAGAGGGTGTGACTAAGCTGCAAGTTTCCACATCCTTGACTCTACGTGCCTAAGTAGAATGAACAAAAGGGTAGAGAGGGTCCAGTGAATGTCTCTTCAAAGGGTGAGGAAAGAGTGGTTCTCCCCCATACAAATCGACATCTGATTGGAAATTTGAGCCATTATATTTTAGTTACTTTATTTTATTTAAACTTTTTATTGATATGTTCTCTCTTTTTAAAAGATTTTATTTATTTATTATAGAGGTAAAGTTATAGACAGTGAGAGGGAGAGACACAGACAGGTCTTCCATCTGTTGGTTCACTCCAAAAATGGCTGCAATAGCAGGAGCTATGCCAATCCAGGAGTTTCTTCTGGATCTCCCATATAGGCACAGGTGCCCAAGCACTTGGGCCATCCTCAACTGCTTTCCCAGGCCATAGCAGAGAGCTGGATCAGAAGAGGAGAATCCAGGACTACACCTGGTGCCCATGTGGGATGTTGTGCCACAGGCAGAGGATTAACCTACTACACCACAGCGACAGCCCCTTGGTATGTTCTTGTCATCATATGATGGATCTTTAGAAGTTTATGGGAGATTTTGGCATTGTAGCACAGCAGGTTAAGCTGCTGCCTGCCACGCTCTCATCATGTATGCGTTGTAGCCGCTGCATTGCCAATCCATCTCCTTGCTAATGTGCCTAGAAAGCAGTGGGAGATGGCCTGAGTGCCTGGATCCCTGCAACCCATATGGGAGACGATGGAGTTCCAGGATCCTGGCTTTGGCCAGGCCTAGCCCAAGCCATTGTGGCACTCTGGGGAGTAACTGGTGGATGGAAGATCTCTGTATTTCTCCCTTCTCTGTTACTCTGCCTTTCAAATAAGTGAATATTAAAAAAATGGAAAATGCATAAAATGGAAAACCTATGGATTTCAAAATATTTTTGCATCATCAAAATAAGCTTGCTTTAATTTTTTTTCCATAAGGTTTTGAACAACTCTTTTTTTGTGTGTGTGTTTATTTTTTTTTTTTTGTCCTCCACTTTCCATTTGCCTCTTGGATTGTTATCCTTTTATTGAATGGTTAATTTTTTTGTTTTTAAAGTTTCTTATTATGTACACTTGAGTGGAAATTATCAACTCTGTATCTATTCTTCTAGTAGCATGCCTAATATTTTAACAGATATTTGTATTTTCTAATATAGTCTAATTTGAAGATTAATTTCTTTTCCCATTCTGGAAAGCCTTTCCCACACTTTTTACTTAATACCCCATAAAATTCCTTGTTACTATTTTAATTTATTTTCATCTTACTTTTCAAACATACCCTCAATCATTGTTAATATCATTTTCATTATCTATTTTATTAAAAACACAACATAATCATTGTTATTATAATGCAATTGTTTAAGTGCTAAACTAGATTTATCATCATTTATTATTTCCCCCTACTCCCTCTTTTTCTCCCCAGTTTTCATTCCTTTCTATCTTTTAAATATCTAATGTATTAATATAAACAGAATAGATTTCATAGATAAGATTCCAAGAATACAATGATACATTCCTCCTGTCCTTTTCTCTCTCTCTCCATCATTCCACTTGGGATACCCATATCCTATATCACCGTACCTGGATTTGAGTCCTGGCTCTGCCCCTGATTCCAGCTTCCTGCTAATGATCTCCGTGTGAGGCAGCAGATGATGGCTCAAATTTTTGAGTTCCTGTCATTCATGTGAGGGACAGAGATTGAACTCATAAATCTTGGCTACACCTGGCCCAGTCCTGAAGGCATTTGAGGATTGAACTAGAAGATAAGAGATATCTGCTCATATATTTGTCTATCCCTCTTTGTCTCTCTGCCTTTCAAATGAATAAATAAAACATATATTTTATGAAAAATTTTCTGCATTGGCTCATCTGTCTGAAGGTTGAGAAATTGCTGAAACATGTTTTTGACTATCACTCCCAGTGTTTTATTCTAGCACACTAAGAGTCAAATACTATTTTTTTGGCCAAGCAGAGTTAGACAGTCAGAGAGAGAGAGACAAAGGTAGAGAATTATAGACAGTGAGGGAGAGACAGAGAGAAAGGTCTTCTTTCCGTTGGTTCACTCCCCTAATGGCTGCTATGCACCGATCCAAAGCCAGGAGCAGGGTACTTCTTCCTGGTCTCCCATGTGGGTGCAGGGACCCAAGCACGTGGGCCATCCTCTGCTGCCCTCCTGGGCCACAGCAGAGAGCTGGACTGGAAGAGGAGCCACTGGGACTAGAACCTGGCCCCACAACCAGAACTAGAACCCTGGGTGATGGCGCAGCAGGAGGAAGATTAGCCAAGTGAGCCACGGCGCCGGCCTCAAATACTGTTTTTTAATTAACTAGTTCACTTATTTGAAAGGTAGAGATATGGAAAAAGATTTCTTTCATCTACTGGTTCACTCTCCAATTCTCTGCAAACTAAAGTAGGCCCAGGTCAAAGTTCTCTATGTGACTTCTGAAATCTGACATCACATTTCCTGTTTGTATGTATATATATATATATATATATATATATATATATATATATAAAAACAAAATTTTACATGCAAATATTAATATAGAAGTATATATATAGATATAGTAAGGTATACTCTCCATAAAATAAGAGGTAAAAAATATAGACATTTAAAGTATGAGTAGTAAAATTCTACTACATGTTAATTTAATATTTTTATCAGTTTGGACAATTCTCACCTATTCAATTTATCTGTTAACCAAGCATTATCATTTTATTTTAGATTAAACAAAGAAATTAACAGTGTTTACTATCAGTATACATGAATGAAAAATATAAGTACTGTATAAAAGAATATTGTACATACACACATATTCATAAAGTAACAGTTCAATTATACCATTAATCTTAACCATTCCCAAAGATAAAAATGTCTAGTTTAAAATGTTCCATTGGTTAAAAAAGCCAAATAAGAAAAAGAGTTCCTTGTAAGGACGATAACAATAAATGCATCTAGATCAGAAAGGAATCTCTAAATTGTCAAGTTATACACCCCAATTTAAACTAATTTGAATTTCTTATTTGCAGCTGAGGAAAAGAGGATTTCAAATTAACCTATGTGTACCTGCTATTATTTTAAGACGTTAAGTGGCATAATACTTTAAGCTCAAAGTTATGTAGTTAATTTTTCAAGTAATAAAACCACTTACAATTTGTGATTGTTGTGTTCTAACTATATTTATGCATTTTCTTTTTATGCTAAAACATTTGCATTCAGGTTAAAATTTTTAAAAGAAATATTACCTTTTCATTGTCATTTCAGTAAACACAGTGAATCCAAAGTTTCCCCAGTAATAATAAATTAGCCTGGTTGCCACTTGCCTCCTTGTCCTGGAAAATGAGCAGACTCTGCCCTGAATGTTAGCAGATGTGGTTACTGCATAGGTAGACTTCTAAAATACTTACACTGGGTGAAGGAGTCCCTGTGAAAGAAGAAGAAGGTGATGAGCCTTTTTAGATTCCCAGTGAAGACCTCCCACTATATTACCTAAGATGCGGTGTCACCAGTCTGTCAGCTTGCTCCTCAGCACCTACACAAATGGAGACCTCGTTTCTTTTTTCAAAATCTAATCTCTTCTTTGATGACAGTTTTTATATCCTGCAAGTCCATTTTCTGTATAGGGCGTGCATTTGTAGTTTATGCTGACTACTGTGCATCAGATTTTCCTGATGAATTTTTATCTTTCCTTTGTACACATAGTGTAAGAAGGAAGTCAAACTGTCATTTGGATGTGTTTCAGCATAAATCTATAAGTCTTTGTTAGCTGGATATGGGCCAACCATATGGGCCACTGTGTCATTTTAAGTGTAGAATTTAATCATGATGCACTCCAAAGTTGCCTGTAAAATAGTCTACTCTTTTCCAGACTTAACTGGCTATACCTTTTGCAGCAAATTACTTTCAGCGTTCTTATTCTGGACTGTATATGACAAGTACAGTGGAAGATATAAACCAAGTATATTAAGGGAAATTGAAATGGTATATGTAAAATGTCACACCTAATATACTTTGTGCATCATCTTATATCTTGTCCATCAACCTAACCTTTAGCTAAAACGTAACTTGACTATGTATGTGTGTCAGTCAGATCAAGGTAAACTCCTCTATGCTGTGGAATGGAAAAGTTGCTTTAAGTTTATGTCTCTGTTTGAGGGATTTTAAGGCAGTTTGCATTCCATACTGACACTAGAGTTTAAAGGTTTTCAGATTTCAAAGATATGACTGTAAGGGTAAGTTTATGGGTTGGGCGCCAACACTTCCCTGTATGAATTATCGCTGGTTGCCTAACCTTGCTCTGTGACTGGTGGAGCCTTGCTGGAGTGCTGTAATTCTCATGCTCGACAGGAGGCTCGGTGTTCACCAAATCCCAGTGGTACTCAACCGAATTGATGAAATGACCGGGAAGGCCTAATTAAAGCTGCTCAGCTCAAATGTATTGATGTATTACATCTATTACGGCTGGGTTCAATAGGTCCACCCTGTGAACGCTGCCACAGCCTGTAAAGCAAACTAAACAGATTGAATAAATAATGCTGCAAGGAAAGGAGACAGCAAAAAAATCAAAGCAACAGAGCACAAAATGCAACAGGGGGATCTGTGAACTTTTTATTGTATGAGACACCGTAAATTATTTTAATCTTTATCTTTTTTACATGTTGAACAGCAAAGGAATATTAGGATCTAGATTAATCTTTCAATATATTCAAGAGCTGGTAAATCCTCTTCTCTTCCAGTAAACACAGTAAGACAATATACATAAGCTCATTGTGATTTTGCTTCATTTTTCTTCTCAATTCATTGTTAGAACTTAGCTTTTACTTTGTCTTTTGACTTTTCTGTGGGAAATTTAAAACATATGCTCTACCATTCCATTTATTTTTCCTGTCCAAACAGATTTGTTACCGCTTTTTCAGCTTTGCTGATTTGAATTGTTTCAGGTTTCCATAATTGTATATTATCCTGGGAAATACTTATAATTATGTTTTTGGAAGTGACTAGAGATTCTGGTCCATTCCAATATGAGGATTTTTCTATATGGTACCAATTCATATGCAGCATTCAGTGTTGTTTACGTTGTTCTGTTTGTACAGCAGACAGAATTAGACAACTGTAATATTAGCAACTTGCTGATGCTGAAAATAAGGAAGAATGGATTTCTTAAGAAGCCTAAAAATCATCAAAGACTTTTTTGTACAATTAAGTATCAAAATTATAGGAAATTATGCCTTCCAGATTAATGTTCGACAACTGAACTCACATTGAACTTCAGGTATTTTTTTTTGACATCTGCAGTTAGATGTTTAAAAGATATCTCAGACATTTAAAAGTCAGCTCCTAACTTTTCTCCCCCCATCCCCACTCCAAATCTGTCTCTTTTCATATTGCCCATCTCAGCAAATGGTAACTTCAATTTTCCACTTGCTAAGACTCAAATTATTGGAATTATTGTCTCTTTTCTTTCTATTACCCATTAAAATGTATTGGTGAACCCTATTAGTTTTATTTTCTAAATATATTCCAAAGTAATCCACTTATCACCTCGACTTTTACCTTTGTGGTTCAAAACATGATTATTTTTTACTTGTAATGTCATTATAGCTTCTAGGTTTCTTCCATATTTTCCTTTTCATTATTCTCTGATTGGCCTACTTAACCTCTTTTTCATACATTCTTTATATTTGAAAGGTTGGTTCATTAAGCACTGCATTTGCTAGACACCTTTATACTTAGATATTGGTTAGGGTCCCTCAATTAGATGCACATAGTGAGACTTGGAAGACCATGTTCCCTCATCCTTGAGTAATTGTCTGAAAAGCTAGCAAAGCGGAGGCTATCTGAAGTTTACTATGCTAGAATTCCAGCACCCGTTTCTCAGCATCTTCCATGATGAAAAGCATCACAGCAGTGATAGGGCTTCACTGGTGGCCTCGGGAGTGTACGTCCTCTGGTCATTTCTCAGCTGTTCACAGCATTCCTTGGATGGTCATTCTTGAAGAATCTTCATAGACCAGTTTCTTCAGCATTTTTGACAATTTTTTAAGCACTAACTCTAGAGAAATATCAGCATTTCTATACTAGTATTTATTAATTTTTACTCAGTCATCCTTATTCTTGTAACCTTGGGAAAGTTAACCTGTTTATGCCTCAGTATAGTCACCTATAAAATGAAAATTATAGCAATGTCCACACCATAGCTTATTTTGAATTTTTTTAAAGATTTATTTATTTGTAAGTTAGAGTTACACAGAAAGAGAAGGAGAGGCAGAGAGAGAGAGAGAGAGAGAGAGAGAGAGAGAGGTCTTCCATCTGCTGGTTCACTCCTCAATTGGCAGCAATGGCCAGAGCTAAGCTGATCCTCTGCGTCTACCACGTGGGTGAGGGGTACAGGACTTGGGCCACAGCAGAGAGCTGAATCAGAAGTAGAGCAACTGGGATTCGAACTGAGGCCCATATGGGATGTGTTTCACTGCAGGGGGAGGCTTTACCTGCTACGTGACACCGCTGGACCCTATTAAGTTTCTTTAATCTGACTAATAGCATCCTAGTACTAATCAAAATCTCTAGTCATCCTAGTTATGACAATAGCCTCTAAAACGTTTGCTATACCATTGCTTTTTAATCCCCTTTTTTTTCCTTTCCCAGAGTGAACCTTATAAATGAAAATTTATCACATCACGTATTTATTGTACACATTTAAGTAGCCCCTGATGCTTTTCAAGATCAAGTCCTAACTACTTGGCCAATTTTATCTTCTTACTCAGTCTCTGCTTATATACACATGTTAAGCTGTTTCCACTACTTCCACAACTTTCCACTGCCTCGCATTGTCAATCTGCGCACTCCATTCTGACTATTTCAGTCTTGTTTTCTCTTCTGGCTGAATTTTCACAGAGCCTTTGTCTAGAAGACTCTTCTGCCAGCACACCCCGTGTTCTGTTAAATCAAGTTCCTTCTTTAAACACACGGAACTCACTTCCTCCATGAATCCTTCCCTGACCTTTCTTCACTGAATCAGATTCCCCTCGTATGTGTCTCCATACCATGCTGGAACTCTTCCATCATTGCAAACAATAGCATTATAACAATACCTGAACTTTAGCTGGATTTAACACTAGGGTGAAACCACATAAAAACAAGATCCATGCACTCTGACTCATAAATAAACTCTCAATGCCTATTCTAAAAAGTAGAAGATTATAACTGTGTGACAACTATTAATCAAGTGAATGATGTATGAAATGAGCCCCTACTAAACTTAATCATCTTTAAGTCCTAATTGAGTCTCACATGGCTATTGATAATAGTCTCCTTCATTTTCTAACAGCCACCTTTTCTCTCTTTAAATTATCCATTCTGCATTCTAAAGTAATCCATCTAAACACAATCTCTTGCTAAAACCATTAATATCTTGCCATTTCTTATTAGTGAAATGTGAAACTTTATTTTTCACTCAGCAAATGTTTATTGAGCATAGTTCTGTGCAGGGTACTGTGCAAAATTGTTCAGCATTTCATCAGAAACCTTCCAGGTCAAGACTGACCAAATATCTTGTTTCAGCTCCTTCTTATATTTAACAGTCACTGGCAGAATAGAAGAGCTTCTTATCCGACAGAATGAGTACATACATTTACTCAGTTATACAAAGCCAATCAAAGAACAAGAACAAGACATTTGAATTGGTGCCATGTACATGTTTAAGTTTTTGAAAGGCTTTATTTCTATTTATTTGAAAGAGAGAGAGAGAGAGAGAGAGAGAGAGAGAGAGAGAGAATCTGTCATCCATTCTCCAAATGGCTACAATGGCTGGGGCTGGGCCAGGAGCCTGGAACTCCAACTGGGTCTACCATGTGGGTAGCAATAACCAAGTACTGGGGCCACTTCCTGCTGCTTCTCCAGTTGCATTAACAAGTCTTATTGGAAATGGAGCAGTCTTGAGTAGAAGCAGCGCTCATATGGGATGCCAGTCTGATAGCAGCTTAACCCTCTGTGCCAAAACTCCAGCCCCTAAGCCCATGTTTTAGGCATTTTACATAAAGCATATAAAATTTTTCATTAACTTATCCTTTAATGTAGAGCCATCACTTTTACTGCAAGTATTTCAGTGGGTTTGAATTCTTATTAATATTCTTCATAAGCCATGCCAAAACTTTCTATATCTAGTTTCAGATTCTTCAAATTAGAACAGAAAAGTTCAAGAAATTTCAGAAGCAACCTGAATTCAACAAAATTTCTAGTTGGTTAATTCACATTTAATTCATCAACAAAGCTCTTTAGTAATTCCTGTCATTTTAGATAATTTCTTTGAATGACTGTTTTGATTTATTCAATTGAATTCTGGAAGTATATTAAAAATAAAACTGTTATGAGCGTTGAAGTTAATAAACTGACTCCTAGCAAATATGAAACTCAACTGGTGGAAGCTGCAATGAGCAAGTCCACTGAATGAAGGTTAGCATTGCATGTCTTTACTGTGCAATGTCACAGGTTGATATATGAATAAATTTAAAGTTGTGCATGGAAAAATAATGAAATGATAAGTTTATTTTGACAAAACATTGAAACTAATGGGTCCGGCACTGTGTCATAGCAGGTAAAAGCTGGTACCTTCAGTGCCGGCATCCCACGGGGGCACCGGTTCGAGTCCTGTCTGCTCCACTTCGTATTTGGCACTCTGCTATGGCTTGGGAAACCAGTAGAAGATGGCCCAAGTTCCTGAACCCCTGTGTCTGCAGGGGAGAACCGTAGGAAGCTCTTGGCTTCAGATCTGTGCATCTCTGGTTGTTGCAGCCAGTTGGGGAGTGGGCCAGCAGATGGAAGACCTCTTTATCGCTGCCTCTTCTTCTCTAACTCTGAATTTCAAGTAAAATGAATGGATAAAAAAAAAAAAACTAATGTATACTTTTTCAAGATATACATCTTCCTTTTTAAATATTCTTTTATATGATATGTTTCTGTATGCACAGTATGAAATTTCATTACATGATTGCATTTAAGAAGCAAACAAGGTAGTTAGAATTTCACTTCCTTAAATTTTTAAAGTTTTGTAACACCTAATTCACATGACTCATGTATCATTGTGACATTTCCATACATGTACAATTATATGATGTGTGCTGATCAAATCAGGGCAATCAACGCTTGCTTGCAGTCATTCATAAAATATATTATAGGTCATTGTGAACTTTTCTATAAGCACTTTGAAGGTTACTTGTATATTATAAAGAGAATGGAGAGAATTTATCCGGTCAGGAAGTTGATTACATGTGACTCTCTTTCACTGAATGTGTAGTAGATATGACCTCCAGGTCCATCACCACGTCCAATCTTTCCTGAAATATCATTCTTTCTAATCTGAATAGATCTTAGTTATCCAAAGCACTCTATTTAAATGCAATTTGTCTAGTTAATCTCTCTGACATATTCCCTGTGCACTGTGCATATACTATTCTCCAAAACACACTTTCCATCACAACTCCTTCCACAACATTTGTTTGTACATCTATTTTTATGCATTTCCTAATAGACTTCTATTATTATATAATAGATTTTGTTTTTATATAAATTTAACACTATCCATAATTCCTAGCACATAGCAAATATTTATAGTATTTGTTGAAAAGAATACCTGTTTCATTGACAACTGAGGAAAGTCAACTTAAATCTTTCTTATCAGGTGTGATAGGTTGAGTGTTTCCTTTGTTTTGCAAAAGATCATTAGTTTCATGAAATCCCATTTGTCTCTTTTTCCTTTTATTTGATGAGCTTTGGTGTCTGATCTACTGATGCCATTACCCGTGTCAATGTCCTCAGTCATTTTCCCTATGTGGTTTCCTCTAATATTTTCAATGTTTCGGGTCCACATTTAGATCTTTAATCCATTTTTGTGTTAAAGATAGTTGGTTAGAGATAGTTTCTTGTGTATGTGTACATGCAATTTTCCCAAGGCAACTTTTTTTTAACTTTTATTTAATAAATATAAATTCCAAAGTGCAGCTTATGGATTACAATGGCTTTTCCCTCCCATAACTTCCCTCCCACCCACAACCCTCCCATCTGCTCCCTCTCCCATTCCATTCACATCAAGATTCATTTTCAATTATCTTTATATACAGAAGATTGATTTAGTATATATAAGTAAAGATTTCAACAGTTTGCACCCACACAGAAACATAAAGTGTAAAATACTGTTTGAGTACTAGTTATAGCATTAATTCACATTGAACAACACATAAAGGACAGAAATCTTACATGGGGAGTAAGTGCACAGTGACTCCTGTTGTTGACTTAACAAATTGACACTCTTGTTTATGGCATCAATAATCTCCCTAGACTCTTGTCATGAGTTGCCAAGGCTATGGAAGCCTTTTGAGTTCACAAGGTCATAGTCAAAGTGGAAGTTCTCTCCTCCCTTCAGAGAAAGGTACCTCCTTCTTTGATGGCCTGTTCCTTCAACTGGGCTCTCACTTGCAGATATCTTTCATTTGAAGACTATTATTTTTCCAATGAATGTTCTTAGTACATTTGTCAAAGCTCAGTTGACTATAGGTGAATGGGTTTACTTTTATACCTTCTATTCTGTTTATTGATCTATGGGTCTGTTTTTACGCAATATCATGCTATTTCACTACTCTAGCTTTGTAATATATTTTCAAGTCAGATAGTATAATGTCTCCCATTTTGGTCTTTTTGCTCACAGTCTGGCAATTCAGGGTCTTTTATGGTTCCATATTAATTTTAATAGTGTTATTTTGCTATTTTGTGAAAACAGTCATTGAAATTTTGATAGAATTTATATTGCATCAATAAATTGTTTTGAGTACTACACAGATTTTAATAGTATTTATTCTTCCTGACTATTAAAATAAGATATCTTTTCATTCCTTGTGTCATTTTCAATTTCTTTCTGCAATGATTATAGTTTTTGTTATAGAGATATTACATTTCTTTGCTTACATTTATTTTGACGTATTCTTATATGTTAACTATTATAAGTAAGGTTACTTTGCTATTCTGTTTTAGAATATTCACTGCTGTTGATGCTACTGATCATTGGACATTGGTTTTTAATGCTGCAACTTTGCTGAATTTGTTTATTGCTTCTAATTTTTTTTTTATGAGGCCTTAGGGGTTTTCTATATAAAAGTTCATCTTATCTTTATACAGAAACAATTTGACTTCCTCCTTTCCAATTTGGATATCAATCTTTCTCTTGTCTAATTGTGCAGACAGGACATCCAGGACTATGATGATTAAAAGTGGCAAACGTAGATTTACTTGTCTTGTGCAAAAATAGAGATAAAATGTTCCGCTTTTCTCCATTCAATGTTAGCTGTTGGCTTGTTTTATGTGGCTTTCATCATGTTGAGGAATATGTCTTCTCTACCTAATTTATTCAAATTTTAATTGTGAAGGAACATTGAATTTTATCAAATGCCTTTTCTTTATCGAGATGACCACATGTTTTTTGGCTTTCATTTTGTTGATGTGCTGTATCAGTATTAGTCAATTTGGGTATGTTGGACCATCTTTGAACCTCTGGGATAAATCCCACTCAGTCATTGTGTATGATCATTTTAATGTGCTGAATTTGATTTGCTAGTGGATTTTTTGAGGATTTTTGCATGTATATTTATTAAGAATATTGCTCTCTAGCTCATCTCTCTCTCTCTCTCTCTCCCTCTTTCTCTCTCTCTCCCACCCTCCTACCTCTTCTGTTTTCTTTGATGTGTCCTTCTCTGATTTTAGTATCAAAGTAAACTTTTCTTATAGAATAAACTTGGAAGAATTTGCTTCTTTTTTTTTGAAATAATTTAGGTGTTGGTGTTAATTCTTCTTTAAATGTTTAATAGAATTCATCAGTGAAGTTTTTTGGTCCTACTCTTTCCATTGGGAGATTCTTTAGGTATTCTATTGCTTTGTGATTTAATCTTGTAAGTTATCTGTGTCCCAGAATTTGTCTACTTCTTTTAGGCTTCACATATGTTACCTGTTTGTTCATAGTAATCTCAAATGATCCTTTACATTTCAGTGATGTCAGTGATAATGTTTTCCTTTTTATTTTTGTTTCTATATATTTAAATCTATTTTTTCTTGATTAGTTTATAAAAGGGATAATCTCAAAGAATCAGCACTTCATTTCATTATTTTGTTTTAGTCTTTATGTCATTTTCTTGTGCTGTTACTTTTAAATTTTTTTCCTTGTACCAATTTTGGGTACGATTTGTCCTTGATTTTTCTAACTTCTTAAAAGTTAGTAATTTACTTATTTATTTCAGATATTTCTGTGTGTATGTGCATGTGTGTGTGTGTTTTAGGTTTAGGCATTGATGGCTATAAACTTCCTTCTAATACTACTTTTGATGTATCCCATGGGTTTTGGAGTCTTGTGTTTCCAGTTTCATCCATTTCAAAATCTTTAAAAAAAATTTGTCCTTAATCCATTCATTGTTAGTAGTAAATTGCTTAATATCCATTTTTTTGTGGAGTCTCCAAATTTTTTCATGTTAACTTCTAGATGTATTGGATTGAGGTCAGAAAGATACTTGATACAATTTCCATTCTTTTACATTTACTTATTTCTATTATTTTACATGTATTATTTTGTTACCTACAATATGATGCATCCTAGCCAATGTTTCACAATCTATTGAAAGGAATGTGTATTCTACAGTGTATTCTACATTTCTTGTATGGACAGTTTATACATGCTGTTAGATTTAACTAATCTAGGGAGCAACATAATTCTGCTGTTTGTTTCCTCTGGTCAGGTTGCCTTACTTATTATATAGTGGCATTCTCTCTCTCTTTAACTGATTTTGATTTAAAATTTCTTTTATCAAATAGAAAAATGTCTACTTCTGCTTCCATTTGTGAGGAATATTTATCATGCTTTCACTTTAGTTTATTTGTATCCTTACAGGAGAGTTAAGTTTCTTGTAAGCAGCATATAAACGGGTCCGGCTTTTTTTGTTTGTTTTATTAATTATTTATTTATTTATTTGAAAGTTACACAGAGAGAAGAGAGGCAGAGAGAGAGAGGTCTTCCACCAGCTGGTTCACTCCCCAATTGCCTGCAATGGCTGGAGCTGTGCTGATCTGAAGCCAGGAGCCAGAAGCTCCTTCTGGGTCTCCTACATGGGTGCAGGGGCCCAAGGACTTGGGCCATCCTCCACTGCATTCCTGGGCCATACTAGAGAGTTGGACTGGAAGAGGGGCAACCGGGACAGAATCCGGCGCCCCAGTCGGGACTAGAACCCAGTGTGCCGGCACCACAGGCGGAGGATTAGCCTATTGAGCCATGGCGCCATCAGGGTCCTGCTTTTTAATCCATTCAGTCATTGACTAACTCATTAACATTTAAAGTAATTATTTATATGTAAGATCTTACACTGCGATTTTGATACTTATTTTGTGTTTTTTTTTAAAG
This sequence comes from Sylvilagus floridanus, assembly GCA_949820135.1. Taxonomy (NCBI): domain Eukaryota; kingdom Metazoa; phylum Chordata; class Mammalia; order Lagomorpha; family Leporidae; genus Sylvilagus; species Sylvilagus floridanus. Next base: position 77,907,265 of record OX463230.1, read on the forward strand.
ATTTTATTTATTTATTTGAGAGGCTGATTTACAGAGTGAGATGAAGAGACAGAGAGAAAGGTCTTCCCTCTGTTGGTTCACTCCCCAGCGGCTGCAAAGGCAAGAGCTGCAGGAATCCAAAGCCAGGAGCCAGGAGCCTCCTCCCCGTCTCCCACATGGCTGCAGGGGCCCAAGCACCAGGGCCATCCTCTACTGCTTTCCCAGGCCATAGCAGAGAGCAAGATCGGAAGTGCAGCAGCCTGGTCTCCAACCGGTGCCCATTTGGGGTGCCAGGGCCACAGGCGGAGGATTAATCTACTGCACCATGGCTCTGGCCCCATGTTTTATGTTTTTATTGTAGTTACTTTCATTCATTCTCCCTATATTATAAACTTTGCTTGTGGCAAAATGATTTTATTTACTTGTGATTCTGAAGGCATATTTAAGAATTCATTGCCAAACCCAAAATGTTAAGATTTAACATTGTCCTGTCTCCTAAGGTTCTTTTAGTTACAACTTTTACATTTAGATCTTGATTCATTTCAGTAAACTTTTATGTGGTATGAAATGAAGCATGACTCTGCTTTTGCATGTAGAAAATCAGTAATACTAGCATTGCTAGTTGACTAGTCTTCCTCTGCTAAGTGGTGGGGGCACCTGTGTAAGAAATCAGTTTAGTATAATTTATTTCTGGACTCTAAATCCCATATCATTTTTATACATGTCTATCTTTGTACAAGTACTGCATAATATTGTTTATACTAACTTTGAAAAGCTGGTCTTTCAGTTTTGTTTTTCTGTTTCAACATTGTTTGATTATTCTGAGTTCCTTGCAATTTCACATAAATAAAGGATTAGCTTTTCCATGTTTACAAAAAATAGATTATAGATTGCATCTAATCTGCAGAATGCTTTAGGGAGTATTTTCATCTCAACAATATTAATTCTTCCAACATGAAAACGAAGTACTTTTCTATTTATTTATATATTTTTCAGGGTGGAAATTTTAAAAAATATATTTATTTATTTAACATATTTAAGAGGCAAAGTGACAGAGAAAGGAGACGGAAAAAGATCTTCCATCTGCTGTTTCAGTCTCCAAATAGCCACAACAGCCAGGGATGGCTCAGGCCAAAGCTCATAAACAGGAATTCCATTTGATTCTCCTTTATGGGTGACAGGGACCCAAATACTTGGGCCAGTTTTGGCTGCCTTTCTAGGCACACTAGCTAGGACATTGATTTGAAGTAGAATAGTCAAGAGTCAAACTGCCACTCTGATACTGAGATGCAGACATCACAGCTGACTGCTACATCACAATGCCTGCCTTTGGGTGAAATTCTTACACACCTTTGATTCAATTAATTCATTTATTTTTCTGAAGTTGTAGATGCCATTGAGAATGCAATTGTTCGCTTAATTTAATTTTCATATTTTCATTACTCTATGTTGAAACACAACTGATTTTTTTTTTTGACAGGCAGAGTGGACAGTGAGAGAGAGAGACAGAGAGAAAGGTCTTCCTTTGCCGTTGCTTCACCCTCCAATGGCCGCCGCGGTGGGCGCGCTGCTGCCAGCGCAATGCGCTCATCCGATGGCAGGAGCCAGGTGCCAGGTGCTTTTCCTGGTCTCCCATGGGGTGCAGGGCCCAAGCACTTGGGCCATCCTCCACTGCACTCCTGGGTCACAGCATAGAGCTTGCCTGGAAGAGGTACAAGGGGGACAGAATCTGGCGCCCCGACCGGAATTAGCCTATTGAGGCACGGCACCGGCAACACAAGTGATTTGTGCATATTGATCATGTATCTTCTAACTGTCCTGAATTTGTGTCCTAACATTAATAGCTTTTATGTTGATTCTTCCGGATTTTTCTATATATAAAATCTTTTGATCTGCAAATAATGTTATTTAACTTCTTTCTGTTCAGATGCATTTTATTTATTCTTCTCATTTTATTGTTCTCCCTAGAACTTGTGAGTGCTGAATAGACATTCATATTTTGTTCTTAATCTAAGGATCGGAGTCCTCAATATTTTGCAAGTCAGTATATCACTTGATTTTGTTCATAAATGCCATTGATCAGGTAGAAATAGTTCCCTATTACTTTTTGTTTGTTGAATGATTCATACAAGAAAGTGTTAGGTGCTGTGAAATTACGACAATTGAGATAATAGTGGTTGGATAATAGTGGTTTTTTTTTTTTTTTTATCCCATTACTGTGTTGTACTTCATATGCTGATTTTGTCTAGTTGACTATCCTTCCCTCCAGGGATAAATTCCACTGGATGATATGAATGATTCTGAATTATTCTGTTGGATTCAATTTGCTACTATTGTGTTGATTATATTAGCACATATATCAATAAGGTTATTGACCTATAGTTTTCTTTCCCTGTGAGGTCTTTGTCTGATTTTGGCATTGGAGTAATGCTAGCTTCCTAGAGTAATTTAGAACATGCTCTCTTGTCTTCTGATTTTTCTAGGTGTTTGAGAAGAAGTGATGTAAATTTGTTTTTAAATATTTGGTAGCAGTTGACTAAAGCCATTTAGTCTTGCATTTTCCATTACTACAAAGTTTTGAATTACTGATTCAGTCTACTTCTGAAAAATATTAATAAATATTACTATTTCTTTTTCATTCATTTTAGTGATAAATGAATTTCCACATTTTTTCATTTTACTTAACTATCCAAATTATTGTAATAAAGTGTTGATTCTCTTAAAATTATTTTCTTTTATTTGTGATGTCTCTGTTTTTAATTCTGATTTTAGTTATTTGACCATTCTCCCATTTCATAAATTAAAAGAGCTAAATAGTAGCTAATTTTAAAGAGGAAACTATTGGTTTATTAATATTCTCTATTGATTTTCTATTGAGTATTTTATTTGACACTACTTTAGAAACGACTTTTTAAAAATTTTACTTCTTCTGTGAGCTTGGAATTAGTTTGTTCTTTTCGTTTTTGAAGATATTCTTCTATTGTAATATAGGATTTCAAAGTAAAGCTTTCTTTCTTAGCTCTAATTTTGTTGCATCCCATAAATTTTGATATGTTATATTTTGTTATTCATTCACATCTAGATACTCTCTAATTTCCCTCATTATGTTTACTTTGGCTTATTGATTGTTTAACAGTCTAATGTGCAATGTTTGTGTCATTTGTATTTTTTTTTTAGTTTGCTTTTGGTTATTGGTTCCTAGTTTCATCTATTTTTTTGCTGGAAATGCACTCTATATCCATAATCTGTCTGTCTGTCTGTCTGACTCTCACACACACATACTTAATCTATTGGAATGTGGTTTATCCTAAGAATACTCTATGTACACTTGACAATAATATGTATTTTGATGTTTTTGAGTGGTATGTTCTATATGTCTATATTAGTCCAGTTGTTTTATATTGTTGTTCAAGATTTCAACATCACTATTGATCTACTGTCCAATTATTCTAGCCATTATTGAAAGTTAGATATTGCAGTCATAAACTATTATTCTTCCTTCAATTCTGTCAATTTTGCTTTATATAACTTGGGCTGTCATTAGGTGTGTGACTGTTTAAAGTTATGTCATCTTAGTTGACCCTTTTATTATTATATCAATCCCTTCTTTGTGTCTTTAAGAGTCTTTGAATTATAGTCTATTTATTTTGTGTTTAGCGTGATCAACCAGCTCACTTTGGGTAGTTATATGCAATATCTTTTTATTCTTTTGTGCTCAATCTATTTCTCCTTTGAATCATTTGAGTCATGTAAATAGCCTATAGCTGGATGATGATTATAATGATGTTTGTGCTTTAATCAGTTCTTGGTTTTATTTTTTTAAAGATTTATTTATTTATTTGAAAGATGGATATTTCATAGATTGAGAGATCTTTCATAGAGAGGGAGTGACATTTTCTATATACTGTTTCAATCCCCAGATGGCCTTAAAATCCAGGTCTGGGCCAGGTGGAAGTCAGGAGCCAAGAACGCCGTCCTGGAGTCCCATATGGGTGACAGGTTCCCAGGCATATTACCAGGAAGCTGTATCAGAAGCAGAGGAATCAAGACTCATTAACCTTCAGTATTGGCTGCTGACATCTCAGGCAGAGCCTGAGCCCACTACACCTCAGGTATACTTCCCAGCATACACACACTCAGTCAGTTCTAATAATCTTTTCTTTCTAAATGGAGCATTTAGTTCATTTACATTAAACGTATTTTAAGATATAAAAGGGCATAGGTTTGCCATTTGCTGTTTGATTCCTTATGTGTTAAATATCTTGATACTTAATCCTGTATTATTGTCTCGTTTTATGTTTCAGTAGTTTTTATTGTAAACTATTATGATTTTCTCCCATTTATTTATTTGAATATTTTAAGTTATCTTATTAGTTATCAGAATTGCAATATGCATCTTAAACACTTAGTAACTGAATTTGAATTAATGCCAAGTTTTTCATAACTCTCCTTTACATGATGCATTCTTCACTTTCTTTGCTTTCAAGATTCTCTGTATGGTGGGCCTTTAGTGTGACACCCGAAACACTGGTTGCGACACCCACATCCCTTTTCAAAGTGCCTGTGTTCAAGTCCAGTGCCCCCTGTTCCATCTTCCTGCTCACATATACTCTGGAAGACAGAAGGTAAGGGCTCAAGTAGTAGGATCTCAGCCACTCATGAGAGACACCCAGATCAAGTTTCGGTTTCTTGGCTTTGACTTGACCCCAGCACGGCATGTGCTCAAAGAGATGTTACAGAAGAAGGACTGGCGCAATGTCTCAATAGGCTAATCCTATGCCTGCGGCGCCAGCACCCTGGGTTCTAGTCCCAATGGGGGTGCAGGATTCTGTCTCAGTTGCTCCTCTGCCAGTCCAGCTCTCTGCTGTGGCCCAGGAGTGCAGTAGAGGATGGCCCAAGTGCTTGGGCCCTGCATCCGCATGGGAGACCAGGAGAAGCACCTGGCTCCTGGCTTCAGATCAGCGAGATGCACCGGCTGCAGCGATCATTGAGGGGTGAACCAATGGAAAACGGAAAAAAAGGAAGACTTTTCTCTCTGTCTCTCTCTCTCACTGGCCACTCTTCCTGACAAAAAAAAAAAGGAAGAAGAAGAAGGGTGCCTGGGCAGCAGCAGAGACAAAGGGGGTGCGTCTTTTCCACTGCCTTGTGCTTGGAAATCACTGCTAGATTATGGGTGGAGACTAAGATGGGAACTTTTAGGACACCCTAGAGAAGGAGAGAGAAAATCAGAAGGTGAGAAAGATAGGGAAGATACCATTCTTGCCCTGGAAGCTGAGGTTGTTATCCCTGAGCTGTATCTGACACTGGAGATAGTCCAGTAGCTGCCATGGTTGAATCCTTTGATCATGAGAATGAGGCTGACTTCTGGTACTGTTCTAGGCCCCTCCAGTAGTCATCCAAATGATCAAGACTCAGCAGCAAAAGACTCTTCAGAGGTAGCCACAGATATCCTGCCGAAGTAGTAGAGAACTCAATGTTTTGTCCATATACTCAGGCAGAACTAGTAGATCTTGGGTATAAATTTAGGTGTAAGGCCTATGAATTCATTGTAGCATTGCTGCCGTCTTTATGGGATGTAAGGTTGGTAAGGATCTTGCTCTCAGGACTGGAAAAGAAAAAAATAGCATCACTGTCTGTAAACCCATCCTTGCTGCAATGGCTTCCGTCTAACCATCATATGGCAGGAAATTATTCCCTTCTGGACTGGATTATGGTGGGAACTTGTATGGTATAGACTTATAGAGATTTGCCTGTAACCGTTAGCAGGTGGCAGACATTTGCTGACATACAGCATGTTATGCAGGAGTTGGCCCTAAAAAATGATATACAATGTGGTGACTCATGGTCCAGATGAGGACATTTTTACTGTGGAGAGCTGCAAACTACTCCTTCTGCCCTGTTTTGTCTTCTGGTGGTGATGCTAGACCTTTATATGGGAAAGTCCATCACTATGGTTACCCATGCCATTACCAATTTTGGGGAGGCCAAAACAGTGCACATTTAAAGGATTGCAGGTCACAGATTGGAAGATGAAAGATGGCCAAGGACCAATTAAGCAACGGGTCAGACAGGAAAAAAAAATTGATGGGAAGGCTAATAAGATATTGCTAAAATTATGGTAATAATTAAAACCAAGACAATAGTTTCAGCCATTAAAAAGTCCAAGGTGGTGTATGTAGTATATTGAAACCAAATATTGGATGGATGGTGGACAGCATGCTTGTTATGTTTGGTGCTGCACGCTCTCTCTTGTAGTTTGTTGCTGTATCTTATAACTGGCTATGGAATTTGGATACAATGTTGCTCATTACACACATGGAAATCCTCCCAGAAGATAATGAAAATGTAGATTATGAGGCAAAGAATCTTGAAGGGATGGTCCCTCACTGTCATCATGACTGCCAAACTTAGAAGTTGATGTAATCCTGCAGGTCATTACTTATATAATCATAACTATAAAACTCATTTATTATGTAATAATTTGGTTACCTGCTACTATTGCCTGTAAGCATCTGTATAAGACACTGTGAGTATAATTCAACTCAGATCCTTAGCCGTGCTCTCCCATGACCACGGGAATAAAGAGGTATGAATGTGCAATCTCCTTGATCCACAATTATTCTTTGGCCCATCTGAATCCAGCCCTAATCTTCTTGGAGCTGAATTCTTGCATTACAAATTCCAACTTCCACTATTTCCTGACACATCCATGTAGGCCTAAGTGTGGCCATTCCACTGAAGGAAATTCAAGAGTGAGGATACAGATTAGGCTTCTGGGGGAAAGAAATTCCGAAATAGAGATAATTAAAGATGAAAGAACTTTTTCTGTTATATACAAACATTCAAGTAGATAGTCCCAATATAATGTGGTGGCTTAATTATGCAAGGGAAAGTTTTCTTCAGTCTTGTTTGTTGACCTTCCTCAATGTGCAGCTTTTATAATGTGGTCCAGAATGACTGCTCTAACTCCTGCTGTCATGTTTGCATTCCAGCTAGTTGGAAAAGGGAAAGACAAAAGCAAGTGTCCCACTGGTACTATCCAATTAACAGGATCTAGTCGCAATACATTTAATGTTTTCAATACTTGGAAGTTCAAGGTCAAGCCTCTGAATTTAGTGAGGACCTTCAGGCTAATGGGGGTATTTTGTAGACTGCCAAATTGGCACCGTGTATCACATAGCCAAGGGACACATGGAGATTATTAACTTGAATGCCTAAAATAATGTATTTGATAAGTCTGTAAGGTTTCTGTCATTAATACTTTAAAAAATTAATTAATTTTAGAAAAATAAAGAGAGATAAAGAGCTCCTATACAATGATCCACCCCTGAAAATCCACAATGACTGAGGCTGGGCTGCACCAGAACCATGAGCTTGGTATTTAATCCAGCTCATCAATATGAATGGCAAGAACCCAGTTACTCTGAGCCATCACCACTGAGTCCCAGTGTCTGCATTAGTGAGATTCTGGAGCCAGGAGCTAGAACCAGGAATATAAGAACCCTGTCTCTCTGATGTGGGATGCAGACATCGTAACCAGTAGGCTAAATGCTCACTTTTAATTCTTGAAATATTTTCAGTGCTCCTTTTCTTTTCTCTCTTACTAGATTCTTATTATACCTGATGTTATCCCATGTGCTTCTTAGGTTCTGCTCATTTTTCTTCATTCTTCTTTCCCTCTGGTTCTTGAAATGGATAATTTCAGTAGACATTTACATTTTTTCTCATTTTTCCTCTGCTTTCTCTGTTACCAAATACCTGTAATACATTTTCATTTCAGTTATTGTACCTTTAACCCTAGAACATTTGTTAAACTCTTTTGAAAACTAGGTACCAGCATTGTGGCATAGCTGGATAAATCACAGCCTGAGATGCCAGCATCCTTATGAGCACTGGTTCTAGTCCTGACTAGTCCACATACAATCCAGTTCCTCGCTGATGCACCTGGACAAGCAGTAGAAGATGGTCTAGGTACTTGGGGCCCTGCCACCCATGTGGGAGACCTGGTTAAAGCCCCTGGTTCCTGAATCAACCCCAGCCAATACGACAATTTGGGGAGTGAACCAGCAGCAGATGGAAGATCTCTCTCTCTCTCTCTCTCTCTCTGTCTCTGTCTCTCTCTCTCTCTCTCTCTCTTTCACTTCCATTCTCTCTGTAACTGCTTTAAAATAAAAACAAATTTAAAAATTCCTTTGTAAATTACCTCTTTACTAATATCTTCAAGACATCATCCATTTGCTTTCCTTATTTTTTTCTTTTAATCTTTAATTAACATATATTATTTGCACATATTTGTGGGATAAATTGTGTGGTATTTTAACACATACACACAGCATAAACCAATAAAACCAAGCAACCAGGTTTTCCTTTTTCTTTTCCGTTTTCGAAGTTTGGGCCCCATCAGCTTCTCTCTTCAGGTCTACATAACAGTTTATAATACGTTGTTGTGAACTACAGTCATGCATATGTTACAGGGAACACAAGAACTTGTTACTTCAATCTGAGTGGTATCCAATTATCCATTATCCAATATCTCTTTATTCCACCCCCTCACCTTTGCTAGCTTCTATTAATCTTTATGATAATTTCATATCAACTATTTTTTCTTCTATAAATGATGTAGAAATATCATTATTTGCCTTTCTGTGTCTAGTTTATTTTACTTAATATAATGATTTCCAGTTCCACCTATTTTGCTGCAAATGTAAAAATTTCATTGTATTTTATGAATGAATGGTATTCAATTGTGCATGTGTGCCACATTTTATTTTTTAAACTGATCCCTTGATAGACATGTAGGCAGGCTCCACACCTTGCTTGTTGTGAATGTTACTGCAATAAACAGAGGAATGCAGGCATCTGAATTTATTTTCTTATGAAACATAGACAAATGGGAGAGCTAATTCATATGGTAGATCTAATTATTTTTAAGCAACCTCCATATTATTTTCCATAATGATCTTACTAATTTCCATTCCCACTAATAACATACAAGCATTCTCTTTTCTCCCTAATCCTTGTCAGTATTTAATATTTATAGACATTTCGATAATAGCTTTTCTAACTGCAGTAAAATGAATGATACCTAACCATGATTTGGAGTTACATTTCCCTGATGACTAGTGAAATTGAGCATTTTTTTATTAATTTGTTGGCCATTTGTATCTCTCACTGAGAAATGTCTATTAAGATCCTTTGTCCATTTATTAATTGGATTTTTGTTATTATTGTTGTTTTTTGAGTTACTTAAATAGTCTAGATATTAACCCTTTGTTGGCTGCATACTTTGAAATATTTTCTTTTTTTTTTTTTTTTTTTGAAATATTTTCTCCCATTTTTGTGGTTGTCTCTTCATTCTGTTTAATATATCTTTGCTGTGTGGAAACATCCTAGATTTTATAATTCCATATATATATATGGAATTATATATACATATATATGTATATATGGAATTATATATACATATATATACATGTATATATAAAATTTGGGGGGTCTCATTCCAAAAACTTTGCCCATAAACAAAAGTCTTAAAATGTTTCCCCTATGTTTTCATCTAGTAATTTCATAGTTTAAGGTCTTACATTTAGATCTTTGATTCATATTGAGATGATTTCTTATACGGTAAGAGCTAGAGAGTTCAATTTCAATCTTATGTGTATGAATATCCAATTTTCTCCAGTGCCTGTTTTTAGCACATTAACAACTATTAGTTGGCTATACACGTGTGTATTAATTTCTGGGATATTTATTCCAGTCCATTGATCTCTTTGTTTATAGGCCAGTAACATGGTGTTTCAGGTACAATAGTGAAATAGGTCTTTTTTTTTTTTTTAAGATTTTTTAATCAATTTATTTAAGAGGTAGAGTTACAAGCAGTGAGAGTTAGAGGGAGAGACAGCGAGAAAGGTCTTCCTTCCACTGGTTCACTCCCCAAATGACCGCAACGGCCAGAACTGTGCTGATCAGAAGCCAGGAGCCAGATGCTTCTTCCCAGTCTCTCATGCTGGTGCAGGGGCCCAAGCACTTGGGCCATCTTCTACTGCTTTCCCAGGCCATAGCATAGAGCTGGATTGGAAGAAGAGCAGCTGGGACTAGAACTGGCACCCATATGGGATGCTGGTGCCACAGGCGGAGGATTAACTTACTATGCCAAAGTGCTGGCCCCAGTAATAGGTTTTGAAATCTGGTATGGAAATGCCTCCAACTTTGTTTTTCTTTTGTTCTAGATTGTTTTGGCTATTCAGTGTCTTTTGTGCTTCCACATCTATTTTAGGATTTTTCTAAAACTTTCATTGTTATTTCAATGAACATTTTGTTGAATCTGCAAATATTTTGGTTAATTTGGGCATTTTAAAAATAAACATGAGAGATTGTCCCATTTTTGTTTCTTCTTCAACTCTTTTTATCAATTTTTTTATAATTTCTATTGTACATACTCTTGAATTATCTATTCAGAGATATTTCATTTATTTTATGATCATTGTAAATGATACCGCTTTCATAATTTCTTTCTCAGTCATTTCCTTATTGGTGGATAAAAATGCTACTAAGTTTGTGTTTTGAGTGTTAATTTTTATCTTGCAACTTTACTAAATTTATCAGTTCTAATAGCTTGTTAATGGCGTCCTTTGGTTTTTCTCTGTATAAAATTATGCCATCTACAAACAGGAATATTTTGATGCCTTTCTACTCCTTCCTTATTGTGTACCTTTTATTGCTTTATCTTGCTTGGTAGCTCTTGTTAAAACTTACGGAACTATATTTAGTAAAAGGGATGAAAGTAGACATTCTTGACTGGTTCCGGATCTTAAGGGAAATTTTGACCATTCAATATAATATTGACTGTGGATTTGTCATATAAAGCCTTTTATATGTTGCAATGTGTTCATTTTATATGTAATTTGTCCAAATTTTTAATATAAATGGGTTCTGAATTATATTACATGTTCTTGATGCATATATTGAGCTTATAAGCGTTTTATGCTTTATTATATTGATATATTTATTAAATTCACTGATCTGCATATGTTAAATCTGACTTGATCATGAGGAATTAGGTTTCTTTTGTGATTTGAATTCAATTTACTAGTACTTTAATGAAAAATTTTGCATCCATGCTCATCTGTAGTTTTTTGTTGTTGTTCTGTCCTACTCTGGTTTTAGAATAAGGTAATTGCTGTGCTCATAAAATAAGCTTGGATGGATTCCCTACATTTCTTTTTTTTTTCTTGAAGTGATAAAGTTTTATTGGGCATAAGGGCATCTTTCAGAATGGAAGGGACAGATAGAGAGTGCCCAGTCACTCAGACTGGGGGAGAGCAAGGTTACCTGGTTGAATGGAGAGAATATACCTGGGCAGGTTAGGGGGGAAGCTCAGCAGAGAGGCAGAGGGCTGAGCATTCAGTCTATTTGGACTCCCTAAGTTTTTAAGGGGGTTTACCCATCCCCATCTCCTCCAAGACAAAGGATGGGGAGTCCTAGCAGAACGGATTATGGATGAAAATAAGCAAATTCTTTTTTATGGGTGAAAATTAGCAAATTCTTCCGAAGTAGAGTAGAGGGGCTTCCCTTAGGGTGTCTAAAAGTTTTGTTGCTCCATGTTATCAGGTCAGATAACCCATTTGGTCCTGAGAGAGAATTCTCCTGGGAGCTTTCCTTGGGAGAAGGGCTGGGACTACCTGGAAGGTTATCAAGGTCTAAGCAGTACTTTGAAGTGCAAAATGCTGGGCTTCTTGAGCTAGTCTTTAGGCCCTCCTCACACACACATAGGCTAAATTTCTAACTTCTTACTTAACATTTTACCCCTCAAGAGAGAAATACTTACAATCTTATGGGGGGTAAATGGCTGAAGCTCCATTTTCTGTAGCTACTTCGGAAGCTGACAAATGGGCGTAGAGATTTCAATTGTATGGAATATTTTGAGAATAATCAGCTTTAGCTTTCTCTTAAAAATGTGGTAGAGGGGCCAGCAAGGTGACATAGCAGGTAAAGCTGCCCTCTGTGGTGCCAACATCCCATATGGGCGCTGTTTCAAGTCCTGGCTACTCCACTTCTGATCCAGCTCTCTGCTATGGCCTGGGAAAGCAGTAGAAGATGGCCCAAGTGCTTGGGCCCCTGCACCCTCACGGTAAGACCCAGAGGAATTTCCTAGCTCCTGGCTTCAGATTGGGGCAGCTTTAACCGTTGTAGCCAACTGAGGAGTGAACCAGTTGATGGAAGACTTCTCTCTCTCTGTCTCTCCTTTTCTCTCTGTGTTACTCAGACTTTCAAATAAATAAATAAATCTTGAAAACGTGGTGGAAATCATCAATGAATCCATCTGCTCCTGTGTTTTTCTTCATTGAGACACTTATTACCGATGAAATCTTCTATTCATTATTTGTATGTTTAGGTTTCTTGTGTCTTCCTTTTTTCAATTTTTGTAAGTTGTATGTATCCTGAATTTTATTGATTCCTCCTAGGCTTTCCTATTTGTTGGCATATAGTTTTCTTCCCAGTCCTTGATGATCCTTTACTATATTTTTGTGGTGTCAATTACAATATCTCATTTTTCATCTCTGATTTTGTGCATGTGAATCTTCTGTCTTAATTTTCTCAGTTTAGCCAGGGATTATTAGCTTACTTATTTTTTGAAACACCAACTCCTGGAAAGAGGTATTTGCCAGAGTAGTTAAGATGCCATTTGGGACACTACATCCCATATTTGAACACTTGGGTTCAATATTCGGCTCTGGCTTCGAACCCCAGCTTCCTGATACACTGTTTTTAGTTTTCTAATTTTTTCTTTGTCTGCATATAATTTCCAGAGATTTGTCTTCTAACTTGGATATTCTTTATTCTGCCTCACTGCATCTGTTATTAAGGCTTTCTACAGATTTTTTTATTTGTTCTATTGAATTCTTCAATTCATTTTATTTGATTTCTCTTTAAAATTTCAATTTCATGTGAAAATGTTTCTTTCATGTCATGTACAGATTTCTATAGTCCATGAATTTGCCACCGATTACTTCCAAGCATTCCTACAATCAACTTTTTGAATTTCATTTCTGGCATTCACTCTCTTCATTTTCACATTCTATTATTGAATTGTTGTGTTCCTTTGGGGGCATCTTCCTTTTTCTTATTTCTGAGTTCTTATTTCTTGAACTGCTGCTTTTATTTTTAGGCATTTGTGGAGATACTTGTTGGTTTATTTTTTTTCCTTGCAATGGATGGCTTTTATCTTTGTCTATGCCTCTGTGGATTAGTATCTGCTGTTTCAGTGAATACCTTGAGGTATGTGTTGGGTGTGGCTAGGGAGCTTTGTTCAATGATGAGAGTTGCTAATGTGACTCCCAGATTAGCATGGTAAATCCCCCCCCCTTTTTTTTTAAATCAGTGGAGAGGTTTTTTCAGCTCTGATGACATAGTCTCATGTTCACGTCCTCTCCTCCAAGGAAACCAATACTTGGATCCTAGCCTCAGTGCGTACAATATTTATCTGTGCTTCCACAAGAACCAGACAAAGGATCTGTGTAGTCATCAGTGTGAGCACAAATCCTGCAGCAGGGACCCTCACCAGGGAATCATGGAGCCCTGAGCATGTGGAGCCATTTACAGTGGACTACAACGACCCAGCCACACCCTGTGCCCTCACACACAGCCGCAGTGTTTTCACAGTTCAAGAACACAAGGCTCACATTGTCATGAGCACCCAGCCCACTGTCAATTCTTCCAGCCAGACTCAGGAGTCTCTTCTCTGATGGTTGCTGAATGCCCAGAGATAAGCTGGCACAGCTGTTATGTATGTCCAAAAGAGTGCCTCCTTTTCTCAGCTAGTTACAGGACATTGATGCCATCAGTTCATGGAGAGAGAAACATGCCTCTCCCCCCCCCCCACCTTTTCCCTCTACATTGGTAGGTACACTGTCCCTCACAGGATTCCAAGCCAGGCCCACACAGGCTCTTCTCATAGCTTTACCATCAGTGGCTTGGGCTACTGCAATGTAGTCTCACCTCACTCTCCAAAGCTGGTGCTGCAGCTCTCAGCTGCTGGGCTCCTGAGTTGTGTGTCTACACCCTCCACATAGATCCACAGAGTCCCTCCAATTTGTGAGGAGTTTCCTCTGCCGTTTTCTCCATAAGTCTTCCCTGAGATTGCACTCTGCACATTTCATTGTTTAACTTCTCCTGTATTTTTTTCTTTGATGTATTGAACTCTTCATTCCAAGATTTCTGTTTGGCTCTTTTTCAAGATCTCTATTTCATTGCTGAATTTGTTATTCATATCACATTTGTGTTCCTGATTTTGGTTCAATTTGGTTCTGTATTTTCTTGCATCAGTTTGAACATCCTAAAAGTCATTCTTTTGCCTATTTTCATTTGGGATTTCATGAATCTCCTGTTTTTTAGAGTGTGTTACTAAAACAAATTGGTTATGTTCCTTTCTGGGCCTGATATTTCCTTGCTTTTACAAACTTCCTGTGTCTTTCTGCTGATATGGGCACATCTGGCTGATTGGTTCTCTCTTATTTATATACACTACACATATATATATATACACACACATTTATATATATACATATATACTTATATATATACATACATATATATTTATATATATATATATATATACTTATATATATATGCTACATACTCAGAGTGGCTTTCTTGGTTGAACTCCTTTCTCAGAAGGGAAGTGCGTCCTCAGGTATTTTTCAGTAGGCTGTTCTGCCTTTATTTCCAATTGTGTGCTGTGATGCACTTACTATTCCTTTGTTTCATTATTAATTTTAGACTTTTATGTTATTGAACATATTTTGTATGGTTGCTTTAACTCTGTTGGAAATAAACGTACTATCTGTCCCTCAAAGAAAGTTTCTGATTTTTTTTCTGCTAATGGTCTATTATTTCTTGTTTCTTTACACATCTGATAATTTAAAACAATATTCTCTTGGTCTTTGAAGAGTTGCTTTGTTTTTGGCACTGTAAGACTTAGGAAATTTAAAATCTGCATCTGAGTTCAATAATCAGCTGGACATGAAAATTAGGCATGTTAGAAATATTCTGAGCCTTGCTCCTTACCTTGCATTTACATAACTTTCCAGATTCATTTTTAAAAGCAGAAGATTTTCAATGTCTTCATTTTGCGATGTAATTTTTAGCCTGATTTTTTTTTAAGTGTTCCTGTACATGTATTGTTTACCTGCCCCACTTCCCACTCTGAGTTAGGAGAAATGCCTCCCTTTTAAGGATTCCCAAACAAGGAGAAATAATGGGGAGTGTACTACATTAGGGAACTCCCAGAGAAGGTCCAAACAGACAAATCCAATTTGGGGAGCATTATATGTTTTGCTTCCTCTAGAATCCAGTGGGAACATGGGCTTCTGTCTTTAAGAACATTCATAGTGAGAGGGAAATCAGTGGTGGAAAGTTACATCCAATATGTCATAAAGTTCTCCCATCAAATTAAAGCTGCCATTTTTTTATTTGCTTGGTTGCTGTAAAACATCAATTATTTTTCAGAGTTATGACAAAATTGAGTATAAGCTTTTGTTCCATGAATACATTTTTCTATAGAGGTTCAAGCCTTTGCAGTTCCTATGTCTTTCATTTTTCTGATCATTTCATTGCTAATTTTTTATAAGTTCAGCCTTCTTTTCTGTATGGAAATTAGAACAATAATTCATTTATTGACCATATTCCTTTTTAGTCTCTTGGCTCCTAAAATATTGAAATATCTGTGTTAATAAATTGGCATAAGAACATTTCCTTCTTCCCAAATAAATATACTGTAAATTTTTCTCCAATTTGATTTTATTTTTCTTTCTTATACAACTATATAACTCCCAATATATCTCTATTTCAACTGCTTATATCACCCCAATGATTCTAGCCTCTGTTCTGAGGGTTTTTTTACTTTATGTCTTCCAACCTGCCTTCATTCCTCAAATTTTATACTCTACTTCATTTTCCATTTCTTTTTCTACAAAGACTTATCAAACTTCTCATAGATGTCAAGTATTATACTAGATTCTAGGAGTTCAGAGATAAAATCAGTCTTCCTATTGAGTAGCTCACAGCCTAATGAGAGATCTAGCAAATGTACAATTCAAGTATATTCAGTAATATTATAATAGCAACAACTAGAAAGTAACAAACACACAGATTCAAGAAACATGACTGAAGCCAAGAGAGTAAGGAACTCCTTAAAGACAGAAAACATATGGGGTTAAGTCAAATAGGACAGAGGGCACTAGTCAGATGAAACAGAAATACATAGAACAGCATAGGGTTATAAGGTTGTCATTGAAGGATTTCTCCTGGAGTGATACACTAGTGAGAGAAGAAATGAATAGAGTTGTAATAGGAAAATGAAGCAACTTGATTGACGAGTTTATTGTTTGTAAACCTATGGCTTACCCAAACCACATGCCAAATTAAATTATTTCTTCATATAGATTCTGTGGTATAGGATTCATACTTCTACATAGCTACATATAAGTTATACTCTCTCCTTTTTAGGACTGAGGAGCCCCCCAGAGAAAGTCACCATTAAATTTCATAGAAAAATTTTCATAGAAATATTCATAGAAAATTCTCTGTCATGGACATTTTGTTTGTAAATAGGGAATAAAGAAAGAAAAAAATGAATTTATATGACCTAAATGACAAAAATTTTTAGCATGGTTTAGTGGATAGTATATGCATTATTATCTTTATTAATTCTGTGATATGAAAAATACCTTTTGTGATTATTATGCTTTTACAGAATGTGTATTCTGTTAAGACTGTATTAGAAAAATAAAGATATTAGATATTTTAAAAATGTATTTTTAAATGCAAAATTATTTTTTTCCATGAAAAAATGTTAGAAAGGACATTGGATTCCTGAATAGTACATAAATAATTTTATTTAATCAACAGTATTTCTAAAAATTGGAAGTATGGTTTTTTTTAATTTTATTTATTTATTTATTTTGACAGGCAGAGTTAGACAGTGAGAGAGAGAGACAGAGAGAAAGGTCTTCCTTCCATTGACTCAATCCCCAAATGTCCTCTGTTGCCGGCATGCTGTGCCGATCCGAAGCCAGGAGCCAGGTGCTTGCTCCTGGTCTCCCATGCGGGTGCAGGGGCCCAAGCACTTTGATCATCCTCCACTGCCTTCCCTGGCCACAGTGGAGAGCTGGACTGGAAAAGGAGCAACCGGGACAGAATCAGGTGCCCCAACCGAGACTAGAACCCGGAGTGCTGGTGCTGCAGGCAGAGGATTAGCCTAGTGAGCTGTGGCACAGGCCAGTATGTATATTATTCTTTAGAACATATAATTTGAATCAGTTCCAATGTTGACAGAGTGCTTTTTAAACTCTTCTATTTAATATTTCATTATACTGATCTTACTTTGATTCTTTTATCTCAAATGAGATAGAGACAACTTACATAGTATTAACAGCAAAATAAATCCTAAATAACAACAAAAACACAAAAATTGTTTAATAATGCAGATGAATGATTCCAATGACTATATGAGCACTAGTTTTGTTTATTTCCTCAGTGCTAAATTTGTATTTGTATAAATTTGTATCATTGTTATGCTTTATAGAGGAAAACATTCATTTATATTTTTGTGTTTCTTTTTTTCTCCAAAATTCTGTATCCAACATTCCAAATTCTACCTGAACGCTATAAAAGCAGTGAGAAAAATCATCTATATTACAGCTTATTCCAAATTATGTATATAGTTAATAAAATCACATATTTCAAAAAATATTTAATATCACAAGTTTATATTAGACAAAGAAAAATTTATTTCCAAAACTGTTTGCTTATGTTACAACTCTTAAAATGCAAAATTCTTTATTAGTATTTCTTTTCAAGAACATTTAGAATAAGAAACCAGAGCTTTGAAATAGTTAGAAATATGCTTTAATACTTGCTTCAGGAATACAAATGAATTAAGCCACACCTAAGTTGAGCATAACAAAAATTTTCACAGTCACTTAAGGCTTTTTCAATAGAACATCTTGCTGAAACACCGATTGAACATTTAAAATATCTAGCTCTGCAGTATTTAAACAATAGAATTTCTAGGTTCTGATCAAGTATGAGGTGACTGCAATCAATGTGTAAGTAACAACAAGAAAAGCGTACTTATATTAGTAATTTGTTATTTTCATAGGTAATACTAATAATTAATTGTTATATTTAAATTTAAAAACTACATTATGCGTATGCATATCCTACTTTATGTGTTTTTATGTTATATTCCATATGAAGTGATGTTGTGTATGTAATAGGGCATACATACTTCTGGCTGGTGGCATTTGTTACTCTGTCATATTGATAGTGTTGACATTTTTGGGTAATATATTTCCTATCATATCTGCAAGAGACTGATGATTATGACTTTTTACTTACAACTTTGTATTGGCTACCTTATCCACAAATGACCTTTTGGGTCACTGGCATCAATGTCTTATTTGAATTGTACAGTGGCTCTAATTATCAACCTATGTAATCCTTTCTCTCTTTTACCTCACTTACCCATCTGTTCCATTCCCTTCTCCTCCAGTAATGTATTATTGATTGACCAAAAGCAACTCATACAGTGTTTACAGTTTGCTCACTACCACTAAAGTGAAAGCTTTTTTTTTTTTTTTTTTTTTTACTTTCCTTCAAATTAACCCATAAAGTATGGCTCTATTGTACTTCAACTCTTAAAAGACATAAATGGGCACTGACCAAGGAGTCAGGGGGATTTGGACAACAAGGTAGGCTTGTGATTTTGAGTGAAATAATATTCCTCAGATAGAGAAGCTAGAATATTAAGTGAGAGAAGACTAAATAAATTATTTTTTTTTTCTGACTCCAACATTGTAGGGTTTTCATGTAAAGGACAGGCTTGGGGAACTCATTAAAGGTTGCTAACATGAATGGACCTTTGAGGCAATACAAGCTCATTAATAGATTCTGTAAGTGAGAAACTTCCTGTACAGCTATGTTGTCTTGTTCTCATATTTCCAACTGGACAGAGGAAGAGCGAGGAATTCAGCATGAGGCGCACAACACGAGGAATGATGTACTGTGGGCTTTACAATGATAGTTAGGATCCTGCTGAAGCTGGCCAAGCTAACCTATTATTTTTGTAACTCAGTTTTGTCATCTAGAAGATGGAGAAAAAGATATGAACCTTGCATCAGGATTCAAAGTAACGCATACAGAGCTCTGCTCTACTTGTATTTCTAGGATATTATAGGAGGAAAACATAAGATAATCAGATTTGTGTTTATGTTATTACCATATGTCTGTGAATCTAGGAACTCTTCACAGAACACAAGAATCAATCACTAGTTAGCATGTGAGTACAAATGAGGAAGGCGCCTGTAAACAGTTCCACTCTCTCACTTTTTATCTCACTCTCTTCATTTTATGAAGCTGACATATCCATAAATACTAGTATTCAAGATTGAGTCCACAAATATCTAGATGTTCAGATTAATGCCATAAAACTAGATGAATTCACTCTTAATAATTAAATAGCTACTGTTGCTAGCATACAACCTTGTGCTGCTCAATAATTCATTTAATGAATAATTCTTAAGTACCTTCTATGTACTAAGTCCTGGGGATGAGACAGTGACAAAACTCTCTGTTAATATGATCTTTACCTTCTAATGGACACATAAAAACTACCAACAAAACACTAATCGATATGTAATGTTCAATCTAGATGGAGATTTGTGCTATGAAGTGGTATAAAGCATGGTAATTGAAGCTAAAGGAAAATAGAGAAGGGATTTTTTTTTCTTACATAGACTTTTCAAGGATGCTTCTCAAATAATGTGACATGGGAAAGGAGACTCAATTAAATGAGAGAATGACCCTGGTGATACCTGGGTGAGAGTATTTGAAGCAAGCAGAGAGCAAATGTCCTAAGCCAGGAGACTGCCTACATTGTTCAAGATAAGGCTGCAGAGAGAATGAAAGAGCGAAAGATAAAGAGGAATAAGGTGTATGGGGGTGAGGGGGTTGGAACATGCTAATAATGTAGTATTTTATTTTAAGATAGGGCACTGGAAATACAGTTTGGGAAATGAGCTGCATGCAGATACGCTGTGAAAGTACTAAAAGCAAGTTGGAAGTAAAAAAAAAAAACACAGAAGAAACATTTAAAGATTGAACTCTGGATAAGCAATCATTGCTGTGCCATCATTACTACAAGTTACAACATTTTCTTATTTTCAATCATTTCGATATTCTCGTCCTCATTCCATGTCAGTAACAGCAGAGCAAAGCAGCTTGATATTCTGCCATACTTCACAGGTAACCAACATACAAACGGATGAAGTGATTACCCACAACTTTAAAACTGCTATAATTGAAGAGGAGAACTATAACTAAAGCTCCAACTTCCGTTTCCCTTATTCGAACATAGAGTTGTTCTAATGGGTCTCCCGTTTTGAATCCTTCTTTGTCCCTACTTGCTTTGGAAAACTAGCATAACTTCTCATTCCATGGCCACAAGTGTCCTTCTGCAGCTCTGAGAGGAAATTAAACAAAGAAAAGCATGACTGAAAATAGCCTTTATTTGTTGCCAATCACTGCTGAAAACCTGCCTGCAATGTATTAGTGATGGGATGCATGAAATTGGAATGCAAGGACAGAACACCCAGTTTCCTATTACAAAACCTAGATCGCTAACGAATACCCATTCTTTCAGTTATCATTTGGTTATCTTGAGCAGTTCGCTTAATTCCTGTAAGAATTAGTAGACTTCTTACTCAAATGAGCACAGCAGGGACAGGCATTTAGCGTATCAGTGAGGACTCCACATTCTACATTATAGCACTTGAGTTCAATAACTGCCTCTGGTCCCTGCTAATGCAGCCCTTGCAAAGCAGGAGTGTTGTAATTGGGTTCTTGTCACCCATGTAGGAGACCTGGAAAACATTTCTATCTCCTATTGAGGGCATTTGGAGAGGAACCCAGCAGGCTGGAATGCTTTCCCGCTATCTGTAATCCTCTTTCTCTATTTGCCTCTCATATAATGTTTTAGAAAAAAAAAAAAGAACATGTTTTTCCAGTATATGATAAGGTTAAATATTTTACAGAGTGTTATATTTTGTGCCATTTAATAATTAAAATTTATAAAAAAAAAGAACTATGAGTCTTTAACATAATAAAAATACAAGTTATATATGTTGTATATTAGACTTAGTATGCAAAGCTACTTCCAAAACTTCATGGAAGTTGCAAATAAAAGATGAATTTATTTGATAAAAATGCTTCAAAATCTGTGCATAGTTTTTAAAATAATATTTATTTTCCATAAACTTTTAAAAAACATTTATTTATTTATTTGAAAGGCAGAGTTACAGAAAGGCAGAGGCAGAGGCAGAGAGAGAGAGAAGTCTTCCATCTGCTGGTTCACTCCCCAGATGGCCGAAGAGCCAGAGCTGTGATGATCCAAAGCCAGGAGCCAGGAGCTTCTATCAGGTCTCCCTCACAGGTGCAGGGGCCAAAGGACTTGGGCCATATTCTCCTGCTTTCCCAGATCATAGTAGAGAGCTGGATTGGAAGTGGAGCAGCTGGGACTGGAGCCAGCACCCATATGGGATGTGGTCACTATAGATGGCAGCTTTATCCACAATACCACAGTACCCACAACTCCATAAATATTTTGAAGACATATATACACATGAATTTAAGAAAAGTAACAACAGACACCACAGAGATAAAAAGAATCATCAGAAATTACTACAAGGACTTGTAAGACAGCAAACAGGGAAATCTATCAGAAATGGATAGATTCCTGGACACATACTACCTAACTAAATTGAACCAGGAAGACATAGAAAATCTAAACAGACCCATAACTGAGACAGAAATTGAAACAGTAGTAAAGGCCCTCCCAACAAAGAAAAGCCCAGGACAAATTGGATTCACTGCTGACTTCTACCAGACATTTAAAGAACTAATTTCAATTCTTTTCAAACTATTCAGAACAATCGAAAAAGAGGGAATGCACCCAAATTCTTTCTATGAAGCCAGCATCACCTTAATTCCTAAGCTGGAAAAAGATGCAGCATTGAAAGAAAGTTACAGACCAATATCCCTGATGAACATAGATGCAAAAATCCTCAATAAAATTCTGGCCAATAAAATGCAACAACACATCAGAAAGATCATCCACCCAGACCAAGTGGGATTTATCCCTGGTGTGCAGAGATGATTCAATGTTCGCAAAACAATCAACGTGATACATCACATTAACACACTGCAAAAGAAAAACCATATGATTATCTCACTAGACGCAGAGAAAGCATTTGATAAAATACAACACCCTTTCATGATGAAAACCCTAAGCAAACTGAGTATAAAAGGCACATTCCTCAATACAATCAAAGCAATTTATGAAAAACCCATGGCCAACATCCTATTGAATTGGGAAAAGTTGGAAGCATTTCCACTGAGATCTGGTACCAGACAGGGATGCCCACTCTCACCACTGCTATTCAATATAGTACTGGAAGTTTTAGCCAGAGCCATTATGCAAGATAAAGAAATTAAATGGATACGTATTGGAAAGGAAGAACTCAAACTATCCCTCTTTGCAGATGATATAATTCTTTATTTTGGGGATCCAAAGAACTCTTAAGATACTACTGGAACTCATAGAAGAGTTTGGCAAAGTAGCAGGATATAAAATCAATGCACAAAAATCAACAGCCTTTGTATACACAGGCAATGCCATGGCTGAGGAAGAACTGCTAAGATCAATCCCATTTACAATAGCTACAAAAACAATCAAAACCTTGGAATAAACTTAACCAAGGATGTTAAAGATCTCTACTGTGAAAATTACAAAACCTTAAAGTAAGAAATAGGAGAGGATACCAACAAATGGAAAAATCTTCCATGCTCATGGATTGGAAGAATCAATGTCATCAAAATGTCCATTCTCCCAAAAGCAATTTACAGATTCAATGCAATACCAATCAAAATACTAAAGACATTCTTCTCAGATCTGGAAAAAATGATGCTGAAATTCATATGGAGACAAGGAGATCTCAAATAGCTATAGCAATCTTGTACAACAAAAACAAAGCCGGAGGCATCACAATACCAGATTTCAGGACATACACTACAGGGCAGTTGTTATCAAAACAGCATGGTACTGGTACAGAAACAGATGGATACACCAATGGAACAGAATAGAAACACCAGAAATCAATTCAAACATCTACAGACAACTTATATTTGATCAAGGATCCAAAACCAATCCCTGGAGTAAGGACAGTCTATTCAATAAATGGTGCTGGGAAAATTGGATTTCCACATGCAGAATCATGAAGCAAGACCCCTACCTTTCATCTTACACAAAAATTCACTCAACATGGATTAAAGACTTAAATCTACGATCCGACACCATCAAATTATTAGAGAGCATTGGAGAAACCCTTCAAGATATAGATACTGGCAAGACTTCTTGGAAAAGACCCCAGAAGTACAGGCAGTCAAAGCCAAAATTAACATTTTGGATTGCATCAAATTGAGAAGTTTCTATACTGCAAAAAGAACAGTAAGGAAAGTGAATAGGCAACCGACAGAATGAGAAAAAATATTTGCAGACTACCCAACAGATAAAGGGTTGATAGCCAGAATCTACAAAGAGATCAAGAAACTCCACAACATCAAAACAAACAACCTACTTAAGAGATGGGCCAAGGACCTCAATAGACATTTTTCCAAAGAGGAAATCCAAATGGCCAACAGGCACATGAAAAAATGCTCAAGATCACTGGCAATCAGGGAAATGCAAATCAAAACCACAATGAGGTTTCACCTCACATCGGTTAGAATGGCTCACATACAGAAATCTACCAACAATAGATGCTGGAGAGGGTGTGGGGAGAAAGGGACACCAAACCACTGTTGGTGGGAATGAAAACTGGTAAAGCCACTATGGAAGTCAGTCTGGAGATTCCTCAGAAATCTGAATATAACCCTACCGTACAATCCAGCTATCCCACTCCTTGGAATTTACCCAAAGGAAATTTAATTGGCAGACAAAAAAGCCATCTGCACATTAATGTTTATTGCAGCTCAATTCACAATAGCTAGGACCTGGAACCAACCCAAATGCCCATCAACAGTAGACTGGATAAAGAAATTATGGGACATGTACTCTGTAGAATTCTATACAGCAGTCAAAAACAATGAAACCCGGTCATTTGCAAAAAATGGAAGAATCTGGAACACATCATGCTGAGTGAATTAAGCCAGTCTGAAAGGGACAAATATCATATGTTCTCCCTATCGGCAACAACTAACCAAACACCAAAGGGGAAACCTGTTGAAGTGTAATGGACACTATGAGAAACAGTGACTTGATCAGCCCTTGTCCTGACTGTTGATGTACAATGTAATATTTTATCCATTTTAGTATTATTTCTTTGTTTTGTTCTAGTACTATTGGTTGATTCTGTAATTAACACACAATTATTCTTAGGTGTTTAAATTTTAACTGAAAAGTGATCCCTGTGAAATATAAGAGTAGGAATAAGAGAGGGAGGAGATGTACAATTTGGGACATGCTCAATCGGAACTGCCCCAAATGATGGAGTTAGAAACATGCCAGGGGATTCCAATACAATCCCATCAAGGTGGGATGGACCAATGCCATCTCACTAGTCCAAGTGATCAATTTCAGTTTACAATTGATCACACTGATAGGTCTAAGAGTCAAAGGGATCACACAAACAAGACTGGTGTCTGCTAATACTAACTGATAGATTCATAAAGGGAGCGAACAAGCCATCATAGGAAGCTGGATACACAGCAGACTCAGAATGGCAGATGTCCTAAATAGCACTCTGGCCTCAGAATCAGCCCTTAAGGCACTTGTATCTGGCTGAAGAGCCCATGAGAATATTTTAGACATGGAAAACCAAGACACTCTGAAAAAAAAAAAAAAGACCTAAATGAAAGATCTCTGTGAGTGAGATCCCCGTGGAAAGAACAGGGCCATCAAAGAAGGAGGTATCTTTCTCTGAAAGGAGGAGGGAACTTCCACTTTGACTATGACCCTGTCGGAATAAGATCACAGGCAGAGAACTCAAAAGGCTTCCATAGCCTTGGCAACTCATGACTAGAGCCTAGGGAGATTACTGACACCATAAACAAGAATGTCAAATTGTTAAATCAACAACAGGAGTCACTGTGTACTTACTTCTCGTGTGGGATCTGTCCTTAATGTGTTTTCCAATATGAAGTAATGCTATAACTAGTACTCAAACAGTATTTTACACTTTGTGTTTCTGTGTGGGTGCAAACTGATGAAATCTTTACTTAATAAATATATACTAAATTGTTCTTCTGTATATAAGGGTAATTGAAAATGAATCTTGATTTGATTGGAATGGAGAGGGAGCAGGAGATGGGAGGGGTGTGAGTGGGTGGGAAGTTATGGGGGCAGGAAAAGCCATTGTAATCCATAAACTGTACTTTGGAAATTTATATTTACTAAATAAAAAAAGAAAAAAGAAAAAAGAAATTTTAGTATAAAAATAAGCTATCTTTTAATTTCATTTTTTATGAACATTTTGAGTTTCTTTTCTATTTACTGTACGTTATTCATGTGAATATGAATATGTTCATCCTATGTTCTTCATATTTTTGCACAAAAATATATGTCATCTTTTATATGGTATGTGGTTTTCAGAATAGCATCTAATTACAGTTTAAGCATACTCAGTCTAGAATCTCAATTACATTATTGGTGCTTAAAGTATTAAAAATCATGCTTTGGAACAGCTCTGCAGTGCAGTGTGTTAGATTGGCATTTGTGAATCTGGTATCACATACTAGACCATTTGTAAGAGTTCCACTGCTGTACTTCTGATCCAGTTTCATTATGACGCACCTGGGAAGATGGCAGAAGATGGCCCAGGTACTTGTTCCCCTGTCACCAATATGGGAGACAAAGTTCTGGCTTCAGCTTGGACTGGATCTGACTGTTGTATGGCCATATGGAGAGAGAACCAGTGATGGAAAATCTCTCGCTGTCTCTCTGTCTTGCAAATAAGTATATAAATAGGTAAATAAATAAATATTTATTTGAAAGTCAGAGTTAGAGAGAGGAGATATAGAGAGAAATCTTCCATCTGCTGGTTCACTCCCCAAAATGACTTCAACTATAGGATCCAGGAGCTTTTTGTGGGTCTCCTTCATAGATGGCAGGAGCCCAGGAACTTGGTCCATCTTCTACTACTCTCCCAGGAACCTGAGCAGGGAACTGGATCAGAAGTGGAGCAGCCAGGATTTGAACCAGTGCTCCTATGGGATGCTGGCACTGAGGGCAGTGAATTAACTTTCTGTGTCACAACACTGAACCCAATAAATATTTTTTTAAATCATTTTTTTTCTCCAATCTTTCTAAGTAGTTATATAAAATATATATACTAGCTGGACACAAGCATGAAGTAGAAATATTTCTTCCTGAGTATTGATATAAAACATAACATAATGCATGATCAGCATTACAGAGAATCATAAAAAATGAAATTTAGAGAAACCAATATGTTTTTAACTTACAAATTCAAATTACTAACATACAACAGTTCTGCAGAGTCATAGGAAATAGCTAGAGAGAGATAAGAAAGAAAGATTTTTTTTTTTTTACCAGAATTGCCTCACATGATCATGGAGGCTGAGAAAGTCTATGCTAGAACATCCACAAGTTGGAGAACCAGGGAAGCTGGAAAGGGGGCTCAGATATTGTCTGAAATCCTTAGAAGAAGGAAAGATGCTGGTGTTGAACTCCGAGGGAGACTGAAGGCCAGAGAGCCCAGGGTGCTGCAAGTGTGAATCCCAGACCCCAAAGGCCAGGATCCTGGTGTTCTGATGTCCAAAGGCAGGAGAAAGAGGACTTACTGAATACAGAAATTTGAGTCAGATTTTTTTCTTTTCTCTGCCTTTTTTTTTCCCCCCCCATCCAGCTCCTCTCCATCCTCCAACCCCACCCTGGTCAATGGCATCCTTCTTGATGACAAAGAGGATAGATCTTCCCCACTCAGGCCTTGGATGCAAATTCCATTCGTCTTTGAAAAGACCCAGACATTCC
Source organism: Sylvilagus floridanus (assembly GCA_949820135.1). Taxonomy (NCBI): domain Eukaryota; kingdom Metazoa; phylum Chordata; class Mammalia; order Lagomorpha; family Leporidae; genus Sylvilagus; species Sylvilagus floridanus. The sequence goes on from OX463230.1 coordinate 77,934,350, forward strand.
TGGTGTAACCCAATCATAAACACAAAACTGACAGGACATAGCTATTTTAAGGCCAAGAGCTGGAAATCATAATTCCCTGCACTACGTAATCCTATCTGCCTACCTGTCACTCAAATAGCCCCCTTCCCAGGATGTATCTCCCTTCAGTTGGGACCTGGGGAAGGAGGTTCCATGCAGCCTCTGCCCTTCTGACCTTATGAAAGAGGCTGGAAACTAGGAGGGGGCTGTTGTTTCTTTCCACTGGAGACTAGGTCAAGAGGAGATGCTGAACTTGCCTTCTCTCTACTTCCCTCCCCCAAAAGCTTTTTCCTTCATGGTCCACTCCTCCATTATGGCCAAGGTAGTGTTTGCTTTCTCACCTTTTAAATGAACATTCATTTACCACTATGTGCCTGTGCTTAGCATGCTTCTCCAAATAGAAAGCAAGGATCTGGATTAAAATTAAATCCCACTTCTCCCATTCAAAACTACTTGTTTTTCTTTCAGAAGAGGAATTGGCTCAGTGTTTACCTAAACATTAAAACATCTAGCACTCCTTAATCTTATCAAGCTGACACACAGAATCAACCAGCACACAAAATTCTCTAGGATAAAAGCTTCATGGCTTGAAAAATAGGCAAATAAATTGATAGATTGCTTTGATGTGGGCAAGGGACTCCAGGCTTCCCTGCAGTCCTACCTGCAGCACCCCAACTCCTCTTGCTCATATAGCAAAAATCCACAGTTTCTGTGAATCTGCTGCTTAGACCTGGCCCTGGCCAAAAGTAATCAATATGGCTGCCGGCTGCATCCCCATTATGACTTTCAGCTAATTAATAATGTTACAGTAGTAAAATCACCATGTCTGACACTGTTACTCCTGTCATACAACTGAGATTTTGAAAATACAGCAAAGAAATTGGTGTTATTCATACTGTGTCCTCTATGAAAAATCAGTTAAGGCTTGGCTTAGGCACCAACTCCTATGCCTCCAGATAACAGACAGGGACAGCCCCATTTCTTGTGGAGGGCAGTTTAGTCTTGAGTATGCCCACATTCCCTCTTTGTGTATTTTTTTTTTGCATGCAAATAAATCTTGTTTCTCAGCTGAACTTTACCTCCATTTCATCCTAGAATTCTTTCTTGCACTGGAGAAAAGAATCTGAACCCAGCTGCTCCACAACAGACCAAACAAATAAATATTCTTAATCTGTAATTTACCACTTTCACATGTGTTGTAATTATTTAACTTATTGTTATTTTATAACCTACTTCAACAATGAATGCATATTGTAACAAAAAAGAGATGGTCTGCTTGCATAAATACATATTATATAGATATGTATATATATCTTTGTATGTGTATGTATTTTACTAATTCCTTAGAACTACTGAGTCAATATTCTGCTATGTAGGATTTGAAGCTCAGTCTCTCCCTACATTCTCTCCATCTGAGACCAAAAAAAGTGACCTTGGAAAAGTCAGTATTCATAATCAGAGTATTTTGCATGATTGTCATGGTTGACTAAGTTACTTTATCTTTGGTCTATCAATATTCATGTACACTAGGACAACCTGGCTACTTTGCCTTTTACAAAACACTAGAAGTGGTTTTAGAGAATGAGAAAGAAAAATAAGTGACATAAAAGTTGGATAAAATCTGGGAATGGTGACAGGTACTTTTTGTTTTGTTATCTTTTTAAATGTCAGCAAACATTTTAGAAGTCTGGATGACTGAAATGATAATCGCCATGATCTAAATTTGAGGCAAACCAAAATTTTAAACTCTAATCAATATTTAACTCTAATATATCCGTGAATTTATTTTAAACTAAGATTTTTGTCTCCTAATTATGCTTTAAAAGGGAACTTTTATGAGCACTGTATTTATTAGTTGTCAGGGTTAGATTACACTCAAAGTATGGTTAATTAGGTTAATATTGTTTATTTACTTGTTTTAGCCACTTAGGGAAGCAAAGAAAAAGTATTTGCACATGTATTTCCTCATTATTAAGGTGTGTGCTAATAAGTGATATCTAAACCTAAAATTAATTGATTATCAAATAATTGAAATTAATAATATTAAATAAAATTTATGGAGGATCATTATTTTGGAATCAACTCTTGCTTTAGATCCCAATTTACCAACCCAAATGGAGTGATTTATGCTAAGATCTCATATCACTAAATGAAAACACATGCTATTTACTTGTAAGAAATGTTCTTTCAAAACTCAGGAGAGAGACAATAGCCTAATCCACAAAATGGCCAGTTTGTAAAAACAAAACAAAACAAAAAGCCCAAACCAATCAACCAAACCAATAAACCCTGGAGATTCACAGCGTCAAAGCTAGCAATCAAAAGGGGCTTATTAAACCTGAGTTAGCAATACGAGAGGGTTCCTTCTGCTTAATCCATAATCTATACAGGGAAAGTGACTTGAAGTAACCTGATGTCAACCAATCTGCTTGTTTTGCTGAGCTACCTTCTTGTTCCTGCTCACACTACCTTACAAAAACCAACTGTTTTGACAGGCTGTGTGGAGCACCTGTCTATTTTGTAACTCAATACAACCAGGTTCATACATTGTTAATAAAAACCTATTAGATTTTTAAAACTCAATTTGTTGAAGTTTTGTTCCTTGACACTCAAAACAAGGTTACATAAGGTAAAAGTGACCAAATATAGATTTCTGAGATTTTATTTAGGGGGTGGAGACTATGTTAAAGAAGTCTGCATCTTTATAAAGTTCTCAAGTGATTCAATATTAAGAGTATTGATAACATTTGAATTAGGTCACAGTACTTGGTTAAAATAAATATTTCTCAAAACTAAGAATTAATACATTAATATGCTATCTAAAATAAAGGAATGTTATTAAAGTAAAATAGTGTCTCATGTAAAGTATTTGATCATAACTTTAAAAATTTTAGTAATAATCTTCAGTTACTTCGAATTTGGTTATGTTTTAATATTAAGGATTTTCCACTACTTTTTCTGAATTTCATCTTTATGCTTGTGAAGAAAACAGTGAAAACCTAAAGCCAATCTGTTTCAGTTTAATAAAATTGGCAAAATATGTGTCTTTTTAAAAAGATTTATTTATTTATTTGAAAGTCAGAGTTATAGAGAGAAGGAGAGACGGAGAGAGAGAGAGAGAGAGAGAGAGAGAGAGAGAGAGAGAGAGAGAGAGAGAGAAAGGCCTTCCATCTGATGATTCACTCCCAAATTGGCCACAAGGGCCGGAGCTGAGCAGATCCGAAGCCAGGAGCCTAGAGCTTCTTCCAGATCTCCCACATGGGGCCAGGAGCCCAAGGACTTGGGCCGTCTTCCTCTTCTTTCCCAGGCCTTAGCAGAGAGCTGAATCAGAAGTGGAGCAGCCAGGACTTAAACTGGCGCCTCTATGGGATGCCGGCATTGCAGGGAATGGCTTTGCCCACTGCGCCACAGTGCTGATTCCGTGTGTATTTATTAATTAAAATATATTTATGTGTGCATGCCAGTGTGAGTAACAATGCAAGATAATGAAGTTATAACAATTATCAAACATGGCTTTGCCCTCAGGGATGCTGTGTGGAGTAGGGACTCTCAAATTTCAACTGGCATTACAATCATTTGAGGATCCTGTTGAAATTCACTTTCTAATTCAGCAGGCTTAGGGAGAAGCCTACAGTTAATGTTTCTCTCAAATTGATGCTGTTGGTCTTAAGCATCTTATTTGGATTATTAAGAGCCAGAAAATTGCAATGTCTGCCCCAGCACTTACTGCTATAGTAGTTAGAACCATCATAGTCAACTACACTTTTGCTATGAGGGTGACAAATTTGAGAAAGAAGGATTGAGAAATATTACACCAGCAATAATGCCTAATAGCATTCTAAGAATCAGAAAAAATGGTATCCAAAGCTATCTTTTATATTAGAACTATTTAATCAAAGTATCCCTTAATCTTCCCAAATGCACTCAGTCATGGATTTAGAGCAGCTGTTGGCAAGTTAGTAATCTCTGATCATCATGTAGTCAGCACATGATGCAGGCTTCCTCATAGTTCACACACGACTGCCTGCAGAAAAGGGGGAAACAATGGCATGACCTTTTCTCAAGATGGTTACTGATAGATGTGGACTGATCTGAGTCACAATTAAAACAACAAATACAGATTTTATTGGCTTTTCTTGGAAGAGAATTTGAGGTTATATTTGCATTTGCATTTCACTGAAAGTGAATTTCAATCATGTAGAATTTTCACAAGGCCAAATATCAGCCATGTTTTAAACATGTATATGTTTGTAATCTTTATACAGTCAACCATCCAAATCTATGGATTACATATCCTTGGATTCTAACAAACGCAGATTGAAAATACTTGCAAAAGAAAAACACTGCATGTGTACTGAACATTTAGATACATTTTTCTTGTCATTATTTTCTATAAAAATATAGTATAGTATCTATTTACAGAATAGTAGATATTATAAATAATCCAGAGATCATTCAAAGTATACAAGAATTTGTGCATAGATTTTAGGCAATTCATTTTATATAAGAAAGTTGAGCATGTGTGGATTTTGATATTGTTGGGAATTTTGAAACCGTGCCCCCATGAATATCAGGATTTGATAAGTATACGCTTTAGTTCAATATAAAACAAATTGAATCTTTGTTTCTTGTTAAATTGGGCAACAAGGACAAATTATGTACTTTGGCAAAAATGTCTCTCATGATATAATGCAAATGTTAATTAGCTTGATTTAACCAATCCACAATGCACACATATTTCAAAACAAAATGTAGTATAAAGACAAACACAAAAAATATGTTAATTTAAAATTAAGCAAAATTCTTCTAAAAATAAAGGCTTCTTTCAAAGTAATGTATGAAAGTAAAAGTAAATGATCTAGTAGCACTCAGATGTTCAACTTGTTAGCAGCAGAAATCATTGGGGACATTTGGTTAATATCTATGTTCTTGGGATTATTTATGCTTTGGTATGTATGTAGGAAATACAACTTGTGTGCTGTTGAGTATCTACTCACAATTCTATTATTCACTGACATCATGTTGGTATCTTTTTTTTTTTTTATGTTGGTATCTTGAAATCACCCTTATGAGAATATTTACACTGTGGAATTTGCACTCAAACATGGCAAATTACACACCAACACTCCCTGCCTCAGAAAAACCCTTTAACATTTCTAAGCTTACTGCTTCCTAAATTTCATAGCTTGGAAGAAAGGGCTCTAATCTCTGTTATGAGAATCGTAATCTGTGTGACTTAAGGGCTTGCTGGTCCATGCTTGGTATAATCAGGGGCCATGATGTGATAACAATGTGGCAGAGCCATGGATGCAGGTGTGCCGTAGGATTCCATCATTCACCAGATACTTGCCTGATGATTAGGGAAGCCACCAACCTTTGCAGTCGACCAGTTCAACTACAATAAGCACTGGTCAGTGAGTATGTCTTTGTATGAACGGAATTTCTTTTCTAGGATGCTAGGTTTTATGGATCATTTTTTAACAACTTACTCTACAATTCAACTATCTTTTAAAAAAGTCTTCATATTTCAATAGGTTATAGATCATATAATGTGATAAGTATAGATGGGACTAATTTCACAAATTTTCAGAGTACCCTCTGTGTTTATCATTTGATCATTATATTTTTCTGAATGATGAATATACAATCAATCTTTAAAATGAAATTGCCGGAAATATTGATAACAAAAAAAACCCACAAATTTTGCTTTTGCTTCTTTGAAATGACTACCCTAAAACAGATTGCAGACAATTAAAATTTTGATTTTTTTGAACAAATGAAATAATTCTGGGATCTGTAGGAATAGAAGTCCAGTTCTGCACTACTGAAAACTGATCTTATACCCCAATTCTCATCTCATTACTTGGAAGCCACAAAATATGATGCAAATATGATACAAATGCAATTCTTACTATTGTTGATTAGATGCCAGGAATTATAAAGTGACTGCTAAATTTGAAGAGTGTTTTGTCTAGAACTGAAAGCATAGTTTTTAAGGATTCCTTTTCTTCAAGGAAGATACATTTAGTAAGAAAAACTTCAATTTTGTTTATATTTCTGTTTTTAGAGATTTATTTTATTAGTTTGAAAGACAATCACAGAGAGAGAGAGACAGAGAAAAAGGGATCTTGCATCTGCTTGTTCACTCCCCAAGCGGCAGCAATTGTCAGGGACTGATGAGGAGCTCCAGCCAGGTCTGCCATGTGGATGGCAGTACTTGGCCATCTTTTGCTGCTTTCCCAGATACAGTAGCAGGGAGCTGAATTGGGAGCAGAGCAACCAGACTTCGAACTGCCACTTAGATATGGGATGCTGGCATCATGTCACAAGCAGCAGTTTGTCACCCAGCCTTTCAAATTAACACATCATTTCTTAGAGTTGATTAGAGAACATTAGCTCTGTGACTCTATACACATTTTTAAGTTTTATTTTCTTTGGGATACTATTACCAAGTTTTAAATAAAATTGTACCCATAAAACATTTGAAAGTATAAAACAACATGCAATTGGCTGGTACAATGTGCAGATTAATTATCATTAATAAAATATAATAGATACTTCTGGGTTAATAAGTGAACAGAGTTTTGTGCAGGATTCATATCACCTGGTTATAATCTGCACTTACCTGCTCATGTTTTTTGGCCTTTGGAGAAATTTTATCACTTTCCATTGTCATCTCTCAAGTGACAAATTACTAATGGATATAATGACACAAATAAATATTGCAATATAAATGAGCTTGGAAATCGGCAAATTGCTAAACAAATACAGAAAGATATAATGTTGCTGTTGCTGATGTTATACTGTTTAATGACTAATATATACTTTAGAAATCAGGGTATATTTTTCTATAAAAGTGGAATTTTAGTAGAATAGAATACAAAAATAGTCACCTTTAGCTAATCATTCAATGCTATCTTTGGTATAAAAATAATTTTTTTCTTACAAATTTACCCAAAATAGAGCATGTTATTTATATACAACAATCTACGTCTGTTCATTAGGAACAAGGTTATCCACAACAGAGAGGTTATCTGGCCAGAGACTCATAGAGCCAGAGCTAGAACTCAGGACTCCTAAACTTGAATCACAACACCCTCTGTAACTGCATCATGATGCCTCTACTCCTTAATACGTAGACTAACCATCACACAACAGAAAATTGTTTGTCATCTGTTGGATTAGAGCAGCCATGATGTGGCTTGGAAGGAATGAGCTGACATAAGGTGGAATCATCTGTGAAAACAAAGAGGTCATTATTGGCTATTTCTGTGAGGTGGCTTGAAAAGAGGTGGGGAGGAGTGTCACACTCTGCATGGATCCTTGAAGTTTTTCAGGATAACACTCCATTAGCAATGACAAGTTACCATCTGTTAGTGAACTCTTCCAGAAGAGAGAGAAAGCTACCCAAGAACATTTTGCTGAAAACTGGCTCTCCAAATCCAGCCCCTGATTTTCTTATATGTGCCAAAAGACATCAGTGGTCACCAGTAAACTTTCTCAGTGAACTAGGGGAATGTCAAGGAATAAATTATAAATATTTCTAAAATATGTTTCTACTTGAAAAGCTGTCAATTATTGCACTCATAAAAAAGCCATTTAACTTACAATTTAGTAACTTTGCCTGAGAGTTTATTCAACAATACAACTTTTTGATTATTCTCTACCAAACTGTAAATTGTATGAAATGTGATATGAAGCTGCATGTGGAAAAAAAATGAAACTGACCAGTTTATGCATTCACCTTAAATGGCATCTCTTTCAGATTTCCTGATAAAGATGGATGAAATATTGTGCAGTAAATCATAAGTACTTCTCCATTTCATGCATGCTAAACTTGAGAAATGTCAGAGAATGAAATATTTTCACCCTAGTATATTGAACATTTCAGACATATAAATCTTTCAGTAAATAATATATTCATTTGTTTGCATGTGATTTGATGAAATGCAACTACAAGTGTATTATGTTTATAATTGTTTTCTACTTCAAAAGAATACTCAAATTCCTGAATATGCATAAAGTAGAAATTGATACTGGTTGACTACTGTTAAGGATATATTTTTTATTTAAAATAGGAGAGGGCAACATGAATAGTGAATTACAAAAATAATAATCCCAAACATAATGAGAATACTGAATTTTAACTGAACATGGTGCTCTTGGAAAACATTGAAGGTTAAGAAATTTCCCCACCGTTTTGTATTAAAGTGAAACACCTGCTCACATGACACAGTTAAATTTAAAGTTTCTCTTCCTCTTTACCTATGACTGTCTTGGACATGGATTCTCCACACTCCAGTTCTTTACTTCATATGCAATTAGTTTCACAACTTGCCCCACAATGATCAGTTGTAAGAAAATGGGTGCTAACCCAACTTTGGATAACATTCTCTCTCTTTTCCCATGTTCCTGAACATTTGCCCATTCATAAACTGAACAGCATAGAACTCTTTCCTTAAAGAGCCTCCCTAAACCCCTGAACTCCCGTAACAGTAACAGTCTGGCCTCAGGGTAAGGCTCTAAGTGACCTTCTACTGACACACCCATGCAATCACCTTGCTCCACTTTCTTTCTAGCATGGTTGTCTCTTATGAAGAAAACCTTGTGTGTGACCCTTGATATGCTTGCAGATCTCATGATCAGAGAGTTGTCTCTGTTGCAAAATAGTCTCCCATTTCCTAGTGATGATAATTTTAAATAAAAGTTTTCTTTAGGAAATCTGATTTTTTTCTTTAACAATAAAATATAATAAATGGGAGCTTCTTGCAGATGGCTTTGGGCAGTTAGACTGAAAATATTCTTAACTGTTTGTAATCAACATCCTTTGCACTCAAAGACTTAACCGACTGCCAACTAATCAAGAGTATCTCCAAAACTATCAATCATTTTCATCTTTTCTTTTTCTAGTGACAGGTTCTTTTTGTAACCATTTTTTTCTTTATGAAGGAATTGTGAATGTTTCACCTCTGACCTAGTAAATTTTTAACGTTTAACAATCATCTATAAGGAAATGCCATTTCTTTTTTTTTTTTTTTTTTGATAGGCAGAGTGGACAGTGAGAGAGAGAGAGACAGAGAGAAAGGTCTTCCTTTTGCCATTGGTTCACCCTCCAATGGCTGCCGCGGACAGCGCACCGCGCTCATCTGATGGCAGGAGCCAGGTGCTAGGTGCTTCTCCTGGTCTCCCATGGGGTGCAGGGCCCAAGCACTTGGGCCATCCTCCACTTCACTCCTGGACCACAGCAGAGGGCTGGCCTGGAAGAGGGGCAACCGGGACAGAATCCGGCGCCCCGACTGGGACTAGAACCCGGTGTGCCGGCGCCGCAAGGCGGAGGATTAGCCTGTTGAGCCACGGCGCCGGCCTAGGAAATGCCATTTCTATAGTTTGGATTTACAATAGGAGATGCACCATGTGTGGCTTGTTTAAATCACATATTTGAATACTTCATGTAAATCTGCTGAGTAAAGAAATACATAGAAAAGCATTCATTCTGAGCAATCTGAAAGAATACCTGGGGCAAGGTGTTTCTCACCTTGGTTAAACTGGAAATTGTATTTGAAACATTTTTACTTCAAATGAGAATTCATTTGCAGACAAGCCATTTTGAAGGAAAAATGTAGCAATGTGACACCAGTTCCTGGAAAACAGTGAGAGCTTGCAACATTCAGTTAATTAATAAATCAAAGAAGAATGTGCATAATGATAAACCACTTTTAAATAAATGGATTTTAATAAGAAAGTATGCTGCATGCTTCTGATTTGCAAGCTTTGTCTGATTTGTTTGTGCTTGCTTCCAGAATTTGTCATGGTCAAATTGGGTTTTAAAACTACTCTCTAAGGTAGCTATGCTATGTCACACTATTGATGTTCTTACAGAATTTAATGAGAAGGTGCTAACTTTTAATATCAGGATCACTGGTGGAACTAATAGTGGTCAGACGTAGGACCAGCCCTCCTGGGCTATGAATGCGATTTTTATATATAGGCTTTAAACACTTACTAGACCCAGGCACTGTTTGTGGATTAACTGTGAGACAGTGGTTCAGAACAAAAGCAGTAGCCCATTTAACCATTGCATTTAATTTCCTTCATCTCTACGTGGTGAACTTGAGGGAGGTTTCCAGAGAGAATGAGAGAATGGGGGAATAAAAATGGAGACTATAAAAGAGGTGTTCCTTATATGTCTGAATTATGTATGTGAAGAAGGACTCTAAAGTATACACTGATCAAGCTAAACTTGTCTTTCAAATTCTGATTGCTGCTGGCAATGTGCACATTTTCTGTTTGAGTAGACCTTCTGGTTTGACCTTTGTTCCTGGTAATGCCAGCTTGATCCCCATCTCCTGTGTGGTTACAGATTCACCTATACCTTGTATGGATTCATATTCTGTGGGATCCAGACTATAGTCACTACTTTCTAACTCCCCTCTCCTGTCATTGTCCAAATTGTTGTCATTTGTTCCTCCTCTTTATATCTAATTTGAAACCAAGTCCTTTACTTTTGAATCTCTTTATCAGATTGTTTAGAAAACAATTTTAATATACATGACACTTTTTCAATGATATGTCTTTACTCAATATCTTGTAGAAATCCAAATTTCTGAATCCCAATGAAAGCTTGTGAATTAATTGATTCATCTGCCTGGGAAGATTTGTTACACGCCCGACACCTTGCAACTAGTTCCATGCTCCATTGGAATTTTGACTAGTTACTTTTTCATTGTCCTCATCTTCTTATCATATTATTTGACATATTGTTGATAGGTCAGCAAGTTTTAAGGTTTAAAATTATTAGCCCATAGGCATTTTATAATTACAATAGTATTTTTTTCTGAAATGCAAGAATTCATAGTCTTCAGAAATTTGCAATAATTGCAAAAAAAGTACATCTCAATAAAAATATAGAAATTTCTACTCACTTCAGTTTTCCAACATATACAAATATTTTCTAATGCTAGCAGTTTTTGAGCCATAACTGCTTCTTATTTACTTGATTATTAAAGATTTGTCTTTGAAACATGAGACTATATATTGTCCTATTTCTAATTAATCTCAGATGATTAAAACTAGGTGCTTGTTATGTCCATAATCATAAAATTATTAATTATAATCCATTTGGAACAATTCTCCCAGAAGCAGCAATATCAGGTGGTTGTATTTATTTTTAAATTGTATATATTATATTTATGAGTATAATTATATACAATATATTATTGTAAGATTTTTAATCTTCAAAGATGGGTTACCATATTCTGTGTTCAGAATATTCACATAGGGCTGTTACTTTATACTATGCCAAGTTTTGATGGTGGTCTTTCATTCTGTTTATTTTAAAATGCTGGTCCCTCTCCACCTGCCTTTGTAATGACTCATATCTTACCTTAGGCCAGAAAACATGCTGAGCAGCTTCCAATGAAGTGAGACCATGGATGTTTCACAATCAGCTATTGAGGAAGGACTGTATGAAGTTGAGTCCTATCCTCCCCTAGAGTCAGCTCTAAGCCATCACTTGGCTAATGAGCTCAGTTTTCACCAGCATGCAGGATGCTCTGCTGCTGTTTCACATTGTTGCTGCATTGTTAACTTTTAAGTCCAGGTGCATTTTTTATCTCCCCTGTAAAAGCTTTGCAGTCCTCTGTGATGTTGAGGATTTTGTAAAATCAATGATGAATATAATTCCAGAATCCCCTATTTCAAATTTTGTTTTATAGGTTTTTCTTCAAATTGGTAACTATGTCAGGGAGAAAGGATTATTTTATATTAACTGTAACATTCTTACAAGAAATTACACCTGACAAAGGATGTGAGATTTTATTTGCTTTTGCAGGTATCAGAGTTTAGTACATCCTGGAGTCTCTTCAGTCCATTCACCAGGTATTCTCAGTTGTTTCTGAAATATTAATTTCTCTGATTATGTATGAGTTGATTATATGCTTGCCCCTTTATGGTTTTTATTTAAAACTGATTTAGTAATATACTATCTTACCTCTAGATTTTGTATCAGTATTTTAAATCTTATTCATTTATTCAATTAATGATTATTGTAATTGTACTGTATTCTAGAACATTTTCTTGGCACCATAGAGATGGCATAGAATGGAATAGACCAGTTCCCACTCCACAATAAAGATAAAATGCAGGAGGGTGAGGTGGGGAGACTGATAGTTGATTAAATATAGTCAAGTCTCCATACCTGAAGAATATACACACCAGGTTAGAAATATTTTTTCCTGGGGTTGATGCCGTGGCTCACTTGGTTAATCCTCTTCCTGTGGCACCAGTATCCCATATCGGCGCCAGGTTCTAGTCCCAGTTGCTCCTCTTCCAATCCAGCTCTCTGCTGTGGCCCGGGAGGGCAGTGGAGGATGGTCCAGGTGCTTGGGCCCCTGCACTGGTATGGGAGACCAGGAAGAAGCTCCTGGCTCCTGGCTTTGGATCGGTGCAGCTCTGGCCATGGTGGCCATTGAGGGAGTGAACCAACGGAAGGAAGACCTTTCTCTCTGTCTCTCTCTCACTGTCTAACTCTATCAGATAAAAACTTTTTTCCTATCATTATTCCCTAAGAAATAAATATTTACATCTATTAGGCGTTATAAGTCATCTGGAAGTGATTTAAAATATTCTGTGGTGGGATGTATGTAGGTTATATGCAAATACTATCCCATTTTTTTTTATAAGAAAGTGGCGAATTTATGGATTTTCATAGCCATACGGATTATGGAATCAATTCCTGGCAGACACTAAAGGATGACTGTATAGAGTAAGTTAGATTATAATAATCCATAAAGTGCTTTTCATTATTTTGAATAGTGACCAAAAAAGATGACTTTTTAAAGAGACTGATATTTAAAAACAAGGAAAAATGAGGGATGAAGCATGCAAGCACGTTAAAGAAAATTTCCCCAATCGATTGTTCTGAGGCAGGAGTGTATCTGATGAGTCACAGGAACATCTGGGACACCAGTGTGGTTGAAACAGAGTAGTTGAATGAAGTGGGGCATTGTAAGCTGAGGAAGGAAGTCCCGCTGAGCAATAATGGAGGCTTGATCAGAGCGATAGCACATGAGGCATGAAATAACCAGAATAGTAATTCAACTGAGATGGAGCAGAGAAATACTCTGGGTTTTTTGTTTGTTTTTATTTGACAGCCAGAGAGAGAGAGAGATAGGGAGAGAAGGAAATAGGGAATGAGGAAGAGAGACAGAGAGAGAGAGAGAGAGAGAGAGAGAGAAGAGAGAGAGAGAGAGAGAAACCATCACTGGTCACTCTCCAAATGCCCACAAATGTCCACAACAGCCAGTGTGTTGCTGGGGCCAAAGCCGGGGGCTGGGAACAGACTTTATGTTTCTATGTGGTTGCAGGGACATAAGTATTTGAGTTACAACTTTTGCTTTCCAAAGTCTGCTTTGGCAGGAAGCTAGAATTAGAAGTCAGAGCTGGGAATTAAACTCAGGTTTACTAGGCTCACATATCTTAACTGCTAAGCCAAATGCTCACTTTGAAATACTGTTTTAAAATGGGTCGTAAATTAGAAATTTTGTAGAGAAGAATGAGATGTTGATGCCTGTTCTCAGATCTATTTCTAAATCTCATTTTACACTCAGCAAAACTTTTTGTAGATGATGATGTTTTAATGTATTATGCAATAAGCTGAAATTTCTACCCAAGCAATACCAAACTAAGAATCTTCTTATAAAACTATTTATTCATCTACACTACTCTAATTTGATTCAGTTTATTTTATATATTGGTGATTTTCCTGTTTGGAAAGTTAATAACCATAGTTAAATAGATTTAGGAATTAATGTCCATAAAACAACTTTTCAACATTTCATTTCTCAGATTATTTTTATTAATTGTTATGTCTAGTAAACATTGAAGGTTTATAAGGAATTTTACTCCAATACATTGAGTGCTAGAAATAAGACTAATGGACATGACTTGTAAGATTTTTGTTAAACAATGACAAAAACCCAACTATGGCTCTATTTCTAAAAGCATCTATTATGTTAGATGAAAGTGCTGTAGCCTAAATAATAGAGCATAGTGTGTGATTGCTTGTGTCTTGCTGGTAAATTTCCAATTAATTCAATAAGTTTATATTTTTGCAAACAACACTAAGTTTTCCATTTATTATTGCATTGTCATTGGTCTTTGAAAGAGTCACATAATTTCACTCAGAGAATTTCAAAGAAAATAAAGCACTTCTTCCAAAATGGAAAATTTTAGCTATCTTGCATCAACTTGGTGTGGTACATAGAAAGATAAATGCAAATTCAATAAGAATTTTTTAACTCCTATGGATTAGCTATAAAATATTAGAAGCCAACAGTGTGACATAGCAGGTAAAGCCACTGCCTGAGACACTGGCAATCAATTCAGGCAAAAGTTTGTGTCCTGGATGCTCCAGTACTAACCCAGCTCCCTGCTAACAGCCTGACTCAGCCCTTGAGTTATGGCCATCTGGGGAGTTAACTGAAGATGGACTACCTTTCTCTCTCTGTCTCTCTCCTTCTCTCTGCAACTCTGTGTTTCAAATAAGCAAATAAATTTTTTTTTCACCTCACCTTGGTTAGAATGGCTCACATACAGAAATCTACCAACAATAGATGCTGGAGAGGGTGTGGGGAGAAAGGGACACCAACCCACTGTTGGTGGGAATGCAAACTGGTGAAGCCACTATGGAAGTCAGTCTGGAGATTCCTCAGAAACCTGAGTATAACCCTATCATACAACCCAGCCATCCCACTCCTGGGAATTTACCCAAAGGAAATTAAATTGGCAAAAAAAAAAAAAACCTGCACTTTAAAGTTTATTGCAGCTCAATTCACAATAGCTAGGACCTGGAACCAACCCAAATGTCCATCAACAGTAGACTGGATAAAGAAATTATGGGACATGTACTCTATAGAATTCTATACAGCAGTCAAAAACAATGAAACCTGGTCATTTGCAAAAAATGGAGGAATCTGGAACACATCATGCTGAGTGAATTAAGCCAATCCCAAAGGGACACATATCATATGTTCTCCCTATCGGTGACAACTAACCAAGCACCAAAAAGAAAACCTGTTGAAGTGAAATGGACACTATGAGAAACAGTGATTTGATCAGCCCTTGTCCTGACTGTTGATGTACAATGTAAAACTTTATCCATTTTAGCATTTTTTTTGTTGTTCTGGTTAATACTATTAGTTGAGCTCTGTGGTTAACACACAATTATTCTTGGGTGTTTGGATTTAGCTGAAGAGTGATCCCTATTGGAAATAAGAGTGGGAATAAGAGAGAGAGGAGATGTACAATTTGGGACATGCTCAATCAGTTGTGCCCCAAATGGTGGAGTTAGAAACGTGCCAGGGGATCCCAAAACAATCACATCAAGATGGCATGTACCAAGGCCATCTCACTAGTCCAAGTGATCAATTTCAGTTCACAATTGATCACACTGATAGTTCTAAGAGTCAAAGGGATCACACAAACAAGACTAGTGTCTGCTAGCACTAACTGATAGATTCATAAAGGGAGTGAACAATCCATCATAGGAAGCTGGATACACAGCAGACTCATAGAATGGCAGATGTCCTAAATAGCACTCTGGCCTCAGAATCAGCCCTTAAGGCACTTGTATCTGGCTGAAGAGCCCATGAGAGTATTTTAGGCATGGAAAGCCAAGACACTTTGGAAAAAAAATGAAACCTAAATGAAAGATCTCTGTGAGTGAGATCCCCGTGGAAAGAACAGGGCCATCAAAGAAGGAGGTACCTTTCTCTGAAGGGAGGAGAGAACTTCCACTTTGACCATGACCTTGTCTAAATAAGATTGGAGTCGGCGTACTCCAGAGGCTTCCCTCACCTCGGCAACTCATGACTAGAGCCTAGGGAGATCACTGACACCATAAACAAGAGTGTCAAATTGTTAAGTCAATAACAGGAGTCACTGTGTACTTACTCCTCATGTGGGATCTCTGTCCTTAATGTGTTGTCCAATGTGAAGTAATGCTATAACCAGTACTCAAACAGTATTTTACACTTTGTGTTTCTGTGTGGGTGCAAACTGATGAAATTTTTACTTAATATATACTAAATTGATCCTCTGTATATAAGGGTAATTGAAAATGAATCTTGATGTGAATGGAATGGGAGAGGGAGCGGGAGATGGGAGGGGTGAGATTTGGAGGGAAGTTATGGGGGCGGGAAAAGCCATTGTAATCCATAAACCATACTTTGGAAATTTATATTTACTAAATAAAAGTTAAAAGAATTAAAAAAAAAGAAAATCAAAGTCCTGAGGAATTGGTGGGGAAATTGATGAATGCCATCATTTTTCTCTGTACATTTAAAAAAATGTATATTGGAGAATAATGCCTCCTATGTAATAAAGACTTCTAATTAAACTCCAAAAACTTCAGTAGTTCATTTTCTACATTTTCAGTCTTATGAAAAATTAAGTATGTGAAACTTAAAAATCTTGTATTAGTCCAGTGCTTCTCACATTTGATTGTGAGGATAATTAAGAATGCTTTTTCAAGTATTAATTGGTATGTTTCCTACTCCAGAGTTTGTGATTCAATACATTGGGAAAAGGCACAAGAGTTTGCATTCCTAATACAACCCTAGGTGTTGTGGCTTAAATGCCCCTTGCAAACTTAATTTTGGAATTTAATTTACATTGTAACAATGTTAAGATGTGGGAACCTTAAAAAGTGATTAATCTATATGATATCTAAATTTTGTTTTAATCTTAGTTTTTTCCATGTATTATAAATTGATATATATTAATTTTATAAAGGGAATAAATACTTTGAAACATTATTACACATTTAATGATTTATCACCTATCTTCTAATTGATATAAAAATGTAAGATGTAGCAAATAAGAATACATGGTTTGATATTTACACTTCTGCTACCTCACAAAAGTTTTAGTAGGATTATCTATTACTGAAATATCACTTTCCAAACTTATGCTTTAAACATTAAAAAACCCTTCATATTTCAGGAAAGAAAACATTAGCACAATAATTGCATAGTTCCAAAATACATATAAATGCTTAATTTTGTTATGGAATCTCTTAGAATAATTCTGACCATTTTTTAAAATTTTGTTAAAATTCAGAATTATATTCAGTCATTATT
Source organism: Sylvilagus floridanus (assembly GCA_949820135.1). NCBI lineage: Eukaryota > Metazoa > Chordata > Mammalia > Lagomorpha > Leporidae > Sylvilagus > Sylvilagus floridanus. The sequence continues at coordinate 77,951,506 of OX463230.1, forward strand.
GAATTGAAATTATAATATGCTTACACACTAATGAACTGAATATTAAATAACATAAAATGGAATATAAATAAATAAATATAAAAAGAGAAACATTTAAGTTTTCCAAATTTTTGGTTTTGTTTATATCTTGAAAATTAATATTTGGGCCAGTGCTGTGGTGCACTAGGTTAATCCTCCACTGTGGCACCAGCATCCCATATAGGTGCTGCTTCTAGTCCCCGTTGCTCCTCTTCTAGTCCACCTCACTGCTGTGGCCTGGGAGGGCAGTAGAGGATAGCCCAAGTGCTTGGGCCCCTGCACCCACATGAGAGACCAGGAAGAAACTCCTGGCTCCTGGCTCCTGGCTTCAGATTGGCTCAGCTCCAGCCGTTACAGTCATTTGGAGAGTGAACCAACAGCAGGAAGACCTTTCTCTCTGTCTCTCTCTCTCTTTCACTGTCTGTAACTCTACCTGTCAAATAAAAAAGGAAATAAAATTAGTATTTGTACATACCAAAAATCATGTTACCTACAATATTGGTATCTTCTGAAAATATGTCCATTTCCATGAAGAATCATGGATAAAATAGTAAGACTACTCACCTTTCTTGAATTCAAGGGAAGATATCAATTTCAACACTGAAGGGAAGAAAGTGAGTGCATTGCTTTGTGATTTTTTTCCTTAGTGCATTCATATTTTGCTCTGTGAAGGATAGCTTAATCCACATTAACTACCACTGCTTCATACCACAAGTAATATAGGAATATCTGTTGCATCCAATGCCATTTATCTGGGAATCTTTCTTTTGCCCCATACTGTAACCTAGCAGCATGTTGGAAGTTCTTCACTCTCTTTGCACATTTTATGCATAATTCAGTTACTGCAATCTTCTTTTCCATACTTTCCATCAAGTTATCACTTGGTTAATATTGTTGCTTAAAGGGTAGATAATTAAATGGAAGTTACTGATCAAGATTAATACATCAATATAATTTTATAAAAAGAATGAAAATGTTATTGGATATTATTTAGATGATGATTGAAGGAATGCACTTATATAACGCAGAAAGAGAACATTATGACAGTTATAAAATTAGCACCAAACTATTGGAAAGTAGTATACCTGGACTATAATATATAATCAACAAATTCAGATTTTAAAAAATTTCTTTCTCTTGGCTCACTTTAGCATTGTTCAGAATTGCAAGTTTTAGAAGCCAAAGTGATTATTTGGAATTTTGTCAAACAAAAGGAACAGATGAGCCAATGAGAAAATGACAGAAATCTTAAGGTGATTTGATCAGATAATATACACATTTACAATTTCAAATAATATTGAGTAATAATAATAGCTGCCAGTTACCAACTACTCTTGTTGGTGGCAGTTATTTAAATATATTAACAAAACATGCATATCCATTTTTTCTATAAATTCAGTAATTTTTTGTGTTTATTTGAATTCTGAAGATGAAGAAGCAGAAACCCAAGGAGACAATTAACAAGAATAAATGATCAAAAAAAACAAATTCAGGAGAGCGGCAAGATGGCGGAATAGGAAGGGAGCACACCGATAGTCTGGGGAGAGACAGTTTAATAAAAGTGGAGATACTGCAGGTTCAAGGAAGAGTAGGGGAAGAAACAGCAGAGGAAACCCTTCCGGAACTGGTGATCCACAGTGGACCTGCGTGGAGAGCGTGGGAGCCCGCAGTTTGGGACACCAGCAGCAGATTCAACACACCAGCACTGGAACATGAGGTGAGCCAAACCTCAATAGCCCGAGATACCAGAAGGGAAGTGGAAAGAGGAGACTAGAGCGAACAAGGCTTGAAACCCTGTGGGGAAAAGCTCACCAGGCTAACTAGAAGAGAGAGAGAGAGAGAGAGAGAGAAGGAAAAAAAAAAAGTGACCCATACGGACACGAGTTTCTCTCTCTCCGCTCACCTCTCAAAGGTGAGCAAGACAAAGAGCAGGCGCCATTTTGGAATACGTCATAAGCAGGGTGACCTCGGGTCAGCATGGCCCCAAGCCTAGCACAAAAACCTGACTCTGGGTGGGAGGGGTGAAATAACAGGAGATTAGAACCTAATGAATGTGTGGTGCTAATGAACTGAGACTGTGAAAAAAGAGACGGTGGGGGAGAGAACTCACGGAAATCACAAATTCATGTGAGTACTCTCCAGAGATGCTACAGTTCAGTAGCCTTGGCAGCCCAGTGGGAGACTACAGGAGAATCTGAGCCCACACTAAGGGCTGCAAAGATTCCCTCTCTGGTCCTTGGGAAAGAGCTTCCAATCTCTGGCCCCTTGGGTATATCATTCGCCTGCTAACCACCCCCAATTCCATTCAGCTGTGTGGAATTACTTCCCTTTTGAACCAAAAAAAAAAAAAAAAAGTAACAGAGAGAGATTTACCACGCCTAACCTGGGAGTGTCTCCTTTGACACACACTTAACCCTGTGGAACCAAACAGAGCTCTCAGGCCACACCCATCTCAAGCCTCTAAGGCTCCATCAAAAGCAGACAGTCCACTTAATCTAGAGTCATAGTATAACAAGAAAAAACACCACAGTGAAGAAACCAATATGCCAAACAACAAACGCAAAAACCAAGCTAATAAGAACAAGGAAGACACTATGGCATCCCCAAATGAAAAGACACCCCAATTCAAGATTACAAAGATGATGAGATAGAAGAAATGCAAGAAGCAGATCTCAAAAAATTGATAAGAACACTAAGAAGTACTCAAAAACAAATTCTTGAACTACAGAAATCCTAATGGACAAGGTAGAAAATCTCTCTCGTGAAAATGAAATATTAAGGAGGAATCAAGCTGAAATGAAACAACTAGTAGAACATGAAACTGTGATAGTGACGAGAAATTATAATGAAGTGAAGAATTCAATAGATCAAATGAAAAACACATTAGAGAGCCTTACAAACAGAATGGGTGAAGCAGAAGAGAGAATATCAGACTTAGAAGACAGAGAACAGGAAAATATACAGTCAAACCAAAGAAAAGAAGAGGAAATTAGAAATCTAAAAAATATGGTTGGGAATCTACAAGATATAATTAAAAACCCCAACATTCGAGTTCTAGGAGTTCCTGAAGGCATGGAGAGGGAGAAAGGATTAGAAGGCCTTTTTAGTGAGATAATAGCAGAAAATTTCCCAGTTTTGGAGGACAGAGACATCCTAGTACAGGAAGCTCATAGAACCCCTAGGAAACATGACCAAAAGAGATCCTCACCACGACACATTGTAATTAAACTCACCACAGTGAAACAGAAAGAAAAGATCCTAAAATGTGCAACAGAGAAACGTCAGATTACTCTCAGAGGATCTCCAATTAGACTCACAGCAGACTTCTCATCAGAAACCCTACAAGCTAGAAGGGAATGGCGAGACATAGCCCAGGTACTAAGAGAGAAAAACTGCCAGCCCAGAATATTATATCCTGCAAAGCTCTCATTTGTGAATGAAGGTAAAATAAAGACCTTTCACTGCAAAAAGAAATTGAAAGAATTTGTTGCCACTTGTCCAGCCCTGCAAAAGATGCTTAAAGATGTGTTACACACAGAAACACAGAAACACGGCCATCCACATGAAAGAAGGTAAACGAAGGGAACCTCACAGCAAAAGATCACAGGGAATTCAAAGCATACATTTGGATAAAGAAATTATGGGACATGTACTCTATAGAATACTATACAGCAGTCAAAAACAATGAAATCCAGTCATTTGCAAAAAATGGAGGAATCTGGAAAAGATCATTCTGAGTGAATTAAGCCAGTCCCAAAGGGACAAATATCATATGTTCTCCCTGATCGGTGACAACTAATTGAGCACCAAAGGGGAAACCTGTTGAAGTGAAATGGACACTATGAGAAACAGTAACTTGATCAGCTCTTGTGCTGACTGTTGTTGTACAATGTAAAACTTTATCCATTTTTGTATTTTTTTATTCTAGTACTATTGGTTGAGCTCTGTAATTTACACACAATTATTCTTAGGTGTTTAAATTTTAACTGAAAAGTGATCCCTGTAAAATATAAGAGTAGGAATAAGAGAGGGAGGAGATGTACAATTTGGGACATGCTCAATCAGTTGTGCCCCAAATGATGGAGTTAGAAATGTGCCAGGGAATTCCAATACAATCCCATCAAGGTGGCATGGACCGTTGCCATCTCACTAGTCCAAGTGATCAATTTCAGTTCACAATTGATCACACTGATAGGTCTAAGAGTCAAAGGGATCACACAAACAAGACTAGTGTCTACTAATACTAACTGATAGAATGAAAAAGGGAGAGAATGATCCAACATGGGAAGCGAGATACACAGCAGACTCATAGAATGGCAGATGTCCTAAATAGCACTCTGGCCTCAGAATCAGCCCTTAAGGCATTCAGATCTGGCTCAAGATCCCAAGAGAATATTCTAGGCATGGAAAGCCAAGACACTCTGGAAAAAAAAGAAGACCTAAATGAAAGATCTCTGTGAGTGAGATCCCCGTGGAAAGAACAGGGCCCTCAAAGAAGGAGGTACCTTTCTCTGAAGGGAGGAGAGAACCTCCACTTTGACTATGACCCTGTCGGAATAAGATTGAAGTCAGCGAACCCTAACGGCTTCCATAGCCTCGGCAACTCATGACTAGACCCTAGGGAGATTGCTGATGCCATAAACAAGAGTGTCAAAATGTTAAATCAACTTCAGGAGTCACTGTGTACTTATGTCTCATGTGAGATCTGTCCTTAATGTGTTGTCCAATGTCAAGTAATGCTATAACTAGCACTGAAACAGTATTTTTACACTTTGTGTTTCTGTGTGGGTGCAAACTGATGAAATCTTTACTTAGTATATACTGAATCAATCTTCTGTATATAAAGATAATTAAAAATGAAAAAAAAAATCTTGGTGTTAAATTGGAAATTGCATAGAAAATTAATCAATTAAAAATATATCATGTAGGATCTCTGTCCTTAATGTTTATACATTGTGAATTAATACTATCACTAGTACTCCAACAGTATTTTTCACTTTGTGTTGCTATGTGAGGGCAAACTGTTGAAATCTTTACTTAATATATAGTAAACTGATCTTCGGTATATAAAGAGAATTGAAAATGAATCTTGATGTGAAGCAAGGGGAGAGGGAGTGGGAAAGGGGAGGGTTGTGGGTGGGAGGGAAGTTATGGGGGGGGAAGCCATTGTAATCTATAAGCTGTATTTTGGGAATTTATATTCTTTAAATAAAAGCATTATAAAAAAATTCAAATAACATGTTAAAGTGATAACATACTGACAATTTTATAGAATGTTTACTACGTTAGTATACTATTTTTGTTGTTGGTGCATTAGAAATTAATGTTTGCTCAATAAAATTTGCAAAATTTTAAAAAGGTATACCGTTAGTAATTTAATTTAAAAAGGTAGATTGGTTTTTTTTGTTTGTTTTTTGACAGGCAGAGTGGACACTGAGAGAGAGAGACAGAGAGAAAGGTCTTCCTTTTGCCTTTGGTTCACCCTCCAATGGCCACCTTGGCCGGCGCACTGTGGCTGGTGCACTTCGCTGATCCAAAGCCAGGAGCCAGGTACTTCTCTTGGTCTCCCATGGGGTGCAGGGCAAAAGCACTTGGGCCATCCTCCACTGCACTCCCGGGCCACAGCAGAGAGCTGGCCTGGAAGAGGGGCAACCGGGAAAGAATCCGGCATCCCAACTGGGACTAGAACCCTGTGTGCCAGTGCCGCAAGATGGAAGATTAGCCTATTGAGCCACGGCACCAGCCAGTAGATCGTTTTTAATGGTAGTTTTTTTCTGTTTTAATTCTACTGAAAATTGGTGTTAGTGTTCTTATTAAAAAGTTTGTTATTCATAATCTCTCAATAAATTCTAAATTTTATGAACATTTTCCCATATTTTATGACTTTTAAAGAACATAACCTCCAAAGAAAAAACAATTTTAATAGATGATGATGGTGTTAACAGTGAAGTATTTAACAGCACGACCACACTTTAATCTCTTTCCTAACAGAACCAGTGCCAGTTTTTAAAGCCATGACAGGTTGCCATGGCTAGAACCTAGTGGGGCCTCCCCCTCATTGAGGAGATCAATAGATAACCACCAATATCATGGAGCTCTTGGATCAAGTTTAGAAAAGGAAATCATTATTTTGAGAAAGAGATGGTAACCTGGGGAGTGATATATATTTGGCACTTTGCCTCATGGGTCCTCATGGTGCATGTGTTACTTTGAAAAGGTACACAATTCAGTGAGTGGCTTGTCAGTAGCACAAAGATAAGAGTGGCAATAAATGATAAATGAGATCATGCTAGCAAAATGTTTTAGAGTGACAAAATATACAAAGGGCAGATAATAAATATGGATAAGAATAAAATAGTCATCCTGGGCAAAATACATTGAGCTACTTCTTGAAATTCTTATGAGTAAAAAGATTTTCTTTCTAACAATAGTTGAGACTGTGCAGTCATTCTGCAAAAATGCACCAATTAAAAAATCTAAGGGTAAATGGAATCTTCTAGAGCTGAAAAAGCTCAAGTGTGTATTTTAATGTCATCAGTGTACTCCCAAGAGGTATCTGATGTATAGAGAACTTGTGAAACAACTTTAGAAAATCCCTACTTATTCACTAACATCACTGACAGGTATAGTTCTGAATGGCCTAGCAAGGTGAGCTGTTCTCTTTCTTTGTGGAGTTTGATACATTTTGCCTACTAAAAAGAGAACAAAAAAGAGATCATCTATAGAATTCTAAAAAAATATTGGATACCTCCCTGTTACATGTCCATCCTTTTTGATCTCATTTTCAATTTAATCATTTCACTAAAGTAAATGAATTTATGTGTATTTTTGTTGCTGCTCTCAATATGAGACTGAAAACCATTTTATGTTCCTATTGCATGAAGTGTCAGGGACTTAGAAGCTGGCCAGGTAAGATCACAGTAGACAAATTGGTTAAGACACATGAGCGAAAGCAAGTCTATAGCCTAGAAGTTAAGGTGTTGGTTAGGACACCAGGTCCTTATGTCTGAGTGCCTGGGTTTGATTCCCAGCTCCGGCTCCAGCTCCAGATTCCAGCTTTTGGTTATCATGAATTCCGGGAGGCGACTTTGATGGTTCCAGTAGTTCCCATTACCCACAAAAGATCTGCTGGCTTTTAGCTGGTGTGGACACCTGGAGAGTAAATAAGTCCAGGGGAGCTCTCTTTATCTCTTTATATCTCTGTCATATAAATAATATTATATATTTAAAAATCAGAGATTACATGAGAATTAACATAGAAATTCAATTTTATTTTCGTACCCTTTTTTGCTGTTATTAAATATATTTCAGCAAGGATTGAAGAAAATTTTTAATACATTATTTGGAATATTCTTTATAAGGTTACAGTAATTTTTACATTAAGAGGCAGAGACTTTATTAGAGTGTGATTTATATCTCCCATACACCATGAGTCTAAGCAATGCCACCTCCTGCTTTTCCTTTTCATGCTGTATGATTTCCCTGACACAATGGGTCTATATAGTATTATATGGAATGTCTAATTAATCCAGATCTTTTAAGATTGTGTTATGGCAAATGATGGAAGATTAAGATAGCCTTAAGACAAAATGTAAATGAATGACATTGTATAAGGCATATCAATGTGAACTGTTGAACAGTTTTGGATTTTTTTTTTAACTAGAAAAGTAAAGAAGGCATTTGCAGGGCTGGTGCTCTGATGTAGCGAGTTAAGCCACGGCTTGTAGTGCTGCCATTCCTCATGGGCACCAGATCAATCCCAGATGCTCCACTTTCTGTCTAGCTCCCTGATAATGCACCTGGAAAAGCATTGGAGGATGGCCCAAGTCTTGGGTCCCTGCACCCTTGTGGGTGAACCAGAGTAAGCTTCCCACTCATGGCTCTGGCCTGGCCAGTTGTTGTAGACATTTGGAGAATGAATGAGTGAATGAAAGATCTCTCTCTCTCTCTCTCTCTCTCTCTCTCTCTCTCTCTCTCTCTCTCTCCTTCTCTCTGTAACTCTTCTTTCAAATACATAAATAAAATCTTTTTTTTTAAAAGGGGGCATTGGCTAAGTCATACTTAACAATTTGTCCTGGCAACCTCATACATCTTGCTGAATGGCAAAATTGGGTCTATTACTTTGTTGAGCCTCATCCTTTAGATTGCATCCAATTTCTTTAAATTTAAATAGGGCAAAATAAATGGAGATAGGATAGAGACCACCAGCCATGCATTCCTTAGATTGTTAGTGGTGGTAATAAAATCCCATGATGTGATTTTTTTTGTTTTTTTATTCATCTTTCAGAAGTTAGGACTGTTTTCAAAGGTTTTTGGTTGATCTTCTCCACAATGGTATCGTTACTTCATAGACAGTGTCAGGATTACTCAGAATTACCTAGTATATCAATTTCAGTCATGTCTGTAGAGATCGGAAACATAACCCTTGAATGGGTCATTCGCCCCCTGTGAATTCAGGGTCAAATTATGGTCCTGTTGTAATAAATATTCCATTTATTATCTGTCTCTCATAGGCTATAAGTCTAACAGAGAGGCCAAAGGATGTCTTATGTCTTCAAATGTCAATGCCAATTCATTCAGTGTGCAGTAATGTTTAATACCCATTTATTTCTCTAATTTCTCTTTCCGTAGTGTACAGTGATGTAAGTAAATGTCAAAGGTCATTTTGGGGATAACTCTTACAAGGTGTCCGGCGCATAACAAATCTTCCCAGGCAGACGAATCAATTAATTCATAAGCTTTTATTGGGATTCCACTCCCCGGTGAGGTCCCCCGGGCCCAACAGAGCGGGGGTCAGAGAAGTCGCGTGTGAGAGGTTGGGAGGGCTCCTTTTATAGATATAGGATGTGGGGGTTAAAAGTTCAGGCAGGTCTGATCCTCATTGGTTGACCTTTAGGCACTCGAGGGGACTTTGACAAGGACTTTTCTTTCACGGAAGTGCAGGTAGGGACTCTCCATTCCTGGAAGTAAAGGCCTTCTCTCCTTGGGGATCCCAAAGCTACCAACTCTTAATTATCATAGTATATAATTGACAGGGGGTTGCAGGGGCCTTCCTCCTAGGGACCTGGCCATCTTAATTAATAAATTCTGGATTTGATTGTCTTAGGTCTATAAACAGAGGAAGAGGCATTGACATTTTACATGTGATTTTTGCCCCCAGACTCTTGCTTATTCAGTGTTACTCTTAGAAAAAATTATTGGAAGCACAGTATTAAATATCATCCTTAGTGGATGGTCATCTCTTATTATCCTGGGGACAATTCAAAGACTCTTTGGTTGCCTTGTTGATCTTGCCAATCATTATCGTAATTTAGGCTCTTTATCTCTGTTACTACAATTTGGAGTCATCAAGTCCAGTTTTATTACTGCTTCTATTATCATGATCCACAACCTATAGGGGAAAGCCAGTGATTACCTTCTCTCTGATGGGATGCCCTCCTTACCATCATGTTCCTGAAGACCTTGTTGAATGGTAAGTCTGCTATACCTCCTTGTGAAACATGATACTTTATTGGGTCTTCAACCTTTAAAAAATATATTCACATCACAGTATCTACTTTCCTTAACATAATAAACGCTCTATTTTCTATTGGGTTATGTAGTTATTTCTATATTTTGAGTTTTCCATTTTATCACAGAATCCTAACACCAACCACAACAGTGAGTTTTCCCTGTCCTCTGGAGTTCTTGTTGGAATGCTTAATATCCTCCTGATAAAATATCTCCAAGTAAAACTATTCTTCCTTATGTATACTCAATTCTTCCCTCCAAACAAGTATCCTTAAAATTGCATCCCAGAAGTACCAATTTCTACTGCTAGTGCATGTCAGTTAGTTAATCATTGCTATTATTCAGGTATTTCATATTTTGCTTCCATTTATAGTCTCAGTATGACTTCAGCAACTTTTCACTGTGACTTAACCACAAGACAGACATGGCTGCCATGAGATGAAGATAGCTCTTGAGGGGCCTTTGTTGCTTTATGAGAATGTATTTTGCAGTATCTTCCAACAGAGAAGCAATGCTAGCACTTAGCAAGGAAAGTGTGTCACATTTAGAATGTTTCTTGGTGATTAGTTTCCAAGGCTGCTGTAACAAAGTACCTCAAACTGAATGGCTCGAAACAATCAATGGGGAGGTAGTTTTGCAGTCTTTTGCAGGCTGGAGGTCCAAAATAAAGGGTTCAGCAGAGCCATGCTCCCTCTGAATCCTGTAGGAGATACTCCTTCCTTAGCTCTTCATAACTCCTGGAGGCTTATTAGTAGTTCTTGGTGATTCTTGGCTTGTACTTGGAGCACTACTGCCTCTACCTCCATCATTACAAAACGTTGTATTCTCATGTGTTTGTGTTTCTTTTCCCTTATGAAGACTCTGAGCATATTAACTTTAAGGCCCATTCTATTTCAGTGGGACTTCATCTTTATTTAACTAATTACATCAGCAGTGAAACTATTTCCAACATATTTCTACATTCTGATGTGTTGAATATTGGAATTTCAACAAATATATTTTAGGGTAAACATTTCAATCTAGAAAAGGGACACTGCAGATAATATCTTTCAGGATATCCATTCATATATCCATCTTTTTTTTTTTTTGCCAGGCATAGTTAGACAGTGAGAGAGAGAGAGAGAGACAGAGAAGGAGTTATAGACAGTGAGAGAGAGAGACAGAGAGAAAGGTCTTCCTTCCGTTGGTTCACTTCCCTAATGGCCGCTACTGCTGGTGCCGCACCGATCCAAAGCCAGGAGCCGGGTACTTCCTCCCAGTCTCCCATGTGAGTGCAGGGATCCAAGTACTTGGTCCATCCTCCTCTGCCCTCCCAGGCCACAGCCAAGAGCTGGACTGGAAGAGGGAGCCTCCAGGACTAGTACCCAGCAACCCAACCGGGACTAGAACCCGGGGTGCCGGTGCCACAGGCAGAGGATTAGCCAAGTGAGCCATGGCGCCAGCCTCATATATCCTTCTCTTAAGGATCCTAGGTTTTTGTTTTATGATATTTGCATAGCATACCTACCATGGCTGAGTACCTAAATTTTTAGATGTTATTTAAACTTCAAGGGTCTGTTATTCACCTATGTCTGCTGTTTCACTACAAATGATAAGAACCTGTTTATTAGCTACCACTGAGACTTTTCGGTTCTCATACAGGGCATTGATTGCTTTCTATCAGTCTTCAGTCCCTCATTATCCTTCTTTAAGGCATCAGTGTAATTAAGCTAGAATCCACTGTAGGCATTGCAAGTTTTGTTCCCTCATACCTTTCAATACATTTGTCAATACACTTGTCTCTTGTGACCATTATCTTATATCACCATCAAGGGAATTTTTGCAATTGAGCATTGGATTTTGCCAGGGACTATCTTTGTCCCATATATTAGTGAATAAGGTGTCTTCTTAGCTTGATAGATTATACATGAGCTGTTGCCAAATTCCCATGTTGCTTATGACTGTTTCCTGGACCACATCTAGTAAGATTTGTCCTAATATGAGAAGATATAAGGATGGAAATAAGAGTACAAAAATTTCATTAGAGGAATCATTTCTGTGAGAAGATAAAGAAAGTACTGGAAGAATCATGAGATTGCAATGCAGTTCTGATGGATCTCAACCAGAGAAGAAGAGAGGGGAGGAGAGGTTAGTGGAAACAATCTGCACCACAAGGCCAGCAGAGCATCTGTGAGCCAAAGGTAGTCATCACATGCATCCTTTGTCTGCGAGAAACAGCTCTATGTTTACATTCCTTCCACACTCGGTTTTTGGTTGAAAGCAGCCAATGGGGAGAATGACCTTGACATGAAGACAGTGATTGATTTCATAGTGTGGCACCTGAGTGCTCAGTAACACACCCCTGGTTGGAACATGTCGAGTGATTTTTTGAGCTTCTACATACATGTAGTGTGTTTTTATAAAATCTCAATTTGTTTTATTCTGGAATTCATCCATTGTTTTCCTTCGTGATACATAAAGACAGTACATATTTTCACTAAGGTCAGTTATTTTTACATGAAGTTTGAGTAGTATACTTTTGAACTTTTCCAGGAATCTAATATAAAAAATTAGTGCCTCTCTCTCTTCACAGACTTTCTCTCACCTGTTTGGGTTTTTTTTTTAAATTTTTTGGGAACTTAAAGCAGACATATAATTATGATTTGAGGTGCTCATCTTTATACCACCTTCCCCTTAGTGCCCTATCGAATATCGAGCAATAGTGGCCAATGAGCACTGTCCCTTTAAACTGCTGGATACCTATTCTTGGCATAATTTCTCTCTTATCTCTTACAAAAGCTCTTGTAATCATGAGAGTTGATTTATTTCAAGTCCCTACAACTAAGCATCATTTTCCAATTTTCATCAAAATCAACGTCTTAGATAAGTTTGTTGACAATCCTGATTCTCCACACTTCCATTCCCTTGGCTTCCATAATGCTATATGCCCCCTTTATTACTGTTTTCTCTGTTATTTTCTTTGTTTACTTTAAACCACAATCTTGCTCATGATGGTAAATATTTAATAAGAGAGACTTCTAAAGAATTCTCTACCATGGGGTGGGGATTTGACTTAGCAGTTGAGACGCCAGTGAAGATGTCTACATCCTATGTCTGAGTGCCTGGGTTTAATGCCTGCCTTCAGCTACTGACTCCAGCTTTCTACTGTTGGGCAGCAGTGATGATTCAAGGATTCTTGCCATCCTTTTGGGAAACCTGGATTGAGTTTTTTGTTTCTGACTTTGGGCTCAGCTCCGTCTCTGACATTGCAGGTGTTTAGGCAGTAAACCAGCAGGTAGAAGTTCTCTTTCTCTGCTACGTAAATAAATTTTTATATGTTCTATGTCCTTTCTCTAGAAATTCTTTTTTTCTATCCATGTTTTCACTATTCACTCACTTAATTACAACTTCCCAAATGTATAGTTATAACTCAGAGTTTCTTATACAACTTTTTCTCTCCACTTTTATGCTTCAGAAACTCAGATTTAGTCAAGTTTCTCCTAAACAAAAGACAACAAATTTCAGGAGATTTTAAAGGGTTATTATAATCTCTTTTGTAGTATCCAAAAGGTAATAAAAATAATTAGAGAAAGAAAAAGATAAGCATGGCCACATATACACACTTTGGAGAAAATTAACTTTTAAAAAGCTATTAATAAAAAATTTCAAGGAGTTAAACAAAAGTACATTTACAGTGGGGCCATTGTGGTACACCAGGTTAAGCCACCACTTACCACACTAGTGTTACATATCAAAGTGCTGTTTGAATTCTGGATACTCTGTTTCTGACGCAGCTTTCAGAAAATGACCCTGGTAAAACAGTGGAAGATGGAATCCTGCCCATCGGAATCAGACAAATCTGACTAAAAACTTTCTCTTGTGAAAACATCCTGACAGAAATGGAGATCATTCTATCTGGCATTCTCCTCTACCTTCCTCTAGTTTCATGCACAAGTTATTGCTTGACTAGAACAATCCATCTTCCTCCTAGCCCAATTCCTATCATCCTATCACATTTTTTAAGATCCAGACTTAACTTTCATTTTTACTAATTTCTTTTTACCGTTAAGTGAGGGCACTGTTTAAATATTTTTCGTATTTCACTCACTGAAATGACACTCTCCTCAGTTAGAATGGCTATTATATAAAAGACAAAATGAAACAAATGCTGATGAAGATGTGGAGAAAGAGGGACTCTTATACACAGTTGCTGGGAATGTAAACTTGCACAGCCACTATGGGAAACACTAGGGATAGTCCGGCGCCAATGCTCAATAGGCTAATCCTCTGCCTGCGGCGCCAGCACGCCGGGTTCTAGTCCCATTCGGGCCGGCAGATTCTGTCCTGGCTGCCCCTCTTCCAGGCCAGCCCTCTGCTATGGCCCGGGAGTGCAGTGGAGGATGGCCCAAGTGCTTGGGCCCTGGACCCGCATGGGAGACCAGGAGAAGCACCTGGTTCCTGGCTTCAGATCAGTGCGTTGCGCCGGCCCCAGTGGCCATTGGAGGGTGAACCAATGGAAAAGGAAGACCTTTCTCTCTGTCTCTATGACTGTCCACTCTTCCTGTAAAAAAAAAAAAAATAATAAAAAGAAAGAAAAAAAAACAACTAGGGATATTTCTAAAAACTACAAAAACAAACAAAAAAACCCTAAATCTATAAGTATAGCTGTTATGGGACCAATAATCTTATTCTGGGTATATATCCAACAGATAAGAAATCATTATGTCAAAGATATACCTGCACCACCAAATGTATTGCAGCACTACTCTCACTAGCCAATAGCCAAAATATAGTACCAGGCAACATTTCCACCAACAAATGAACAGATAAAGAAAATATGGTACATATATACAAAATGAAATATTCTGTCATAAAAGGAATGAAATCCTGTCATTTGCAGCAAAATGAATGGAACTGGAGGTCATTATCTTAAATGAAATAAGCCAGGCTTGGAAAGACAAGTGCCCCTTGTTCTCGTTCACATGTAGATGCTAAAGAAATTTCAATCTGAACACAAGACAGTTATTACAGAAAGCAGGGAGTGCTGAGAAAGTGAGAGTTTAAACAGTGGGTTTAGAAGGAAGGAGTTCTTAGTGCTATACAGCATAGTGGTCTGACTTTAGTTCATAGAAATTATGATATATTTCCTGAGCATTTAAAAGAGAGAAGTTCCAATCACAGAGTAACGACAAAGAAAAGGAAGAACAGTACACATTGTGTACATGTGTTGAAATTTTGTGCCATACTCCCTAAATATGGATGCTTATAGTTCATTAAAGTATCTTTAATATTTTATAAGTAAATAATTTTAAAAATTCTTCCATTTATCAAATACCTTGTGAAAGCCTAGGATGCACACTGCCTGCAAGTAACACAAGAATGATTAAGTGTCCCCAAAAGGGTGCCAGTACTAAATTTGAGAACAGAAAAGAGGAGTTTCCTGCAATGGATTTAAGAAGAGGAACTGGAATACACATTTTCAGAACAAGGCCTCCCATACGGTCTTTTAACTATCTTCTGAGAACATTACAAAGGCTGGGGAAGATCCTAGTTAAATAGTGAAAGGACTAAATCTCCATAGGAAGGTGGTAGTAGTTTGGTGAATAAGACTAGATTTAATTTTTCACTGGAATTTATTTTGTTCAGTGTCTAGAATAATGGAAATAAAAAATAAAAAATTAATGAGACATGTCAAGAATACTGAGTAGTCTCAATGGCCTAGTTAACTCTGTTATAAGTTTTATAGACAGCATATTTAAAATCTTCAATCAAGATGGAATGTAGGTAAACATTAAGCCCCAAAATAACAATTTTGGAGTTTCCATAGAGGTGAATTTTTAAGCAGAGATTGATGACTGATTATGTGCAGAGCAGAGGAGAGAAAACTAAGGAACAATCTTGGAAAATACATCGTGGGGAATGTGACAAGGGATGGGTATTTTGCGCAGCAGTTAAGACACAGTTTAAGACATTAACATTCCATATCAAAGTGCCTTCACTCAAGACTCAGCTCTGATTCTGGTTCCAGCTTCCTGACGATGCAGACCTTTGGAGGTAACATGTGATGGCTAACATACTTGGATCCCTGACTCCCAGATGGAAAACCAGGGTTTGATTGAGGGTTTCTGGCCTTGGTCTGGCTCAGCACTAGCGGTTGTAAGCATCTGGGAAATGAACCAAGGGATTGGAGGTCTCTGTTTTTCTCTGTCTCTGTCTGTCTGCCTGATTGTCAAGTAAATGAAAATAAATTTAAAATTAAAAAAATAAAGTAATATAAAAATCTGTAAAAATAGAATTACATGCTGTTAGCTCTGATGTATATTTAAATGCCACCTTTTTGTCTAAGAACATTAAGGAGAGACTAAGGTTGTCCTGATAATACTTGAACTCCAAATGGAGAAACAGAAATTTAAGATAATAATCAGGTATTGCGGCAACATAGGAGTGAATATAAAACTGTTTTTCAATGAGAGCTTTAAAGTATTATTACATAAAGTAGAAATATGTAAAATCCTTTAAGCCCTGACACTCATACTGGTTTTGCTAGTCTGAAAAAACACTCTCATCAAGGTAACAGGTTGCAAGATTTGTTGAAAAGTTTTAAGATATTTGAATGATGAGGAATGAAGAAACTGAATTCAGGCCCTTTTAAAGAAGGTTGCTGATATAGGAAAGCAGGTAATTTCAAGGTTTTTTTAAATTAATTTATTTATTTGAAAAACAATGTTACAGAGATAGAGGGAGAGACAGATATATATATATATATTCACTGATTCACTCCCCAAAAGGTCTCAACAGCCAGGGTTGGGCCAGGCCTAATCCAGGAGCCTGGAACTGCATCCAAGGCTCTCACATGAGTTGCAGGGGTCCCAGTATTTCAGACAGCTTCTGCTGCTTCCCCAGGCTCATTAGCAGGGATTTACATCTGATGTAGAACAGCCAGGACTTGAACTATTGCCAATATAAGATGCTGGTATCATAGACAGAGTCTTAACCCACTGTACTACAATGCCAGCCCCTAAAGTACCTTATTTAATAGTGAAATATCAATAATCCAATAGTACTTGTTCATACTGTATCCACCTTTGATCTTCAATATTTCAATTACTGAAACATTTATAAGTAAATCAATGAGTTGCTTCCAAAATTATCAATGATTAAAGAAAGAAAATTAGAAATTTTAGTTACTAAAAATAAAGAAACAAGAAAATATGCTTTTTTAGAAATATTATATTAAACATATGTAATTAGAAAACTTTGCAAGGAAAATTTTGAAGAAGACTTTACAAGATAAAAATAACCTTGCATTATGAAGCTTAAGGCATTTTCCAAAATTTTAAATAAAAATAGGATTATTTTATTAAATTTTGTGCATTACTCAAATTAGGTACTACATACTCAGAAAACCTTTAAATAGCTTCCTTTCATAAGCAAATAAACAAACCAATACCAAATTTGAGATTTAATCCAGGAATGAAATTTCTTCTTGTGGACAGATTCTTCAGAATGTGTATCTAGTACCTAATATACCCCAGGCATGTTGGTAGACACTTTCACAGATAAAATCTTTTTAAAGTTCATAAGAAACTTGAAACACACTTTTTTTTTGTCCTTGATTTAAGAGAGAATGAATGACAGAAACACAGAAAGAAGGAAAGAGAGATTACATCTTCTCTTTCAGTCTTTAAAGTCCACAATAACCCCCAACTGGAACCAAGCACTCAACCAAGATCTCCCACAAGGTTGGCAGAAACCCAGTTAGTTGAGCTATTACAGATGCCTCCTAGGGTGTGCATTAGTAGGAATCTGGATTCAGGTATCAGAGGCAGACATGGAACCAGGTCACTTTATATTGAGATTTGAGCATCTTAACTGATAGGCCAAACACATACCTGACAACATTGGTTTTCATTTTCCATTTGAGGGAACTCTGAATAGTTAGAGTTAGCTTGTATTACCAGCAAATGACGAAAAGGGCTCAAAAGAGGGACAATGTCTCATGATTAATCTCTTCTCTCATTGACTAGCACATGTAAGTATTTATTTAGTCATTCAGTGAATGATACGTCATTTAATGAATATTAAGTATTAATTAGGTAGGAATAGACACTATCAAGATAGCAATTCCAAAGATGCACATCATTCCTTGGCATCTGTAGGCTGTTCTAGGATCCCCACGAATACACAATCAGAGAAAGCTCAAATCTCATAAAATGGTGAAGTATTAGCATATAACTGTGAATGTTTTCTATATACTTAAAAATTTGTTGAATTACAATAGCTAAGAGAATGTAAATGTATGCAAAATGTTGTTCTACTGTTGTTTTTTAACAAGAGAAAAAGTATGTACATGTTTAGTAAAAGTACATTTTTCCCCAAATACTTTAAATCTACAGTTAGTTGAATCCACGGATGTGGAAGCCAGTGATCCAGAGCATGACTCCAGCAAATCTGTCAGATTTACTATCTATATCCCCTGATTTGGCAGTTTTGCATGATTTCCTTTCCTTGGCTAGGAAGTACTGATTAGGAAGATTAAGCACAGTACCCAAGAGTGGCACTGTGATATTCTGTTACATTCAATACAGCTCAACAAACAGTTATGTGTTAAACAGATTTTTAGGTGCAGCACGTATATAGAGGTGAGAAAACCCAACACTGTCTCCCTTTTCTTGTAATTACATTCTAATGGGGGCATGGATAATAAACAAGTAATTAAGTATGTGGTATATATTTTGAACGAAGAATTATTCTACAATAGGAGCCACTGATCAGCTTCAAAGACATACCTCCAGAGAATTTGGCAACAAGAAGACAGATATGATTTTTATTAAAAATAGGGATAACCATGTTTTCATTTTCAGGAGCCATATGTTTTGCTTCTTCTTTTATGTCATTAAATTTAAAAATTAGTGATTTCCTTTAGCCCTCACAACTGCTAATATTCATTCTCTTGTTAATTCTATTTACAATAGAACACAGAAATCAGGGCAACATGGGACATTCTCATAAGGATATTCCACTTCAGGTAAGAAGTGATGTCTATTGGCTTTCAAAGCATCTAGCAGCTCAAAGGACATTCTCTTTTAAAATTTAGATTAAAAGATACTTTGAAAAGGAACTTAGAAAAGTTGAAATGTATTTGGCACAAACAGAACACAAGCAAATAAAATGTAGAATGATAGTACATATAGTGTCACATATGGAAATTACGTTCTGGACATATGGCTAAAGCCATCCTGGGATCTTAGAAAATTAACGTGTCTGTATATATGAAAATAATTTTAAAATAACTACTCTCTAACCTACAATTTGCCTTTCTAAAGTTATTAGCCTTCCCTCCACTTGCAACCTTCATAATTAAAATTTCAAACTGGGCAAATAAGTACCACGAGTCCAATGAATAGAGTATCATTACACAAGCGATGGAACAAGGCAAGACTCATGACTGGTTGTTGAAACAGATATGTCTCTGGTTCACAAAGAAGCCTCAAAAAAGTTTGAGAAATGGGAATACTTAGAAAATAATCCTTAGAATCCAGCCAGCAGAGCAGCAAGAATACCTCCTAAGGAGCAGCCTTGATACATTAGTCTTCCTAAGGCCTAGCACCCAGCCCTTTAGGGCTCTACCTGACTCTTGATTAATTAGATTGCATGTCACCTCCTCACAAAGGCCTCCTTGGAGTCCTGTTGGCACCTCTCCTGCCCCCTCCCAGAATGTGGCTCCAGCATTGTCCTTGAGCTATAATTTACTGCCTTGGTTTTCGTTACATAGGATGCTTTCTATTTTCTTTGAGGATTCCTTGGAATTTTTCTGACCTGTGTATGGCACTCTTAATGTTTCTCGCACCAAGTGGGATGTATCTGTTTCCAAAGTACACAATAAACCTTTTAAAACAAAGCAGACTTAATGACTTACATAATTAGTTTTAGAATATTTAATAGGGAAGAGGATCTAGATTATGTATAATTCCCTCAATCCTGATGAGAAAAAAGGGAACAGGTCTAATAAGGCACTGCATAAACATGAGAATAGGTGGTTTACAGTAAGATGAGAAATGCTAGTCAATATGAACAGATTGTTTCCATCACTAGAAATTATTTTATTGTTATTAAACAATAATATATTACTTTTCACACACAATTTTTAAACAATTGAAGAGGTATGTAGTTTTAGAAAAAAAGTAATAGGGAAATTTAATATTAATAAAATCATATATATATACATACATACATAAAGATCTATGCTGTGAAGTAGTTAATATATTATGCTTATTAAAACACCAAAACAGGGGCAGGCATTGTGATACTGGATTGAGAGACTGTTTGGGATGCCCACTTTTCGTATTTGAGTGTTCACATCAGTCCTGGTTTCTCTGCTTCAGATTCAGCTTCAGACTGATGTACCTGGAAAGGCAGCAGATGATGGCTGAAGTGCTTAGGACCCTATTGCCCACATGGGAGACCCAGTTGGAGTTCATGGCTTCTGTCCTCAACCTTGCCCAGCCCTGGCTGCTGCTGTGTGAGCAAGCAGATAGATTCTCTCTCTCTCTCTCTCTCTCTCTCTCTCTCTCACTCTCTCTCTCGCTGTGATTTTACCTCTTTCTCTTTAACTCTGCCTTTCAGATAAATAAATAAATAAATATTCAAAAACTGTCAAAACAGTAGATAAAACCAACAGCTAGAAAAATTGTTACATTGTCTT
The DNA here is from genome assembly GCA_949820135.1 of Sylvilagus floridanus. NCBI lineage: Eukaryota > Metazoa > Chordata > Mammalia > Lagomorpha > Leporidae > Sylvilagus > Sylvilagus floridanus. The sequence goes on from OX463230.1 coordinate 77,971,718, forward strand.
AATTCTATGTAAAATTTTAGATGCTACAAAAAATCTGATGACATATTTGGAATGGAATGGTTTGAAGGAGCTTTAATACATACTAAGACATATGTATTTTATGCACAACCTATCTATTCAATGATTCATTTATTTATGAAAATTCACCTATAGCAATTGATTGCCTGTTACATGCCAAGTGGTGCTCAGACCTGTGCTTGCAAAGAAAATAAAAACACTTACTTTGTGCCCTTATAGAATTTAAGATTTGTGGATGAGAGAGACATTAATATAAACCACTACAGTAATGAATGAAAAATTATACCTATGAGAAACAAAGTTATTCAATTGAGTTTATGTTAAAATATGCCTCGGTGTATCTTTAGTACAATGAATTCATGTGCTTTTTATATACTCTACCGTAGGATTATTGGATTGTATGGCAGTTCAACGTATAGTTCTTTAAAAAATCCCCATAATGTTTTTCACACTGGCTGTACTAATTTACATTCTCACCAACAGTATATAAGAGTTCACCTTTCTCCACATCCTCTCCAAATATTTGCTGCTTTCTGTCTTCCTGATAACAGACATTTGAGCAGAGGTTAGGTGATAACTTGTGATTTTGATTTGAATTTTCCTGATGACTGGTCATATTTATAGGCCTTTAGAGAAGCGTGTATAAAGGTATGCTAAATTTTGTTAACTTGTATGATGGCAACAACATCAAAGGATATAGGAGGAAAGTCAATTGCTTAAACTGAATTGATAAGACATCTATTTTTGTCTCAGTTTGGGAAAATCTAGAGAGAAAAGTCATAAAATTTACATCTGTTGTTTGTAATGTTTGCCTGCTAAATGATTAAATTAAATTAGTTGTATTCATTTGAAAGTGTTTCATTGGGAGTTGTTAATGCAATCACTCTGTTATGTAGAAAGAGGCTCTGATGTCCTAAGATGGTGATTCCCATTACTTTGATTCAACTTGATCATTTGTATTTGAGTTTATTTTTAGTGATAAAAAATATTGGTTATAAAATTTCATTTCTCTGATGGATCTGGAAAACCATTACAAATTTGATGTTGAGAGAGACATAGCACTGGGTGTCAAATATTGTTTCAGATCCAAAGTGCCTTTTCAGGTGTGATGTTCCCTAATTGAATATCAATAAAATATGTTTTAGTTAATTATATTATACTTATAAGTTACTGAACATGTGTAATATAAAATGTTCTAAGTAAAAGTAATCGATTTCCCCTCCTTTTTCTATTTAACAAGGACAACGATTAGTAATCAATTTTTTTGAGATTTGTCTGTATAATTCCTCTTTTCCCCTCTGCAGTGATCATTTTAAATGATCAAAAAAGTGCACAACTTAGATCATTGGCACACAAAGTGTGAAGAAATAATGTAAAATAATTTAACGATTTCGATTATTTTTGAGAAGTAATGAATTGATAATCTGTTTCAAAAATACATTTTTTTAAAGAAAGCATTAATAATCCAGTCATCTCAAATTTAAGGCAAAATGTAATGATTTGGAAAAGTACTTGATGTGAAAACAATGAATCAGTTAGTTGATTAAACATGTGCTGCTCGGCTATAAAACCTGTGCACTTTAGTATGAGGTAAGTTAAGCTCATGGTGGATTGGGCTAAGCTGCCTTAAGTCTAGCTTTACTCTTTTTATTTGACTTAACATATCAAGAAATAAATATGTTCTGCTTTGTGCTTTCAAGTTGTGTGGATTGGAAAATATCAATGCACTTGCAGTGGAAAAAAATCTCCAGGCACACAGATCCAAGCCTCTAGACAGAAAGGCTAGAGCAACTGTAACATGCCTGGTAACTAAACAGAAAAATAATGCCCTTCTTCTGCTTAAGTAGGGCGGCCCTGCAGGTTGAAGGAGCATCCCTTGTATGCACTTGTATTTAACAGGCCTTGTGCTTGTATGGTTCATTGCCAGGAATAACAATAAACAGTAGTTCATTACACATGGTGTCATCTCATTATATGAGGAGCTACTCTAGCATATTAAAAACAAAATACCAAAAGCCTAAAAGAAAACATGACTGAAATTAAATGCAAACAACTGTGCCGTTTATTTTAGAAATATTGATCCCCTACAAAAGAGTGGCATGTTTAATGAATACCCTTAATGATTTTACAGTAGGGCAAATCATCTATGAAAGTAACATGGTTAAAAAAGAATAGTATAATCTGACACCCAATGAAATCCAATATCCTTGTAAGCTATAACAGTAGTTGTGTCAAAACAAAACTCTCTGGGAGCAAGAAAGCTACAAAATCAGGGAAGGAAATAAAGCTAATTTATTTTAGCTTTAGTTTCAAAGTCAACTAAAATGCTTACAGGAGTGCCATGAAAATATTTCTCAAACTAATCTAATCCTGGTCGTAGTAATTACTTTCTTCCTTTCAGGCAAACACAGTTGACAGAAAACAGCAAATGAATTTTTGGGGATTTAATAGAGAAAAGGTATCATATGCAAAGAAAATGCTCATTACTTTAAGTAATAACCTCTTACGACTTTACTTTTAGGAACACTTCCAAATACTTTAGAAAAAATTTGAAGTATGATTGGACTACAAAAGGATAAGTTGGAGGAAAATTAAATTAGTCCAAGATTTTGAGATTGTGGCTTTTGTTGAGTGGGCTACAAATGTTCAAATATTTTGAAAGTGGGCAGGAAAAAAGGAATACATAAAAAATTATATGATATTTATTTAAATAAAATTATATTAGTTTTGATGACAATAGCCCAATGAGTGTTTCAAGCGTGACAATTGAAAGTTAAAGAATTACTGCCATGAAACATGATAGTTTATATTCCTAGACATACAGATTACAAGGTAGAAGTGATATCTACCTCCTCCTACTTGGCTAAATTATTGCTTTTCTGCAGAAAATAAAATTCTTTCCATGAAAATGCAAAGATTAAGTTTTCGGAATCATATGGGTTCCATTTACAAAATAAACAAGACCCACAAAACAATTCTGAAAGTCCTGATCTATTTTGTCATTGTTTAGCTTCTGTGCAAACACACACTCAGATCACTTAAAGTAGTCATAGATTTCAGTGGACCTCTTTCAATACCAATTGAGATCCTCTGTATTAACCCTTATTGCGCTAGAACTGTGGGAAAAATTTAATAGTAATGTGGTTAACATTCCAATACACATATGAAAAAAATACATACAAGAAAAAATAATAGAAGAAAAATTACATTCATAGAAGTTATATAATCTTTAAAGTCACTAGCAATGTATATTATTTTCTCATTTCATTGACAGAAATATCAGGTTAAAAATAATTGAAGGATTTTGCACGGTTTCCTCTTTTCTTGGTTGTGGGTCTGAGATTTGAAGATTATACCCTGCAAAGAGGAGGTTCATGCATTATTTAATGAAGACACTTGTGAATCTGAAACATAAACCTTTAGAAAAATATAAACCCAGCTGTAAGTGCTAAAGTTGAAACCTGCATTATCTTTGGTAAGGGATTCCTCTCTCAGTGACTTTGAAACCAGTTTGGAGATTTCCTTTGAGACAACAGGTGATTTCCTGAGTGAAGGCTGCCATTCATTAGGCCTGCACATTGGGTAAGCAGATCCCACATTGATGAAAAATGTCCGATTTCTTGGTAGATGAGCTTCCTAAAATCGTCAGAAAAGTGGATTATTATATTTACGTTAAATGCATTTAACCTTCTTTACCCAAGGGTGATTTCTCCACTTACATTACATTTTCAAGTTCTAAGGTAAATAGTGGTGTTTTCAGATTTGTCTCATTTCCCTAAATACTGTAAATCAAATATAATTATATACTCCAAAATACAATGGGAGACTTGAACCTGCTTTTAAGACTTTCCCCCATCTTTTTCACAAAGTTAAATTGCATATTTTTTTCAGATTTAGCAAATAAATACAACCTAGAACATGAAATTTTTATTTAAAAATTCATATTCCATATCTAATATTTAATCTATGATTTCAAACAGGACCATAGAATATTTCCCCTACTATTAGGACTATTCTGTAAAAGTCAAGACTCATAAAATATAATTTTATTACTTTCTGATTAATATATTGTATATATTACTATATGTTAATTCTATGCCTTATTGGTATTCTGATAGCCTACTACACACAGTTTTGTCTCATCATTTTCCCAAAAAAAGCCAAAAAAATCATAAAACACTTTGGAATTAAGAAATATGAATTCCTACATAAAAAGAATCTCTATTAAAAGTGGATGAACTAAGTACCTCCTCATATTTTGAAAATAAATGTTACTCTAACTAGGACGTGTTGCCTGCCCATTAAAAAATGATAATTGCCTGTTCTGCATTCTTGCCTTTTCCACTGCCCCTCTTTTTCCTTAACATTCTGCCTCCAAATGCATTGGACCTGAGATCCTATAGAATGCATTGTAATTTAAACCCTGCTTCTCTTTAACAGTTCTTCAGGGATCTTGGAGAAAAGTAAAGTTTTATACATATTAAAACTAAAATGTGTGCTAGCAGCTAGGAATATAGACAAGAGTTGGTAGAGTAACGGGAGAATAGGACGTGAATTTCTTTCCTGAGATTTTAATTTGGTGATATTTTCTGTAAGATGCCTGGAGCACTTGTTAACATTCATATCATGGTAATGAGATTTATTTTATTTTTTTACAGGGGATGTGAACTGAGAAGGAAAAGGCTTTGGGAATGAGCAATGGGCTGGTTTAGAGAAATTCTGGAAATGTAGTTCTGCCTCCCTTACTCTCAAACACATGCGCACACCATTAAGCCTGAGCTGTTCTTTACTTTCTTACTTCTCACATATTCCACCTTGCAGCTTCCATGTTTATTTCTTTTTTTCAAAGCCTTTTAATACAGAGTTCAGTATTATATAACTGGGTCAGTTTTAACAGCCCTGGAAGTGTTTATTTTATTCTAATCCACACATTTAAGTAATCATCACTTTTGATAGTTCTATATGACATGATTTCAGGGTGACCTATTAATTTGAATTTTTGTATTATTTAGGCATATATATTTAGTCTAATGTATTTGTAATTCTCTTTGCCCATGTTTTATATATAAAGTATGTTTCTACTTGGTGTATTTAAAAACATCCAATCAATTAATCAATTTTTTTAAAAAAAATCATGTAGGATCTCTGTCCTTAATGTGCTGTACATTGTGAATTAATACTGTAACTAGTACTCCAACAGTATTATCATTTTGTGTCTCTATGCGAGGGCAAACCGTTGAAATCTTTACGTAATATGTACTAAATTGATCTTCTGTGTATAAAGAGAATTGAAAATGAATCTTGATGTGAACAGAAGGGGAGAGGGAGCGGGAAAGGGGAGGGTAGGGGGAGGGAGAGAAGTTGTGGGGGGGGGAGCCATTGTAATCCATAAGCTGTTCTTTGGAAATTTATTTTAAATAAAAGCTTTATATAAAAAAAAAGAAACAGGAATAGAATCTATAAAAAAAAATAAAATAAAAACATCCAATCAAATTATCATTTTCATTATGTTTTCTAATTACAAAATATCTAATTATTTGTATTTCTGCTCATTGTTTCATTTTTAAAGATTTATTCCCACTCTTATATTTCACAGGGATCACTTTTCAGTTAAAATTTAAACACCTAAGAATAATTGTGTGTTAATTACAGAGTTCAACCACTAGTACTAGGATAAAAAAATACTAAAATGGATAAAGTATTACATTGTACAACAACAGTCAGCACAAGAGCTGATCAAGTCACTGTTTCTCTTAGTGTCCATAGGGAGGAGATGTACAATTTGGGATATGGACATGCTCAATCAGACCTGACCCAAATGATGGAGTTAGAATCGTGCCAGGGGATCCCAAAACAATCCCATTAAGGTGGCATGCACCAATGCCATCTCACTAGCCCAAGTGATCAATTTCAGTTCACAATTGATCACACTGATAGGTCTAAGAGTCAAAGGGATCACACAAGCAAGACTAGTTTCTGCTAATACTAACTGATAGAATGAAAAAGGGAGAGAATGATCCAACATGGGAAGCGAGATACACAGCAGACTCATAGAATAGCAGATGTCCTAAATAGCACCCTGGCCTCAGAATCAGCCCTTAAGGCATTCAGATCTGGCTCAAGAGCCCATGAGAATATTCTAGGCATGGAAAGCCAAGACACCTTGGGAAAAAAAAAAAGAAGACCTAAATGAAAGATCTCTGTGAGTGAGATCCCAGTGGAAAGAACAGGGCCATCAAAGAAGGAGGTACCTTTCTCTGAAGGGAGGAGAGAACTTCCACTTTGACTGTGACCCTGTTGGAATAAGATCAAAGTCAGCGAACTCAAAAGGCTTCCATAGCCTCGGCAACTCATGACTAGAGCCTAGGGAGATTACTGACGCCATAATCAAGAGTGTCAAATTGTTAAATCAACACCAGGAGTCACTGTGTACTTATATCCCATGTGGGATCTGTCCTTAATGTGTTATCCAATGTGAAGTAATGTTATAACTAGTACTCAAACAGTGTTTTACACTTTGTGTTTCTGTGTGGATGCAAACTGATGAAATCTTTACATAGTATATACTGAATCGATCTTCTGTATATAATGATAATTGAAAAGGATTAAAAAATCTTGGTGTTAAATTGGAAATTGCATAGATAATTAATCAATTTTTTTTTAAAAAACATCTTGTAGGATCTCTGTCCTTAATGTGCTGTACACTGTGAATTAATACTATAACTAGTACTCCAACAGTATTTTCAATTTGTGTCTCTATGTGAGGGCAAACTGTTGAAATCTTTATGTAATATGTACTAAACTGATCTTCTGTGTATAAAGAGAATTGAAAATGAATCTTGATGTGAATGCAAGGGGAGAGGGAGCGGGAAAGGGGAGAGTAGTGGGTGGGAGGGAAGTTATGTGGGGGGAAGCCATTGTAATCCATAAGCTGTACTTTGGAAATTTATATTCTTTAAATAAACCTTTATATATATATACATATATATATGTATATATAAAAAGATTTATTTATTTATTTGAAAGGCAGTGTTAAACAGAGAGAGAAGGAGAGGTAGAGAGAGAGAGAGACATCTTCCATCTGCCGGTTCACTCCTTCATTGACTATAATGGCCAGAGCTACACTGATCAGAAGGCAGGAACTAGCAACTTCTGGGTCTCCCACGTGGTTGCAGGGTCCCAAGAACATGGACCATCTTCTACTGCTTTCCCACTCCATAGAAGAGAGCTGGATTGGCAGTGGAACATCTGGGACTCAAACCAGGGCCCTTATGGGATGCAGTGTCTGCGGGTGGCGGCTTTATACCCTAAGCCACAGTGCCTGCCCCTCTGTTTATTGTTTGTGCATGGCATATAATATATTTATGTCTTTGACTTTTTAATGAACCTTTAGCAGTTTGTTTTTGATAGAAGTCTTGGCAAAGGCTAATCAATGATCATTTCTGATCAGCTCAAATAAATCAAATTTCGGAATAAATCTTAGGTGAAAATTAATACAATTAACACTCAATCCAAATTTTATCTCCAGTTTGATGTAATTGTTGCAGGTGTTTGGCTTCCCTCTCAGAAATTATACTAAAGGAAATGTCATGAAGGAGTCAAGTATTAGTCATATATTTGCATATTGCTTATAATCACAGAAGCACTTCAGTTTGTTTCTGAAATTCCCATTTTACAGAGAGTTTGTATTGGAAGCATTTTTTTTTCAGCTTCTTAAGAAATTAAGCCACTCTAAAGATTCAGATACTGTACAATTAACACAGTTTTTGAAATTTTAACTAAAAAACACTGCTACCAAAAATAAAGCATAATTGCAAATCCATTTTCTGACTCGAGGAGGGCAATTATTTAAAATTATTATTTCTTAAAATTCAGAGATATTTAGCAAAGAGATATAAGAACACTTTTACTGTGCCATCTGTTCAATATATCTGTTCAGTTTAAATGTAAATATTTGAACTTTTATTAACAATTTAACAAGATTCCTTTCATCTTGGAAAGTTTTTGTACCACTGTTAATAATTTCCCTTTAGATTTAAAATAATATATGCTCAAAAATATGTCTCTTAATGGATTAAGAAACAAAAGAATGTTCATATTAACATGTTCATGTTAACCTTCAAATCAGGTGGTGAAAGGTTATAGTTCAAGCTCTGGTTCTTACAAAATATCTAAATTTAGAGAATTTATTACACCAGCCCACATTTTATCATCTGTAAAGAGGAGTCAATGATAGTGCATAAATTCCAACATAATTTCACATTGACATAATCATTAATATACCACATAGAGCACACTTCTTATCTTACCATGAGAATTCAACAAATATTAGTATCATGTCTATTAAAATCAAGTTGTTTTATCAAAAATTAGTTTCTTAATGTTTTGCAGTAATTTGCTGAACACCATTTTTGTTTTCTTCATGTGAAAAAGAAAAAAATAGTAGTATAATACTAGTGACTAAATATCCGTATTATACTTTAAATTTAGGTTAAAGCAAAAATAAATAAATATTACAGCTTATATTTTTTGTAATGCATGAAATATTTAGAAAGCTTCTTAAAGATGCATATGGGTGTGTGTATCCTAAACCTATGCAAGAGTCACTTCTGTCTCCATATTTTATTAAACTGAAGATACTTGTGATTATAAATATAAGTACAATGAAATGCTATTATGAATATTCTTCATTATTCACTAGATTTTAGTGCTGCTTTTCATCTGCAGGTAGGACATAGTATTGATTACAACACCCTCATTACTTTCAATGTGTTAACAACTGATTTAGAAATAAAAATCCCCACCCAACAACAACCCCCCCCCCAAAAAAAAAAAAAAAGAGAGAGAGAGAGAGAGAGGATTAGGTCATGAAATTTGAAATATCAGAACTTGTTCTTGCCACAACTACAATAAGACAAGGTGCAGTTTACACTTCTTACACTTCAATTTAAATATATGTCTGAGCAAAAGAGAAGGGAATTCATGTTACCTGGGTATTTCTTGAGCTAGTGAAGAAGACGTGTAAAAATTGCACATGGAGCTGTCCTAGGAAAGGTGGAGAAAGACACGCTGTGAAAGGAGATACACCAGAGAATAAGGATCAATCAGGAAGAAAAACAAACCAGCTGGGCCAAGCAAATGAAGACAGAGGGAATGATGAAGCAATATAGAATGTAAGAGAAAAATCTACTGAAACAGAAGAGTGAAAAAATAAATTCACATTAGTTATATTTATATAAAGTCCTAGAAAGTAGGCAAATAAGGTCACTAAATTCTTGAACACATTAAGGAAAAAAAATGTTACTTTAATTAATTTGGCAATTTGAGAAATAATTTCCACCAGTTGCTCAGTAATCAGAGTCAGTAATTCTTAAATCCTTTAAGCCCTCTGACAGCAACTGGATTTTTCAAGAACATCAAAGCTTGCTAAGATAGCGGTATGAACTAAATGAAGATAACTGGAAATTTATACCAAATCGTAGCTAATTTTTGCCTGAATGAAAAAGCTCTGAGTAGAGTTGGAGATATCTAACTCAGTAATGGGAAATGTTTACCAATTCACAGGAAGGGAAATAATGATATTTATGCTTAAGGTAACCAATCTTATGCAAAAATGACATCACATATTTAACAAAGGCAAAAGAAGAATGTAAATAAAAAATTAACAAAATGTTGACAGAAGAAATTCACTAATTTTTGGTTAAATGAGAAAGAGCTTGTGAGTTCATTTCAAAATAAAACTATTAACTCATGAAATTTGTTTTGCATTAAAACAAATAACCTTTAATCAGTGAAATATGTGTCTCCCAGAGAACATCTCCTTGAAATATTGAGCAATTAAAATGCAAGATTAATGAAATAATGAAAATTTCTCAGGATTATAGTATTTCTGTCACATTCTGTGGGATGTTTACATCAGTAATAAAAAAAGCAACAGCAAGTTTTTCCAGGAAGAAAAGCCAAAAAATAAATCTCCTAAGAGTAATTAATTAGATTACATGGGAAAGAAATATTATTTGTTTTCCAAATATATTTATATGCTTTACTATTATATGAAGATATTTATTTATTAAAAATGTCTGGACCAACATTTCATTGATGATTAAGCATCATAGCATAGTAGAGCAAGTACATGATTTGGGATAAGGCAGAGCTTGGTAAAGTGAAAATTCTATCCTTTACAGTTTTCTAAAGTTTGGGAAGTTATTTACTTCTTTCAAGACACTTCATTTGTTTTCAAAATGTTGATAAACTGTCTAATTATGTGGGTGCTTTGAAGACTGAATTACTACAAATAATAAAATGACAGTGTAGGTTTCAAGCAGAACATTGTGGATCCAGTTGTCAATCCCAGGGGAGGACTCAAAATTCTTCTGCCCATTGCACGTTGATACTGAAGTCCCCAAGGGAATTGCCACGCAGTCAAGCCCTGGATGGAACAAAGCTTTGTTTGCATAGAAGAGGGACAGAGCAAGATCAGCTCCAGTAGAGTGCCTTGCTCCCTCACTGCTATGTGCCTACGCCTACCGGTACCTAGCTTCTGCTTCTTCTGTCTCCACAGAGACTGAAATATTCAAAGCATGAATTGAATCAGAACCTGAGCAGAATAAAGCAACATAGTTTGAGCTTGAAAAAGTCAAAGAGGTGCCACTTTTCACAAGGCTTTAAAACACACCATTTTTCCACTTAGTATTTTTTAGAACTGTGGGATTGCTTAATCAATATATGAAGAAACATAGGCACAAAGTTGATAAAAACTGTGGAGGATATATCAAGATTTGCTTCTAGTGGTTATCTCAATTTTTCCTTCTATGATTATTTTATTAAAATAAATTTTCTTTTCTTAGTCTTATTGTGGCTTCTAACATGAAATCTGACTTGCTTCAACATTGCATTATTTGTGAACATTCTTATTTGAAAAATGTAATTCTTGATATTGAAATAGGTTTTCAAGCTACAGATTACTAAAAGGAAATGGGACAGATTAAGCATTTATGATATGTTTTAAAATATAAGTGAAATAATTGCAAATGGTTTCAACCACGTTGAACTTTTGTGCCCATAGTAGGCTTTAGCATCTGCCTGTTTAGTGATGTGTACTCTAGAACTCTGTGCTGTTACAGTGCTCTTCATACTGCTGCATGTTGGCTCATCACATGAGGAGAGCTGCATTTTGTAGGAGCTTGTAGCATCCTTATAGCGAAGGTCCTGGTTAGTTTGTGAAAGTTGGTAACATGCTACTTTGACATCAGCTGAAGTCTCCACACTTGTAAGACTTCATTTGCTGGTGGCTTTTCAACAATGGTAAGAAGCATTTCCAAAATCCAAATTGTAACAGGCAATATGAATGAAAGTCCAAGACAAGTACATTATGGAGAGTAAACATATTTGATTCATTAAGGAGATTCTTGATATAAGACTGTCACTGGAAGAGTTTAGGGAATGTTTATTGTTATAAAATTTCGGCTTTAAAATTGCTTTCTAGTGCCTGATTAAGCTTGGTTATCTTGTCCTTTTCTTAACTCCAAAGCCATTTCTACATGTGCTATGCTCTGTTAGCCAAGAATATAGCCTCTTGAGTTGGCTTTTATTTTTGCCTTGCACTGTTAACCAACTTCTCAAGTCAGACTTAGAGTTTCCTTATGGCAGAGGCAATGTATTATATAAATTTACTGAATACTCATTAAGAAGAATTGAATACGTAGTGAATATGTAAGTGATGCTAAGTAAAGGTGACAAAATTAATAAAAATCTAAAAACAGAACATTGGTATTGTTATTCTAACTTTTGCATTATTGAGGTATTATTCTAAAGAATAGGAACAGAAGGGAGCAAAGGAGAACAAATGAATAATAGGAGCAATGAGACCTGACTCCATACCCTGACTCTGGCCCTTGCTGATTGTGATATTAGTAGGGTCTGATTCTTTGGAATTGTCAGTTCTCTCCAAGGTATGATATGTAGACTAACATATGTTTCACTTTTCTACAGTGAAGATGTGATGACATAAATACACATTATACACCTCTCTCAAAACTTATTATGTAGGAGCATAGGGGATCCTAAAGAAAGACAAATTTATTTCCTACTATTTTATCTATTGTTCTAGAACTTCTCATAATGGGAATGATTTTATGGAAGAAAATGATGTTTAAGCAAAAATTTAAGACCTACTTAAAATCAAAGTTTCCAGATTATTTGTTCCATTAGGTTGGAAATGGATTATTGAATGAATCCATTTACTATATTTTTCTTAATTCATGTTTTCCTTATTATAACTGTTTGATATTATCAGTCATATGGCATTTTAATTGTTTCAGAATCACTTCTATATTCTACATAGTTTATCAAATATTATTTGTAATACAAATCTTTTTCATAAAATTATGAAGCTGCAAATTACAATTTAAAAATGGGATAATTTTGCTAAGCTATAAGCATAAAAGATTGTTAATTTGTAGACTTACAACCTATGGACATTGTAGTTCAATAACTGCTAGTTATCTTGACAATCTGCTCCATAACCACAACTGCTAGAAGCACATGTGAAAATTGTGGCCATCAGAAGAATGAGTGTCAGATGAGCCATCACCATCATTCATATTATTCTTGCACTAATCAGATCAAGAGATTTAACGGATTAAGCTAAGGATCCCTGAAAATTCCATTAGGCAGATAAACTTATTTCCTAATTAATGCTATCAATGTGTAATAGATGGAAAGTTGATTGCATTGTAAGCATAAGGATAAGTGAAAATAGAGAAACAATAAAAAACTATTCTTATTTTACCAAATTTGCTAATTATATATTATTATAATGATGGGGTTGATCTAATTATTTTATCCTCTGTGCTATGATTATATTAGTGCTATAATTCTATTAGAAACCTCCAATGTATTTAGCCTGGATTACATCAATTACCTTCTTACATCTCTTACCTGTATTAACACTTTCTTCCACTCTAGGCCAAGTTCTTCATCTCAGAGGAACGTCCTGTTTCCCTTAATAATTATTCAACACCTTCACATCGATTTGAAGGCACTGTGAGTTTAAATTTGGCTTACCTTTTCAGGCTACTCTGCTCACATCACCTCTGAATCTGAGTTCTTATAAATTAGTCTAAATGTCTTTTATTTTGGTAGGTGCTCTACTGTTTTTCTCCTACAGATCTTTCCACATTCTTGCTGTGGCTTTTTTTTTAAACTTTGTTTAAGGAATAAAACTTAATGCAATTAATATATACAGATTTGGGAACATGATGATTCTTTCCCCCACCTCAACTCCACCCAAAACTCCTGCCCTTCTTGCTCCTTCCTCTTCCTTTCCCACTCTTATTTTTTTATAGAGATCAACTTTTCAGTTAATTTTTATACTCATAAAATTAACTCTACACTAAGTAGAGTGTTCACCGATAGTATGAAGAAAAAAGAAACAAAACCAAACAGACAAACTAGAAAAAAATGCTGTTCCTTGACAGTCAAGGCAAATGCTATTCAAAATCAACGTATCTCAGTGTCAGTTTCATTTCTATAGATTACATTTTAGGTACTATGTTAGATACCACAGATCAGAGAAACTATATGGTATTGTCTTTTTGTGACCAGCTTGTTTTACTAAATGTAATGGTTTCTAATTGAATCCATTTTCTTGCAAATGAAAGGAATTCATTTTTTACTACTGTATAGTATTCCATAGTGTATATATAGCATAATTTCTTAATCTTGTCTTAAGTTGACAGACATCTGGGTTGACTCCATATCTGAGCTATTGTAAATTGAGCTGAAATGAACATGGGGATTCATCTGCTGATTTCATTTCCCAGGAGTAGGATGTCTGGATTATATGATAAGTATATATTCGATTTCTGAGATATCTCCATATTGTCTTCCGTAGTGGTTGTACCAGCTTGCATTCTCACCAACAGTAGATTAAGGTACCCTTATTTCCACATTCTCACCAGCATTTGTTCATTTCTGTATGAGGGCCGTTCTAACTGGGATGAGGTGAAACCTCATTGCGGTTTTGATTTGAATTTCCCTGATGGCTAGCGAGCATTTTTTCTTGTGTCTATTGGCCGTTTGGATTTCCTCTCTTGAAAAATGTCTTTTCAGGTCTTTTACCTGTTTCTCAACAGGATTGTTTATTTTGTTGTTATTGAAATTCTTGAACTCTTTATAGATTCTGGAAGTTAATCCTTTGTCAGTTTCATAGTTTGCAAACATTTTCTCCCATTGTCAGTTACCTTTTCACTTTGCTAAAGCGTTTCTTCTGCAGTGCAGAAGCTTCTCAGTTTGATGTAAACCCACTTGTTAATTTTCCTTTGATTGTACTTCTGAGGTCTTTCCCAAGAAGCCTTTCTGTATGCCAATTTCTTGTAGGATTTTCACAATATTCTCTAGTAATTTGGTGATATCATGTCATAGATTTAGGTCTCTGATGCAGTTTGATTGGATTTTTGTATAAAGTGTAAAATAGGGGTCTTGTTTCTTGCTTCTGTATGCGGAGGTCCAGTTTCCTCAGCACCATTTTTTGAAGAGACTTGTTCCAGGTTTGATTTTTGTTCTGTCAAAGACAAGTTGGTTGTAGATGTATGTATTAATTTCTGTAGTTTCCATTCTGTTCCATTGGTCTACATGTCTGTTTTTGAGCCAGTACTAGGCTATTTTGATTATAACTATCCTGTAGTATGTCTTGAGTCTGGAATTCTGATGCCTCCAGCTTTGTTTTTATTGTTTAAGATTGCTTGAGCTATTCGGGGTCTATTGTGTTTCCATATGAGGTTTTTTTTTTTTTTTAAGATTTTTATTTTTTTATTTGACAGGTAGAGTTACAGAGAGAGAGAGATAGAGTGAGAAAGAGAGAGAGAGAAAGAAGGGTCTTCCTTCTGTTGGTTCACTCCCCAAATGGCCTCCATGGCCAAAGATGCACCGATCTGAAGCCAGGAGCCAGGAGCTTCTTTCCTGGTCTCCCATGCGGGTGCAGGCGCCCAAGCAGCTGGGCCATCCTCCACTACCTTCCCGGGCCACAGCAGAGAGCTGGACTGGAAGAGGGGCAACTGGGAATAGAACCCAGTGCCCATATGGGATGCCGGCACTGCAGGTGGAGGATTAACAGTGCGCCACCGCACCAGCCCCCCATATGAGTTTTAGCATCATTTTTTTTTTTATAAAGCTTTTATTTAAGGAATATAAATTTCCAAAGAACAGCTCATGGACCACAATGGCTCCCCCCCCACACAGCTTCCCTCCCTCCCCCCACCCTCCCCTTTCCCGCTCCCTCTCCCCTTCTGTTCACATCAAGCTTCATTTTCAATTCTCTTTATACACAGAAGATCAATTTAGTACATATTACGTAAAGATTTCAACGGTTTGCCCTCGCATAGAGACACAAAATGATAATACTGTTGGAGTACTAGTTATAGTATTAATTCACAATGTACAGCACATTAAGGACAGAGATCCTACATGATTTTTTTTTAAAAAAATTGATTAATTGTCCATGCAATTTCCAATTTAACACCAAGATTTTTTAATCATTTGCAATTATCTTTATATAAAGAAGATCGATTCAATATATACTATGTAAGGATTTCATCAGTTTGCACCCACTAAGAAACACAAAGTGTAAAAATACTGTTTCAGTACTAGTAATAGCATCACTTCACATTGGATAACACATTAAGGACAGATCCCTCATGAGACGTAAGTACACAGTGACTCCTGATGTTGATTTAACAATTTGACACTCTTGTTTATGGCGTCAGTAATCTCCCTAGGCTCTGGTCATGAGTTGCCGAGGCTATGGAAGCCTTTAGGGTTCGCCGACTTCGATCTTATTCCCACAGGGCCATAGTCAAAGTGGAAGTTCCTTCCTCCCTTCAGAGAAAGGTACCTCCTTCTTTGATGGCCCCGTTCTTTCCACTGGGATCTCACTCGCAGAGATCTTTCATTTAGGTCTTCTGTTTTTTCCAGAGTGTCTTAGCTTTCCATGCCTAAAATATTCTCATGGGCTCTTGAGCCAGATCCGAATGCCTTAAGGGCTGATTCTGAGGCCAGAGTGCTATTTAGGACATCTGCCATTCTATGAGTATGCTGTGTATCCTGCTTCCCATGTTGGATCATTCTCTCCCTTTTTCATTCTATCAGTTAGTATTAGCAGACACTAGTCTTGTTTGTGTGATCCCTTTGACTCTTAGACCTATCAGTGTGATCAATTGTGAGCTGAAATTGATCACTTGGACTAATGAGATGGCCTTGGTACATGCCACCTTAATGGGATTGTATTGGAAACCCCTGGCACAATTCTAACTCCATCATTTGGGGCCGTTCCGATTGAGCATGTCCCAAATTTTACATCTCCTCCCTCTCTTATTCCCACTCTTATATTTCACAGAGATCACTTTTCAGTTAAAATTTAAACACCTAAGTATAATTGTGTGTTAATTACAGAGTTCAACCACTAGTACTAGGATAAAGAGAAAAAAAAATACTACCATGGATAAAGTATTACATTGTACAACAACAGTCAGCACAAGAGCTGATCGAGTCACTGTTTCTCATAGTGTCCATTTCACTTCTAGGTTTCCCCTTTGGTGCTCAGTTAGTCATCGCCAATCAAGGGAAACAAATGATATTTGTCTCTTTGGGACTGACTTAATTCACTCAGCATGATGTTTTCTAGATTCCTCCATTTTGTTGCAAGTGACCGGATTTCATTGTTTTTGACTGCTGTATAGTATTCTGTAGAGTACATGTCCCATAATTTCCTAATCCAGTCTACTGTTGAAGGGCATTTGGGTTGGTTCCAAGTCTTAGCTATTGTGAATTGAGCCGCAATAAACATTGCTGTGCAGACAGCTTTTTTGTTTGCCAATTTAATTTCCTTTGGGTAAATTCCAAGGAGTGGGATGGCTGGGTTGAATGGTAGGGTTATATTCAGGTTTCTGAGGAATCTCCAGACTGACTTCCATAGTGGCTTCACCAGTTTGCATTCCCACCAACAGTGGATTAGTGTCCCTTTTTCCCCACATCCTCTCCAGCATCTATTGTTGGTGGATTTCTGAATGTGAGCCATTCTCACCGGGGTGAGGTGAAACCTCATTGTGGTTTTGATTTGCATTTCCCTAATTGCTAGGGATCTTGAACATTTTTTCATGTGTCTGTTGGCCATTTGGATTTCCTCTTTGGAAAAATGTCTGTTGAGGTCCTTGGCCCATCTCTTAAGTGGGTTGTTTGTTTTGATGTTGTGGAGTTTCTTAATTTCTTTGTAGATTCTGGTTATCAACCCTTTATCTGTTGCATAGTTTGCAAATATATTTTCCCATTCTGTCGGTTTCCTATTCACTTTCCTGACTGTTTCTTTTGCAGTACAGAAACTTTTCAATTTGATGCAATCCCAGTAGTTAATTTTGGTTTTCAGTGCCTGTGCTTCTGGGGTCTTTTCCAAGAAGTCTTTGCCAGTACCTATGTCTTGCAGGGTTTCTCCTATGCTCTCCAGTAATTTGATGGTGTCGGTTCGTAGGTTTAAATTTTTAATCCATGTTGAATGAATTTTTGTGTAAGGTGAAAGGTAGGGGTCTTGCTTCATGGTTCTGCACGTGGAAATCCAGTTTTCCCAGCACCATTTATTAAACAGACTGACCTTACTCCAGGGATTGGTTTTGGATTGTTGATCAAATATAAGTTGGCTGTAGGTGTTTGGATTGATTTCTGGAGTTTCTATTCTGTTCCATTGGTCTATCCATCTGTTTCTGTACCAGTACCATGCTGTTTTGATAACAACTGCCCTGTAGTATGTCCTGAAATCTGGTATTGTTATGCCTCCGGCTTTGTTTTTGTTGTACAAGATTGCTTTAGCTATTCGAGGTCTCCTGTGTCTCCATATGAATTTCACCATCATTTTTTCCAGATCTGAGAAGAATGTCCTCGGTATCTTGATTGGTATTGCGTTGAATCTGTAAATTGCTTTTGGGAGAATGGACATTTTGATGATATTGATTCTTCCAATCCATGAGCATGGGAGATTTCTCCATTTTTTGGTATCCTCTTCTATTTCTTTCTTTAAGGTTTTGTAATTTTCATTGTAGAGATCTTTAATGTCCTTAGTTAAATTTATTCCAAGGTATTTGATTGTTTTTGTAGCTATTGTGAATGGGATTGATCTTAGCAGTTCTTCCTCAGCCGTGGCATTGTCTGTGTATACAAAGGCTGTTGATTTTTGTGCATTGATTTTATATCCTGCTACTTTGCCAAACTCTTCTATGAGTTCCAATAGTCTCTTAGTAGAGTTCTTTGGGTCCCCTAAATAAAGAATCATGTCGTCTGCAAAGAGGGATAGTTTGAGTTCTTCCTTCCCAACTTGTATCCCTTTAATTTCTTTTTCTTGCCTAATAGCTCTGGCTAAGACTTCCAGCACTATATTGAATAGCAGTGGTGAGAGTGGGCATCCCTGTCTGGTACCAGATCTCAGTGGAAATGCTTCCAACTTTTCCCCATTCAATAGGATATTGGCCGTGGGTTTTTCATAAATTGCTTTGATTGTATTGAGGAATGTGCTTTCTATACCCAGTTTGCTTAGGGTTTTCATCATGAAAGGGTGTTGAATTTTATCGAATGCTTTCTCTGCGTCTAGTGAGATAATCATATGGTTTTCTTCTGCAGCCTGTTAATGTGGTGTATCACGTTGATTGTTTTGCGAATATTGAACCATCCCTGCATACCAGGGATGAATCCCACTTGGTCTGGGTGGATGATCTTTCTGATGTGTTGTTGCAGTCTATTGGCCAGAATTTTGTTGAGGATTTTTGCATCTATGTTCATGAGGGATATTGGTCTGTAATTCTCTTTCAATGCTGCATCTTTTTCTGGCTTAGGAATTAAGGTGATGCTGGCTTCATAGAAGGAATTTGGGAGAATTCCCTCTTTTTTGATTGTTCTGAATAGTTTGAGAAGAATTGGGGTTAGTTCTTCTTTAAATGTCTGGTAGAATTCAGCAGTGAATCCATCTGGTCCTGGGCTTTTCTTTGTTGGGAGGGCCTTTATTACTGATTCAATTTCTGACTCACTTATGGGTCTGTTTAGGTTTTCTATGTCTTCCTGGTTCAATTTAGGTAGGTTGCATGTGTCCAGGAATCTATCCATTTCTGATAGGTTTCCCTGTTTGCTGGCATACAAGTCCTTGTAGTAATTTCTGATGATTCTTTTGATTTCTGTGGTGTCTGTTGTTATATTTCCTTTTTCATCTCTGATTTTACTGATTTGGGTCTTTTCTCTTCTTTTTTTAGTTAGTTGGGCCAATGGGGTGTCAATCTTGTTTATTTTTTCAAAAAACCAGCTCCTCGTTTGGCTGATTTTTTGTAATTTTTTTTGGATTCAATCCTGTTGATTTCTTCTCTGATTTTGATTATTTCTCTTTTTCTACTAGATTTGGGTCTAGTTTGCTGCAAATTTTCTAGATCCTTGAGATGCATTGAAAGCTCATCTATTTGGTGCCTTTCCAGTTTCTTGATGTAGGCACCTATTGATATAAACTTTCCTCTTAACACTGCTTTTGCTGTATCCCATAAGTTTTGGTATGTTGTGCTGTTATCCTCATTTACTTCCAGAAAATTTTTGATTTCTCTTTTGATTTCTTCAGTGACCCATTGTTCATTCAGGAGCATGTTGTTCAATCTCCATGTGTTTGCATATGCTCTAGAGATTCCTGAGTTGCTAATTTCCAACTTCACTCCCTCATGGTCTGAGAAGTTGCATGGTATGATTCTAATTCTTTTGAATTTGCTGAGACTTGCTTTATGGCCTAATATGTGATCAATCCTAGAGTAGGTTCCATGTACTGCTGAGAAGAATGTGAATGCATTACTTGTAGGATGAAAAGTTCTGTAGATATCTGTTAGATCCATTTGGGCTATAGTGTTGTTTAAATCTACTGTCTCCTTGTTGATCTTCTGTCCTGTCGATCTGTCAATATCTGTGAGTGAAGTATTGAAGTCCCCCAGTACTATTGTGTTGGGGTCTAAGTCTCCCTTTAAGTTTCTTAACAAATTTTTTAAATAAACCTGTGGCCTGTAATTAGGTGCATATACATTGAGAATTGTTATATCTTCCTGTAGTATTGATCCCTTAATCATTATATAGTGCCCCTCTTTGTCTCTCTTAACAGTTTTTGTGTTAAAGTTTATGTAGTCCGATATTAAGATGGTTACACCCGCTCTTTTTTCATTTCTGTTGGCATGGTATATCTTGTTCCATCCTTTTATTTTCAGTCTGTATGGATCTTCGTTGGAAAGATGTGTTTCTTGTAGGCAGCAAATAGATGGTTTTTGTTCCTTAACCCAATCAGCCAATCTCTGTCTTTTAACAGGACAGTTTAGACCTTTAACGTTCAATGTGACTATTGATAAGTGGTAAGTTTGCCCTGCCATTTGCCAGATATTTTCTAATGTATGCTTTGAATTCCCTGTGATCTGTTGCCGTGAGGTTCCCTTCGTTTACCTTCTTTCATGTTGATGGTCGTGTTTCTGTGTTTCTGTGTGTAACACGTCTTTAAGTATCTTTTGCAGGGCTGGACGAGTGGCAACAAATTCTTTCAATTTTTGTTTGTTATGAAAGGTCTTTATTTCACCTTCATTCACAAATGAGAGCTTTGCAGGGTATAATATTCTGGGCTGGCAGTTTTTCTCTCTAAGTACCTGGGCTATGTCTCGCCATTCCCTTCTAGCTTGTAGGGTTTCTGTTGAGAAGTCAGCTGTAAGTCTAATTGGAGATCCTCTGAGAGTAATCTGACGTTTCTCTCTTGCACATTTTAGGATCTTTTCTTTTTGCTTCACTGTGGTGAGTTTAATTACAATATGTCGTGCAGAGGATCTCTTTTGGTCATGTTTATTAGGGGTTCTATGAGCTTCCTGGATTAGGATTTCTCTGTCTTTCTCCAAGCCTGGAAAGTTTTCTGCTAGTATCTCCCTAAAAAGGCCTTCTAATCCTTTCTCCCTCTCCATACCTTCAGGAACACCTAGAACCCGAATGTTGGGTTTTTTAATAGTATCCTGTAAATTCCCGACAATATCTTTTAGTTTTCTAATTTCCTCTTCTTGTCTTTGGTTTGACTGTTTCCTCTCCTGTTCTCTGTCTTCTAGGTCCGATATTCTCTCCTCTGCTTCACCCGTTCTGGTTTTAAGGCCCTCAAGATTGCTTGTCACTTGATCTATTGAATTCTTCAATTCATTAAGATTTTTTGTCACTCTCGTAGCTTCTTGTTCTACTAGTTGTTTCATTTCGTTTTGATTTCTCCATAGTGCTTCATTCTCGCGAGAGAGATTTTCTATCTTATCCATTAAAGATTTCTGTAGTTCAAGAATTTGTTTTTGAGAACTTCTTAATGTTCTTATCAATTCTTTGAGATCTGCTTCTTGCATTTCTTCTATCTCATTATCTTCACAATCCTGACTTGGGGTGTCTTTTCCGTTTGGGGTCATCATAGCGTCTTCCTTGATCTTGCTCCCTCGGAATCTGTTTTTATTTGGCATTTTTTTTTTTCCCCACACTCTTTCTCTGGGTTGTCAAGGTAATGGAGTTTGTGTGCGCGGTGTGTTCCCAGTTTTTGGATCCCCTTCAGGTTTCTACAGCCTCGGGTTTTTGGTTCCGTCTGCCTCAGTGATGGGCGGGCGGGCGGGCGGGCGCGCCTTGTCCCACTGCGTTTAATCTAGCTCGAATTAGCAGGGTGGGTGACGAGAGAGACTAGTGTCCGTGCAGGCTCGCCTCAATTGTGCTGTTTCCCCCCTGGTGTCTGCTTCCCCCCGCCAGTGTCTCGGGATCCCTGTATCGGCCCCAGTTCAAGCGCTCAGTTCCAATGGCGACTGTGTTCCGCCCGGCTTCTGGTTCAGCCGGCGGGCGCACGCCGTCCACTGTGTTCAGTCTAGCTCGAGTGAGCAGGGTGGGCAATGAAAGAGGCTAGTGTCCGTGTGGGTTCGCCTCAATTGTGCTGTTTCCCCCGTGGGGGGTCTGCTTCCCCCCGCCAGTGTCTCGGGATCCCTGTATCGGCCCCCGTTCAAGCGCTCAGTTCCAATGGCGACTGTGTTCCGCCCGGCTTCCGGTTCAGCCGGCGGGCGCGCCGTCCCACTGCATTCAGTCCAGCTAGAATTAGCAGGGTGGGCAACGAAAGAGGCTAGTGTCCGTGTGGGCTCGCCTCAATTGTGCTGTTTGCCCCGTGGCGTCTGCTTCCCCCCGCCAGTGTCTCGGGATCCCTGTATCGGCTCCCGTTTAAGCGCTCGAATCCAATGGCGACTGTGTTCCGTGCGGTTCCCGTCCCTCTCGGCAGCTCCCGTGCCACTAAGGCACGATTTGCCGTTCGCAAACTTACTTTCCCCTAGGTCCTCTGCGTCTCATTCACTGGGTCCGGAAGAATTTCCACTGCATTTTTTTCCGTGAGATTTTTCCTGAGGCTACAGTAACTCTGTTTTTATTAAACTATCTTTTTGCGGACTGCTAGTGCGCGTCCTCACTATTCCGCCATCTTGGCTCTGCCAGCATCATTTTTTTAAATCTAAGAAAATGGGCCGGCGCCGTGGCTCAACAGGCTAATCCTCCACCTTGCGGCGCCAGCACACCGGGTTCTAGTCCCAGGCCGGGGTGCCGGATTCTGTCCCGGTTGCCCCTCTTCCAGTACAGCCCCCTGCTGTGGCCCGGGAGTGCAGTGGAGGATGGCCCAAGTGCTTGGGCCCTGCACTCCATGGGAGACCAGGAAAAAGCACCTAGCACCTGGCTCCTGCCATCGGATGAGCGCGGTGCGCCGGCCACAGCGCGCCGTCTGCGGCAGCCATTGGAGGGTGAACCAACGGCAAAGGAAGACCTTTCTCTCTGTCTCTCTCTCTCACTGTCCACTCTGCCTGTCAAAAAAAAAATCTAAGAAAATGTTGTTGGTATTTTGATTGGGAACACATTGAATCTATAAATTGCTTTCAGTAGTATAGACATTTTGAAGATGTTGATTCTTCCAATCCATGAACATGGAAGATTTTCCCACTTTTCTATATATTCTTTTTTTTTAAAGTTTTGTAATTTTCATCTCAGATATCTTTGGCATCCTTGGTTGAGTTTATTCCAAAGTATTTAAATATTTTTTGTAGCTCTTGAATGGGATTGATCTTAGAAGGTCTTGCTCAACTATAGGATTGTCTGTATATACAAAGGCTACTGATTTTTGTGTGTTGATTTTGTATCCTGCTACTTTACCAAACTCTTTTACGAGTTCCAATAGTCTCTACATGGAGTCTTTTGTGTTCCCTATATATAGAATCATGTCATCAGCAAATAGGGATAGTTTGACTTCTTCCTTCCCATTTGTATCCTTTTGATTTCTTTTTCTTGCTTGATGGCTGTGGCTAAAACTTCTAGGACTATATTAAATAGCAATGCTGAGAGTGGGCATCCTTGTCTGCTCCAGATCTTAATGTGAATGCCTCCAATTTATCCCCATTCAGTAGGATGCTGGCTATGAGCTTGTTTGTTATAAATTGCTTTGATTGTGTTGAGAAATGTTCCTTCTGTACCAAGTTTGCTTAAGATTTTCATCATAAAGGAGTGTTGAGTTTTGTCAATTAGACTAAAATTCAACTTAGTTTGAAAATAACTGCATTCTATCATGTTAATTCAAATTTTATAAGAAAGAAAAAGCCATGTAACATTTTCTCTATGTTTATATAAATATTAAATAAAATATGTAAGAGCTGTAATATTAAAGCAGGACTCTATAAACGAGAGCCTACAAATATACAACACAACTCCCAGCTATTTAAAAAAGGACTTCTTTAGACTCAAAATAATTTAATCAGATAAACAATGTATTAGAGATAATTATATATGTAATTAATTAATGAATAAAGAATGATCCCAGATTGAAAACATAAGAGATTAAGAGAAATAGAAGAAATATAGGAAAGTTAATTATATTTGAAAATACTTCTGTATGAAAGATGAGGAAAAAGGGCCTATAGGGTTTCTGATGAAAAGTCAGCTGTGTGTCTAATTGGAACTCCTCTGGAAGTAATCTCCCATTTCTCTCATGCACATTTAGACTCTTTTCTTTATGCTTCACTATGGAAAGTTTGATTACTATGTGTCTTGGTGAAGACCTTTTCTGATCTATTTTTTAGGTGTACTATGTGCTTCCTGTACTTGGAAATTCCTTTCTTTCTCCAAGTTAGGGAACTTTTCTGTAATTATTTCACTGAGCAGGTTTTCTAATCTCTTTTCTCTTTCAACACTTTCAGGCACTCCTAAGAGTCATATGTTGGGTGTTTTTGGTAGCATGTTTTGAAATTTTCTAATTTCTTCTTCTTGTTTTTGGTCTGACTGTAAAATTTCCAGAGATTTGTCTTCTAGCTTGGATATTCTTTCTTCTGTGTCACCAATTCTGCTGTTAAGACTTTCCACTGCATTTTTATTTGATCTATTGAATTCTTCATTTCTAGTATTTAATTTATCTTTCTCTTTAAGATACAATTTCAGGGGAAACATTTTCATTCATATCATATATAGTTTTATTTACTTCATGAATTTGCTTCTAATTGTTTTGAGTAATCTGATGATTAATTTTTTGAATTCCATTTCTGGCATTTCCTCAATTTCTTCATCTTCACATTCTATATTGAAATGTAGTGTTCCTTTGAGGGCCTCATAGTGTCTTCCTTATTCTTGTTTCTTGAATTTTTGCCTTTATTTTTATATGTTTGTAGAATGCTTTTTTTTTTTTTATTATGGCTTTTATATTTGATCTGTGCTTCTGTGGCTTAGTGCAATGTCTACACTTTCAGTGAATACCAAGAGGTATGTGCTGGGTGTGGCCAGGGAGCTCTGTTCAGCATTCCAGAATGAGGTGAGTACACCCAAGTTAGGTGTGGTAGCTCTTTTCTGGTTAATCATATGGAGAGGAATGGTGACCTCTGTTGGTGTGACCAGCACTTCTCCCAGATGAGGAATGCCCAGGTGTTAGACCTCAGTGTACTCAGCTCTTATCTGCACCCACTATATGAACCACACATATGATCTGTGGAATCTTCCCTGTAAGCACAGTTGCCTCTGTTTTGAGCTACTCTAGGCAACAGAGTAGCTCTGAGAGTTTGGAGAAACACTCTGTGTTTTCCTAGAACCTAGCCACACTCTGCCTCCTCTTATGCAGTCACAATGTTTTCTAGGTCTCAGCTCCCAGGGCTCTCAGGGTCATGGGGTGCCAGTAGGGCCACCCCATCCCACTAACCAGTCCTGTCTGTGAGGAAACTAAACAGTTATCAGAGCTGCTGTTTGTGTTTCAGTCCACAGGATTGAGTCCAGTCCTCCCAACCATATTCGATGTTAGTGGGGAACATGGGTTTTTCTCTCTGATTAAATCTGTGGTTCATGGGCATGCAAAGTACCAGGCTACAGCCCTGTTGGTTTCATGATAATGTTGCGCTGGTAGGAGAATCCTACAGGCAGCACTTCCCTTCCAAAAGGGTGGCTCTCCCTTCCCTAGTGTTGCTAGGTGGGTTCAACTAGCATGGTGGAATCATTCTTCAAAATTTTCTCCTGTACTTCTGTGGTTGCCCTCACTGACTGGGTGGAGGGTGACTCCAGTGATTGCTGGGCATATGCACAGGATCTGGGATGCTGCTACTTGCCTTTGTACAAAAACTGTGTCAATGTTCCCACCACTGGCTGCAGGTCTCTGCTGCAGTTGGGGGTGGGGGGAGACACACTGCATTTTTTTTTTCTGCCTCTGGAGGATCTGGGTAGGACTCTAAAAGGTGCCATTCACTAAACTCCACCCCCTCCCCCACATTGTATCAGCAGAACCATGGGCCCATGGAGTTTGGCCTCACCTAGTTTGCCAGGGCGGGCGCCTTCTTCCCTGGATCCAAGCTAGGGTGTCTTGTTGTGTGTCTGCTTTTTCAGCACAGGTCTGGATCATTTCTACTACTTCCACAGGATCTCCCACTGCAGCTCCCCTGCAGCTTTACCCAGAGCATGTACTTTCTCCCCCCTTTTTAAGGTCAGTTTCCCCTAGCTTAAATCAGACCTTCCTGTCACTATTCTGCCATCTTGGAGCCCTGTGACATTCTTTACTTCTGAAATGAACATAGCTAACTCCTACTCATCATTCAGATGCCAATTAAGAGATGATTTGTGCACTAGGTGCTAACCCTCTCTTGACCCCATAATTCAGAGACAGATGTTGTTCTTATGAGCTCTCATAAAACACAGTTGTGCATCCATTCTAGTGAGTAATTATCTATTTAATTATCTGTTTCTTTTGCCACATGGTAAAATACCTTATTTACCCTTGAATACCCGCCCTACAGCAAGATACTTGGTACATTAGTCAAAAAAGTCCATTGAATGAATAAACTCATGAAGTAGCTTTTTAAAAAAAAAAAAAAAGATTTATATTTCTATTTGAAAGTCAGAGTTACACAGAGAGAGAGAGAGAGAGAGAGAGAGAGGACTTGGATTGCTGGTTCACTCCCCAGTTCGCTGCAACGGGAGCTGCGCCATTCTGAAGCAAAGAGCCAGGAGCTTCCTCCGAGTCTTCTCACTTGGGGCATTTTCTACTGATTTCTCAGGCCACAGCAGAGAGCTGGATTGGAAGTGGAGCAGCTGGGACTCGAACCAGCTCCTATATGGGATGCCAGCACTGCAGGCAGCGGCTTTGCCCACTACGCCACAGCTCTGGCCCCATGAAGTAGCTTTTTGTTTACCTATTTCAGATGGAGAAGAAAAACAAAATCTTGAATTGGAATGCTTTTTAATGTAATTACTCTTACAAGACAATGTGAGGACACATAACTATTGATTATACCTCTTACAAATAATTCAGTTGTCTTTGTTCACATTGAAATCATTCCTTTCTCAAAAGTCATATTCATAAGTAATAAAGCTAGAAATGGAATTACAGCATAATGCTTACATTCAAGGAATCTCCAGAATATTTGTAACCTTATTAGTAGTGAAGAGCAAAGGTTGAACAGTACCTTAAAAGTATCATATAGATAAGAAAAAAAAAGTTTCACTTTACAGAAATTTTTAAAATCTTATACATTGGCAAGAAAAAATCTCTGAAAGACAAAAAGAAAAAATACAATTCTTTGACTGACTTTTAATTGGATAGAACTGGGGTCAGATTCCCAACCACAACCAGTGTAACCTGAATTAAAGCTTTCTCATCATCACTCCTAGGCCCTTGTGTTTGAGAACATGAATCTTAGAGGATTCAAAGTGGACCAGGGGTGAAGGAGTGGGTAAGAAATACAGAGAACAGATGAAAATCAGCATAAGAACTGTGGCCATAGCCACCTTCTCATACTAAGGACAGTAAATTAAAGTGAGGTTTCTTTCTGCCCTCTGAATACCCCCATTCCAGTACTTTCTCCATATTCCCTTAAGCTTTTCATAATAGAGTAAAGGATACCTCCCTGGGGGAATAGTATGGCTTTAGGAGAATGGCTCATGGGAAATAGTAATCTGGGAGGAAGACTCACAGTAAAAAGTAGACAGTACAAATCATCTCACCATTTGAAAAATGGCACTACCAGTGGAATATTTTCATTTACCTTTTTACATATGTAATCTTAAACATAAAAATATAAATGAAAGCATTGGGATTTTAAATGAAAACCTCTAAATAAAAGAGAGAACAGAGGAAATCATGAGAGCAAAAGAAAATTCAAATAAGCTTAATTATCAGAGATAATTTAATAGATCACATTGTGGAAAAAGAAACAAACTGCTATAAAATAAAAAGTAAGAAATACCTGTTGGTTATTAAAATTAAGAAAATAAACTTTTGCAAAATTAGATTGCAAATTAATCTCTCAAATAGTAAAATAGTAGGTAAGTAAAGAAACATTTGCGGGGCCAGTGTCGTGGCTCACTTGGTTAATCCTCCACCTGAAGTGCCCTGGCATCCCATAAGGGCGCTGGTTCTAGTCCTGGTTGCTCTTCTTCCAGTCCAGCTCTCTGCTGTGGCCCAGGAGGGCAGTGGAGGATGGCCCAGGTGCTTGGGCCCCTACATCCACACGAGAGACCAGGAAGAAGCTCCTGGCTCCTGGTTTCGGATTGGCACAGCGCCGGCCTTTGTGGTCATTTGGGGAGTGAACCAATGGAAGGAAGACCTCTCTCTGTCTCTGTCACTGTCTATAACTGTATCTGTCAAATAAAAAAAATTTAAAAAGAAGCATTTGCAACATGAACAAATATTCAATGAATTATTACAAGAGCATTTACTACAATTCAAAGGTATGAGGCTCTAGAAGCAAATAGGCTACCAAGTCCAAATACAATGAGTAAGAAATAGAAAAAAACATTAAATATAAATTTGAGAAGTCAGATCACCAGGAAAATACTATTCTAGAAAATTTTATAGTATAATTTAGGACAATGATAAAATAATTAAGGGTAATAAGTGATCCCCAAACAACACTCAGAATCAAACTTGAAAGGAGCATTGACTTCAAAAGTATGAGGTGAAATGATTTTTATCTCAATATTTGACAGACCAAAACCCATAAGTCAAGGAAAATGGCAAAAAATATTACTAATCTTGAACAAATGAGATCTCAAAACATTATTTATCAATCACCGTTTCTTAGGAAGAGAGAGAGAGAGAGAGAGGGAGAGAGAGAGAGAGAGTCATCCATCTGTTGGTTCACTCCTCAAATGGCTGCACCAAGTCTGGGCCTGCCTGAAACCAGGAGCCAGGAGCTCCATCATTCTGGTCCTCTACATGGGTGGCAGGGGCCAAAGTCCTTGACCATTTAGCACTGCCTGGTGAGGCAAATTAGCAGGAAGCTGCAACAGAAACAGAGTAACATGGGCTTGAACCTGTAGCATGAAAAGAAGTGCCAGCATCAGGAGTAAGAGCTTAACAAGCTATACCACAATGCCACTCCCATAGTTAATTTTTGAGCAGTACAGTTTTCATCTCCTTGAGAGGACTATATGGTGTTCTTAATAACAAGGTGAAATGACCTCCTTCACTGCAAAGACACATTCTGTGACAGAACCATGCCACAGGCATTTCAGAGACTGTTGCCTGATTTGGAAGGTAACAAAGTGCTATTTTTTTTTTTTTTTTTTTTTTTACAGGCAGAGTGGACAGTGAGAGAGAGAGACAGAGAGAAAGGTCTTCCTTTGCCGTTGGTTCACCCTCCAATGGCCGCCGTGGTCGGCACGCTGCGGCCGGCGCACCGCGCTCATCCGATGGCAGGAGCCAGGAGCCAGGTGCTTTTCCTGGTCTCCCCATGGGGTGCAGGGCCCAAGCACCTGGGCCATCCTCCACTGCACTCCTGGGCCACAGCAGAGGGCTGGCCTGGAAGAGGGGCAACCGGGACAGAATCCGGCGCCCCGACCAGGACTAGAACCCTGTGTGCTGGCGCCGCAAGGCGGAGGATTAGCCTGTTGAGCCACGGCGCCGGCCCCAAAGTGCTATTTTTTAAAAAAACTTAATTTGAATGGCAGAGAGAGAGAGAGATAAATTCTAATATCTTGAACCTAATGCATGAAATCAAAGGTGTTTCATACTCCCCCATTTCACTAATCTGTACAATCAAAGAACAATTTGATTCAACTGTCTTCTTCCTCCACCCTCCAACTAGTGACTTTTGGCTCACGGGTAAAATATTTTAAGTTCAGGGAATTCTGTTCCTATCTTAAAATTACTATATTTTTAAAAAGGACTCTTTTCTTCATGTGTTGGGGCAGAGATGAAGAATTATCTGGAGTGGCAAATTGAAAATGGCTCATACAAATAGATTCCAAAGAAGTCTCCTTAACTTGGATATTTTCCCCTTCTGTCATTACTGTTACATATTCAGTGGCAGAAATTTCCATTTAATTAGCAAATATAACTAATTAAGATTCTTTGTACTTAATAATTGTTTCTGAGCTTTAGAGAACCTTAAGCTGTTGTTATTTCTTCATTGTTAGAAGAAAAAAGCAAATCAATGGTAATATGTCTTGGAATAATGAGATATATGACAAGGTATATAACCCGCTAGTTTTATGATTTAAAAATTGGCCATGGAAATGTTGGTAAACTATGGTAACTAGTTTGCATTTTATTATGCTATCTTTGTCAGGAGCTAAGGGAATAGAACTGAGTAGGATTTGAATCTACATTGCTGCTTGTCTTTTAGTATCTGTCCCCCCTCTTTCTTTTAGTAGTGGGATCCTCCCTCAAGGTTTAATGAATGCGTTATTGAATAAGTTGTAATAAAATATCCCCTTGCTTTTCTTCACTCAAATGTAATCATAATATTAGGTTCTTTTTTTTTTTAATCTTTATTTATTTGAAAGGTAGAGGGAAGAAGGATGTCTTTCATAAGCTGGTTCACTCCCAAACTGCAGGCTGAAGCCAGAAACCTGGAACTTCATCCAGGTCTCCAGTGTGGATTGCAGGGATCCAAATATCCAGTTCATTATCTGATGCTTTCCCAGGCACATTAGCAGGGAGCTAGATTTGAATCAGAACAGCCAGAGCTCACAACAGCACTATGCTATGGGTTGTTGGCATCACAATGGTGGTTTAGTTTGGTGAACCATGACAATCTGAAATTACATTCTTGACAATGTGAGAAGAGGATGCCATGTGCAAGCTCCACATCATGGTCTGAAAAATGTAGCTGCTCATTTCCAATATCTCTCTTTCTTTCTGAGGACTGTAGTGCTACTGAGGTCACAAGGAACGAGTTACAGTCATGCAGGCGAAAGCTGCACCTGGAAGGAGAGCACAAAGACTGCAGAAGGAATCTGTATCTCTGGATCCTTTTGGAAAGGAGCAGCCCGTCTCTTTCTGAACCATTCACTAACCCTGAAACTGTCATGCAAGGAACGTATTCATATACACTGTCTTTAAGCCACTGCAGTTGGAGTATTTATTATAGAGATTTGGTTAACAAAATATTCAGTTCAAAACATCTAGAAATAATGTGCTTTGGGAAAAAATTCCTGAAATGTATGACTTTGACTTAGGAGTCAGAGGCTGGACAGCATGGACACAGATAGCACAGGCTAGAAAGCTTTTGATCCTGATAATTCTACAGAAAACTTCAATTTAAACAGCCTCCAATCACAATTTGGAAGGCAGATCACATTTTCACAGAATCTATAGCTCTAAAAATGGTTAGAATATCTTAGAATAACCCTCTTTTCTGCCTTTTATCCTGTAGCTCTTAGCAAGGAATTGTGTAAAACATGAACTCAAAAAAGAATGAGATGATTTGAAACAGAAATATCAAAAGAAATATAATCCTACTAAGGAGGATTCTTTCCGCTCATGGTCCATAGTGTAAACTGACTGGGAGTTCAATTATCCTGTGTTGAGATGACCAGCTAATTCTTAACCTCCAACAGCACAATTTATTTATTTTTTAAAAGATTTTATTTATTTGATTTGAGAGGTAGGTAGAATTACACACAGTGAGAGGGAGAGACAGAGAGAAAGGTTTTCCTTCCATTGGTTCACTCTCCAAATGGCCTCAATGGCCGGAAGTGCACTGATCCAAAGCCAGGAGCCAGGTGCTTCTTTCTGGTCTCCCACATGCGTGTATGGGCCCAGGGTCTTGGGCCTTCTTCTACTGCTCTCCCAGGCCTTAGCAGAGAGCTGGATTGGAAGAAGAGTAGCTGGGACTAGAACCTGCGCCCATATGGGACGCTGACACCGCAGAATGAGGATTAACCTACTGCACCATGGCGCTGGCCCCACAGCACAATTTATAATTGAGTCTTCAATCCTGTCTCAGAGCCTCCATTCAAATTCCCATTGCTACGTGATGGTAATGGGAATTAAATTACCCAGTATCAAATATCAGACTCAGATTGTTCCATTTTCATGAAACAGATTGGTTCAGATCACATCAAGGTAATCATGAATAGCCTTAAGGAGAGAAGAATATCCTAGACAAAGACGTGTAAGATTTTAAAGTTCTGTCTAGGTGAAATATTTGGCTATAGGTCCTGATACAAAATGATCACTGGAAGCTCGTAATAGGAGAATTATGAAGTGTGTTTCCTAAGCAATCACATCCTGGCCAGAAAATGTCTATATTTTTTTCAGTCCCCAAAGTTGGAGCTACCAAATCTGTCCTAGCAGGAATCTAATTAGGCATTGGTAGGGATACTCCCAATGCCAACTACAGGGGAGGCCACACAGAGTAATGAACAAGAAGGTCCTTCCATAGAGAGAAGTCTGTGGACAGGAATCTGAAGTTCAGGAAATTATTCTGAGAGCTGGAACTAAGATGGCAGATGGATTTAGGAGTCACTAAAGAATGTGCCTTTTCAATTTTTGCCGTGCAGAACTTGGGTACTTTATAGAATAATGTATTTTATGTCTTCCTCATTCTTCTAGTTCTTTGATTGAAAGATTTAATGCCATTACTCTACTCCTGCTATTTCATATAAGTTAACTGTACTGGGGAAGAAAGAAATCTGTGTCAGTATATAGGTTCACACAGCATGAGAAAATACATTTTATGGAATGAACTATTACTCATCCAGAGACCCTGAACCAAATTTTAGTTGAATGCAAAACCTGGGTAAAATATTGAGATAATCTTCCTAGAATAAGTATTTGGAGGACATTTTAAGGTATGGAAGAAAGATACTACTGTTTCCATAGGAGTTGGCTGTGCTTGAATTTTCATTTTAAAATGGAATGAATTTCAGTTAGTGACTTCATTCCCTAAGTTTGCTTGCATTTGAATACAGACATGTGAATAAGTTATGATAAATAGGAAGTGAGGAGAAGATTATGTCTACAAATTTAGGTCAGATCTTAAAAGTAGCTAATTAATCTCAATTCTCTTTTTCTCCCTTTTGGATGTTAAGAAGAAAAACAGGGTTGTTAAATGAAGAGACTCCTTACTGAATGGTAAACATTAAAAGTACATGTATCCCCAGATTACACAGGAACAGATAAGACTACCTGCCTTATTGCTCAAAAAAGAAATGTGTTTTTAGCTAATTAAAAGCAGTCTGTACTAATATATGAGAGGATAAATATGAGAACGTTTGCAATTTAGAATGATACCTCCATCTTTCCAGAATCAAATCTGTGAACCCAATGATAGACTCGAAAGAGTCCAATTAGAAGCCTAGAAATAGCCGTTGTGAGAAATGATAGTGTAAAAATATAACACAATGACAATTGCAATGAAGATGAAGAATCTGCTTTGACAGATGTTGCAAAAGTAAAAGTGACCAGACATATTTAGCTAATTAAATTTGGAAGTTGAAAAATGGAGTAAGTTTTAGTTAAGTTATAAATTTTTTAGTAAATGTCTACCATATGTCATGCACTTGGCTATTTGCTTTGTAGTAGGGGAAAAAAGTACCTCATAGAAGAAATTCATAATTATTTTAGAAGATGAGAACATTGTGTGTGTGTGTGTGTGTATATTCGCAGGTAGTATTTGCTAATTTATAAGTGAAGGACAGTCTGTAAGGGTTATGAGCTTTCAGGAGAGAGTTCATTTTATCACATTAGGAGATTTTATAATGTGTGCTCTGCTTGAGTTAGTTTTAATATAATGAATCAAATTAAGACAGTGAGCGGACAGAAAAGATAAGCTAACCACATGATCCTTCACTAGTGTTAACCATATCGAATGCTCCAGTTTAAAACTTGAATTTAATTTGTCAAAGCAAATGACCACTTTTTGATATTTCATGGTTTCTTTTAAATTGTTGAAGATAAAAGAAAAGCTTATAACTCTGGCTAATATACACAATCACATACACACAAAAGCACATCTTTTTGCATTAACTAAAATAATATATTGCCATATATTTCATCTTTGTTACATATTATATACTCTATCCTATTATATAATATATATAATGTATATGAATATTTTCCATTTTCATGTGTTTAAATCCTTATAGTCAATCCACTTCCGTGAGTAAAAAAAAAAAAGTTCTTTAGTAGGAGTAATTGATTTTAGATTTGGCATGATATCTACTTTAGTTTGGATTCTAACCAAAGAATTTTAGCAATAAGAATGTTGTCATTTTTTCTTTGTTTATTCTGATTTAGTCAGGGTTGCAAAAAATATTCCTTATATTGTGTACTAGGCATGTAATAATGTGTGCTATTTATTAAATGCTTACTATATGACAGCTCTTGTTGTAATAACAATATGTGTATTATTAAATTAATAATTTAAGCAAGATAAGGGAGGAAAGGGAGGAAGTAAGGGAGAGAAAGAGGAAGGGAAGACAATAACTATGTATTTCATATGATTCTTTTATAGACTAGGTTTTGGAAGGAGTAGCATTGTGACATGATTAGTTAAGCCACCACCTGCAACGCTAGCATCCCATTGAGTCACTAGTTTGAGTCCTGACTGAACCACTTCTCATCCAATTTCTCGTTAATGTGCCTAGGAAAGCAGCAGAAGATAGCCCAAGTTCTGGGGCATCTGGACCCATGTGGGAGAACAGCATGAAGCTCCTGGCTCCTGCTTTTGGCCTGGCCCAGCTTTGGCCATTGAGGCCATTTAAAGAGAGTGAACCAGCAGATAGAAGATCTGGATCTCCTTTCTCTCTCTCTCTCTCTCTCTCTCTCTCTCTCTCTCTCGGCAATTCTGCTCTTCAAATAAATAAAATAAATCTTTAAAAAATAGACTAGGTTTTGTGATGACTACATTTTTCAAATTTGTAATAATCACACAGTTGACATCGCTTGATATTTATTCTGAAAATGCAACTGAAGAGGAATGCATTCTTTGTTTTCAGCAACATTTTTGTCAGTTTTCCATTTGTATACTAAGTTTTGCACGATGCACAGATAATCCACTCCAAATCTCTTAATAATTCCCTCCCCAAACTTTACAACTCTGTCTCTATTCCATCTGTATTCACCATTGACTTCTACACTATCTCTCAGCTTTCTGTTCTACTTTTTTTCCTGCCAGTTTTTAGTTCCACAACAATAAGAAAATTCATCTATATCTCCATCTCTGTAACCCAATCGTTTCTCCGAACCCCTTGAGTATAGTTTATTTTTCAATATGCAAGGATAAGTAGTAGAAAGCAAATAAGACAATGCTAGTATATTCTTCAGAGAATTTAAGGAAAGGAAAAGGCACCAATGAACTTTAAG
This sequence comes from Sylvilagus floridanus, assembly GCA_949820135.1. Taxonomy (NCBI): domain Eukaryota; kingdom Metazoa; phylum Chordata; class Mammalia; order Lagomorpha; family Leporidae; genus Sylvilagus; species Sylvilagus floridanus. The sequence continues at coordinate 78,006,867 of OX463230.1, forward strand.
AGTTAAATTTATAGTATTCCTAACACAATTATAAGAGTTCTATGCAAAAACTTCTGGAAATAAGACTTTTTCAATACCTCGAGGATTCAGTGTCCAGGGCATTCATAATATTAAAATAGTCTGAGTGTAGAAAGTTGTTAATAAATCCCTGAAGGTATATTCATATTCTGGGAAACTGGGCACATACAATAGCAAGCAGTGTAATTCTATCTGGTTCCAGTAATTGCACCAATTTGTTTGAAAGATAGAAATGTGCCCTTTACTCTAAGGAAAACGAAATTGAACATCCATATCCAGTGCCTGTAGCCAATTGACTTTGTTCCGGGGAAGATCTTTGGAAAATATGATATTGCCCAAAGTTATCAGCATTGTCCACTTTACTTCTGTAAATGCTCAGTCATTTTCATAAGGTTTTTTTTTTCCAGCTGAATTCCTTCATCATTTACTAATTTAGCAAAAATTTATTGCACTCAACAGATGTTCTGGACACTATACCTGCTTCTAGGAATATTATTATGCGTAGAAATGTGACTTTGCTGTCAATTTCTGGCTTTCACATGTGTAAATATATATAGATCACAGCATGAAACTGCAGGCTTGGTGGAAATACATTCTGGTTGGGAAGGAGGAACAAAGAAATAATGCTGATTTCAGTCCAGGACGTGGAAGACTACACAACTGTAGATGTTAAAAGTTTGGTGGATTCTTCACAACAGGAAAACATAGGAGGGCATTCTAACAAGAGAGTATATAATCACAGGGTACACACGGGTTAGTGTAGGATATGGGGGAACTGCATGTGTCATAGAATAGGTGTTCCTGACTGCTAAAAGAAACTGGAGTTCTTTATAGGAAATATTTAGTTTGAATTTTTCCTTGGGTATTACACATCACTTATGACACTTGTAATTCATCTTACTTTCCAGGCATCGTGTACTAATATATTCTCATTATAAATAAACAAGAGAAACCTATAGGAATTCATCAGGGGCTTATATGTTTTTACATTCTTTATTTCTCAAAAAATGTATTCATAGTCTGTTATAAACCAATGATTATATGTGCTTTTCACAACTAGTTTTGGAAGAAAAATAATTCAGAAATATGATAGTATAACAATTACTAATTTGCTTATTTTTACTGGATTAGAAAAAAATGAACATAATTTGAAATTTGAAATGTCAATATTAATAGACTATAATGAATATAAACCAATGTTTATAAAAATGTTCTTTCAACTTAAAGATTAAATTGTTCACATTTTCAGATTTTCCAATAATACTTAGGCACAGATCAAATATAATTGAAAACCAGACTTTCTGGAAAAAAATTATGTTTTTTTAAAAATACTTAAAATTATAATCCCTGTATATAATACATCCAATTTGGAGTTAGATGATAGTTAGATAGGCAATGTGTGCAATGTATAGATAGACAAATAGAAAGATGCAGATAGAGATATATAAATCTCCAACTAGCAGAAATTATTATCTATAAATATCCATTCCTTCATAATATTAGTACAAAATTTGAGGTTTGGAGGGGAGTCACCCAGCTGGAGACTCTGTTTCTCAGTCTTCTTCCAGTTATGTAGAACTATGTACCCATATACAGGCCAGCAAGAAGTGTACAGTTGGGGCCAGTGCTGTGGCATAGTAGGTAAAGCCGCCTTCTGCACTGCTGGCATCCCATATGGGGTCCTGGCTGCTCCACTTTCAATTCAGCTCTCTGCTATGGCCTGGAAAAGCAATGGAAGATGGCCCAAGTCTTTGGGCCTCTACACCCACATGGGAGACCAGGAAGACGCTCCTGGATCCTGGCTTCGGATCGGAGCAGCTCCGGCCTTTGCGGCCAATTGGGGAGTGACCCAGTGGATGGAAGACCTCTCTCTCTCACTGTGCATCTCCTTCTCTCTCTGTGTAACTCTGACTTTCAAATAAATAAAATAAATCTTTAAAAAAAAAGGTGTGCAGTCACTTCATTTAAAAGGCAATTTACTCTCTTCCTTTTTACTCTTTTTTCACAATCTGGGATTGGGAAGAGGATGTAATTGACCAGCTTCAGCCAAGCAGAGGAGAACAGACCACATCAGAGTGGGACAGCATCGTAGAGGGTATGTGGAACCTAGAAGACAACTACAAGTTATGCTGATTCTCTTCCTAGAGCATCTCAGTATGCTAATTTTGCAGCTTTATTGACATATAATCTACAGAAGAGAAATTCATGATTTTCCTTTGATAAATCCACACACTTGTCAATGTCAAGCTTTACGGCATTGCTTTCACCCCCTGTTCCTTGTGTCCCTTGTGAAGCTGCCACTCCTTGTCGCAGCCCCTGGAAACCACTGCTGCTTTATCCCTATAGTTTTGCCTTTCTCTCTTTACAGAATGTCTTGTGAATAGAATCTATCTAACAGACTTTTTCAGATGTATTTTAATATGGCATTTATTACAAAATTTTATTGTTTTTTTGATGAGTAGATTGTACTATGCAAATATACCTCCTTTTTTCCAATCCTTTCACCAGGTGGTGGATATTTGGATTCCATCTTCATTTTCATAAGCATCTTCAAATGAGTAATTTTGTTTTCATTTATTTATGTATTGAATGGCAAAGTTACAGAGATAGAGATAGAGATAGAGATAGAGAGAGATGACCAAATGACCATAACAGCATAATAGCCAGGGCTAGGCCAGGCCAGAGCCAGGAGCTTCTTCTGGGTCTCTCATGTGGATGTCAGGTGCCTAAGAACTTGAGCCATCTTCTGCTACTTCTCCAGGAACATTAGCAGAGAGTTGGCTCAGAAGTGGAGCAACCAGGACAGCAACTGGTACCCAAATAGGATGCCAGTGTCACAGTTGGTGGCTTAACCCACTACATCACAGTGCCAGCCATAAGTACAATTTTAAATTTTGAAAAAGTGGGGCTGCTGCTATGGCTCAGCAAGCTAAGCCTCTGCTAAGCATCCCATATGGGCATTAGTTCATTTCCCAGGTGCTCCTCTTTTGATCCAGTTCTCTGCTGATGGCCTGGGAAAACAGTGGAATATGTTGAAATGCTTGGGCCTGGCACCCATGTGGGAGACCTAGAAGAAGCTCCTGATTTCTGGCTTTGGATGCACTCAGCTTGGGCTGTTGTGGCCATTTGGGGAGCAAATCAGTGATTAGAAGATCTTTCTTTCCATCTCTCCCTCTCTCTGTAATTCTACCTCTCAAATTAATTTTGAAAAAAAAAAATTCTTTATCTAACCAGTTATTTTTTGGGGGAGAGTAAGGAACATGAAAAACAGCTACCTTGTTAAAATCTCATTTATTTAACCTCATTATGTTTCCTTCATTCTCCATTAATGACCAAATCTATACCAATGCTTTTGAATATCTTTATGAGCGTGAAAGCAGTCATTAGATTTTCTCTTGAGAAACAAAAGCTTCTTTCTAAATATTTCATGGACATCTACAGTAGAATGTTCACAAGGCATGTCACCACCAGTTTGTTAGCAAGCCTTTATTCCATTCTTTGATTCCATCAGTATTTATAAATAATTTCTTTACCTAATCTGCTTGAAATCACCCTGATTTTTTATACCTCACTGCAATGTTTTGAGGACTTACAATTGTCTTAAAAATTTTCTGCTTTGATTACCATTGACACCTGCATCACAGTCTAACATCACTCTTTCTGTAATGTGCATGGTGGTCTTGATGGGTTAATGCGTTCTGATCTATGACTACAGCTGAGGTCATCCCAGAGGGTATTGTTAGATTAATCCTATGAAGCTACAGCTGAAACTCCATGACTTATAGTTGAAAAGTTTTCAAAATGGTTTTTTAAATTAAAAATAATTTACTAATATAGGCATTATGTTAGATATCTTTTCCATATTAACATTAAAATATTTTCCTTGAGTCCTATATGCCCTTTTTTCCCTATGTGAGTGACTATTCCTTCTCATTTATATTTTTTTCTCTTTACATTCTCTTTCTAGATCATCTGCATCATTTTTACAGCATTTACATTATCTGTATGTAAAGTTCAAGACACATATCTCTATCCCTATCATCTGGAAAGGAAAAACATTTTCATTTGCCTATTTTTAATATTCATTTCAAATGTCTTATTGATATTTTAGAAGTAACTTGCCCCAAAAAAGCATTTTTGCTTTGCCTCTGACATCCATAACCCTCTCACGGTAACTATCACTTCAGTAAATGTCATCATAATTTTCCAACTTGCTGAAACCAGATACCTATATTTACCATTTGTTTCATCTGACTCCTGAAACCAATTAATCCTAAGTTTATATTCATATATTTTGCTACCAATTTGCTTCAGATCTTCCTATCCTGGTTGAATCATAGCAATATCCTTCTAATTACTCAGCATGTTTATTTCTTTGCCACCCTGCAGGCCATTCTTTGTTTGGTAGCCAGAGTGATTACATCTGTGTTATAGCAATACTTATTTTTTAATTTGTTAGCAGATTCATTATACATGGAAACAAACTTAAAATACCTCTGCAATTTCAGACAGAGCCATTAGACAAGAAAAAGAAGTTAAGGGATGTAATTTGGAAAGGGAGAATTGAAATTATTCCTATTTGCAGATGATATGACTTCTATATAAGGGAACCCAAAGACTCCACTAAGAGACTATTGGAACTCATAACATAGTTTGGTAAAGCTGCAAAACGTAAAATCAATACACAAAAATCAATAGCCTTTGTATAAACAGACAATGCCATAGCTAAGAAAAAAATCTTGTAAGATCAGTACAATTCATAATAGTTACAAAAATTAAACACTGTAGAAGTAGACATCAAAAATGGAATAATCTTCCATATTAGTGGTTTAGAAGAATTAATATCAAATTGTCCATACTACTTAAAAGCAATTTACGGTTTCAGTGTAATCCCAATCAAAATACAAATGACATTCTTCACAGATCTAGAAAAAATCATGCCAAAATTCATATGGTAACACAAAAGACCACTAATAGCTAAAGCAATTTTATACAATAAAAAAGCTAGAGGCTTCACAATAGCTGAATTCAAGACATATGACATGGCAGTTATAATCAAAACAGACTGGGACTGTCACAAAAATAGACATGTAGACAAATGGAACAGAATAGAAACCTCAGAAATTAATCCACAAATCTGCAATTAACTAATCACTGATGAATTAGCTAAAATCAATCCCTGCAAAAAGGACAGCTTCTTCAAAAAATGTTGTTGGGAAAATTGGATCTCCACATACAGAAGTCTGAAACAAGACCCTTACCTTAAACATTATACAAAAATCAACTTAAAATGGATCAAGGCTCTCGATCTACCACTTAATACCATCAAATTACTAGAGGAAAATATAGGGGGGAAATTCTGAAAAACACTGCATATGCAAAGAATTCCTGAAAAATACCTAAATATCAAAGGCAATCAAAGCCAAAATAGTCAACTGAGATTACATCAAGGTAGGAGGCTTCTGCACTGCAAACACTCTCCAAAGTAAAGAGGCAAGTGACAGAATGGGAGAAAATACTTGCAGACTATGAAATTGACAAAGGAGGAATATCCATGATCTATATAGAGATCAAGAAACTCAATAACAATAAAACTAACAATCCAGTTAAGAAATGGACAAAAACCTTGGCCAGGCATTTTTGGAAGGATGAAATTCAAATGCCCAACAGACACATGACAATATGCTCAGGACAACTAGCCATTAGGAAATTGCAAATAAAAACCACAATAAGATTTTACCACACTTCAGTTAGAAAGGCTCTCACTCAAAAATCAAAAAGTAATAAATGCTGGCAAGGAACTGTTGATGGGAATATAAACTAGTACAACCATTATGAAATGCAGTGTGGAAATTTCTTAAAAATCCACAAATAGACCCAAGAGATAACCCAGTCATCTGACTGCTGGAAATTTACCCAAACAAAATGAAATTAGCATATAAAAGTGTTATCTGTACTCCCATGTTTATATCAGTTCAATTAAGGTTACTTAACATATGGAGTTAATTCAGATGCCCATCAACTGATGAGTGGATAAAGAAAATGTGGAACATATACACTATGAAATACTATTCAGTATTTCTGTTGCAACAAAATGTATGCAACTGGAAGCCATTATGCTTAGTGAAATAAGCCAGTTTCTAAAAGAAAAATATCATAAGTTTTCCCTCATTTATGGTAACTAACATACAAAGTACAGAAAAATGTAATGTATATGAATGAAATTGAGATGTTGGGATTTAATTATTGTATACAACCCCTGTATATACTCTTGGGGAACAGTGGTATTTATTTGCATTTTGATGGGAGTGGGTCCTTTTCTATAAGGAACTCATACACACACACACACACACACACACACACACACACACATATATATATATATATATATAGCTGTATATGTAGGGATTGTATCTTAAAAGTTTTATATTGTTATATCTTGTACTGAGAGGTATATTATCTAAAGTGGACTGCCAAGGATGTGTAGATCTATATACATTTGTGTCTTGAAAAAATTCTTTTTGTAAATAGCAACTACACACCTATTAATAGAATATAACTCTCAGCAGGTGCCACAGCTCAATAGGCTAATCCTCTGCCTGTGGCGCCATCACACCAGCGGGTTCTAGTCCCTGTTGGGGCCCCAGATTCTGTCCCGGTTGCTCCTCTTCCAGTCCAGCTCTCTGCTGTGGCCCAGGAGTTCAGTGGAGGATGGCCCAAGTGCTTGGGCCCTGCACCTGCATGGGAGACTAGGAGAAACACCTAGCTCCTGGCTTTGGATCAGCGCAGTGCGCCTGCTGCAGCGCACCAGCCACAGCAGTCATTGTGGGGTGAACCAATGGAAAAGGAAGACCTTTCTCTCTGTCTCTCTCTCTCACTGTCTACTCTGCCTGTCCAAAAAAAAAAAAAATAGAATATAACTCTCCAGTTAATGATTGAAATTTATATTGAATATGTAATTCATTCAGAACTTCATAAGATTTATTATTTTCTTTGCTTACAAGCATCTACAGAAAACATGAATAATTATTTTCTAAGAAGTCTTTGCCTATCCCAATGTCTTGCAGTTTCTCAATATTCTCTAGTAATTTGATGGTATCAGGTGATAGATTTACGTTTTGATCCATTTTGAGAGGAATTTTGTGTAATAGTTAAGCTATGGGTCTACTTTCATATTTCTGCTCATGGAGATCCAGGTTCAGCAGTACCATTTATTAAAGGCTGTCTTGCTCTAGGGACAGGTTTTAGTTCCTTTGTCAAAGATAAGTTGATTGTAGATGTGTGGATTGATAAGATATCTGGAGTTACTGTTTGATCCACTGGTCTACAAGTCTTTTTTTTTTTTTTTTTTTTTTTTTGGCTAGTACCAGGCCATTTTGATTATAATTGCATTGTGGTATGTCTTTTTCTTTTATTTATTTTTATTTATTTGAAAGGGTTACTGAGAGTGAGAGAGTGAGAGAGAGGTCTTCCATCCACTGGTTTACTCCCCAAATGACTGCAATGGCGAGAGCTGAGCTGATCTGAAGCCAGGAGCCAGGAGTTTCCTCCACATCTCCCAAGTGAGTGCAGGGGCCCAAGAGCTTGGGCCATCCTCCCTTTCTTTCCTAGGCCAGTAGCAGGGAGCGAGATCAGAAGTGGAGCAGCTAGGACATAAACTCATGCACATATGGGACACTGGCATTGCAGGCCCGGGCTTTAACCTGCTGCACCACAGTGATGGCACCTGTAGTAAGCCTTGACATCACATAATGTGATAACACTAGATTTGTTTTTTTTTTTTTTTGGATATAATATTGCTTTAGCTATTTAGGGTCTCTTGTGTTTCCATATGAATTTTAGCATGATTTTTTCCAGATCTGAGAAGAATGTCATATACATATGGATATTCTTCTTTTTTAAGATTTATTTTATTTATTTGAAAGACAGAGTTAATGAGAGAGCTAGAGACAGAGGTCTCCTTTCTGCTGGTTCACTCCCCAAATGGCACAATGACCAGATATGAGCTGATATGAAGCCAGGAGCCAGGAGCTTCTTCTGGGTCTCCTACATGGGTGTAATGGCCCAAGGATTTGGATCATCTTCCACTGCTTTCCTCAGGTATATTAGTAGGGAGCTGGATTGGAAATGGAGCAGCGGGGACTCGAACCAACATCCATATGGGATGCTGATGCTGCAGGCCTGGGCTTTAACCTGTGTGCCACAATGCCGGCCTCTGAATGGATGTTCTGAAGTCAATAGAGAGGATCTAGGATGAGAGAAATCATGTTCCTGCATGACTATTGGGTCTTATTTTGGTAACTTCAAGATTTATTTATTTATTTGAAAGGAAGAAATACAGAGGCAGAGAGAGAGAGAGAGAGAGAGAGAGAGAGAGAGAGAGTCTTCTCTCTGATGGTTCAATCCCCAAATAGCTGCAACAGACAACACTGGGTCGATCTGAAGCCAGGAGCCAGGGGCTTCCTCCAGGTCTCCCACATGGGTACAGGGGCCAAGGACTTGGGCCATCTTCCACTGCTTTCCCAGGCCATAGCGGAGAGCTGGATTGGAAGTGGAGCAGCCGGGACTCAAACTGGTCGAGGGCAACATAATTTTAGCTTTTTCAACATGAAAATACTGCAGCCATGCGCCATGCTAAACTAAAATTTCTTAAAGAGGATATAAGTCAAGGAAGAAGGGCCGCCTTTTTATAAGCTTATATCAGACGATGTCTGCATTAAAACCATGTGTATATTGAAAGGTCTTGTCCTGTGATCTTGGAATGCAGATTTGTTTCTCTTTCAGTTAAGACTAATAACTGTAATCTGTCATGGCATGAAGTAAAATAAATTCATCCTTCAACAAGTTGATCCAAAAATCTGAATAAAATCTTAAGTACCTCCCACTGACAAGTCTACTATGTATTTAATTGTGTTTTTATTGCATCCTGCTTTGTCATTAGGACTTCTTTTACTGATTGCAGGTAGAAACTACTAATTATACATATATCTTATATATATTATATATATTATATATTATGTATATATCTGCTTGGCTTCTATGCTTAAAAGCTTTATCAGTGCTAGTTTTCATGTAATCAGGACATCATTAATTCTCTTCCACATTTTTTTGGTAGATTTTGTTTATAAGCATCAGTAGAAAACATGAATAATTATGCTTCTCATGTTTTCCACTGGTTCATTTAAAATCATAATCTATTCATTAGAGAGCCAAGGTCTAGAGAAATATAATAAGCATGCTGTTTTTGTTCTTGCAACAGTTGAGTGAGGTAATTATTTCTCTAACTTTGTTTCTTCCGCAGATGTGTTTTAAGTTTGGAAATCCTGCATCCATGTAGCTCATGTCAATGGTTGGAGTCTATGTGAAAGATCAAATGTGAAAGAAGTCCAATTATCAGCAAGAAAAGAAAAAAAAACTCTAATATTTTAAGTTAATGAATTAGCTAATTAATTCATTACCTAATTAATTTAACAATGTTGTGCAAGAGAGAGATGGTTTCTTGACAGAAAAGTGTATAGTGGTAGAACATCTTCTGGAACTGGACGGTGAAGGATGGAGATTTGCAACTGTCACAGAATGACTTCAGGGAGCAGCACCATAAACTGACATTGCTCATCTGGGGCTCATAGACCTGGGAGACGGAGGAATCAGATTGGAGACAGATGGCCAAAGTATGTGGGAATTCACAGTTTTGCCTCTAATTACAGTGGTCTGAAGCTTAAATCAGGTCATTTAAACATTTTACAGAACATTAAATGCTTGGATTTTACAGAAGGAAGGCAAAATTAAAATCAATACAAGTGCAACCTTTGAATTTAGACCTAATTTTAAATTGCATCTCATCTTCCTGATTAGCAAAGAACCCTCAATTTGCTAATTTGTAAAATGTAGATGATAATAGTTCTCCACATGGTTGCTGGTAACAAATGGGGTGAAAGTAATTGAGTGCTTAGCATAAACATAGCACAAGGAAAGCTCTTATGAAAGGGTCACCATTATCATTTTATCAATTTGATACAGGGAGAATATCCTTTGATACGTGGATATATTCACCGAGCAAACACTGTCATTTGGATGTCCTTTGTTTCCCAACCTTCCATCCCAGGTTATTGTATTAAAAATAGGCTCATATTGCAGATTTTTTGTTAATAAAAGTCAGAAGGGACATAATATTTATGTTGCAATATTTTCTTCTGAATATTACATACATAAAAATAATGGAGAAATGCTAAAGAGTAGTGAGATCATGTCTACTTTGAATTTTATAAATCTGTGCCGAAAAAAGAAAGATATGACATTTGAGAAAAAAGAGTGCTTGCTTACGCGTGATAATGCCCTAATGTGAGCTGACACTGGCAGAATTACTTGTATGCATAGTCCTGAAGGGGTAGAGTAGCCACAAACTAGATACTCTGCTTTTTAAAGTGTCCTGGCTTGTAGAAAGATAGTAAAAATAAAGCATACCTACACTACACACACACACACACACACACACACATCTCTGCCACATGACCCAGCACACTATTAGGTATTTATCCAAATGAAGTAAAAGTCCACATAAATCTTGCACACAGATATTATTATTATTGAAGCTTTATTACTAGTTGCCAGAACTTGGAAGAAACCAAAATTTCCTTTAGTAGTGAATGGACAAATAAATCATGGTAAATCCAGAGAATGGAATATTATTTAGTGCTAAAAAAAAAATCAAAGTCTGAAAGGAAACGTACATGCAAGGTTATATGCAAACTGTATAACTGCAACAATATGACATTCTGAGAAGGCTAAACTGAAATGATCAATGATTGACAGCAGTTGGAAGGGGAATCAATAAACAAACTGCTATGATTTTTGATGAAACTCAGTTTATTATAATGGTGGACATGTGGTTGTATATTATCTCAAAATCTGTAGCTTGTCCAAGAGTGAACACTAATTTAAGCATGGGCTTTGGGTAACCTTAAAACAGTGTGGGCCCATTGATCATAAGAAATATACCAGGATGGGGCGAGCTGATGGTGGGAGATGCTGTGTTTCCATGGGGGAAGAGGGTACTTGGGATGCTGTACAGTCTACTCCATTTTGCTGGGATCCTCAAACTGCACTAAAAATAAAAAGTACGTTAATGTCACTCTCCAGCACCCTCCCAATCTCTTGCTTGGTTACCTGTAGCCTACAAATAATTCATTAAGTGCACCAGCAGTCCATGAATATATAATCTGGGGCCAGTGTTGTGGCATAGAAGGTGAATCCACTACCTGCAGTGTCAGCATCCCATATGGGCGTCTGTTCAAGTCTCAGCTGCTCCACTTCCTATCCAGCTCCCTGATAATGTGCCTGGGAAAGCAGAAGAAGATGGCCCAAGTCCTTGGGCTCCTGCCACCCACGTGGGAGACATGGAAGAAGCTCCTGGCTTCAGCCTTGCCCAGCCTTGGCCATTGTGGCTATTTGGGGAGTAAAACATCTGATGGAAGATCTTTCGCGCTCTCTCTCTCTCTCTCATTCTCTCTCTCTCTCTCTCTCTCTCTCTCTCTCTGCCTTCGTCTCCCTCTTCGTCTCTGCCTTTCAAATACACACACATACATACATTCCAGCCAATCAATTCAGAAAGCAGGAGGGGGGAGAACAGACTTGAGTGTGTTGACTTGAGCTTGAGAACACTAAAGAAAAAACAATCAGAAAATATCACTGAAATATGTGTTTTATAATGAATTAGAACACAAAAATATAACTAAAATGCTAACACAAGTTATAGCTTAATAGATGGCCATTAATATTAAGAAGACAAGAAAATGTTCAGATGTAGTAAAATATTCAAAAGAAGAACATGAAATGGATATTAGTAACAGTGGCCTATGATAAGCAATATTCTTTTTTTAAAAAAAGGATTTATTTATTTACTTGGAAGGCAGAGTGACAGAGATAGAAATAAAGACAGAGATAAAGTGAGAGAGAGATCTTCCAAATGCTGGTCCACTTTATAAAAGGTTGCAATGGTAGTGGCTGGGCCATGCCATGACCAGAGTCCAGAAATTCCACCTGCATCTCCAACAGGATGGCAGGGGCCCAAGCTCTTGGGCCATCTTCCTCTACTTTCTCAAGTGGATTAACGAAGAGCTGGATCAAAAGTAGGGAAGGCAGGACTTAAACAGGATTTCTGATATGGGATGCCGGCATTGCAAGAACAGCTTAACACAGTTTGCCACAATGCTGGCCCCGATAAGCAAGCACAGTTCTTAAAGAAGCAGAATATGGTGACTAGGAATACAAATATCACACTCTGTGTATGAAACACAGCTTTGAAAACCCCCAGCTAGATCATTCAAAGAACTTGGTTTTCAAATTAAAACAAAAGGAACAAAAATATCTACCTCAGAGGTATTATTGTGAAGTTTAAGCTAATTTATGTAAAAACACACTGCAATTATTATAGAAACTCTTCTTTAAGTACTGACTGTAATACTACTACAGTAAAATTATTAATGATATTGACATCAATAGATTTATTCTTCCGAATCTTGTGTGGTGCTCTTTTTCTAAATGTTCATGAGTTTCTGCATTAAAACATGGTTTATAAAGTTTTAAAATGTAGAATACCCTGCTTATCTTCCTAAGTATTTTATGTAGTAACTTACGTGAAGAACACATTTAGTGTCTTTTAAAGCTAGTGTTGGCCAGTCAGTACCTAGGGAAAGCTAATCTTTACAATCTGTTTTATCACATGCAGGGGAAACATTGCTACTAAAACCTTTATATCGCTGGCAGTATATTGGCACTATAGTGAGAGTAGCCGAAATAGAGCTTAATCGAAGGTCATCTACCTAAATCATATTTGCAGTGGAGAATTCATTGCTAAAAAGAGAACCAAAGACAAACAGAATTTGACATTTAGAGAACCAATATCACAGCATACAAAATAGAAGGCCTATGGATTTGGGGTTGAAACTATCTTCGATTTTAGCGGCAGCAATCATGATTCTTTAGCATATATCACTTCAGTATGATACAAGCATTTTGATTAAGGTCAGTTTTCTGGCTATTGTACGTGATGAAAATAATAACAGCCTCAAAAACTATACAGGCCCTCGCAGTCAGATTTCATTATAATTAGCTCAATCATAAATGCCTCCTAACACAAGTACTTGTAAAATAATTTTATTTATTGTTTTTTAATAACAGGTAATATAAAGAATATAAATACTTGTTATTTCTTTAAGCTTTCTTTAGAATTCTGAGACATCATGGGTGAATCAGTTGCAAAGATCCATGTATTTATCTTTTACTGATGCAGCTTTAGGGAGAGGGAGAAAAAGCAATGAGAAAAAAATGATTATATCATTTGAAATGTTTGAAAGAAAAGATGTACAAAGCAGTGAGCTGAATAACAACAGTTAGAGATTATTGCTGTTAAATGTTCAACGATACTGACCTTTATTTTAACTAGCATATAAGATATCTTCTGCATTTAAATATGGTGTGTTCTCAATCCTGCGTAATGGGAAAATTCATGAATCACGGACATATATGTAGAGAGAAATTCTCAAATAGTGAACAGAGTGACTAGAAAGACTCTCCCTTAGGAAGTCGAGTAAACAAATGTCCAATCATACGTAGGTTACAACAGGACCATGTTTTCTGAAGTTTTGCCAGAGTGGAATGATAAGGATATTGAAGATATATGAAATCTAAAAATGTAAACTAGAAAATCGAAAAAACTCCTCCAAATTCATGATTGTTTTGTGTATGGAAGAAAATAAAATGAAGATGAGAATTACTGAGGTAATTACACTGACATAAACTAACTTGGATTTCTTCAAATGCTTTATGTCAGTTATCCTCACGTGTTACTATGATTTTATGTTACATTTTGTTATGATTTTACTAAATATTTTGTTGTTAGAGAGATTTTATAATGTAACACAGACTTTCAGTGATGAAAGGATATGCCGGAACCATGATCTGCTCAGCATGTTATATCATACAACAATTCAAATTTTGGAGGAATACAGTACCAAAAACACTTCAGGTGTTATCTGTTTTCCATCAAGTGTTAGAGAGAGGACATTATATTATCTTTAGTGTTAACAATTTGGTTTCGGGGAAATGAATATACCATTGCAGACTAATTCTAGTAAATATACTAGCATGAGTTATTATAGCAGGAAGAGGTGGATTAATTTCCCAATATAGAGAAATAGTCTAGAGAGAAAGAAAGGGCAATAAAAAAATATAATAGCAAATTAGATCTGTATTTGTCCATTATGACATTGAAGAAAAGAACATCTCAGAGACGAGAACTATTGGTTGTTGCTGATGAGATTTCTATGTCACTCTTTGAATATATGATTAGGGGAGAATGTTTTTGCATCAGGGAATACTGTATCTACTTCTTTGACTGTGAAGATATTCCTATTTAGTCTAGCTGGGAATGCCAAAAGACATAGGAAAAAGCTGACTGCATTTGATACTGAAGGTCTCTATTCAGTCTAATTCATAGATTTATGTTGATAAGGAATGAATAAACATCAGAAAGCCATGATTAAACATATTATAACTTATAAATCCATCAAATATTGCACTTTTGTTTCTCTGAAGGGTTTGATTTAAATCGCAGTTCACAGTGCATATTTTTTTCAAGCAACCTATTTTTTTTATTTTTAGATTTATCTACTTACTTGGAAGTCAGATACACAGAGAGAGACAGGGTGAGAAATATTTTCCATTCACTGGTTCACTTCTCTGATAGCTGCAATGGCTGGCACTGGGCCAGGACAAAGCCAGATACCTACAACTCTATTATCATCTCCCAGGTGGGTTCAGGGGCCCAAGTTCTTGGGTCATCTTCTGTTGCTTTCCCAGAAGCGTTTTAACAGTGAGGTGGATTGGAAATAAAGCACCGGGAATTCAAACTGGCACGCTTATGGGATGCCAACTTTGCAGGTGGCTGCTTCACCTGCTGCACTGCAATACTGGCCCCTACATATCTCTCACTAAGTAGTAATTTTATTTTTCAAATTATAAAATATGGTTTTATATCTTAAGGATACGGTGACCAGTGTCCTGCAACTAGAAACTATTCTTACAGAGAAGTCCTGAAATAAGACATTGGTTCAGATTCTTACAGAACTCATAGGGTTAGACTGGAACCAACAAAAGCCAATTTATTTACCAATTTTGGTATGCCTTACTATGCTTCCACTTTGCATTAATATTATTCTTATGACAACTTTGTAACAAGCTGTGTCATTGATAATCAAGAAAATAACCTCAAGATAAACAAAAAAATAAAATGAAGATACTAAAGTTGTAAAAAGAATCTCAAGGGTTGCACTGAGATTCAGATGAGTCATTTATCCAACATCCAGAAAATGCCATGCAATGTTAAGCAGCACATGAGAAGTAAGCTATTTTTTAAATGCTAAAAAAAATGGAATGATATTTCTGCCATCTTAAAGTGAAAAATGTTAAAGATTCCTGGGGTAGGGATGAGAGGGGGAAGTTAAAACAGTAGTCAATAAGAAGGAAAAATAAAACTTCCCTATGGCTCCTTTTAGTTTCCTGATGGCTTGTTTCCAGGAGAAGACATGGAGAGAGAACACCCTTGGTAGTGCATCCTGATGCATAATTTATCAATTCAACAGGGTAACTCAGTCAATGATTTTTATGTTTTTTCCTTTATGCAAGATTGCACTGTACATTTTGCTTAGTCTGTTAAATGGATAGGAAGAACTGAAGGCAAAAATATTCTATTGAATTTTCACTTAGAATCACCAGATGCCCAAGGATTTCAATTAGTTCTGTTTTCATTTTATAGGGCAGCATTTCTGTCTGGAAGTTTTTGTTTTGTTTTGTTTTGTTTTTGTTTTTGTTTTTGTTTTTGTTTTGCTGGAAAGACTTACCCTGTGATTCCTCTGACATTATTATTCAAGTAGGCAACCATGTTGCTTTAAATTATTTTGTTTCTTATTATAGCATTCACTAAAATGAAACAAGGAAGTAATTTTCCCCATTTTATTTGTGTTTGGAAGATGAAAAATAAATGTAAAAAAGAATTTTATACTTGCTATATTTGGATAGAGATTTTTATAACGCTTTTATTTAAAGAATATAAATTCCCAAAATACAGCTTATAGATTACAATGGCTTCCCCCCCATAACTTCCCCCCGACCCGCAACCCTCCCCTTTCCCACTCCCTCTCCCCTTGCTTCACATCAAGATTCATTTTCAATTCTCTTTATATACAGAAAATCAGTTTACTATATATTAAGTAAAGATTTCAACAGTTTGCCCTCACATAGCAACACAAAGTGAAAAATACTGTTGGAGTACTAGTTGTAGTATTAATTCACAATGTATAGCACATTAAGGACAGAGATCCTACATGACATATTTTATTAAATTGATTAATTTTCTATGAAATTTCCAATTTAACACCAAGATTTTTTTTTCATTTTTAATTATCTATATACAGAAGATTGATTCAGTATATATTAAGTAAAGATTTCATCAGTTTGCAACCACACTGAAACACAAAGTGTAAAATACTGTTTCAGTGCTAGTTATAGCATTACTTCACATTGGACAACACATTAAGGACAGATCCCACATGAGACATAAGTACACAGTGACTCCTGAAGTTGATTTAACAATTTGACACTCTTGTTTATGGTGTCAGTAATCTCCCTAGGCTCTAGTCATGAGTTGCCGAGGCTATGGAAGCCTTTAGGGTTCGCTGACTTCAATCTTATTCCGACAGGGTCATAGTCAAAGTGGAGGTTCTCTCCTCCCTTCAGAGAAAGGTACCTCCCTCTTTGATGGCCCCATTTGTTCCACTGGGATCTCACTCATAGAGATCTTTCATTTAGGTCTTCTTTTTTTTCCAGAGTGTCTTGGCTTTCCATGCCTAGAATATTCTCACGGGCTCTTGAGCCAGATCTGAATGCCTTAAGGGCTGATTCTGAGGCCAGAGTGCTATTTAGGACATCTGCCATTCTAGGAGTCTGCTGTGTATCTTCTTCCCATGTTGGATCATTCTCTCCCTTTTTGATCCCATCAGTTAGTATTAGCAGACACTAGTCTTGTTTGTGTCAGACCTTTGACTCTTAGACCTATCAGTGTGATCAATTGTGAGCTGAAATTGATCACTTGGACTAGTGAGATGGCATTGGTACATGCCACCTTGATGGGATTGTATTGGAATACCCTGGCATGTTTCTAACTCCACCATTTGGGGCAGTTCCGATTGAGCATGTCCCAAATTGTACATCTCCTCCCTCTCTTATTCCCACTCTTATATTTCACAGGGATCACTTTTCAGTTAAAATTTAAACACCTAAGAATAATTGTTTGTTAATTACAGAGTTCAACCTATAGTACTAGAATAAAAAAATACTAAAATGGATAAAGTATTACATTGTACATCAACAGTCAGGGCAAGGGCTGATCAAGTCACTGTTTCTCATAGTGTCCATTTCACTTCAATAGCTTTCCCCTTTGGTGCTCAATCAGTTGTCACCGTTCAGGGAGAACATATGATATTTGTCCCTTTGGGACTGGCTTAATTCACTCAGAATGATCTTTTCCAGATTCCTCCATCTTGTTGCAAATGACCGGATTTCATTGTTTTTGACTGCTGTATAGTATTCTATAGAGTACATGTCCCATAATTTCTTTATCCAAATGTATGCTTTGAATTCCCTGTGATCTTTTGCTGTGAGGTTCCCTTCGTTTACCTTCTTTCATGTGGATGGCCGTGTTTCTGTGTTTCTGTGTGTAACACATCTTTAAGCATCTTTTGCAGGGCTGGACAAGTGGCAACAAATTCTTTCAATTTCTGTTTGCAATGAAAGGTCTTTATTTTACCTTCATTCGCAAATGAGAGCTTTGCAGGGTATAATATTCTGGGCTGGCAGTTTTTCTCTCTTAGTACCTGGGCTATGTCTCGCCATTCCCTTCTAGCTTGTAGGGTTTCTGATGAGAAGTCTGCTGTGAGTCTAATTGGAGATCCTCTGAGAGTAATCTGAAGTTTCTCTCTTGCGCATTTTAGGATCTTTTCTTTCTGTTTCACTGTGGTGAGTTTAATTACAATGTGTCGTGATGAGGATCTCTTTTGGTCATGTTTCCTAGGGGTTCTTTGAGCTTCCTGTACTAGGATGTCTCTGTCCTTCTCCAAAACTGGGAAATTTTCTGCTATTATCTCACTAAAAAGGCCTTCTAATCCTTTCTCCCTCTCCATGCCTTCAGGAACTCCTAGAACTCGAATGTAGGGGTTTTTAATAGTATCCTGTAGATTCCCAACCATATTGTTTAGATTCTAATTTCCTCTTCTTTTCTTTGGTTTGACTGTATATTTTCCTGTGCTCTGTCTTCTAAGTCTGATATTCTCTCTTCTGCCTCACCCATTTTGTTTGTAAGGCTCTCTAATGTGTTTTTCATTTGATCTATTGAATTCTTCACTTCATTATGATTTCTCGTCACTATCACAGTTTCATGTTCTACTAGTTGTTTCATTTCAGCTTGATTCCTCCTTAATATTTCATTTTCACGAGAGAGATTTTGAACCTTGTCCATTAGGATTTCTGTAGTTCAAGAATTTGTTTATGAGTACTTCTTAGTGTCCCTATCAATTTTTTGAGATCTGCTTCTTGCATTTCTTCTATCACATCATCTTCGTAATCTTGAATTGGGGTGTCTTTTTCATTTGGGGATGCCATAGTGTCTTCCTTGTTCTTATTAGCTTGGTTTTTGCGTTTGTTGTTTGGCATATTGGTTTCTTCACTGTGGTGTTTTTTTCTTGTTATACTATGACTCTAGATTAAGTGGACTGTCTGCTTTTGATGGAGCCTTAGAGGCTTGAGATGGGTGTGGCCTGAGAGCTCTGTTTGGTTCCTCAGGGTTGAGGGTGTATCAAAGGAGACACTCCCAGGTTAGGCGTGGTAAATCTCTCTCTGTTACTTTTTTTTTTTTTTTTGGTTCAAAAGGGAAGTAATTCCACACAGCTGAATGGAATTGGGGGTGGTTAGCAGGCGAATGATATACCCACAGGAGCCAGAGATCGGAAGCTCTTTCCCAAGGACCAGAGAGGGAATCTTTGCGGCCCTTTGTGTGGGCTGAGATTCTCCTGTAGTCTCCCACTGGGCTGCCAAGGCTACTGAACTGTAGCGTCTCTGGAGAGTACTCACATGAATTCGTGATTTCCGTGAATTCTCTCCCCCACCGTCTCTTTTTTCACAGTCTCAGTTCATTAGCACCACACATTCATTAGGTTCTAATCTCCTGTTATTTCACCCCTCCCACCAGAGTCAGGTTTTTCTGCTAGGCTCAGGGCCGGTGCCGACCCGAGGTCACCCTGCTTATGACGTATTCCAAAATGGCGCCTGCTCTTTGTCTTGCTCACCTTTGAGAGGTGAGCGGAGCGAGAGAAACTCGTGTCCGTATGGGTCACTTTTTTTTTTCCCTCTCTCTCTCTCTTCTAGTTAGCCTGGTGAACTTTTCCCCACAGGGTTTCAAGGCTTGTTTACTCTAGTCTCCTCTCTCCGCTTCTCTGTCGGTGTCTCGGGCTATTGAGGTTCGGCTCACTTCACGTTCCAGCGCTTGTGTGTTGAATCTGCTGCTGGTGTCCCAAAGAGCGGGCTCCCACGCTCTCCACGCAGGTCCACTGTGGATCACCAGTTCCGGAAGGTTTTCCTCTGCTGTTTCTTCCCCTACTCTTCCTTGAACCTGCAGTATCTCCACTTTTATTAAACTGTCTCTCCCCAGACTATCGGTGTGCTCCCTTCCTATTCCGCCATCTTGCCGCTTGGATAGAGATTTTTAAAAATATAATTAGGAAATACATAAAATACTAGGTAGAATATTCTAAAGCAGTGAACAGCATCAATTTTTGAAGCAAAAAAGTAAATTCTGCAACAATTCATGTCATGTTTTCTAAAAAGAAGGGTAGTCATGTTGAGAGAGTACTATAGAAAAATTCTCCAAAGCAATAAAACAAAGTTTGAATTTTGCTTAAGGAGGGTCTCTCTAGGTACCTTAACTGAATAGACAATGCAGGTAATTAGAAACTGTAGTTTTTTTTGTTTTGTTTTGTTTTGTTTTGCAAGCAATGACTGTAACATGTAATACAGACTGACTTTATTTCATCCAGCTCTTATTAGTCTGTCTGTGAGAATGGACATGAACTAAAATTTATTGTAGATTATTAATTTATTCAAGAGATCCTACAGTTTTATTATTTAACGAAATTTTCATAATCTCACAGTTGAAATAAATGATGAAATGAAAGCAAAAAGTGGCTTTTTGTGGGAGGATGGTAGCAGTGATCTTTTTGGCCAATGTTCAAAGGAAGAGATGGGATAACGTAGGAAGATACTGCAAAAATTTCATGGAAAATGTTATTAAAAGGTTATAGGGCCGGTGCTGTGGAGTAGTGGGTGAAGCCGCTGCCTGTAGTGACCGCATCCCATATGGGCGCCATTTGGAGTCCCTGCTGATCCACCTCCGATCAGCTCTCTGCTATGGCCTGGGAAAGCAGTGGAAGATGGCCCAAGTCCTTAGGTCCCTGCACCCTCGTGGGAAGACCTGAAAGAAGCTTCTGGCTCCTGGCTTCGGACTGGCGCAACTCCAGCCTTTGCGGCCAAGTGGGGAGTGAACCAGCGGATTCAAGGCCTCTCTCTCTCTCTGCCTTTCCTTCACTCTCTGAGTAACTTTGACTTTAACATAAATAAAGAAATATTTTTTAAAAAAAGATTATGCATGGATTTTCATATTTTTTCAATTAAATAAATGTATTTTAATTTTATTTTTCTTTAACTTCTTGAAATATCCTTGAGGAGTCTTCATAGTTTTTACTTAGACATATACTCTTCTAAATCATTTTTAATTTATTTTTTAATTTTTAATTTTAATTAATTTTAACAGATCCAATATAATTTGCAGATACAAGTCTAAGAACATAATGCTATTCCATTCCTTCCTCCCCTCTACCTTCCTCCAACCCTCTTTCCCTCTTCCTTTCTGTCTTTTAGTTTTTGAGTTAACATATTTTAATTATTTGGTTCAGTAAAAAGGTTTAATAGAAATTTATATTAACATGTTTTTTTCAAAGATTTGTTAATTTTTTTTGAAAGGTGGAGTTACAGAGAGAGAGAGGGAGAGAGAGAGAGAGAGAGATTATCTTCCATCTGTTGGTTCACTCACTCCCTAAATGGCTGCAATGGCCAGGGTGGGGACAAGAATCTTTTGGATCTCGTACATAGGAGCAGGGGCCCAACCATGTGGGTCATCTTCTGCTGCTTTGCCAGGTACATTAGCGGGGAGCTGGATGGGAAGTAGAGCAGCTGGATCTAAATACAGTGTCCATATGAGATGGCGCCGTTACAGGCAGAAGCTTTACCTGCAATGCTACAGCACTGGGCCCTGTATTTTATCATATATTAACAAAGACAGGCATTTATAATTTCCTATATCAGTGCCATTTGACACTACAAATTTAAGACATTGGAAGTACAATTCTAAGTATTATAGGATAAAACACCACTAATTAATTATAAAATATATAGGTCCAGTACTTTCAAAGATTCTAGAATAACAGTAAAAAAGGAATTTTTTATTCAGTACGTTTTAAGATGAGTATGTTTATGAATTTCAGATAAACATAAAGAAAGAGTAACCTAGAGAGTTAAGAAACTAGGAAGGTTGTAACCAAAGCAGCTTCCATTGTTTCAGGTTCCCTACACCCACTTGACATACACTTCCAATGCCCTTTAGTTCCAGGTCCAGAATGGCAGTACTCAACAGATTCGCAATCTTCTTACAGAACACATCTGCTAAAACAAGATAACAGCATCGGGGGAAAAAAAAAAACTGCCTTAGTTTGATCCAGCCTAATGTGAAAATCTTTAAACTCAACATTCCTAATGTTATCAACTATAGTACAAACTGCGAGTTGCTTCTGGTTTCCAATCCAGTGGAATTCCTGACTTACATGGCTTCAAAGGAAATAGAGTTCCTGAAAACCATGTTCCTGGAAGTGTTTGCCATTTACATTCAACCTGGTTCTTTTGCTTGACAAGGGAAAGGCAGGAAGGTCATCCATTAAGCTGTGATGGATAGGTCCTTGGGGAACCTGGTGATTCAAGAATACCTGTATTAAGTGGAGTGCTCAGGAGAGGAAAGCAAATAATTGGGGTTGTGGTAGAAACTCTTCCAGCCAACTACCTTTAGGGCCTGCTGCACTGTCCTAATGGTTAAAGGAAGATCTGAGCTGGTGCTACAGAAGGAGATACTGAAGAATGGAGTGCAAAGCATCCTTTTGGAAGAAAGACATGATTTGCCAAAGGGCTACAATCAGAAGTTGCCTAGAAAGAATATCTAAAAATACAAAAAAAAAAAAAATTAAAATAAACCCAAATTGGAAAGAGCAACTAGCAATTATGCATCATGTAAAGCCTCTTTTGAAGAACTTTGTGTCCATTTATTTTATTTATTTGAAAAGTGGTAAAACAGAGAATGAGCCAGATAGACAAAATGACAATATCTCACATGATGATTCACTTCCCAAATGTCTGCAAGAGCAGTGACTGGTGTTTTCACACAGGTGGAGGGACCCAAGTGCTTGAGTGATACCTGCATCCTCCCAGGGTATGCATTAGCAGGAAGCTGGAATTGAGAGCAGAGCTGGGACCTGAATCCAGACACTCTGATATGACATATGGATGTTCCAAGTGCCATTCTAACTGCTATTCCCATTAGATACACCTGTTATCCAGCCCTGTGACTCCCAAACCACAAGAAATGCTTTTTGAACTCTGGGGGTCTGTCTCCCACATAACTTGATATAAGGAATCAGTATTTTCTTTTTCTCTTTTTCTTCCTTCATGGAAGCTCATTTTATTAGCATCATTCTCCAGTAAAATCCTCCTCTCCTCCGTCTCTTTGGGACCCACTCTTTTGTTAGGTAAGTCTTACCACCTTTTCCTCTATATTTTCTTGGCTATTCTTAGCCTTTAAATTTCCCCTTGTTACATATAGTTTCAAATCAACTGGTCTAGTACTGTGAAAATTCTGTTGATATTATAAATGGAAGTTTATAATTTCCCAGGTTAATTTTTGATTTAGAATCTCATTTTTCAGAAATGACATTCAAAAAACATTAATATGATTTTCCAATTATTAAAATACTTTATGTATTTCAGTTTAATATTATACTTTCTTCATAAATATCCCTTGATTCCTGTGTTATTTGTGGTTTTAAGCTTATGTGAGAAATTTTTGCATTTATTTTAAAATTTATATTTTAATTTATAGTTTTATTATTTATATTTAATTATAATTAGTCATTTTAAATTTGAATATATGTTTTATGCTAAGCAATATGACTGTTGACTATTTTACTTCTAGCGATTTATAGATTTTCCAATATAAGCCATAATATCTTTATTCTTTCCTAAAGCTTACATCATGCATTTATTTTCCTAGATAATTTTGAAATCGACCAGAAGCTACCATTCATGTCCAACCTCACCATATTCACATAGCCTACAAAGTTAAATGGAAATGTTGACTCTGATTCTATTCGAAATATATTAAAATCACCACCTATAAAGGTGATGCCACTTTTGACTTGCTCATTTGTATATTTGATTCATTTCCATTGTACATTTAAGCATTTTTTAAAAATCTGTGTTGCTAAGAATTTTCTTTTTGATCACAAAGGAGTTTTCTGAGATGTGTTTTTTTTCTGAATTTTTAAAAATAAGATTATTTTTCCCTGAAATTGGATTTTTAAACTTGGAATGAAAACTGTAATGAGTTAATTTACTTTGCATACTTGCAAGAAAAGTTCACTGATGAACTGGTACATAAATATGTTGGTGAATATGAGTGAAATAATATAAAAATAATTATGCATGAAGAAATAAGTTTAGGACACATGGCTTCATAAAATCTTATATTCTATATGATCCTTTCACAGGCATTATTCTTCCTCCTTTTGCATTAAAATATATTTTACATAGTAAAATTCAAATGTATAAAGTCATTCCATTATAATTGAGATTCTACTTTTACTCAAGCACTTGGGATTGGTGTAGAGATTTTGGATTCTGAACTTAGATATTATATATTAGCAATTTAGATAATTTTTCTTAATGTTCCAAAGGGTATGAAGCAGTTCTTTTCCTCCATATGAATATCAAGGGAATTAAGTTTCCAACAAATTATATATATGCAATGGAGAGTCTTTGAATACAGTTTTATTGTAATTCATGAAATGTGTTCTCAGTAAACATTGACTCAGTCCTCTGAATGCAACAGTATATCCCAGGGACATATGACCAAGTCAACCAACATTGCTACCCACACATTATCTAAAATATAAAGGCATCATACAATTTTCAGAGAAAATTTTAAAATTGTATTTATTTACATGAATGTCAACTTGTTAACTGCAATGTAATTTCTTTATCAATACATTCTGGTTGAAACCTTCTGAGCATACAGTACAGAATATTGCATGTTGTGGATGCTCAACAAATCTTTGTTGAATATTTGAAATCTTCTATCCCTTGTCCTCATTAAAAATTAACATTCACATTAATTGAGATTCTGCTTAGAAAAAATAGCCTTCAGGAAAGAACTTGAAATACATGAAAATTATTTACATTAGAAAAGAGAAAACTTGGGGGCTGGCGCTGTGGTACAGCGGGTTAAAGCCCTAGCCTGAGGCGTCGGCATCCCATATGGGCTCCAGTTCTAGTCCTGGCTGCTCCTCTTCAGATCCAGCTCTCTGCTGTGTCCTGGGAAAGCAGTGGAAGATGGCCCAAGTTGTTGGGCCCCTGAGCCTGTGTGGGAGGCCTGAAGGAAACTCCTGGCTCCTGGCCTCAGATAGGCACAACTCCAGACATTGCAGTCAGTTGGGGAGTGGATGAAGGACATCTCTCTCTGCCTTTTCTCTCTCTGTGTAACTTTGACTTTCAAATAAATAAATAAAAATCTTCAAAAAAAAAAAAGAGAGAGAAACTGAAATTGGTGTAATGTATGTAGCGATTTTCATTTACAGGAAGACATACATTAAACTTCAATGTGTGAGGTTATTTTTACAAAGAGAAATACTAAACTGAAAGATTAAATGAGCAGCTGGTGCCATGGCTCACTTGGTTAATCCTCTGCCTGCAGCATGGGTGCCAGGTTCTAGTTCTGGTTGCTCCTCTTCTGGTCCAGCTCTCTTGCTGTGGCCCAGGAGGGCAGTGGAGGATCTCCCAAGTGCTTGGGCCCCTGCATCCCATGGGAGACCAGGAAGAAGTGCCTGGCTCCTGGCTTCGGACCTGCACAGCGCCAGCCTTTGTGGCCATTTGGGGAGTGAACCAGCAGAAGGAAGACTTTTCTCTCTGTCTCTCTTTTTCACTGTCTAACTCTACCTGTCAAATAAAAAAATAAATAAAAATAAAAAAACATGGTTAAGTGATGACCAATGTGATTACTAATTAAATTTTCTGTTTTGTCCTCTCCCCTCTTAGGTGTTTGTTTTTGTGGTAGAGAATAAGATTGATATTGCAGCCCTGGTTATTATCATCAAAGAAGCCAATGTGACCAGGAAAATGTCTATTAATACATTTTTGCATATCGAATATTACTTAAAAAATAAACAAACAAAAGTGTAAGCTGACTCGGCCCCAATACCTAAAGAATTACTCGGATTCCTAACTTTTAAACTTGGACTTTTCAGTGTTCATACAGAATGCCTGAACTGGCTCACCAAAAATCACCTCTGCTACTGTAGCCAGGAAATAGTTAGAATTTTACAAAGAAAATAATAAACAGAACTTTGTGATAAAAGTTGGAGTAGAGCATCCTCCTTCACACTGTCAGATCTATGACAGTTCAAAAGGAAAGTAAGAAAATGCAGAGAGAGAAAGTGATACATACACATGTGGGTGCATGCTTGCACACACACACACACACACACACACACACACACATTTTCCTTTCCCTACCCTGAGTAATACAACAACAAAAAAATCAGAGTGACAGGTGGCTGTTCATTAACTGAGAATGGTAAATATTTTCAAGACTCCAGAATCCAAAATAAAAAGATATAAGTAACATACCAAAAGGAATAATGCCTAATAAAACATAAGTATTTTGATATTACTATATATATATATATGGATATGCACTGAAATTATTTTATACCCTTCCTATAATGTATAGATTAGAATAACAATTAATTATCAGGTGAACAGTGTTGGCTCTCTTTCTTAACAAAAAATAAATTTAAACCATGATTTTATAGCACATGTACAGTTAAGAATGAAGAATAAATCCAAAATAAAAATGGAGTAGAAGAGATCATTTTAGAAGGGGGGAAAGAAATGAAAAATCTATACTGCATATGATTTAAAAAAATCAAATATCCATATGGGAGAACAACCCAGAAAAAATAAAATAACTAGTAGAAAATACCCAAAAACATAAGATAAAAGCCAATGTAATAACATTTTGTTATATCAGCAAATAACATAAAATCAAAAATAAAATCTTAATCAGAAAATCAGTGAAAGCTCTGAGAAAGATATATAGGACAGAAGGGGTTTTTAGTTCAAATGTACAATGTGTATGAAAAGATGTTCAACCAATTTGATATCAGAAAACAGCTAATCAATAATAGATAAATTCAGGTGATAGTATTTGGAAATAAATTAAGGATATTACTATGCAATTCAGATGAATGTGGTGAAAATAAACATATACATAACTGATAAAAGTGCCTTTCGCAGCAACATTTTGCAAAAATAATCTGACAGAAACTAAAATTGAAATATGAATTTCATTAAGATTAAAAATCTCACATTTTAATAAAACATGAAAGTAAAAGCCACCGCATATAAAGATAGATATTAAAGATGTTTTCTGTAGAATTCTGAGGCTGGCATTGTGATGCAGTGGATTAAGCCACTTTTTGCTATGTTGCATCCCATATGGGTTCAATTTCTCGCTACTCTGTTACTGATCCAGGTTCCTGCTAATGCTCCTGGAAGCCAGCAGAAGATTGGACAAATACTTGGGACCTTGAAAACAACAAGGGAGATCAGGATGCAGTTTCTTGCTCCTGACTTAGGCCTGTCCCTAGCTTGGCTGTTGTGGCCAGTTGGGGAGTGACGAAGCTGCTGGAGATCTCTCCTCTCTCTGTCTCTGTTTTTGTATCTTTCTCTCTCTCTCTCTCTGCTACTCTACTTTTGAATATAAGTAAATAAATGTTTATTTTTTAAAATTAAACATTGAAAAAGCATTCTAATGCCATAAATAGTAGAAAAGCAAAATAAATCAGCATGTTTATAAACATGTGGCACTACACAGACATTAAAGAATAAATTGGATATATACACATAGATGCATAATGATCTTTAATGAAAGCAAATTGCAGAATAATATCTATAATGGATGACATTGTTGTAAATCATTTTTATGCATATATATGTTTTCATAAAAATAGAAGATAATTTGGAAATTTACACAATGTAGAGTTAGTATTTTCTACTTGTGAGTTGGGAAATTGGAATGGAGAGGACAGGATGAGTGTTATGATTTATTTTGTATTTATTTTTTCTATTTATTTTATTGGATATTTTATGCTTTGGTAGTTTGAAAGGATAATTCAATACAATATAATTGCTTATTTTTAATGAACTATGAATAAAACTCTTATAAGTGTTATAGGACACATGGCTCAGTTTCTTGTGGAAAAGCAAGAAAAAATTTCTCTCTCCTTTTCAAGATTAATTCACTATCACTCCAATTGCTAATATGAAGCTTTACCAAGGTTTCTGAAATCTCCAAAATTGCTAGGAAACCTTCAGAGGCAAGTAATGCTTCCTTTAAGGGCATTTTAGCTATTTGGATTAGAGTTAGCAGATTGTAGCTGTTGGAACATTGTGATCTAGTCTGAGTGATAAAGTGAAGTACTATAGTTCATGGCAATAAATGCCAACTACAATGACTTTATCAGTCAACTAATATTAAGAACATATTTGAGGGCACAGTATCATTTCTCAGTACTTGACATCCTGCACAAAATATTTCCTAATGTTTATTAGCACCATATCACTTGATAAAAGAGGGTGGCTTTGTTCAAAACTATTTTTATCCAGGACTGTAACATACTGCTCTCTTTGACAATGTTGATGTCAGATATTTCTGTAACTATGAACAATTAAATTGAGTTGTGTGCATTTACTGACTAGTCCATATGTTCTTGTGACCTTATAATACAGCATGAGGCATCTGCATTAAGACACTTCATTTTATTCTTTCCACAATAGAAACAAAATGCTAGAATATCTTCAATAATCAAACAAAATTGAAATTCTATAAAACTGACCATTCCAAATAACTGTTAGTAGCAACTACATAGACATTGGTAATTAAACTATGAGATTGTTAATTAGCAACAGATAATATGTACAATTCTCTATTAAGTTCAAATAAATACCACAGGACACAAATATCAAATACTTTGAAAAAATGTATTAAATCTGTACCCTTATGTTAGGTGTTTGCTTTGTGATACAGCAGATAAAGCCCCAGCCCCTGATGCAGACATCCCTCATTGGAGTGCTGGGTAGAGCCCAGTGTCCTGATAATATGCCTGGGAGGCAATGGAGGATGGCTCATGGCTTTAGGCTCACTGACTCCTGGATGCTGCAGCAATGTAGGGAGCAGAACAGAGGATGAAAGTTCTCCCCCTCCTTTTTATTTTGGTTCAATTGTAATGAAATATAAATGATAGACAAAGAACTAGAAACACTTAATGTGTATAATTGGGTGACTCTGCATATGTATACATCCATGATATCATTACCGTAATCAAGGTAAAGATTTCTTATGCCTTCACTCTTCCAACCCTCTTTTGGTAAGAACACATATAACATGAGATCTGGGGCCAGCAATGTGGAAAAAGCGAGTAAAAACCTCCACCTGATATCCTGATTTGAGAACTGGTTTGAGTCATGGGTGCTCTACTTCTGTTCCAGCTTCTTGGCAATGCTTCCCGGAAAACAGTGGAAGATGATCCAAATCCTTTAGCCGTACACCCATGTGGGAGACTTGGATGGAGTTCCAAGTTTCTGGTTTTGGCCTGGCCCAGTCTGAACCATTGCAACTATTTGAGATGTGGTGGGTGGAAGTGCTCTCTTTCTCTGTCTCTGTGTGTGTATATGTCTCCCCCTCTCGCTGTAATGCTGACTTCAAATACATAAATAAATCTTTAAAAAAAAAACAAACATGAAATCTCCCCTTTCAACAAATTTTGAAGTGCATAACACCATGTTGTTAACTGTAGGATCTATGCTGTGTAGTAGATGTCTACAGTGTATTCACCTGGCATTCCTGATGTTCTATACTCACTGAAAAACAGCTCCTGACTCACCCCTCCTAATACCTGGCAACCACTGTTGTGTTCTTTGTTTCTATGAGTTCCAATATTACTAGAGATGTGTCATAGAGCTAAAATCACTCATTATTTGTGTCTGGCTTATTTTGTTTAGTGTAATGACCTCCAGGTTCATCAGTGCTGGTGAAATGAGCAGTATTTTCTTCAGTTTTTAAATGCTGAATAATATTTCATCAGATGTATATGCTAGATTTTATTTAACAATTCAGTTTGCTATATTGTTGTGTTTTACTATCAGTGTTTACAAAAAGCAATCTCAAATTCCCATTAGTAGTTGGCATTGTTAATCTGTTGATTTTAATCTACTTTTGTGACAGAGTTAAAATTTTACCCCATGATTTTAATGAATGGCGAGTCCAAGGCAACTTCGGCTGGCTGACAAGGTCACAGCAGAAGGTGTGTCTCAGCAAGGCATGAGAAAGACAGCTGAGGTACTCTTGGTGGTTTTAGGTTTGTTGGGAGATACAATCTGCATAAGAAAGCCAGAGCTTCCTGGTAGTCCTGCTAATGATAGCTGTATTCCTAATTTTAGGGAAGAACGCTTATTCTTATAATCCCCAAAATGTCCATTGCTTTGTAGAATTTTAATCAAGCAGTATGTTAGTGTAGGAGAAAGGGTTAATGGTTTATGCAAGATTGAGCTGTTTGTGAAAAAGAATTAACAGGCTCCTTGATATATACTTCCCACTAGAATAAAAATAAATGTTAATAAAGCTTTAATTCACTATATGCTACAAATACTACATGGTTAGGATGTCAAAACTGTAGAGCAGATCTAAGTAAACCCTTAAGTAAGTACAATAAAAAATTAAAGAATTACAGAAAGAACTGTAAAGAGGGGATACATTTTAAAAAAGAGCCTGCTTTGAACTTGGGCTTATAGAAAAGATTAGATTAGAAAGCTACTATTCTAGCTTGTGTAGTCAATTTCTGCATAGCTCAACAGTACTCTTGGCCTTAGCTTGTGTGGGCAGCCCATTAGCTCCCATCTGTCTGTGATTGTAACCCATGCTCTGAATATGCCCTTGAAAATCAAAGAAATTGTAATTAGGAAAAAATGGACAATAAGCATATTATTATGAGAAAAAAGAGTCATTATGTGGCTTATGATATAAAAATAAAGTCTGGTGCTCGAGAG
The DNA here is from genome assembly GCA_949820135.1 of Sylvilagus floridanus. Taxonomy (NCBI): domain Eukaryota; kingdom Metazoa; phylum Chordata; class Mammalia; order Lagomorpha; family Leporidae; genus Sylvilagus; species Sylvilagus floridanus. The sequence continues at coordinate 78,037,470 of OX463230.1, forward strand.
CCAGAGGCATGCCATCAGCCTTGCTGTGAGTGTCTCTCATTTCTTCAAGCGCCAACACCTCTCACACTTTGGGGCCCCTGGACTGGCTGGGGCTGGTTTCCAGCGAATGAAATTAATTATTTTTTATCAAACTATCACATTTTATATGCTTTCTATTGTATACTTTTTAATTAAGACTTATTTATTTATTTCTTACTTGAAAGGCAGAGTTACAGAGAGAGGAGATCGAGAGAGACAGAGAGAGAGATCTTCCATCTGCTGGTTCACTCCTCAAATGGCTCACAAGGGCTGAGGCTGGGCCAGGCCGAAGTCAGGACCCAGGAAATTCCTCAAGGTCTCCCACGTGGGTGCAGGGACCCAAGCACTTGTGCCATTTTCTACTGTTTTCCCAGGCTCATTAGCAGAGAGCTGGGTTGGAAGTGGAGCAGCCAGAACTCTAACCAGTGCACAAATGGGATACCAGCATCACAGGTGGAGTCTTAACCAGCTATGCCACAATGCCAATCTTTCCATTCTACACTTGTATTCCTGTTTCCTTGGTTAGTTGTATACACTCTATATCCCATAGAGAAGGCACTATTTAACTTATATACTGTTCCGTTATTTGCATTTGCTTCTTTTCATGTTGTGAAATATGCTCAAGTAATGAAAAGAGTTCACATAGAGTAAAAGCCATGTGCAGTGCACAAGAGTGCATATAAACGAATACTTTTTATTGGCATATCTTACATTTAAGAATGACACTTCAAATACAGAGGCCCATAGTCAGTCAACAAAGTCATTAGTTTCCCTATTCAGGTTTGAATGAAAAAAAAAAAAAAGTAAAGTCCTAAAAATTACACCCTTATTAATCTCCCTGAAGACTGTTTCTACTTTTAAGATTGGACTAGAATTTATTTTGTTTTGCTTTGAAGATACACAAATTGATATAGTAATTAATATTTTATATTTACTGAATCTCTATAGCTGAAAGTCCAAAATTATTCTGACAGTCTATTATATATCCAGTTTTCTAGCTTGAAGATATATGCATTTAAGCTTAATCAATTTACAAATGCATTTCTGAGTCTACAAAAATAAAACACAGCCTCTAGTCATTGTTCCTCAAAGAAGGAAACCCTCAGGGCAAGCTGTCAGTTTACATTATGGTTTAAAAAAATAGTTCAGATGTATTGGCCTCCAAGTAATAAGTACATAAGAAACTGTAATACACACCCATATCACAAAATTATCTTATTTATATAAATAGCAGAGAGAGAATTACCTGAGGGGATGTGCAGTACAATGGAAGCAAAAATTGCTAAATTTTAAATTGGGTCTCACAATAGTTTGCAGAGAAGATATCACGCTCAAGAGGGTAATAAACTGATTTTAATGGAAGTCAGTAATTTTTTTGCTGTATGTTGAACCCTCTAATTCTTGTTTATGTTGATGTAATTGCTATGATCAAAGTGGGGAAAAGAGATTGAACCACATTTTCAGAATATCAGAAGTTTCTGAACTTAGAGTGATATTTTATTAACTATAAATAAGAAATTGATTTAACTGGCTACTAAATCACTTTTTTGAAATTTGCATAATAAAATATGCTTTACACTAATATAATAGAGAGAGAGAGAGAGAGAGAGAGAGAGAGAGAGGGAGCAAGCAAACTATTTAAAAGTCTGATTACCACTGAGAGGTCTTTTCTTTATTCTTTCCTGGTTTTCTTATTTATAACTAAGACTCATTTAAAAGTATTTGATACGATGTTATTGAACCAAAACCATGGCTCCAAAAATGAGATTTCATAGATGAAAAGCAGAATGGGAAATATGAAAATAGTATATCAACAACTTTTTCAGTGTTCTAGTCAAGAACTCTCATTGAGTGTGAATTTCAGTATAAAAATTAGACAAAGACCAGAGTAATGGCAGACTCCAGGAAATAATGGTATTCACATAAGAAGTCAAACAACTATCTCTACAACTGGAATCATAGTGCATCTTTTAGAAAATCCTCCATTTCAGAACACAAAATCTTCTGGTGTTTCAAGAATCCTAGGATAATATGTCCTGAAGATTATATGAGAAAAAATTTTAGGTTCTTATGTCTAGTGTTTATGTAACAATCATGAAGCTCTTTGCCTCAAGTCACAAATCATGGAATTAAATAAGACAACGTATATAATGAGTACAAGAAAAATCAACATTAACAATCACTTAAAAAGACTTTAATAAATCACTCTGCCTTTGAAAGTACAAGTAATTGATAATGCCCAAGGACATGTCTTAGAGTAACATAATTCATTAAACTTAATTTGACGTTGTTGACATGTAAAATTATTTAGATATGTAAATGAATTTTTTAAGATTTATTTATTTTATTTGGGAAGCAGAGTTATAGAGAGGCAGAGAGAGACAGAGAGAGAGAGAGAGGTCTTCCATCCCCTGGTTCATTCCCCAGATGGCCACAATGGCTGGAGCCAGGTGTGAGGAGATGCTTCTGGGTTTCCCATGTGGATGCAGGGCCCCAAGGACTTAGGCTATCTTCTGTTGCTTTCCCAGGCCATAGCAGAGAGCTGGATCAGAAGTGGGGAAGCCAGGACTCAAACTGGTATACCTCTGGGACACCGACATCACAGGCTACACTGCAGCACTGGCCCATCAGATGCTTTTTGATACAGGTGCTGCAGGTGGCAGCTTTATCAGCTACACTACAATGCTGGCCCCATGTAAACGATTTTTGCAGAGAGATACATGAAATGATTTAAATATGGGTTTACATAAATTTAAATATGGGTTATAGGCCGGCCCCGTGGCTCACTTGGCTAATGCTCTGCCAGCGGCACCACCACCCCAGATTCTAGTCCCAATTGGGGCAACGGGTACTAGTCCCGGTTGCTCCTCTTCCAGTCCATCTCTCTGCTGTGGCCTGGGAGGGCAGTGGAGGATGGCCTAAGTGCTTGGGTCCCTGCACCTGCATGGGAGACCAGGAGGAAGTACCCAGCTCCTGGCTTTGGATGGGCGCAGCGCCAGCCATAGTGGCCATTAGGGGAGTGAATCAATGGAAGAAAGACCTTTCTCTCTGTATCTCTCTCACTGTCTATAACTCTCTCTCTGTCTCTCTCTCTCACTGTCTAACTCTGCCTGGCCAATATATATATATATATATATATGGGTTATAGTTTTTCTGTAATAAATAAATAAGACTTTATGACCCAAATTAAATGGAAAACAATGTTTCTCAAACTATAATTCAGTAGTGAACCATTAACCAAAAATATCAGATATTGAACCATATATGTGATTGAAGAGATCAATAGACTATAAGTCAAGATAAAATTTAATCTCCAAATAAGCCTTCAAGAGTGCCTGAAATGTTTTTAGTGAATACAAGATTTTAAAGAATAAATAGTATCTACTCACTTAAATAATTGAAACGCATTGAGAAAATGGAAAACATGTATCAGTGCATTTTATGAAATAATCACAATCTCAGTTACGGTGGAGAACAGGAAAGAGCAAATCACACACATTGTTGTTCATCTGTAGAGGCTGAGGAGGCAACACTTAGGAGATAGATGCACTTGCCTATCTCTTAGAATTCTTGGGAGGGTGCCTGAGGTTATGGTTTTGAGGGATGTGGGAGTACGAGTGGAGAGAGCGGGTAGTTTGGAAGTGATGGTTGTGATGTTTGTAGAAAAAAAATTGTAAGCACTAAAGGGATGTAGTGAGGTACTGAATATGTTTTGAAGATAATGCCAAATTTAATTTCTTGACTATGAATATCTTATCAAATCTCTTTCATGATTTTTAGAATGAAATCTAATTGTCTTAAGTAAGAGCTAAACATGATGAGACTTAACTTATGGCTGAGACTTACCTCCTCTTCTCCTGGACTAGTGCCCAGACTCCAACACTTACTTTTTCACTTTGCAGGTTACAGCCTTAAATCTCCCCCACCCTGGAGTCCTTGGCAAAACATCTCTCAAATGATTCTTCTCAGTTCGTCCCTTAGCTGTTTTTGTAGCTATTAAGTCAACTTCTAGGTCTCAGCTTAATTGTTTTTTATTAAAAAATTTCATCAGCACCACATTAAATTATACTTCAGTATAATTTATTAAATAAATATAATAAATTTAAATATGGGTTATTTAATTTAATAAATATATTCATTAAATTATACTCCAGTACCACATTAAATTACACTTCACATTTACTTTCTTCATCTTCCACTGAAAACATTCTTCACTCTAACATATTATTTATTTTATTTGTAGAACTTCAAATTTTGGAGCCATTGTTTATAGATTTGATTTCTTATTTCATTTCATCTGTCCCATAAAATCTCAGTAAGTTTCATGAAGGCAGAAACTTAGTCTCAATTAACTTAATTTCTATTTTGTTTTCGTCACTTGCTAAGGGACATGGTATGGAAACTGTACTCAGAAGACATGTAAATCAATGAATGACTATAGACAAATTTGAATATCTATTCCTAAAAATACTTACTCAGTAGAAGGTAAATAAAATTATTTTAAGTGTAACAAATCTTTATCTTAATATCATACTTATTTGTAAATGATTGGAAATATACCAGACAATGCCAGGGTCTGACAATCTGCCCTTCTATTGAGTATCTTTGATTTTCTACTTGTACTTCTCTGTACCATTTGAAGTCAGCCCAAAAGAACTACAGCAAGGATTCCTTTATACACAGGACTTTGTATTATCCAAAGATTAATGCCAAAAAAAGTTCTAGAAGGAGGAAAGTTAAGTTTGGGTATAACCACCTCCCTTACATCCCTCCATTAAGGGTTGCTACTAGCCAATTGCTTTCTCAGTGAAAATCTCTTTTTGGAGGTCCTTGGATCATCTCTCTCCTTTGTAATTTTAGCAGTGAGTTTGGTTAGTGAGCCATTTTCACTATACCTGGTACTTCATTATATTTTTACCCATTCTTTACCCTTATATGTTTAAATAGTCTCTGAAATGATCTTTGCAAAATTTTCAATTTGAGTGTGCCAGGTTTCTTCTGTGTGACAGTACCCTATTTTTGAAAAAGACATTAAAAGTATTAAATCTTGCATTTTGTGTAACCACTTGAGAATAAAAATAAAAACAACATTATAAGGGAGTGGCAGAAATATTCACTAAACATTATTAAATAAAAATTTATAGTTGGCCAGCCCCATGGCTCAATAGGCTAATCCTCCGCCTGTGGTCCCGGCACCCAGGGTTCTAGTCCCCATTGGGGCGCCAGATTCTGTCCCGGTTGCCCTTCATCCAGGCCAGCTCTCTGCTGTGGCCCGGGAGTGCAGTGGAGGATGGCCCAAGTTCTTGGGCCCTGCACCTGCATGGGAGACCAGGAGAAGCACCTGGCTCCTGGCTTTGGATCAGTGCGGTGCACCGGACGTAGCGTGTAGGCCGCAGCGGTCATTGGAGGGTGAACCAATGGCAAAGGAAGACCTTTCTCTCTGTCTCTCTCTCTCTCACTCTCCACTCTGCCTGTCAAAAAAAAGTGTATAGCTATAATAATATATTGTTAAGCATTTCAGTAATACACACAAAGAAATTAGAGCTTTCTCTATATATTTTGCAATTTCTTTTTTTAATAATGCTTTTATTTAAAGAATATGAATTTCCAAAATACAGTTTATAGATTACAATGGCTTACCCCCCCATAACTTCCCTCCCACCCACAACCCTCCCCTTTCCCACTCCCTCTCCCCTTGCATTCACATCAAGATTCATTTTCAATTCTCTTTATATACAAAAGATCAGTTTAGTATATATTAAGTAAAAATTTCAACAGTTTGCCCTCACATAGCAACACAAAGTGAAAAATACTGTTGGAGTAGTATAGTATTAATTCACAATGTATAGCACATTAAGGACAAAGATCCTACATGATAAGTTCTTCATAGCAAATCTACATTTTGGTCCTATGTGTGCACAATACGAATTCATCCTTACCACTGCTCAACTTGATTTGAGAGCAGTACTTTAATTTTACAGACAAGTTAAGCTTACATGCAGAGATTATGTCATTGAACCTAAGCAGAATTCAAGAAAACTGAGATTTGAACACAGGCAATCAGACTTCAGACACTTTAAGATTTGTTCCTCAGGATTCATGGGGTATTGCTTTCAGGCTTTCTAAAGATATTAAATCCATGATTGTTTAAATATCTTATATAAATAAGGTAAAATTTCATAGAAATAAACTTTAATCTCTAGATTACTTAAAATGTCCAATAAAGCATAAATGCTATGTCAACAGTTGTTAGACTATTGACAAGATAAAGTCTGCACATGTTTGTACATGTGAATTTTTAAAAACATCTTTAAAGTAAAATTGGTCTTCTCGATGGATGAAGAACTCAATATCAAGGATGAGTTATACTGTTTAATTCCTCCATATAGCTCTCTGATACAACTGATGGTGTACAAAAATTAATCAGACAAAAAATATGAGGAAAAATCCTCACAGAATAGGACCTAAAAGATAAACTGATTTAATCCTATCAAGATATGTTACATAATGCTATTAAAAATTACAACAGTTTATCTAGAAGAATTTTTTTGAAAAGATAAATAAATGGATGGCCGGCGTCATGGCTCAATAGGCTAATCCTCCACCTGCGGCGCCAGCACCCAGGGTTCTAGCCCCGGTTGGAGAGCTGGATTCAGTCCCAGTTACCCCTCTTCTAGTCTAGCTCTCTGCTGTGGCCTGGGAGTGCAGTGGAGGATGGCCCAAGTGCTTGGGCCCTGCACCCCATGGGAGACCAGGAAAAAGCACCTGGCACCTGGCTCCTGCCATCGGATGAGCGCGGTGCGCCGGCCGCAGCGCGCCATCCGCGGCAGCCATTGGAGGGTGAACCAACGGCAAAGGAAGACCTTTCTCTCTGTCTCTCTTTCTCGCTGTCCACTCTGCCTGTCAAAAAAAAAAAAAGATAAATAAATGGAAAGATATAGCTTGCTACTAAGAAACATAGCCCTACAAAGAGTTCAAAGATAATCCAAGTCATTAAATAAATTAAGATCAAATAAATTCAGGCTCACTATAGAATATTTTCATTCTAATTTAAGAAATGCTTCTGAAGATAATATAGAGTTAATGAAAAAAGTATACATCAAAGAAGCTAAGAAAAATATACTATCATGAAGCTTGCCAAAAAGTGTGATACATATGGAAAATTAGACTACAAAATATTTAAGCATCTAATGGATAAAGGAAATGTTAAATCTTCACTTTATTTTGAACAGAATGTTCCTGAATCAATAACTCAGCTAAATGAAGACAAATGGGTTCGCATATTTATTTATACCAAACACTAAAAATAATACTGAATGGATATTAGGGTTAAGTATGGAATAACCAAATCAATACATGTGAGAAATACTATTAGATTATTAACATTATTTGTTGGTGGATAGGATTATCTCTGTATGAAGACAAGAAACTACACACACACACATGCAAATGAAAATGCACTATATATGTGTAAAATATTTATGTCAAAACATTCAGTATGATATTCCATAAACATACAATAGTCCATAAAAATTCATAAAATATCAACAAAATATTCCATAAACAATGAAAATACACATGACAGATAAAGGGATAATTTTCACATATATGAATGATCTTTAAAAATTTGAAGACAAGTTCCTCAAAACAAAAGTAGTAAGGGACAAGTATAAAAATTTCAGAAAATTACACTTACGTATCAAATGTCTTGACTAAAAATACTGTACTTGACTAGTAAGCTATTACATTAAAATTAAAATGAAATATTTATCTTATACAAAGTTGGCAAGTAAAAAATAATGATTCTACATCTTTAGCAAGGAGATAATGGGTTGTTCTTTCCAGTTACAGCTGTCTTCATCTCTGGTTTAACTATACTGAAAGTAAAGTATTGAGTAGAAAAATAACAATACTAATGCTACTTATTATGGAGGAAATAACAAAATTTATTTTAATATCCAAACATATGCTTCTTATCATTCACTGGGTTTTATAGTATATCATTTTTCCAGAAAATTCTATTAAATTATCCTAAATAGTAATAAGGCTTGTATTGATAGTATAGTGGGGGTTAACAACTGGCAAAAATAATAACATGTAATTCATATTCTATGTACAAATTTTTCAGGATGCAAAATTTATTTAGTTAATTGTTGATCATATATCTCTTCAACTGTAGTTATCTTGGATGATAAAAACATCACTTTACTTAGTATATTAAATACTTAGTATATTAAAACTAAAAAACTAAAAGAATATTTAACAAGCAGATACACACGGGAGGAAAGAGCCCACAGCTACTGGTTCACACAACCACATGGCTACATTAGCCCAGAGCTATACAGGGCCAAAGCAGGGAGCTCAGACTCACTCCAGGTGTTCTCTATGGGTGACAGGAACCCGTTTACTTCAGTTATCACCATTGCTTCTGTGGGTTTCCATTAGCAGGAATCTAATGGAGCTGGTGTCAGGCATTGGACACGAGCAGACCTCTCAATAACTCTGCTAAACTCTTGTGCCTGGCTTTAGTTTTTGATCCCTTAAAAATGTTAATCTAATATTTTCTTTGTGCCCTGCCTTATAATGGATTTAAACATATTTAAAGAGAACATTCTTCAAAATGTAGTCCTTTAAGCTTGTAGTTTAATGTATAGGAATCACTATGTAGTAGCATGCTTCTACCTAAGGTAATTTTTACATAGTTTAAATACCCATAAACTGTTCACACAACTTTGCCTGTATCTCAACAAGCATAGAGGAACACGGAGAAGCACCAGGAGATGAACAACTGCATTTACTGACTACCTCAAGAGCAACAATACTGCCTGGCATCGTGGCTCCCTTGGCTAATCCTCCGCTCGTGATGCCACCACCCTGGGGTTCTAGTCCCATTTGGGGCGCTGGATTCTGTCCCTGTTTCTCCTCTTCCAGTCCAGCTCTCTGCTGTGGCCCGGGAAGGTAGTGGAGGATGGCCCAAGAGCTTGGGCCCTTCACCCGCATGGGAGACCAGGAGGAAGCACCTGGCTCCTGGCTTCGGGTAAACCAACAGAAAAGGAAGACCTTTCTTTCTGTCTCTCTCTCTCACTGTTTAACTCTGCCTGTCAAAAAAAGAAAAAAAAAAAGCAGTAATACTGCCAGGTGAACTAAGACCTGACAGCTTCCATTCATGACAAGATTATATCAAGATTGTAAGATTTCATTAAGACAATTTTGACAGTGGTGTTAATGACAGGAATTCTTTCATCATCTCTATATTTCATGTTCCAGCCTCATTCTTTTCCAGATATTTTTCTGGATCTTTAGCTTAGAATTTAGGACTGTAAACTAATAAAGTTGTTTCATTAATTTTATCTCATAACTATAAAATACAAAATTTCTGTTTGAACAGTCAACTCACAATTGTTCAAATATTATGTCAAAAATTTGCAACCTGTTCCTCCTCCTCACTTCTAAGCAATATTCTAACAACATTCAGTATCCAAAAAAAAATTACAAGCTTGATTTTCCCTTTAATTATTTTTGTTTTTTTTTTTATTTTTTGACAGGCAGAGTGGACAGTGAAGAGAGAGAGAGACAGAGAGAAAGGTCTTCCTTTGCCGTTGGTTCACCCTCCAATGGCCACCGCGGCCAGCAAGCTTCAGCTGGCGCACTGCGATGATCCGAAATCAGGAGCCAGGTGCTTCCCCCGATCTCCCATGCGGGTGCAGGTCCCAAGGACTTGGGCCATCCTCCACTGCACTCCCGGGCCGCAGCAGAGAGCTGGCCTGGAAGAGGGGCAACCGGGACAGAATCCGGGGACTAGAACCTGGTATGCCGGTGCCGCAGGTGGAGGATTAGCCTATTGAGCTGTGGCACCGGCCTCCCTCTAATTTTAAGAACCTTAATTTCAAACTTCCTAAAATGACTGAATGATAGATTCATAATTAAATAATTTTGTAGAAGTCTTAGTAGGATTGAAAACGCTAGTGATTAATAAGTGAATACCAATAACAAATAAGTTAACAAAATAAGAAAGTACTACATATTGTTATGCCTTTCTTATAATTTCCAGATTTCTGTTTATGAAATTTCAACCACATTTCTGAAGAGTTGTCTTTACTTCTGCCTCCCTTTCTTACAAACACACTTAATGGGTTTCTCCATCCAGGTAAATTTATTTCCCCCTTTAATTAAACAGTACCTGAGAAAGTTAATCAAAAGACACTCTTAAAATTTCTGTTTTATGTGACAAGTTAGTATTGAAGGGTTGAACATTCCTACCCTATTTAAACCCTTTCTTTCTCTGAATTGTGTTACTTCCTCTTTTATTCTGTCTGTACCCTGTCATATTCACAGAATTATTGTCCCTTCTGCAATCTGAGTGCTAGACTTTTAACTCTTTTTCACTTTTAACTCTTTCACTAGGCAGTCTCCACCACACTCAGAACTATAATTTCTGCACGTGAGTCAAAGATTTTCAATTTCACCTCCATTTGAACTTCCTCCTCGAGTTTTAGCTTCATGGGTTCACTGTTCTCTTAATATTATCACTTCAGGCATTTAAAACCTCTTCACACTAACAAGTGAGCAGTTGAATTCATGTTCTTTCTGCTTTTCATCTCCACAGCCAATTCTCTTCCTGTGTTTCTTGTCAAAATGAATGGCACCTACTCTTAAATGAACCAAAAACCAAGAGGTGAGTCTTGACATCTTTTTGTTCATTCCTCCATTTCTTATCTGTAACTTTGTTTTGTTGATTTTATCTTCTAAGTATGTGTTGAATCAATCCAGTTTTCTACCACATCTAATAAACCCATCAGTTTTGCTTTATGTATGCAATATTTTGATGGCTTCCCGGTAATTTCTTTGCTTCTGATTTAGCATCTATCAATATGTTTCTCTCCCTTAGATCTAACACTGGCTTTATAAAGACTTCTCTATTCATCCACAGCTACAGCGTGTGTTCTAGTTGTGCAGGTTGTGTTTTGAACAACCTGATGGGTTTCCTTTACTGGCAAACGATATGTATGGGTATATCAAGAATTTTCCAGAAGATGGCAGTAAAGTGTCTTGAAGAAAAGACCCCTTTTCCTAATTTACCCGTCAAGTTTGGGCTAGTATCAGAATGTTCATCCCTTACTGTCTTGCTTAAAGCCACTCTTCACTTATTTCTAGATTAAACATAACATCCTGAGCACCTATGAGAAGGTCTCTTGCATGGTCTGACCTGGCCTTTTTTCTCATACTTTGTTTTGCAACATACCTGTATTCTCTGGCTCAGCCATCCAACTTTTTTCAATTTCCTGAAGAATTGTGTGCTCTCTTACTTTCTTTCACTTTTTATTTCTATTATTGGAGCGCTCTTTCTTCTGCCTTCACCTGGTTAACTCCTAACCTTCCTTCATCTTAGCTTCATTTTCAATTCTCCAAGAAAATATCTCAGATCTCCAAATAGGTCAAATCCCCTATTAGATACTCTGATACAGATACGAACCTCCCTGTTCATAATATTTGCCACACTTATAATCTCAAAATTTGTTTGCCGTTTTGATTAATATGTGTATTCCTACTAAGTCGCAATATCCATGATTGAAAAATGACCTTGTTCATTGTGCACATTGTTCTATTCTTAATTAGTCCAAACTCTTATTCTAAGCAAGTTGATCCTCAATATTGAGGAAAAAGAAATAAAACTGAAAAAAATAAGGAAGGGTTTTTTTTTTTTCCCCTACAAACTGCTGGTAGCTGGTTCAATAGAGGTGGTTAAAAAATGGCATGGCAAATTATATTAGAAATTTTCTGATAATGTTATTATTCAAAGAATGGCTAATTCTGCTGATATCTGGAAGACAGAAAACATATACAAGCAAATATTTCAATTTAATAGAATTTATAAAGTGATTTTATTATAGAAAATATTCGTCAAATAGGACATTGAAATCTTTAAAATCATACACAACATATTGTGAATGTTTTTGTGAAATTCATTATTAATAATACACTAGGATTAACTACTTAACACATTAAATACTTTCACACATACATACATACACATTTCTAAGAACATTTTTGTAAAAAATTAACACTTTATTTGCTAGAACATTAAAAAATCTAGAAAATTCACCTTCTTTTTTCACAAATTACTTATATCCTAATGATATAACTTAACCTGTCCATGACTTCATTTTTCTTTAATATGATTAATATTGTGTTAAAACAAATGTTAACCAAATAATTTATAATTTACTTTTAGATTTAAACTTAGAAAATAAGAAAGATAGGATGATAAAACTTACCAACCTGATTAATATTATTTCCGTTAGTCAACATTAGGGTGGCATTCAGTATATTGCCTGCATATTCAATAGATAAATAAAATGAGTCTGTTTTCTACTTTGTGATAGAGAGGGTATTGCAGCAATAATTGCTATAAAGACCTTGTTTTTACATAGCTTAGTTTCATGGAAGAGATAAATAAAAAATTGCTAGAGAAGAGTACAAAGGTAAAGTACTACAAATGTAATGGAAGCTATTTCAGTCTTTGAATTTAATAAACAGATGTATTGAAGAAAAGTTAATTTGAGGAAAAGGAGGTAGTAATAAGTAATTCAAAGCACAGCATAATCAGATGTATAGGGTGTGGCAAAAGCAATCCAAAAAGGGAAACTTGTAGCAGAAAAAAAATATATAAGAAGCCTGTATTGAAGAAGAAAGACTTCAAATAAATTCCCCAATTTTAAATCTGAAGGAATTAGAAAAAAGTGGGAAAAGACCTTAAATCCAAATTTAAGGAAGGAAATGATAAAAATCAGTACAGAAATAAAGAAAATAGAAAGCAGAACAACAATAGAAAAACATCAATAAAATTCAGAGTTGGTTTTCCTTTGAACAGACAAAGCAAAATAAATTCATTCTTAACTAGACTAATAAAAAGACTCAATAAAGTCAGAAATTAAAGAGGAAAGATAACAATGGATACCACAGAAATAAAAAGAGACAATATGAACTACTATATGACACCAAATCAGAAAATCTAGAAAAAACTGATAAATTCCTAGAGACATACAACCTACATGACTGAAACAGGAACAAGTGGAAAATCTGAACAATCACAAATAATGAGATTGAAGTAGTAGTCAAAAATATATGCTCAAAATCAGTTGCCTTCAGAAGTAAATTTTATTAAACAATCAAAGAAGAAATAATAGTAATCCTTCTTAAACATTTCAGAACAATTAAAAAGAAAGGAAGCTCATTTTATAATGCCAGCATTCTCCTAATAACAAAGCTATACAATAATACCACAAGAGAAGAAAACCACCAATGAATATGTTTGTTAACATGGATTAAAAAATGCTCTATAAAATATCAGCAAAATAAATTCAGCAGTGCATTAAACAGATCATCCACCAAGCCAGTGTGAGTTTTATCTTTGAGATAACAAGTTTGGTTCTACATATGCAGATCAATCATTGGGATATATTAAATGAACAGAATGAAAGATTAAACTCAACATGATTATCTTAGTGGAAGCAAAAAAAATGCATCTTACAAAGTTCAACATTCATTCATGAAAAAATATCCAAGCAAAACTGTTACAGAAGTAACTTACTAGCATAATAAAAAGCATTTATGAAAACTCACAGCTAACATAATTACTGAGGGAAGCTGAAAGTTTTTTCTCTAATAACTTTTAGACGTAAAGAATGTCCATTCTCACTCACTTCTATTCAACACAATAGTGGAAGTTCTAACTAGACAACTTAGACAAGAAAATGATTTAAGGCATTGGTATATTAGCTAAGAAATTAAATTATCACAGAATACCTGATCTTATATATGGAAAATCCTAACAACTTCATTAAAAAGAAACTTTCACAAATGAGAAATGATTTCAGTAAAGTTTAATGATATAAAATCAACATGAAAAATGAGAAACATTTATTTATATACATAGTAAATATCCAAAAAGAAACAGACAAAAATCTTGTTTATATAACATCAAAAATATAACAATTAGGAATAAATTTAGTGAAAGGGAAGAAAGATATGAACACTATAAAACATTGATAAAATAAATTAAAGAACTCCCCAAAATTAAAGACATTACATATTAATATAATAACTAATGCCATTAAAATATCGATACTACTCAAATAATGCACACGTCCAATATTATCTCTGTGAAATTTCCAATGATAGTTTTAACAGAAATAGAAAATACAACCCTAAAAATTTCATTTGAAACCAAAGAAACTCCAAATAGTCAAAGTAATCTTGGGAAAGAACACAGTTGTAGATGTCACACTTCTTGAAGTGACTTTTATAATACAAGTGCACAATAATCATAAAAGCATTGAATTCATATTAAAAATGAAAAATAAATTAATGGAACAGACTAGAGCCTCCCAAATAAATGTATGCATATATGGTCAAATAATCTTCAACAGAAGTGCCAATAGACATGATGCTCTCTTCAACAAAGATTGAGAGCACAGAATATCCACATGGAAAAAATGGAAATGAACCCTTACCTTAGATCATACAAAATATTTGAATACATTTTTTAATATCTAAATATTGCACAAGAATAATGATAGAATAATGACTTCTAATGTATCTATGAAATTCATGAAATCTGTCCTCTATATATTAATAAATTTAAACATATAATAAAAATAAAGTGATAGTTGCTACGGCTAGTGCTGCGCCTATCTGAAGCCAGGAGCCAGGTGCCTCTTCCTGGTCTCCCATGTAGGTGCAAGGGCCCAAGCACTTGGGCCGTCCTACACTGCCTTCCCAGGCCACAGCAGAGAGCTGAACTGGAAGAGGAGCAACTGAGACTAGACCCATGTGGGCATATGGGATGCTGGCGCCACAGGTGGAGGATTAACCAAGTGAGCCATGGCACCAGCCCCCAGTATAATTTTTTCTTACATTGTAGCTGAGTTAGAAGACAGATCTCTGGAAATTTGAAAGTCAGAGCAAAGAAAAGAAAAAATCAAAAAATTAGAAAAATTAAAAATAATGTTGAGTACTTAGGGGATACTATAAAACAATCCAACACATGGGCCTTAGGAGTTCCTGAATGAGTGGAAAAAGAGAATGGATTAGAAAGCTTTTTTAGCAAAATAACTACAGGAATATTCCCGATTGGAGAAAGAAAGGGAAAAAAGTACAGGAAGCACATAGAACTCCTAATAGACATGACCAGAAAAGATCTTCACCATGACACATTGTAGTCAAACTTTCAAAAGTAAAACATAAAGAGAAGAATCTAAAATGTGCATGAGAGAAATGACAGAATACTTTCAAAGGATTTCTAATTAGATTAACAGCTGACTGCTAATCAGAAACCCTACAGGCTAGGAGAGAATGGCAAGACATAATTCAAGTCTTAAGAGAAAAAAAAAAAAGCTGTCAACCAAGAATACTGTACCCTGCAAAGCTCTCATTTGTGAATGAAGGGGAAATAAAGACCTTCCATAACAAAAAGAAATTGAGAGCATTTATCACTACTCCTCCAGCCTTATAAAATATCCTTAAGGATGTGTTAAACACAGAAGCATGGTCATCACTATGACAGAATGTGAAGGCAGAAAATTTCTCAGTCAAAAAACAGGAAATCCAAAGTAAACAATAGGAAACTTAATGAAAAAAAATGGCAAGGCCAAGTTGTTACATATCAATAGTCACCTTGTGTATAAATGGTCTCAATTCTCCAGTTAAAAGATAGACTGGTTGAATGGATTAAAAAATAAGGCCTATCTATTTGCTGCCTACAAAAAACAATTTTAACCAACAAATATAAACACAGACTGAAAGTGAAAGAATGGAAAAACTCATTCCCTGCTAATGGAAACCAAAAATGAGCTGGCATAGATATCCTGCCATCCTAATATCAGACAAAATAGACATTAAAAACAAAACAACAACAACAAAACAACTGTTAGAAGAGACAAATAAGGTCATTATGTAATAACTTAGCAATTGATTCAACAGGAATATGTGACTATAACAATGTATATGCAGCCAATGCCAAGGCACCTGACTATTTAAAACAAATGTTAATGGATCCAAAGGAGACATAACTCCAATACAATAGTTATGCGGGAATTCAACACTCACTTTCAGCAATGGACAGATCAACCAGATAGAAAAATCAGCAAACGAAAAACAGAGTTACTCAACACTGTAGACCAAAAAGACCTGATAGCCAGAAAACATTTCATCCTTTAGTTGCAGAATACACATTCTTTGCATCAGTATGAAACTTTTTCTAGGAAAGACCCATGTTAAGCCATAAATCATGGTCACAGCAAATTCAAAAATTTCAAACTCAAACTGTGTGTCTTCTCTGAGCACAATAGAATGAAGCTGGGAATCAACAACTCAGAAATCTCTAGAATAAATGAAAACACATGGAGACTGAACAACATGTTCCTGAGTGTACAGGGGTCAAATAATAAATCAAAAGAGCGATTGGCCAGCGCCGTGGTTCAACAGGCTAATCCTCCACCTTGCGGCGCCGGCACACCGGGTTCTAGTCCCGGTCGGGGCGCTGGATTCTGTCCCGGTTGCCCCTCTTCCAGGCCAGCCCTCTGCTGTGGCCCGGGAGTGCAGTGGAGCATGGCCCAAGTGCTTGGGCCCTGCACCCCATGGGAGACCAGGAAAAAGCACCTAGCAC
Organism: Sylvilagus floridanus; assembly: GCA_949820135.1. NCBI lineage: Eukaryota > Metazoa > Chordata > Mammalia > Lagomorpha > Leporidae > Sylvilagus > Sylvilagus floridanus. Next base: position 78,054,154 of record OX463230.1, read on the forward strand.
CTGGCTCCTGCCATCGGATGAGCGCGGTGCGCCGGTCGCAGCACGCCGTCCGCAGCAGCCATTGGAGGGTGAACCAACGGCAAAGGAAGACCTTTCTCTCTCTCTCTCCCACTGTCCACTCTGCCTGTCAAAAAAAAAAAAAGATCAAAAATTTTCTGTAAATGAATGACAATACTACAGCATATCAAAACTTACGAGATATAGTAAAAAAAAGTGTTAAGAGGGAAGTTTATAGTAATTGGTGATTAAATCAAGAAATTGGAAGGGCACCAAATAAATGGTCTATCAATGCATCTCAAGAACCTATAAAAAACCAAAAAACCAAACAAACAAAAGTCCAAATTAGTGGGAGGAAAGAAACAATTAAAATTAGAAAATAAATAAATGAAATTGAAACTAAAAAACCCAATACAATATATCAGTGAAATGAAGAGCTGGTTTTTTTGAATAAATAAACAAAGTTGATAAACCATTGGCCCAATAACAGAAACAAAGAAGTCCCAGATCAATAAAATCAGAGAAGAAAAGGGAAACATAACAGTAGAGACTACAGAAATAAAAAGAATCATCAGGAATTACTACAAAGAGCTGTATACCAAAAAAATCAGGAAACCTAGAAGAAATGGATAGATTCCTGGACACATACAATCTACCAAAAGTGAGCCAAGAAGACATAAAACACCTAAACACATCAATAACTCAGACAGAGATAGAATCAGTAATAAAGACCCTCCCATTAAAGAAAAGCCCAGGACCAGATGGCTTCAGTACTGAATTTACCACATATATAAGAAGAACTAACTCTAGAACAATTCTACTCAAGTTATTCAGAACAACTGAGAGGGAAGGAATCCTGCCTGACTCCTTCTATGAAGTTAGAATTATCTTATTTCTTTTTTAAAAAACTTTTATTTAGTAAATATAATTTTCCAAAGTACAGTTTATGGATTACAATGGCTTCCCCCTCCCCATAACTTCCCTCCCACCTGCACCCCTCCCATCTCCCACTCCTTCTCCCATTCCATTCACATCAAGATTCATTTTCAATTATCTTTATATACAGAAGATCAATTTAGTATATATTAAGTAAAGATTTCTTCAGTTTGCACCCACACAGAACATAAAGTGTAAAATACTGTTTCAGTACTAGTTATAACATTAATTCATATTGGATAACACAATAAGGTCAGAAATCCCACATGAGGAGTAAGTACACAGTGACTCCTGTGGTTGACCTTAATTCTTAAACCAGAAAAAGATACAACAGAGAAAGTACTATAGACCAATTGCCCTAATGAGCATAGACACTGAAGCTCTCAACAAAAACTAGCCAATTTAGTCCAACAACACACCAGAAAGATCATTCACACAGACCAAGTGGGATTGATCTCTAATATGCAGGGATGGTTCAAAATTCTCAAATAAATCAATGTGATACATCACATTAACAAACTGGAGAACAAAAATCTTATGATTATCTCAATAGAAGCACAGAAAGAATTTGACAAAATAGAACACCCTTTCATGATGAAAACCTTAAGCAAATTGGTTATAGAAGGAAGATTCCACAACACAGTCAAAGGGATTTATGACAAACTCACATGCAGTATTTTATTGAATGGGTAAGAGTTGGAAGCATTCCCACTAAAACCAGAATAAAAAAAGGCTGCTTACTATCACTATTACTATCAATACAGTCCTGAAAGTTTTAGCTAGAGCCATTAGGCAAGAAAAAGAAATCAAAGGGATACAAATTGGAAGGTAAGAAGTCAAACTATCGCTATTTGCAGATGCCATGATTCTATATATACGGGATGCATCAGATTCCACCAAAAGACTGTTGGAACTCATAAAAGAGTTTGGTAGAGTGTCAGGATATAAAATTAAATCACACAAATCAGTAGCTTTGTGTACACAGACAATGCCATGGCTAAGAACTTCTAAGGTCAATTCCATTAACAATAGCTATAAAAAGCAAATGCCTTGGAATAAATTTAATCAAGGATGTCAAAGGTTGCTATGATGAAAATTACAAAAAAATTAAGGAAAGATATAGAATAAGATTCAAAAAAGGAAAAATTCTCCCTTGTTCATGGATTAGAAGAATTAATAGCATTGGCCAGCACCACAGCTCAATAGGCTAATCCTCTGTCTGTGGTGCCAGCACACAGGGTTCTAGTCCCGATGGGGTGCTGGATTCTGTCCAAGTTGCCCCTCTTCCAGGCCAGCTCTCTGCTGTGGCCCGAGAGTGCAGTGGAGGATGGCCCAAGTTTTTGGGCACTGCACCAGCACAGGAGACCAGGAGAAGCACCTGATCCGAAGCTTCGGATCAGCGTGGTACACAGGCTGCAGCGGGTGAACCAATGGCAAAGGAAGACCTTTTTCTCTTTCTCTCTCTCTCTGTCACTGTCCTCTCTGCCTGAAAAAAAAAGAATTAATAATTAATAGCATCAAAATTTCCATACTACCTGAAGCAATACACAGATTCAATGCAAGTCCAAACGGAATACCAATGCCATTCTCAGATCAAGAAAAAATGATTCTCAAGTTCATATGGAAACACAAGGCACCCAGAATAGCTGAAACAAACTTATATACCAAAAACCAAGCATGAGATGTCCCAATACTGGATTTCAAGAACACTACAGTGTAGTTATAATCAAAATAGCCTGGTATTAAAAAAAAAAAAACAAAACTTGTAGACCAATGGTACTGAATGGTACTCCACACCCAACTTATCTTTGACAAAGGAGCCACAATCAATCCCTAAAGCCCTGGGGTAAAGACAGTCTCTTCAACAGATGGTGCTAGGAATACTGGATCTCCACATGCAGAAATATGAAACAAGACCCGTACCTTACAATTTACACAAAAATCCATTAAAAATAGATCAAAGACATAAATCTATGACCCAATATCATCAATTATTAGAGGACATTGGAGAAACCCTGAAAGACATTAGCATTGGCAATGAGTTCTTGGAAAACACTCCAGAAGCACAAGAACTCAAAGCCAAAATAGACAAAAGGGATTACATCAAGTTGAGAAGTTTCCACACTGTAAAATAAACATTTAGCATATGAAGAGGCAACTGACAGAATGGAAGGTGATATTTGTAAACTAAGTAACCGATAAAGGGTTAATTTCCAGAATCTATATAGAGCTCAAGAAACTCAGCAATGACAAAACAAACAATACAATAAAGAAATGGGAAAAGGACATGAACAGATATTTTTCCTTTTTTTTAAACTTTTATTTAATAAATATAAATTTTGAAAGTACAACTTTTGGATTATAGCAGCTTTTCTCCCCATAACATCCCTCTACACCTGCAACATCCCATCTCCCACTCACTCTCCCATCCCGTTCTTCATCAAGATTCATTTTCAATAATCTCTATATACAGAAGATCAATTTGGTATATACCAAGTAAAGATTTCAACAGTTTGCACCCACACAGATACAGAAAGTATAAAATACTGTTTGAGTAGTAGTTTTACTGTTAATTCACATAATACAACACATTAAAGACAGAGATCCTACATGAGGAGTAAGTGCACAGTGACTCCTGTTGCTGTTAACAATTGACACTCTTATTTATGACGTCAATAATCAAGAGTGGAAATTTAAATGATCAACAGACACACAAAACATAAGCTCAGGATCACTAGCCATCAGGGAAATGCAAATCAAAACCACAGTTATGTTTTACCTCATACACCCCCACCCCATTAGAATGGCCCTCAAAGAGAAGTCAACAAACAGCAAATGCTAGTTAAGATGTGCGGAACAAGGATTGCAGTGGAGGATGGCCCAAGCGCTTGGGCCCTGCACTCCATGGGAGACCAGGAGAAGCACCTGGCTCCTGCCATCGGATCAGCGCGGCGGCCATTGGAGGGTGAACCAAAGGAAAAGTAAGACCTTTCTCTCTGTCTCTCTCTCTCACTGTCCACTCTGCCTGTCAAAAAAAAAAAAAATACCTTAATCCACTGTTGGTGGGAATGTAATCTGGTACAGCATTGTGGAAGACAGCATGGAGATATCTCAGAAATCTGAATATGTATCTACTGTATGGTCCAGCAATCTGTTCCTGGAAATTTATCCAAAGGAAATTAAATCAGCATATGAAAGAGTTATCTGTATTCTTGTGTTTATTGCAGCTCAGTTCAAACTAGCTGAGAGATGGAATCAACCCAGATTTCCATCAGCTAAGACTGGATAAAGAAATTATGGGGTATGTACTCTATGGAATACTACAAAGTGGTAAAAAAAAAAAAGTTTCTCTCATTTGCAACTAAATAGATGCAACTGGAAAACATTATACTTAGTGAAATAAGCCAGTCCCCAAAACACAAATACCATTTGTTCTCCCTGACCTGTGTAACTAATAGAGCACCTAAAAGGTAACCTATGGACATGAGATTGACATTTTGAGATGCAATGATTTTGAATAGCCCTGGTCATGACTATTGAGAAACAGTTTTTATTTATTTAATTATTTATTTTTCATACTATTTGTTGAATTATTTACTTATCTTAAGATTAATATTATATGTATAAAGTTAATTAAAAATAGATCTTTGTAAAAAATAAGAATAGGAATAAGAGAGGGAGGACAAAGAAGGGTAAGAGTGGGGGTGGGAGGGAAGATAGGGTAGGAAAAATCACTATGTTCCCAAATTAGCATGTCTGAAATCCATGAAGTTTGTATACCTTAAATAAAACTTGTCAAGGTTAATAAAAAAAGATAAATGTAAGATGATTCATCAGAGGGTTATGTCCAAATAAAATAAAACAAAATAAAATAAAATAAAATGAATTTACTACCAGATTCTGGGAAACAGAAATCTGAGTTCAAGGTTCTGGTGGTGCCACACTCCCTCTCCTGGTAGCTCTCGGGATCTATTCCTTGCCCATCACAACTTTCTACTGTTCACCTTCTTTGATCCACAGCCACAACTCTCTCTACTACATCTTTATACAACTTTCTGCTCATTGCATCTGTATAAAATGTCTCTTTTTTTTCACCTCTCCCATACAATGACTTCTAGGACCTATCACGATAATTCAGTATAAAATATTCTTTCTTTTATCATTTAACATAGTTTTCCATCACTTTACTATGTGAAGTAATATTTGCTGTAAGATCTTAACCAAGAGCCAAAGAGCTGTTGAGACAGGAAAACCTTATCTGAATTAAGTGGGTGTATAAAAATTATATGTATCCCTCCATGAGACAGTCTGAGAAAGTTCTAGACTGACGGAGTTTAAAGGATACAGAAGTGAAAAGGTGATGTGACCATGGTTATAAGATTGAAGTGATATGACCATAAGTCAAGTAATGCCTGAATCCACTAGAGGCTAGGAGAAGAAAGGAATGGATCTTCCCCTTAGGACACTAAAGGGAATATCACCTTACCAAAACCTTGATTTCTGACTTCATGTCTCCAGAATTGTGAGTGAATAAATTGTTGATATTTTGTCAAGTATCTGGTAATTTTGTATAGCAGTCCTAGAAAACTAATATCCATCATTTAGATTTATTAAATTACTTTTGTGTTAGTGTTAATTTCTACACTCTCATTCTGTATTTTCTGTTGATTCTCTCTTATGGTTTAATTAAGTAGATACATTTTATTCTACCGGATTGAAATTCAAAATCACTAAACTGCTTTGTAACTCAGTTTTCTCAAATCCAAAGAGTAAAATTGCCAGGTTTGTCTCTCTCATAGCTTAGTGATGAGAATTAAATGAGTTTCCAGGCCCCAAGTCATTGACGCTCTCCCTAATCCCAAACCATAAATAAGTTTAAAATGCTGAGACCTTGGATAACACAGGATTGTGTATTAGATATAAAGATATTGAATATAGGAAGGACTATTTCTTGAGATTAATTTTTATGAAAACCTAGTTCTACAGCACAAAAAATGACAGCGCTAACTATGGAATGCATGTATAAGTTGAAAATGTAATAATATGATAGAATGGATGAGGAAGTATCAAATGTAGTGCATGCATACTAATGCAGGTAAACAGATAGGAAATAAATGTATATGATAAAATATCCATTATAATTATTTATGGTATTTTATTGAACAAAAACATTTTGTATAAACACAAAATATCACTGTGAATTTCAATAACCAATGCTGAATTTAAACCTCATCAATAATTAGAAATATTATATTCCATGAATCACCACCAAGTTTAGAAATGCATTGAAGTTATTGCAGATCTTGATTACATTTGCTTTTAGGATTTTTTCCAAAATAAGTTAATTTATTATTTCACATTTAGATAAAGATTGAGTAAAAATTGCGTACACATGGGCTACTGGTTGGAAAAAGATTATTTTTTGTTCTTATTATTTTTTGTTTCTCTTCAGCTATGTTAAACCATATAAATAATAAAGCTGTAAAGAGTGTATTTTTATGATACAAAATTGTTTGTGTTTTTGGAATTTGAAATAATTATGTCCAGAGTACACAATTTAATTCTAAGTAGATGAAAATATCAGAGCTAAACTAATTGAAACATCTTGAATTTAAATAAAAATATTTAACATAATTACGAAAAGATTGGAACATATGCCTACTTTTATACTAGTCACTAAAGTTCAAGTGATTAGCAATACCTTATATGGTACATATTGAAACAAAATTTGTTTCAATAATTTTTAACTATATATCCAAGTCTTAAATTCATACATTAACATAGGTAAAACTCAACACAGAGAATATTATTGGGATTGCATTTTTAAGACATGCTACCATGAGTGGGAAAGGAGTGTCCTATACTTTTGGTATATTGCAGTCTAAGAAAGATGCAGTTCATGAGTCATGTGTGTCTTATGAAATGCAAGAAGTTTTTTAACACTTGCAGTCAGTCAAGCATTGTTCTAGACAATTTTTACTTAACAATATAATTAACATTTAAAATAACTCTGTGAGGTATGTACTAATATTATTCTCATTTATGATAAAAGGAAACTGTAGAAGAAAGAAGCTAAATGGCACTGCCAAATTCACACAACTATCAAGTTTTTAACTCAGATTACAAACTTGATAATTTGTTTCTAGAGCCAACTCTCTTCAGCATGTTATGAGTCTGCTTATCAAGAGTTACTACAATTAGAGTCAGTTCTCCATTAAAATTGAGACAGAGATGATGTTTGCTATCTAACCACTTAGCATTTTATCATACCCTTTTTGGTGAAGGTTTTGTTCCTCTTCTGTTCCTAATTTAAGTAGCTTTGAAGTTTTCCTCCTTTTAAATTACTACCAAAGTTATAATTAATAAGATATTACATATCTGCCACACATTCGTATTTTAATTCTTATACTAGATACATTTTCCCAGACCCAAAGACATAAATATCAAGTTATTAAATATAAGATCAAATGCAAAGCAGAAGTGGTGATGAAAGCAGGGATTGTGGTATAATTATGAGATTCTATTTTGTCACCATAGTAATATTTAATTTTCTCATCTATTCATTCTATTCATGTTTTTGACCAGGAATATTTAAAAATTTTTGTAATATAAGATTCTTGCATATTTTAGTGGCCATTTAAATGCATAATTTAATTGACATTCCAGGCATTTTGGAAATAAATAAATAAATGTTTAAAACAGTACCCTTGAAGTGGAACCATACTGAGTTGTTACTTGAAATAACCATGCCATTTTGCAATTGTCCATGATATGTTTTTCAAGATTTCTTGTCCAAATTCAGCATTTGAGTGTGCCACCCTCACTCTTGAAAGATGCTGTATTCTGACAGATGGAGAACCAGCAGCGATCACACAGAAAAGCTGTTCAAATGAGGCATATGTATCCCAAAAGCTGAAACAGCTCCCATGTGGACAACCAAGGGCTTGTGACCTTTGCCACAGGAGGAAAGTGTCTGTTGACTCATGGGCTCATTATTTTATGCACAGACTCAGTTGGATTAAAGTTCCTTTGAAGGTGAACACTAGTTTCCAATACAAAGTGACTTTTTCTTTAGTAAAAACATATGCCACTTCTTTCTCTGAGAGTCATGTTACTTCTGTATAATAGTCATCCCGCCACAGTATATCATAGGAATAGGAGTAGAAGGTCCAGGTTAATATATTTTTCTGTAAACTCTAGGTCAGGCAGTAATGAAGGAAATTATCCTCTCCATAAAATAATTTAATTTCACTTGTTCTAAAATCTGAAATTTCTACAAAATACTGTCACTATTTTTTCAAATGTATAATATATAAGATGCAGCTTGAGATGTCTGCATCCAAAACCAGAATGAGTGAAAGATAAAATTCACATGATCATCTTATTAGATGCAAAGAAATCATTTGGTAAAATATAATATTCATTCATGATAAAAAAAAAACCTTGAACAAATCAGGTTTAGAAGGAGTTTATCTCAACACATAAAGGTTATGTTATGACAAACCCACAGAGAAGATAATATTGAATATAGAAAAGGTGGAAGCATTTACACAAAGATCTGGAGCCAAAGATGTTCACTCACCATTATTGTAGTTCTGGAAGCTTTTAGCAGGAATTATTAGGCAGGATAAAGAAACAAATGTCACACAAATAGGAAATGAAGAGTCAAATTTTCCATGTTTGAAGATTACATGATTGTATGTATAGCAAAACTGAAAGTCTCCATTAAGAGAATATTGGAACTGATGCAAAAATCAATTCACAAATGATCAATGGCCTAACCCTAGGACCAAAAACCATCAAATTACCAGTTGAAAAGATCAGGGAAACACAGAAAGACATTGGCCCAAACAAATACTTCTTGAATAAGATTCTATAAGAATAGGCAATTAAAGCAAATCAGACAAATGGGCTTATATAAATCCAAGAAACTTATACACAGCAAATGAAACACTCAACAAAGTGAAGAGGCAACCGACAGAATGAGAGAAAATATTCTCAAAGTACACAACTGATGAAGATTATTATTTAGGATATATAATGAGTTTAAGAAACTCAATGACAACAAAACATTTGAGAAATGGACAAAGGACAGGAACATGCATTTTTCAAAGGATGAAATACGAATGACTAACAGACACATGAAAAACAAGTGCAGGATCACTAACCATCAGTGAAATGCAAATTAAAGACAATGAGTTTTCAGCTCACCCCAATTAGAATGCTTGTTATCCAAAAACCAACCAAACGACAAATACAAAAACTAAAAAAACAAAACTGTTGACTAGGATGCGGAGAAAAATATACCCCAACACATTTTTGGGAATGTAAGCTAATACAATCACTTTTTAGGACAATTTATAGATTCCTCATAAAACTGAAAATATGTCTACCATTTGATCTAGCCATCCCATGTTTGGGAACATATTGAAAGGAAATGAAGTCACCATATGGGATAGTTATCAGAACTCCATGTTTATGGCAAGTCAGTTCACACTAACTAAGATATGGAATCAACCTTGATGTCCGTCAACTGGTGAATGGGTAAAGAAAATGTGGTACAGGGGCTAGCACTGTGGTGCAGTGAGTTTAGCTGCCTTCTGCAGTGCCAGCGTCCTAAACAGGCACTTGTTCGAGAACCGGCTGCTCCATTTCCCAAGTAGCTCCTTGTTAATGTGTCTAGGAAAGTAGCAGAAGATGGCACAAGTTCTTGCGCCCCTGTAGCACGTAGGAGATCCAGATGCAGCTCTTGACTCTTGTCTTCAACCTGGCCCAGCCCTGGTAGTTGAGGCCATTTGGAGAGGGAATCAGTGGATGGAAGATTCTCTCTCTCTCTCTCTCTCTCTCTCTCTCAACACTGACTTTCAAATAGATAAATAAATCTTTAAAATAAACAACAGAAAGAAAATGTTGCACATATTTAAGATAGAATACTATTCAGTCAGAAAAAAGAATGATATCCTATTCTTTGGAACAAAATGGATGCAACTGGAGACCACTGTGCTCAGTGAAATAAACCAAATTCTAAAATACAAATATGATATTTTTTTCTGATTGTTTGTAGCTAATATAGAGAGTACAAAAAACATAATTTATATCAATGTAAATGTATATCTTATAATTTGATTGTTGTCTATGACCATTTTTTATACTCCTGTGTAACAGTGATCTACCTTTTACTTGTGGAGCTCTTTGTTTAGAGGAATATTGAGCCTGTGATTACAAAGTGAATTTATAGTATGTTATCACAAAAATAAAGAGAAAGAAGCAAAGAAATGGAAGGAAGAATGAAGGAAGTAAGAGAGGAAAGTTTCATTGTACTTTTGGAATTGTGTCTATGAAATTCATTAAATCTATTATCTATAAATTAATAAATAAAAATATAATGTAAAATGTTGCTAGCTCTTTTTAGGAATATATACAGGGATTTCAAAAAGATCATGGGAAGTGGAATTCAAAGATTAATTTATTTGGGCACAAAATTTTTGATGTGTATGCATATGAGGAATCTATAGAAAGCCTGTGGGAAATGCACACTACAAAAACTTTAAAAAAATTTTTATACCAAAGTAAACTCATATGTCTTAGTTTTTCAAATTTCAATCACATTGTAATATTCTTCTGATGGCTTCTGATTTTTTTTAATGTATTGGGAATTGTGTGTGTGTGTGTGTGTATGTATGTGGATAGACAGAGAGAATGTTGATTGACCTGATTTGATCAGCACACTTTGTATGCATGAATTAAGTGGCAGACTGTAGCACCTAAGTATGTATAGTTATTTTTAATAAAATTTTAAAAGCTATAAAACAGAATGTTAAAATTTCTTTATTTAAAAGACAAGAGAGAAGGGGAGGAGGGAAAAGAGAAAGGGAAAGATATATAAATTCCACCTGCTGGTTCACTCCTCAAATGACTGAGACAACTAGAGCTGAGCCAGAGCAAAGTCAGGAGACAGAAACTCCATCTTTATCTTTCACGTGGATCTCAATCAACATGCACTGCTTCTCAGGCACATAGGCAAAAATTTGGATTGGAAGTGAAGTAACCAGGACTTGAACTGGCACTCGGATATGGGATGCAGGCATCCAAGGTGTTGGCTCAACCTTGTGCACCAGGATGCCCTTCCTACATTATGAAATTCTGACCTTTGGAAAATTAAGTCCTTGAATATAAATGGTTTTAAGTCACTACAGTGTGGTGATGGGTTACAGAAGCAATGAAAACTTACATAATGTGCTAAAAGGGAGTCAGATAATTCAGATTATTATACTGAAAAATATGGCAGAGATAGAGGGAGATGTTATCTGTTCTATGGAGAATTTTTGTATTTTAATTGGGTAGGTATGGTTATAATCACGTATTAATGGATTTAGAAGATCTGGTAGATTACATGATATACAGAACTAATAATCAATAACAGATATCTTGAGAAGATATGAATAGATAAAATTCTAGGGAGGAATGTTTTTTGAAAGCAGAGTCCTTTAATATCATGTTGTGGAAAAAAAGCTACTTTTAATGCTTAAATCTTCTTCAGGTGTAACACTGCATCTGACTGGTTAAATTGAGGACTCAACCATCAAAACAGAGCCCAGCAGACTTACACCATAGTCTTGAGGTAGATATTGAACAAATTCACATATGTATACACAATGAATACAAGTAACCACTTTTATGTCATTTCCAAGGAACGGAGGAAAAAAATAATAAATCTCTGTTCACAGGATTTCGTATTTCTTTCTTTTTATTTATTTATTTTATTTTTTGACAGGCAGAGTGGACAGTGAGAGAGAGAGACAGAGAGAAAGGTCTTCTTTTGCCATTGGTTCACCCTCCAATGGCTGCCGCGGCCGGTGCACTGCGGCTGGCGCACCACGCTGATCCGATGCCAGGAGCCAGGTGCCAGGTGCTTTTCCTGGTCTCCCATGGGGTGCAGGGCCCAAGCACTTGGGCCATCCTCCACTGCACTCCCGAGCCACAGCAGAGAGCTGGCCTGGAAGAGGGGCAACCGGAACAGAATCTGGTGTGCCGGCGCCGCAAGGCGGAGGATTAGCCTGTTGAGCCATGGCGCCGGCCAAGGATTTTGTATTTCTAACAGAAAAAAGAAATATACCTTAGAAATCTTCCTTCACAGCTCATTGGTTAAAGTTGTCATATGACTTAATTGAGAGCAGTCATGAACAGATAAGAAATGAGCTGTGAACAACTCAGAAAGATAGAAAGAGGCATAACTTTCCTGAGATTAGAGATTCCTATCAGACGTAATTTGTTGTTTCATTATCAGGAAAAAAGAGGTAATATATATTGCCTGGGTAGTAATACTCCTCTATGTATGTTTCAATACACACACACACACATATGCATATAGAATATATATATATATATGTATAATTATATTTGAATATTTATATGCAAATCATGTTTCAATGTAACAGATATTTCCCCGATGCACTTTACTTAAAATACAACTTATTCACTTATGATTTAGAATAACAGTCAAGGAAGAATGTAGTTAATCTGCTCAGTAATACATCCTTGTAAAAATGAGACTAAACAAGCAACCCCTTCTTCTACTACTTTTCATAGTGTAATACTCTCAAATTAGTGGTAAATCCACCATATGCTTATATCATTTGTTTGTGCTTAACTTCTATTGTGTCAAATTTATACAAATAAATTTAATTTTAAAATTACAGACCATATGTTGAATTACACTTGGAGTTTCCTAGGAGTCCTACAATAAGATAAATATTCAAATGGATAAAGTAAGTTTTCACAGTATAACCCCTACTTCTCCTTACTGAATATCCAGTCATTTTTATCCAAGCTACAGTGCATAAAATAGACACCATATCATCTTAGCCCTGCCAATCATATTGTTCTAATTAACACATAAAATCTAAAATGAATTGTGCCTTTGCTAAAATTATCACTCCACCAAGAATTTCTTAAAGTACTTTATCAAGTTGATGTTCTATCTAACTTCACAATATAAAATAAAATGCTAAAATAAAATCACTTCCTGAAGCAGTAGAGCTTTAATCCTCATTTGATCTATCCTCTTTAGTTGAGAGGGGAGCAAAGGAAGTAATTATCTTGAATGAATGTTTAGACTTATCCTATTTCAGGAATTACACTGGTGACCTCAGTTTGCTTATGTTTCACACCATAATGAGCTAAGTGCTTTCTTAGAGAAGGAGTTAGGAAAATAATAAGGAAAAGTCAAGTGAGAGTTGAGGTAGAAAAGAATAGATGTGGGAGTAAAGAAAGAAACTTAAAAGAAATCTAATTCTTCTTTGGTGTGAAAATAATTTATTCCCTTGAATTTGGAAGCTGTTTCAATTTCTAAGAGTACACATTTCTTTTATTATTCCTAAAAGAGTGAGAAAAATATCTGTGTAAAATCTTTCCACAGAAAGTCCAAGTTGAATGCAAACTGGCTTGTGACTTCAATTTTACCATGTTGGAAGTCTCTGAGGGGTAGAGATGTTGTGGGAGCCCCTGACAAGTCTCAATAGGTAAACACAAGACAGATCATAAGGTTTTGGACCAAGGCCAAGTTTTCTTTCAGCGATGACTGTTCTGTGTGTGACCAATAGTTCCGTGCTTGCCATTGGACCCTCAGAAAAACTGAACGCATTGCAGTGAACCGTTAAGTGACTCTAGGATCCCAACCATCCACCTGATGAGCCTGGTGTTATCTGATCTAAAAAAAATAACAAGCGCAAGTATCAGAGATTGTCAATATCTTATTGCTAAAAGGCTAATCTGTGTTCCTGTTAACTATTTTTATTTCCCTCACCCTGCTTTTTTATTTGTTTTCCCCTTTTTATCATATAAAAGAATACTGAGAGTGGCTAGCATTTCAATTTATGTTTTATGCAGGACTGTAATTACATCAACAACTACCAGTTATACTATGGTAACTGATGGATAAAGCAAAAAAAAAAAAATTGCATCCTAAGGGGCAAAAGCAGTGAACTGTTCCAAATATTCTTATTTTCCATGTTTGATCACTATTCTCAACTACTATCTTTGCTCCTGGGTGCTGTCCTTTATCTGCATTTTCATATGCATTCCACCAGCTTTTAATGATGCAGTGGGCTCACAGTTCAATCACAGCCATAATCTCTGGGTTCAAAGAATAAGGAAGAAAAAGATTTATGTGGCTGCTACTTCCTAAATATTCCAGAATTCCATATAATTTTTCTTAACCATGCTTACTCGTGTGTAAAAGCCCCTTCCTTAAATTCTCTTTAATTACCTTATGAGGATACCATCTGTTTTCTGATGGTCTCTAACAGATACAGCTGTTTTGATACAGCTGGAACAAAATGGTTTGGTTTAAAAAAATGTAAAGAAATGGTTCCTATGAATTACATCAGATGTACAGTGCACATCAGTGAACTTTATGGTACCTCCAAGAAGACTTTCTCGGTTTCTTCACTCTCTCTTCCAGCTCCAACCCTGTGACCTGCATGTCTCTACGTTCTACTTCATAAAATACTTGCATTGCATCCTTGATGCCAGCGATATTGGAATAAGGGATGTGATAAACTCATTTTTGGGAGATGCTTAGAAACAGAGTAAGGATATAAGTCTGCTATCTCTATGATGTGACAGTTTTTTAAAAAGGTAAAAATTTATTCAACATCTGAACAAAATACTTCCAAGGTAAAGTATGCCTGTGGGCCCCCCCACCAAATATGTCTAAATATAATTTATTATATTTATAGGTACTTCTGTGTGTTAATATTTAGGAGCATGATAGATAAACTAGCTTCTACTGTGCATAGCAAAATTCAATAAAAGAAAACTCCCAGGCTTCAATTCTGAAATTCATGTCTCTTACAGAGGGTCAAATGGCAAAAATTGTATTTCTTGATGAGAATACATTTACTTCATGGATCGTCCGCTAATATTCAAATACATCACATCACCTTTCTAGTATTCGAAATGTCTTTACCTTACAATGTTTATTTGTTCCCAATAGCTTAAAAATTCATAAGAATTTGCTCAGTGTATGCAAAGGAAAAACAAGTTTAGAATAAGTGAATAAACATGGAGCACATGAACTTTTATAAATCTGCAGATATGTGTTGAATTTGGATCACCTCTATTTTTGTAAAAGTTTATAGCTATTTGCCAACTTCTTTAAAAGCAAATGCAAGCAAACAGCCATTTTTTGAATTTATTTTGAAATTTCTATACCCGTATATTTCAAGAAAATATATCAGTTTTGTCTCAAAGAGATTTGAAGTATAAAAGAAAATGATGTAATCGTGCCATTTTAAACTTACAACAGACTTTTATACTAAAAGTTAGAATTTGATGATTAGAGAGATGTTTGTACCAGAGTTCAGAATTCCAGTCTAACTTTTTTGTTGTTATTCTTCAAATGTTATCATCTTATCTATATTTCCAGCTTTGTTTTTTTGTTTTTTGTTTTTTTTTTTTTTGACAGGCAGAGTGGACAGTGAGAGGGAGAGATGAAGAGAAAGGTCTTCCTTTTCCGTTGGTTCACCCTTCAATGACCACTGCGGCCGGCTGATCTGAAGCTAGGAGCCAGGTGCTTCTCCCGGTCTCCCATGTGGGTGCAGGGCCCAAGCACTTGTGCCATCCTCCACTCCACAGCAGAGAGCCTGACTGGAAGAGGAGCAACCAGGACAGAATCCAGCGCCCCGACCAGGACTAGAACCGAGGGCGCTGGCGCCGCAGGCGGAGGATTAGCCTAGTGAGCCTCAACACTGACCCAGTTCCAGCTTTGAGGCATAGGATGATAATATAGGCAAAGCTACTTTCTGGGAATATTTTTCTTAGAATGCTAGAAGGTTTTTTTTTTTTTCATATGTCGTTTAAAACAATCCACGTAAGACTGAAAATAATCTTTGAATTGACTCTAAATAATGGTGAAACAGAAAGTTGCTCTCATTTAACTTTTTCCTTTAATTTCATTTATCAAGCATCTTTTAATTTTCTTATTAAAAGCCACTTGTATTTTGGTAACATGTCTCTTCATATCTTTCACTCCTGTTTGAATGGAATTGTTTCCTTTTTTAAACTTTTATTCAAGTTATACAAGTTTTATGTATTTCATGTATACAGGTACCACTGTTCCTCAGTTGAAGAGACAAAGGCTATAAACACTCGTTGAATCTTATAATGCCTATTTCATTGCAATACATTACATTTCAGGTACTCTATAAGTTACTTAAGATTGGGGAAAACATATGCTATCTATTTTTTGGGGACTGGGTTATTTTACTAAGTATTACAGTTTCCAGTTGTGTCCATTTTGTTGCAAAAGATGGGGTTTCCTTTTTTTTTTTTTTTTTTTTTTTTTTACAACTTAGAAGTATTCTATAGTGTTAATTGTTTTTTCTTTTTTTTTCTTTTTTGACAGGCAGAGTGGACAGTGAGAGAGAGAGACAGAGAGAAAGGTCTTCCTTTGCCGTTGGTTTACCCTCCAATGGCTGCCGTGGCCGGCATGCTGTGGCCGGCGCACCACACTGATCTGAAGCCAGGAGCCAGGTGCTTCTTCTGGTCTCCCATGCAGGTGCAGGGCCCAAGCACTCCCAGACCACAGCAGAGAGCTGGCCTGGAAGAGTGGCAACCAGGACGGAATCCGGCGCCCCAACCGGGACTAGAACCCGGTGTGCCTGTGCCGCAAGGTGGAGGATTAGCCTATTGAGCCGTGGCGCTGGACCCTATAGTGTTTATATACCATAATTCCATTTAAGTTTGTAAACTTCATCTTCTATATTCTGTCTTTGATCTGTTTGTTTTAAGAGTTTTGGGTTTGTAAAACATTTTCCTTGATGTTTGATTTAATACTTTTTTAAATCCTAAAAAATAATAAATACTACAATAGGGGAATATCTGTAAGCAACTTAATGTTTTCTCTTCAGTATTCCCACGTTATTTTTCCTTCAGTAAATCAAACTCAATCTCATTGGTAATCTGTCTCTTTCTCTCTCTCTTTCTCTTTTTGTTTTATTATTCTTCTTGTCATTCTGTGAATTTAGCAGAATTGGACTTGTATGAAAACCAAAGTGAAAATATTATCATAATTTAGTATTGGAGAAAAATGCAAAATAAATTTCAGTTATCTAGATTACTCACCCATATAATGTTCCAGTTAATGAAATTTAGAGCAAATGAGTAAATCAATACTTGAAACTCACTGTTATTCAATACATGTATAAGAAAGATTGGCCAACACTTATTCATAAAGGTTTTTTTATTCTATCACTGGCCTTTAATTGAATACCAGACTTATTCAATTAATTGTTAACTGTCCTTAGGACATGTATGTTTTGAGAGATTTGCATCTGATGAATGATTTTGCAATTTTTGACACATCTGTAAGTGTTCTTCACTAAAATTGTATTTGTGTATATATTTTATATACATTTTGTCCCTAGCTATACTAAATATAACATAATGGATGCAAGTAATATATACCTTTATATTTTTGAGTTATCAAGATGTACATAATTTGATAATTTGATATTTCACAAATACATTTTAATTTTTAAGATTTATTTTCCTTGAATGGCTGACAGAGATAGAGATAGATAAAAAGAAGGAGAGATAGAGAGATAGAGATGATAGATATAAAGATAGAGAAAGAGATATAGAGATAGAGATAGATAGAGTTACAGTTAGATGGAGGTAGAGGTAGAGGTAGAACTAGAGCTAGAACTAGAGCAAGAGATATAGTGATAGAGATAGAGCTAGGCCAAAGACAAGAGACAGGAACTCTCACATGTGTGACAGGAACTCAAACACCTATGCCAGTATCTGCTGCCTCCCAGGTGCATCAGCAAGGAGGTAGACTGAAAGAACAGAGCAGCCAGGATTCAAAGGGTCACCCTACTATGGGATGTGGGTATCACAAGCAGCCGCCTAACCTACTGAGCCACAATTCTAGTCCCTATTTTTGTTTCTAAATAATATTAGTCATATGCTAGTTAACTAGTGTTGTGAATTTTAATAGCTGATAGTTCTCTAAAATCATTGAAAGTTTTGTTTCTTTATTGTTATTTCTTTTGCTTATCTTTACAGTAGTTTCCAATGGTCATTTAGACATGATAGTGGTCTAGAAGAAGATAAGTATTCTGATTTTCATAAAGAATATTTTCTATTGTTGCTGGAACAAAACACCAAAAACTTAGTGGCTTAGGATAAATCAACTTTATTTTTAGAGATTTGGGATCTTATCGGACAAAAATCAAAGTGCTGTAAGGATTGTGTTCCTTTTTGAATTTCTTGCCTTTTCCAGTTTCTAGGAGGTACCTCCATTCCTTTGCTTGTGTCCTATCTCCATCATTAGTCAGCAGAATTGCACGTCTCCATGTCTTTCCTCTATAGTCATTTCTTCCTCTGGCTCTTCTTTCTTCTCCCCTCTTCCATTTTTAAATGTCCTTTTAATTAAATTGAACTCAATGATCTAGACTAATCTATACATAGATCCTGAACATAATCACATCTACAAATTCCCTTTGCATGTGGGTAGCAGAAACAAAATATCTGACTATATTTGAAGTCTACTATGTAGTCTTGATACACAAAATTTTCTTTTGTTTTAGTCTGATAAGTAATTCTGCAAAATTTAGAAATAATTACCTTATTTTCTTTATAGTTTACACATAAACAAAAATATGTAAAAGCTGTATTTTATTTGTTTTTCCTATTTATGAGCTTCTTATATAAACTTATTTTTAAGTAACATGTTTTTTATGATTCACGCATGTTTATTCACATAAGTATATTTCATTTATTTCACACTTGCTTCATAGTTTTGTATAAGTACATTGAAATTTGCTTAACTATACTAATATTGATTAGCATATTGAATTTTCTTGTTCCATGACCATTACAAAAGTACTGCTTCAAGCACACTTCTGTCCATCTACTGGTATGCATGAGTGAAGCTTCCTCAGAATGATGCCTACCAATAGACTTGATAATTGCCCATGTGACAATGATCAACATCATTGCCAGCACTTGGTATTGTCAAATATCTTGACTAGTTAAATATATGGAAAATTAACTTACACTGATCTTTTGATCATCACTCAATCCTTAAAAAGACAGGATGAAGACTACAAAGTGTATTATTACTCATATCTACCAGAGGAAACTGTTTTACATATGAATTTGATTTCTCAGAAATAACATAAAGAAGAACCTGATTTGGAAGTAAATATTAGCATTTTACTCTCATCTTTTTAAAGGTTAGTGTACAAAATGTCATACTACAAGTGTCTAAGTTAATTCAGGTACCAGCAGGGGCTGTTTGTGCAAAAATCTATAAATAGAATCATCAACACACAGGTTATTGACATGTAAATGGGTGAATTTACCATAGAAAATCTGTTAGGAAGCTCAAAAGGAAATTTCAAGAATGAGAGTCGGAAAAGATTCAAAAGAGCTTCACTTAGACAAAAATTAAAATATTGATTTCAAGATAGAAGTCATGGATAACATCATGAAATATTCCTCGAAGAATAGAAAATATCTTTGGCTACAGCAAAAAAAAATAATAATAATAATACAGGAATCAGTAATATTCTTAAGGGTTTCTTCAGTGGATGAGTAAGAGATGCAATTTATAATGTAATGATTAGAAAAGTAAGTAGGAAAAGAGGAAGCAGGTGCAGGCATTTTTGGATATCTTTTTCAAGAAGCTCAGCAATATCAGGGACTAGAGAAGGAGATAAACTGGAGAGGCTTGAAGTACAAGAACAAATGGGAGACATAGGAGAATTTGTCAAAAGTGCAAGTAGAAAAAGGGAGAATAGACGGGGGGAACAGAACAGGCTCTAATCATTGGAATGAAATTCCTGAGATAGCATTTAGTGGGATCGGTAGAACAAGTGGAGTAGTCAACCTGACTGAATGAAATATTTGCCATCATAATAAGAGAAGGAAATTAGTTGGAATATACTGTCACTTTTGTAGATAATGTGTCAGGAACTTGAAGGACTACTTATCTTAATCCTTCTATATTTCTATGTAGAAGGAGATAAGATTTGTAGCTGAGAATGAGGGGGGACATAATAGAGGACAGTTGAAGAGATAACACATGATTTGATTAGATATTATGGAAACTGGAAGAAAAATCTTACTAGAACAGAGAAGAAATGATGAACAGTGTAAATGGCCCTATTGAGCTCAGAGAACATTACTTTGTAGAGGCAATTTTCCAAAGGTTTTTTGATTTTTCTTCAGCCACATTCAACTGTCCTGGTACAGGGAACAAAGAAATCAGGCAGATGGATTGCTACAGCTTTCGGCTTGTTAGCTTGACTAAAAAAAACTGGATAATGGAGTAAAAATACATTCATAAATACTTCATTGAAGAAATTGATGAGGTTTATCAGCTTACAAGTAAGAAAGTATACCTGATACAGCAACAAACCCTTAATGCAAACAATTGTGTCTCACAGGAGTAAACCCTTGTTATCCAGAAAAACTAAAACTTAAAGTTTTTTCATGCAATTACTCACCTTGGTCTATTTCTATGAAGCACTAGAAGATGGGGGAGTACTAAAGATACATAATTAACTTTATATTCAATACGCCTAATTTACTTATCATGGTCCTTCTAAAGTCCATGCAGTCAACATTGAAAAAAGTATGGAGATTTCTTTAAAACCTAGAAACAGACTTGCCATGTGATCCAGCAATCCCATTACTGGATATATATACCTGAAAGACATGAACACAGTTTATCAAAGAGATAGCTGCACCACCATATTTATAGCAGCAATTTTCATAAGAGTCAAATTATGGAATTAGCTTATGTGTTCATAATCAGATGAATAGATAAAAAAATGTGACCTATAAACACAGTGGAGCTTTCTTAAATGACATTTTAATCTGGGATTTTTGGGTTCATGTAACCGAGGATATATATTAAATAATAATGTAAATTATTAAAGTCATATTCTCCTTTGATCTATACACTCTTGTAAGTTTAAATCAGATTAGTGTCACTTCTGACATTTCTTAGTGAGATCAAATATATGTTGCACATGTTGAACACATTATTATCATGATTATTTATTTATTTGAGATACAGAGGGAAAGAGTAAAAGAGAGAGAGAGAGTGTGTCAAGCCAGAGCTAGGAGCTAGGAACTCAATCTGGGTCTCCCATATGGGTATTAGGGAACCTACTACCTTGGGTCTTTACTGCTGCCTCCTAGGAACTGCATTAGCAGGAAGCTGGAATTGAGAATGAAACCAGGTACTGACATATGAAATGCAGGTATCTCAATGTTTAGACTAAATACCCACTGTGCATTTGTATTTCTTTGGTATATTCTCTTGCTTTTCTTTCTTTTTTTTTTTTTGACAGGCAGAGTGGACAGTGAGAGAGAGAGACAAAGAGAAAGGTCTTCCTTTACCATTGGTTCACCCTCCAATGGCTGCCGCAGACGGCGCGCTGCGGCCGGCGCACCGCGCTCATCCGATGGCAGGAGCCAGGTGCTAGGTGCTTCTCCTGGTCTCCCATGGGGTGCAGGGCCCAAGCACTTGGGCCATCCTCCACTGCACTCCTGGGCCACAGCAGAGGGCTGGCCTGGAAGAGGGGCAGCCGGGACAGAATCCGGCGCCCTGACCGGGACTAGAACCCGGTGTGCCGGTGCTGCAAGGCGGAGAATTAGCCTGTTGAGCCACGGCGCTGGCCTAATTCTCTTGCTTTTCTATAAACACCTTCCCTTATTGAATTTTAATTTAATAAGGTAATGATTCAGAACTCACTGGAAGACACATGGAACTTCTTAAGATTGTACAAAAATTTAGGATAGCTTGTACGGCACTAGGAAGTTTTTAGGACAGAATACAGATCATTGCACTGCTCATAAACTTGGGATGCAAGATCAGAAATATGTATGATTGCTTTTCTTCAAAGTCCCTTTCTAGGTGTCCATAAGTTTTCCATGTGCCATGTGCTTGCTGTCATACATCAAACACCTGCTGATTGTGAACCACCATTCTGATTACTTCAATTTTTATTGCATGTGAACTGAAATAATTCTGATCTTATTTTGATGTGCTTGTCCAGATTCCTCTCCATTGACTGAAATAGAAAAAGCATAAGGAGAATTGTATAATTACTCTAGGGGAAGAATATATGTTAGTGCTCACATTTTGTATCTTCTTCCTTTCTACTGATTATGAAATATTCAGTATTTTTGTTCTGAAACACATTGCTCTTAACATATTGGGCGCAGAAGGTTATCTTTAAAATCCCCTCTAAATCTCCCAAATTAATGTTCTGTGTAGTGAGCACCTGCCAGCTTTGATACAGTTATGGGATTAGACATTTCTGAATGATTTTTGACTCTGAAGGTTGTTTGCCTGCTGTTACCAAATCTGGCAGTATTTCAACTCCAGCGTCTTCCATTTCATAAAGGATTTGCTGTGAACTCAATAAATGTTTTCCTGTAATTTTATAATTATCATTCCTAGAAACTGCCTTTATTAGAGTCTGGCACTTAGCTGCATGTAAAACTGCTGCTCCTGTAATTGACTTTCACCAAGTCAGTGCTAATCCACAATATTTCCTCGGAGGTGGACCTGGCATCCTGGGACTCTCTTTATTATACTGTTTTTCTTTGAAAATGCCTGACAAAGTAAACAAAAGCTTATTCAACCTCTACATATCAAATTAAATGCCATAATCATACAAAGTTAATTCAACACCCATATGTTGAAACAGATTATGACAATAATATTAAATGGGGAAACAAAGCTGATCAGAGAGAAATCACTATGAAATAGATACTAAGACCAATGACAGTAATGCATTGTATATACCTTGCACATGATCAAATAAAGACACTAAATGTGATATATGAATGTGGCTCATTCACCATTCCTTATTTCTTAAAGTAAATGAAAAAATATTATTCACTTTCAGTGATAAATCTTACCTTAAATAATCTGTATTTCTTAGTTTTATAGAGTTTCTAACACAGGTTCTTTTGCAATATAGAAGAATCGCTTACTTGCAGAGCATACTCTCATAATTAATCACCACAGTGTTTCATCAAAAATACTGAATTAAAATGAATGTGTTTTATATTATAAACACAGTAAAAAACCAATTTAGCTCTTCAAAAACGTGCTAAATTTTAAAAAATAAACATAGGAATAAACAGAGAACCCACAATTAAATTATACTGTTATTTTTAGCACGTTCTTTATTTTTTGCCTACAAAACACATATATATAGAGTATATATGTATATATATATATATATATATATATGTATTCCTGACTTGCTTATTGGAAATCAAAGGAAAGGTGTTAATTGCCTCTTTCACTTTTCCGTTATACTTGGGTTGATTTTCCCCAATTTCTTTTTAGCAAGGTTTCCATTAACTTTAAGTTATAGTGATAGGTTTGGTTTTCAAGTATGCATACTGAATTCATCTGAAAATTGCTAACTGAAAGTTTAATTAGTATGCATCAAGAAGTAAAATAAGTGATTAGAATTTAATAGTAAATAATGTGTTTTCTTCAAGTAACATATCCCATAATGGCTGAGATAAACAGGTAAATTGGCAGTTGCTTCACAAGTGCAGTTAGTGTGTTGAATGTAAATATGATATTTTGAGAGCATAGGGAGGAACTTTTTACTTTGTTATTTTTAAGAGGCACAGAGAGACAGAGAAAAAGAGAAAAAAGAACAAGGGAGAGAGAAAGATTGAGATTTTGTTATTTGATTCAGTGGCTGGGGCTGGACCAATGCTGGGGATAGGAGTCAGAAACACAATCCAGGTTACCCATGTGGATGGCAAGAACCCAAATACCGGACTCTTCACTGCTTCCTTTCAGAGTCTGCATTGGCAGGAAGTCATAAACCCAAGCTGCGAATCAAACTCACAGACTCCCGTGAGGGAGTCTCAACTGCTAGCCTACATGTCCCCCAAAGAGGGAGGTATTTTTAAGCCCAGGTCGTTGAAGCAAAGAGAAAGCTACCAAATAAGTGAGGCTATTGTCAAATATTTTTGTAAGAAGCAGGTGACAAAGAGCCAATCAAGATTGATTTTATTTATATGTATAAATATGTATATTTATACCAAATGTAAATTTTACATGTATATTAAATTTGTATTTAATTTAATTATATTTAGTATAAATTCTTGTTTATTATTTATATTTAATATAAAATTTAATTTATTTATTTTTTATTTTATTAATAATTATAATATAATTATAATATAATATAATATAAATATTAATTAATTTATTTATATTAAATATAAAGCTTTTATATATATAAAATAAAGACCTGAAAAACCAGAGCATATTTGTGTAACAGAGTAGTTAATAGGTAACTGTATCTTTCTTTAAAGTAGGTACTAATACACTGCAAAATTAAAAGTTTATAATTTTATATAAATATTTGTAATTAAAAACACTCAAGATGTAGGAATCATTGAGTCTTACATCTTGTGATGCTATGCCTAGATTAGATAAAAAGACAAAGGAGAAGTTTAAGTTGTTATCAATCCAAGTATTTGACATAACCACAAATAATGTGTAATTACTTTTTAATCACATTACATTCTTCTCTGTCTTCTACAGAAAAGTTAACTGAATCCTGTGTGCATGTTACTCAGACTATTTTTATTCAATGCCTACCTAACAAAATTTAGCTTTCCTTTTTGAAAAGTTCTATTCAATCTGTTTAAGTCTCAAATCTGGTTCTGGTCATTAAACTTTGACTGTCATAGAGGGGATCTTTATTGGTTTTCTTTCTTTTTCTCTCTTACTAAGTGGACAAGGGTATTATTTACAGTAACACTGCTGTCACATGGGAAATAATCTAAGAACAGACAACACAGAAAATAATATTTTGAAAAACTTTACTCTCTTGATAATAACTTCTTTTTTGGATTTATTTATTCATTTGAAAGTCAGAGTTGCAGAGAGGGAGAATGAGAAAGACAGATTTTCCATCCTCTGGTTCTGTCCCCAGGTGGTAGCAATGCCTAGGGCTGGGCCAGACCAAAGTCAAGAGCCCCGTCTGGGTTTCCCATGCGGCTACAGGAGCCAAAACATCAAGGTCATCTTCCATTGCTTTTTCTAGAACACCAGCAGGGAGCAAGACTGGAAACTGGGATATGAAGTGATACCCACATGGGATGCCAGCGTCCCATGCAGCAGCTCTACCCACTACACCACAATGTCAGTCCCATAAAATAACTTGTACCCATGAGGTGTGAAGTGAAACATCTGTCTAAATCACTGGAGGAACTATTAGAAATTCTCACCCTCAAAACACCATGGCTAGTAAGTAGGTAATGAGGTAGGAATTTCAAAACTTCCCCAAATTGTATTAATTTATAAACTTTTCTTTCAGACTTCCATATCATGGCAGGTTCTGAATTACAGATGCACTTGTGGAATTACGTTCAAGGGGTTATGGATTTAGACAGATGATAAAGAATAGATAGAAATGACAGTTTGCAGTAAACATTTAAAGGTTACATGCTAATATTTATTTTTGGATCAAAATATAGTAGGAAGTCATCAGAAATCTTATAAAAAAGCTAACATGAAGTGCCAATTTAGATATATGTATCTTACTACTTGTTGAATGTTTATTTAGTGGAGGGCTAAGCTTGTGATTATAACATGATATGCCATTGCAAAAATTAAAAGAAAAATAAAAAAGGAAGGAGGAGGGATACTTGGAATGAGGAAGGGAGAGAAATGGGAAGTAACACTATGTTCTTAAAAATATATATTTGCAATATAAGAAATTTGTTCCTTTTATGTAATTTTTTTAAAAATGGCAAAAATATGGTAAGCAAAGGTAAAGCTAAAATTTTTAAAATTATGATACAAAGATTAACTTCTAGGAAAATTTCAGTCAATTTAGGAATTATTAAATTGAGGAGTAAATAAATGAAAGGAGTATTGGAGGCATTTGAATTTTAGATGACCTGAATTTGAATCTCAGCTCTTTCATTTAAATGCTATATGAACATGGGCAAATAATGTTAATTCTACAAGTCTGCTTTTTAAATTGTAAAGTGTATTAGGTGTATTACTTGATTAGATTGATATTACTACTAATGTGTATTTTTGAGAAATGGGGGGGGTCTAAAATCATTAATATTTTTGAGAAAAAAAACAAACATACTAAGAACTATGGAAATCATAAGTAGTGAAGTTTCTGCACTTTTTTGTACTTAAAACCTCCTTATGGAGAAATGAATAAGACTGAATCATCTAATACCATTAAAAACATGCTCAGTGTTGGGCATTAGGCCAGGTAATTAAGATATTAGGTTAAAATGTCTGCGTACCACATCAGAATGCCTGAGTTTAATGCCTAACTTCAGTACCTGACTCCAGCTAATTAATAATTCAGATTCTGGAAGAGAGCAGAAATGGCTCAAGCTTTTGGGATCCTGCCACCCCCACAAACCCCACCCCCACCCATGTGGCAAACTGAGATCAAGTTCCTGACTTCAACCTTGATTAAACCCTGGCTGTTGTGGGCATTTGGGAAATGAACAGTGAATGAGAGCCTTCTCTGTCTCTCTGTCAAGTAAGTGAAGATTAAGGAAAGAAGGAAAGGAGGAAAGAAGGAAAGAAGGAAAGAAGGAAAGAAGGAAGGAAGGAAGGAGAGAAGGAAGGAAAGAAGGAGATGAGAGAAGGAGAAGAGAGAAGGAGAAAAGGAGAGAGAAAGAAGGAAAGGAAGAGGGAGTGAGGGAGGATGAGACAGAGGGAATTGGTGGGAAAGAGGAAAGGAGGAAATTTCATTATATTCTTAGTATTGTATCTATGAACTACATTTAATCTGTTCATTTTATATTAATAGTACATTAACATGAAAAAGTATCAGGAAATAAAAATAAAATACAAATGAGGTACATGATACTGCACTGATATCATTATTAGCATGTACGCTATAATTTACTATTTATTTTCTATACAGATTATAGGAGTCTGAAAATATGACATTTCCTGTTTTCTTCAGAGAAGAAAATTGATGTTAAGATCTGTGAACTCTTTTGGTTATGGTCATGAAACCATGATGAGCGTTCAGTTCTCATGAGATGGACCTTTCCTTTACAATGAATGTCTATAATAATTGTGACTAACCATTAATCTTTCAGGTCATCTCTTTTCACACCTAAATTTAAGTAAGTGCTCATTTGCTTTCATGTTAATATTACAAGACATGTTAATTAATCTGCACACCTTTACTTCCCTCTACATTAAGTTTTTTTTCCCAAAGAAACCTAATATTTAAGGAGTATAAATTTCATAAGTACAATTTTAGGAATATAGTGATTCTTCCCAACTGCACCCACCTTCACACCACCTCCCCCACCCCACCTAAACTCCTCCTCCCTCTCTCATTTCCAGGTCCATTCTTCATTAGGATTCATTTTCAATTAAATTTATACACAGAAGACGAACTCTATATTTAGTAAAGATTTCAACAATTTGCACACACACACACACAGAACTGAGAACAGGCTTTACAGTTAATTCTCATAATACAACTCATTGAGGACAGAGACACTGCATTGAGAAATAAGTGCACAGTGATTCCTGTTGTTAATTTAACAATTAACACTCTTTTTAAAATTTATTTGACAGGTAGAGTCATAGACTCTGATAGAGAGAGACAGACAGAGAGAAAGTTCTTTCTTCCATTGGTTCACTTCCCAAATGGCCACCATGGCTGGTGCTGTGCCAATCCAAAGCCAGAAGCCAGGTGCCTCTTCCTGCTCTCCCATGCAGGTGCAGGGGCCCAAGCACTTGGGCTATCCACCACTGCCCTCTCAGGCCACAGCAGAGAGCTGGACTGGAAGAGGAGCATCTGGGACTAGAACCCGGTGCCCATATCGGATGCCAGTGCCACAGATGGAGGATTAACCAAGTGAGCCCCTGGCGCCGGCTCCACAATTAACACTCTTATGTATGATGTCAGTGACCACCCAAGGCTCTTGAAATGAGCTGCCATAGCTATAGAATTTGTTTGAATACACAATATCCATCAGTATTTAGACAAGGCTACAAATAAAGTGGAAGTTCTCCCCTCCCTTCAGAGAAAAGTGCTTCCTTCTTTGATGACTACTTCTTTCTGCTGGGGTCTCACTCACAGAGATCCTTCATATAGAACATTTTTTTTGTCACAATGGCTTGGCTTTCCAGGTCTTAAATGCTCTCATGGGCTTTTCAGCCAGACCAGAATGCTTTAAGGGCTGATTCTGAGGTCAGAGTGCTATTTAAATTGATTGTCATTCAACACATCTGCTGTGTGAACTGCTTCCCATGTTGGAAATTCTTTCATTTTTAATTTTCTATTATTATTATCAGACACTTGATCTTGTTTATCTGATCTCTTTACCACTTAATCCTATTTTTATGATGACTTTAGCACTTAATATGGTCACTTTACCACCCAGCTTAATGGGATTTTATTTCTTTATTAAGTAACTACTACATTCCTGTCAAGGTTCAAGGTGCTGGAAATACAGAAGTAAACTTCTTCCAGGGCATTTATTAGAGCATTCACTCTACTATTTGATGTGAGACCATGATAATGTTGATAAAATATATGGGGATTGAAAGTTATATTGGTGTTATATATATAATACCTATGTATAATTGCAAGTTATATTATTTTGGAATATATCATATTTATTCCAATATTTACAATAAATTTTGGAAGTAAGAGTAGTATGGCTGTCATGGTATGAGAGAAGGAGAGAGAGAAATGGAGTGAGATACAGATATACAACACACACACATATACACAAAGAGAGAGAGAGAGAGAGAGAGAGATGGACATATGGATTGATTTCATATTTAGCTATTGTGAAATGAGCTGCAGATGGAAGTAGAGGTAACTTATATTTAGAAGGATTTTATCTACTACTGTAAATGATATTAGAATTCACGGCAAATTATCCATCAGAAAAGCACCATGATATAGCTTGCTTTAGCAGAATCAACCTCTCCTATTTTTATTCAAAATAATTCTGGCTACCTCTCCAATGCACAAGATTACTTTCTTACTCATGAACCCATAGTATCTCATTATAATACCACAATTTCTTCAGTCTATTTAGTAATAACAGTGGTGGTGATTGTAGTGGTAGGAATAGTAGTAGTTGATATAGAAGTCTCTATAGACACTAGCCCTATATAACTCTTTATCTTTATAATATTCAGTCTTTTACAAATTTAATTCTTCTAGTTTCTCGTTCTTTCCTTTTTGTTTTTCTTTGTTTCTTTATTTCCTTTATCTTAAAAGTCTTACATATACCTGTGGTTAGTCATATTCACAAACTTAACTTTTATAAACCCAGCAATAGTCTTTGGAATACAAGGAACAAAAGGCTGCTAAAATGCAACTGTAATCCTCAGTGAATGAGGTATATTCTTGCTTCATTGAAGTTCAGGTCTTCACTCAAGTCTCGGTCTTCATCAAGTATTTTGAAGACCAAACATGCTGGGTTATAAATTCTTGTTTTCCTTTTCATTGTCTCCTAGGATGGCACTTATAGAATTCCACAATTCCATATCATGTGCCTTTGTGAGAGAATTCATCTCTTTGTATTGAATTTGTGGCGTATCTATTTACATCTAACAGGGCTTGATGTTTAAGAAAACAATTTTGCAAACGAATTTAGGTAAAATTCTTTTTACCAAAATGTTTATATGGTTTTACTTATTTATTTAAAAGGCATAGTGACAGACCAATAGAAAGAGTTCTTCCACCCACTGATTTATTCCCCAAATACCCATAACAGTAAAGCTGGGCCAGGTTGAAGCCAAGATCCAGAAATTTCATCCATATATTCCTCGTAG
This sequence comes from Sylvilagus floridanus, assembly GCA_949820135.1. NCBI lineage: Eukaryota > Metazoa > Chordata > Mammalia > Lagomorpha > Leporidae > Sylvilagus > Sylvilagus floridanus. The sequence continues at coordinate 78,083,951 of OX463230.1, forward strand.
GTGACAGCAACTCAAGTACTTGCAATGCCTCCCAGGTTGCACATTAGCAAGAAGTTGGATCAGAAACAAAGGCAGGACTCAAGCTCAGATATTTTGTTAGAGGATATGGCTATCCTAAGTGGCAGCTTAACCTGCAGTACCATAATGCCTGCCTCTTGATAAAACTCTTTAGCATGTATGTTCCTTTAATTGCTCGCATATTCCTTTTTTCTTCTGTGAATGAACATTTCTTTGCCTGGTTCCCAAAGTAAAATTCTTCAATTCCTCAAACCTTGCTCAAATCCTGCTCTCTCTAGGGCCTTGCACTCAAGTGAAAGACCCAGAAGCAACTCCTGGCTCCTGACTTTGGACAGACCCAGAGGCTACATTTGTGGCCATTTAGAGAGTGAATCAGCAAATGGAATGTCTTTCTCTCTCTCTCTGTTTTTAAGTTTGTGTGTGTGTGTGTGTGTGTGTGTGTGTGAACTCTGCCTTTCAAATTAAGATGTCTTTGTTTTCTGTTACTGTAACAGAAAATACCCTAGGTTGGGTAATATAAAGAAAAGAGGATCATTTGAGTTCACATTTCTGAAGGCTGAAAAGGCAAACACATGGAACTGGCATCTTCTTGACTTCTTACAAGGGTCTCATGTTACTTCAATTCATAGTAGAAAGTAGAAAGGGCAAATAGTTGCAAATGGACGAGAGAAAAGGGGACCTAACTCCCATGAAACCTAATGCATTTTCTCACATGGAAAGAATTCATGAGGGTTTCACCCACGGTGAGCCCACTACCTCCTAATGGACCCCACTTCCCACCACTGCTTCCTTGAAGAATTAAGCCTAATCATGAGTTTTTACGGACACAAACCACATGCTAACCATAGTAGAACACTTCTTCGATTTTTCTTCATGAAAAAAATCACTTTGCCTTATGATCTTTCATGATGTTGATTCTTACCTTTGTAATGACACTTAGCATTTACTATATTCCATCTTGGACATGGATATACATTACTTATTTCCATGTAATAATTCAAAAGGGAAATCTCTGTACCTAATCCATCTGCCATGATGTCTTCAACATGATGGAAAACATGAGGCAATGTCAACAGTTTGTTCTTAATATGATTATTCAGATTATGTGTATCATTTATTTCTGTGGTTCAACTCCAACCTCTTTTAAACAGATCCCTTTAATATGCCCTCCATGTGTTCCTATAACATATCCCTTCAGGCCTTCAAATTTTATTGGCCAAAAGGTTGATTCATCCTTTGGTTCAAAATTTGCTGATGGGTTGAAAGATTTAAATCATCCCTAGAGCTCAATTCTGAAAGAAATATTTCTCAGTTTCAAAATATTTGTGAAATGCCTTGTGCACTGACTAGAGAAAGAGAGATAGTTAGACCAGCACAAAGCCATTCTTCAGTGGCTCTCTAAAAACCTGAGATGCCACAATTGGGGTCAGAAACCTTAATCTTTGCTATCACAGTTTTTATTGCTCCTATGTGTTTTGATACACTCTAGTGGGAACTGTCGTCTTATCTTATTTATTCCACAGTTCGAGAAACAGGCAATGAAGAGGATGTTGAAGGATGAGGAAGAGGAAAAATCCAATAAATTTTCTCTTCTTTAGAATATCACCTAAGTGTAAAGGTACAATATTTCAGTTATTCAATTATGGAGATAGAAGTTAATCGCAAAATGATAAGTTAAATGATACATAAGTGCAACTTAACTTTGATGTTTTTAAATAGTAATTCACTAATAAAAATTAATACCACACAGCAAATGAAGTCAATATAGTCTGAAAACAAAGTCATAGATTTTTTATAAAATTTTACATTTAATAATTAATAATATACCATGCTTTATCAGAATAAAAATTCTGAGAATTTTCAAATGAATGTTAGGTATATTTTATGGAGAAATGTGAATGCATGATTTCAGCAGACCATGGTTAGATTATTTTAAGATCATATGTTGTCATGCTATTTTTATTGTACATTCTTATAATTTTCCTATTTGTCCATAAATTGCCATACACACCTACCTGACACTATGGGATGTTTGTTTCTTAATACTTTTTTTTTCATTATTTAGAGAATACTTTATTAGTTCTGTAATCAAACCCACGTAGATAAGACCTTACATATTTAATACAGTGTGTTACCCCTGTACAAATGGGAAAAAAAATTAAGTAAAACGTTTCTAGACCAATATGGCTGTTAATTTCTGTACAATACCAACTCAACACGGTAAACTGGGATACTTTTCTCAAAGTTGACAGCACAGCTAAAGTTTCCAAAAATTCAATTATACATGTGTGTATATATATATATTAATATAAAAGACCAGTAATAGCAGTATGTTATGTATCAATAGCAGCAAAAGCTTTTCCAGGTTCTGCAGTCATTTGAACAAAATTATAGAGACATCTAGCACACTCCATTAAAAAAAAAAAAAAAAAGAAAAAAGGTAAAAAAACAAAACCCCGAAAACAGCAAAGTTTTGTTACTGTCGTGGTACCTGGCACCATTTTTTTTTTTAATTAGCTTCTCAATCATCTGGAAAGAAAACATTCTAGAATGACATCATTAAAAACAGCTCTGATAAAGCACAGTCACTACTACTTATCATGAAGCAGGTACTAGATATTTTACATTCACAGAGGTATGATACAGTACTGTCCTACATCTCTAATGCTAGAGGATACAATTAAAAGGCATTATTTGAGACTTGATTCTACTTTCCCAGCAAAGGGCCCAAAGGATGGTATGACACAGCTCTGTAAAGAAATGTACCTTCCTTGATGAGATTTCCTTTCATTAGTGGCACAGTTCTAGGTACTCACTGTTCTTCACAAACATCAACTAAAAAACCGTTAAAAAGAAAAAAAGGGGAGGGGGAATTCGATTCATACAAAGATGACGGAGTGCAGGCAAACAAGATTCAACATAACTAGTATTTTACCAGATCTGTCACATTTGAATGGTGAGAGCTCCATAGAAGAAAGGAGATGCCAAACAGTGCTTTGAAGCTTTGGACCACAACCAAAACCCAGCATCATTTTAAGCAGAAGCAGTAACCAAACATTGCTCGTTTGGCAGGTCAAGGATGCTGACATCAATGTTAAATCATCTGCTCACTCATTCAGGAAGAAGGGGAGATCAGTTACCACTGTCCTTTGATTGTGTTCAACTCAATCACCATGTTACAAAAATAGCAAAGCTGCCATAATAAAAAATAAGGCTCCTCTACCCAGCACCAGTCATCTTCAGTTCTTCACCTGCAAGCTTATCAATGGCATAACCACATCCAAAAAATATAAGGGGACAAAGAAACCACATCTAAGGTTCTCAAGTGCATACAGTCTAGACCTAAAAATCCTTAATGGTCAGGTGAAACAGCAGAACCAAGAGGAAAGTCATACTGCAGAGGAATGGCTCTGCCTGAACAATGTGGTGGTCTCAGCTAAAATGTTTCTTAATACTTTAAGACATATTTAACATTCAGCCAAACAGACACTAATTTATTGTCTGGCTTCTTATATCTTAAAAGAAGTGAAAATCTACAAGAGGCTAACAGACATAGGTTTAGAAGAGAATGAGAATTTCAAGGTTAAATTGTACAGCATACATGGCACAGGGAAATTTATTCACAGATACACAGAACAAGGGAAGAAGGATGAATTTTTTGGGTATAAGTATTACAATTATAATAATATATACTAATAAGCTCATCCTGCCCAATTATGCCAATAATGTACTCTTTACTGCATTAGAATCACTTAAGCTTAGAATTCCAATAAGGAAAAATAAAAGTTTGCAAAATTTGAACAGTATGATTAATTTATTTAAGATCTAGTGTAAAGGTTTTAGTTGTTCTTTGAAGCAGGGAAGAAAGATAAAAAGTATCTCATTTGATACATGAAAAATGAGCAAGGAACATATTTATTAGTTACCATAATTAGCTAGGACTTAGACCATAAAGTCACTGGAGTATTGAAATATATTTTTTAAATTTTCTACTTATTTATTTTATTTGTTTGAAAGAGAGGGAGAGGGAGGGATAGAGATAGAGGGACACACAGAGAGAGGGATACAGAGAATGAATGTGAAATTTCCCATCTGCTGCTTCACTTCTCAAATGTCATTATGGTAACATTTCCTCTCAAACTTGATCCTCTTGATCTGACCAAGTCTTTTTCCTTTAGGTTTTCAATATCTTATTATTCATACTTCATTAAACTATTGTTTTCTAAATATTAACTTTTTTTAAAGTTGAACAAGTTTCATATATATATATATATATATATATACACACACAGACTTGGAAACATAGTGGCACTTCCCCCCATCTTCTCTCCCGCCCATGCTCCAACCCTTCCTCCCCCTCCCTCTTGAATTACCACTCTTAATTCTCTTAATTACATAGATCTATTTTAACTTTTTTTAATAACGCTTTTATTTAAAGAATATAAATTGCCAAAATACAGCTTATAAATTACAATGGCTTCCCCCCCATAACTTCCCTCCCACCCACAACCCTCCCCTTTCCCACTCCCTCTCCCCTTGCTTCACATCAAGATTCATTTTCAATTCTCTTTATATACAGAAGATCAGTTTACTATATATTAAGTAAAGATTTCAACAGTTTGCCCTCACATAGCAACACAAAGTGAAAAATACTGTTGGAGTACTAGTTATAGTATTAATTCACAATATGCTATTTTAACTTTTTAAAACTTAGATATAGATATTCTTCCTTGGAGTAATATGTAGTGGCTGTTATTTTATTCTTCTTCCTACTCTTGTCTTTCAATCCTTATAAAGAAAAATGTGCCAACACATCTGAAGATGAAATGGGAAGAATGGAAGCGGGATGCCCTGCCTTTACTTGACTCTTGTATGAAATGCAAATTGTCACATTTATCTTCGTAATTTTAGAAGAATAAATGTTACTTTGGTGTGTTCAACAGAAACTTTTTATGTAGTAGAGTTTCTTTTTAATGTTGTGATACAGAGATTTGCATGCACCTCTAGGAACACAGAACAAGATTTGCCTGGCTCTCCCATTTCTAAGCTTATTACACTCCTAATTTAAAAAAAAAAAAAAAAACTGGAATTAAGGAGAAAGAAGTGGTGACATTTTGTTATTTCTTTTACTTTGCAATGACTTAGGAATCTATATTTTTTCTCATTTTAAGCACTTTTAAAGGAAAACCATAAATATATGCAATATTTGTTGTCAATTAAAATACATTGTTAATAACATGATGTAATTTTCATGGAAATTATTATTATCAATTAATAACAAAACATACTTTTATACTAAATAAAAACTTATCTTAAACTATGATAAGCATCTTTATATCTGGAGTAGAAACAATTCTACGGCCTTAAAATCAATTTTTAGTAACTGGAAAATACAAAGTTCTGGTCAAGCATGGATTCTCAGTCTTAGACTCAAGTCCCCTGCCTTGTTGGAGAAGCTGTGATTAGCAGTGACTCTCCAGAAGCCACAGAGCATGGAGTGAAAGAATTGAAGTGTTCATGTCTCCTGCCAGTTAGAAGTGAAGGCTTTTTTCACTCTTCATTTGTGGAACTGTGTATGAAGAATTGAAATTTAATGAAGCATACAAGGCCTAGGTCAATTATGAGACTTTGAGCTTATGAAAGGTCAAATAGTAGATAAGGTTAAGCAAGCACAATAGATCCACACTCAATGATTGAGCTTCTTGGAGTGCAAAGCTCTGTGAAGAGTGCTGGGCGTATTCAATGAGGCACAGAACACTCACCCTTCCCTTAGAAAGCTTCATAATGGTTGAGAGAGGTATTACCTATACTCACAAAGCATGCAAACCCTCAACAGTGTGCACAGAAAACATGTATTTGAAGGATATATAAAATAGATTTTACATATAAATAGCAGTTGGAAATACTGCACAAAGTAGCATCTTCTGAAATAAAAGGGATGTCAAATATAATTTTGAACATTCTACTTAAAATTCCTTTTTTGTATGTGAATTACAAAAACAAAAATGTTGTCATCTGGATTTTTAACACCCCCCATTATTCTTTTGTGATGTACTTCATCATCATCGGTTTGTTTTCCTTTCAATTTACTAAGGCTTGTCTGTTCTTCTAGTCCCCAAAGAAAACATGAGTAGATGATTACACTATTTGGAACATGTCAACAGTGACAGGGTAACTAATGGCTTGAAAGAGTTAATTAATCATGTTCTCTGATGTGCCTACTATTCCTAAAGTGTTGTTTTCGATTTAATTATTTCCCACTGTATGATTTCAATTTCTTAAGAAATAATTTGAGACAACTCATGCTTAAAATCTATTTAAGCAGACATATATGACAGGGAAAATAACAATTCAAGAAAAGCTATGATTAAACTCAGAAGAAATGCGTAGACAATCAAAAAAGAAGACTTTTCAAAACCAATCATGTTTTGGATCTTGTCAAAAGTCTATCATATCCTTTGTGAGAATTGTATTCAGAAATCCCTCAGAAATGTGGCCAGACTTAGAATATGAGCACAGGAATAGAATACAATGAAGGAAAACACAAAACATTGCTTTAATCTCTCTGTGTCTGTATTCAGCAGTAAAACATTTAGTTTGTTACATGACTAGATTTTAAACAATCTCTAAATGTTGAGATATGTTAAAGAATAATATTTCATTGGAAAAGCACAGAGTGGTTTTTACCCATTCCTTTGCTGGTTTTCTTTTTTCTCTTTTTTTTTTTTTTTTTTGACAGGCAGAGTGGACAGTGAGAGAGAGAGAGAGAGAGAGAGAGAGAGAGAGAGAAAGGTCTTCTTTTGCCATTGGTTCACCCTCCAATGGCCACTGTGGCCAGCGCGCTGCGGCTGATGCACCGCACTGATCCAAAGGCAGGAGCCAGGTGCTTCTCCTGGTCTCCCATGTGGGTGCAGGCCCCAAGCACTTGGGCCATCCTCCACTGCACTCCTGGGCCATAGCAGAGAGCTGGACTGGAAGAGGGGCAACCGGAACAGAATCCGGTGTGCTGGCGCCGCAGGCAGAGGATTAGCCTATTGAGCTACAGCACCGGCCTCCTTTGCTGGTTTTCAATGAAAACCAAATTCTATTTAAAATTATTTCTGAAGATAACTGCTCTTTGGGAAGCAAGTGTTTTTTTTTTAAGGGCGTACCAAATTTTTTAAAAAATATTATTTCATGCAGAAAATTATCTTTAGAACAAATGTTACAGTTACAATGGATCTGTTCTCAGTCCGTCTTCTCTTACAGTCAGGTCTTTAATTTTATTTCCTAGATCTAAAACCAGAGAGGAAACATTGTATCAACTAACTTTTGCTTTGAGTGAAAATTTAAAAGGGAGTAAAGAAGTCATCCTTTTTGAGGTTAGAGTTAATATTGAACTAAATGAATTTTACTCACCTGGATCATATCCTGCCAAGTGTGTGGGAACACATGGCTTCTGTGTTTAATATTTTAAATGTATGTTCAGAAAGTAAAAGTAATGCTAAAATAATCATAAGTATTTATTTTACTTTGGAACCTGACCACTTGATTTTAAATCCCAGGTATAGGAAATCTTCCTAAGTATCTGTGATTGATCTCTGTCAGTGAAAAATAAAGAAAATAAGAATAACTATCTCATATTTCTTGTATGAACATGAAATTATAGTGTTTGAGTATGAGAGAGATATGGAAAGAAATAGAGAATTTACAAAAATATTGACATATAATAATCTACAATCATTTTTTTGAAATAAATTCTGTTCAGAAACACATTTCTCAATGCTGTGAATTAAGTGTACCAAAATCGGCATTGGTCACCATTTCCAAAGGAGTGTTTCTTATCGTGGTCATTATAGTGATAACATACTCCTAGAATAATTTCACATGTATATTTAAAATTTTATTCTTCACTTCTAGCAATGAAGTTTTGGGAAAATACCATTGTATTTTTCGATATATTTATACAAATATATACATAATGCATTTCCAACAGACTTTGAGAAACTCCTCATATATATCAATAAATGATGTTTTAAATTTTTGTTAATATAAAGCAAACAAATTTCATTGGTACAGTTCTATCAAAATAAGCATACTACCCTCCTTCACACTCCCTCACTGAGTCCCTTCCTTCCTTTTGTTTTTTTAAATTTTTCCAAAGACTGGCTTTTAATCATACTATAATTAAAGTCTTAAATCACAATTAATCATAATATTCAGCAAGTAAAGAATAGGAGGATGACAGTTCCAAGTGAGTGTAAACAAGGGCTTAAAACAACAGTCATATCACAAGATGTCTGCTTCATGTCTATGCTTTTCTGTATTCCCTATTAACTGCTACATATCAGAGAAAATATATGATATTTGTCTTTGTGAACTGGCTTATTTCACAAAGCATAATGTTTTCCAGTTGCATCAATTTTGTTGAAAAAGACAAGATTTGATTCATTTTTATTTGCTTGGTAGTATCCCATAGTGTATATTTATCATATTTTCTTCATGCAGTCATCAATTGATTGACATCTGTGTTGATTCCCTATCCTATTTATTATGAATTGAGCAGCAAAAACATGTGAGCACATATAAATTTCGTATGCAGATTGTATTTATTTTGGGTAATAACCAGGAGTGCGATGCCTGGATCATATGGTAAATCTATTTTCAGATTTCTGAGGAATCTCCATGCTATCTGCCATAGTGGTCATACTAGTTTGCATTCCATCCAACAAAGGGCATTAACTAAAGATTAAGGGATAAATTCAACAAGAAAGTATGACTATAATAATTCGTTTGATGTATGTGCATGCAATGCCTGGGTGCCTGGCTATTTAAAATAAAAGTGAATGATCTAAAGTAGACATAGACTCCAATAAAATAATAATTGGGGGCCTTTGCACCCCATTTTCAACAATGGACAAATCAAGTAGACAAAAAAAATCAACAAAGAAACAAGATGGCTAAACTACACTACTACACTAAGGACCAAATAGACCTTACTGATATCTACAGAACATTTCATTCTATGGTTGAAGAATATTCATTCTTTTCATAAGTGCATGGAACTTTCTCTACGATAGACAATATGCTGGGCCTAAAATCAAGTCTCAAAAAATTCCAAAGAAATTGAATCCTCTGACCACAATGGAATGAAGTTGAACATTAACAGCTTAAGAATCTCTACAAGTATGCAAACACATGGAGACTTTACAACATGCTCATAGTGAATAGTGGGTTATAGAATAAATCAAAAGGAAAATTTAAAAAAATTCTTGGAAATGAATGAAGATAACCCAACCTGTCACAACGTAGGGGATACAGCAAAGACAATGTTCACAGGGAATTAACAGCAATGAGTTCTTACATCAAGAAATTGGAAAGAATTCAGATAAATTATCTAAAATGCATTTAAAAGACACAGAAAAACAAGAACCAAGCACAAAATTAGTAAAAGGAAATAATTAAAATTAGAGAAGAAATAAACAAAATTGAATCAAAAATGATAAAAAATGTCATTGAAATAAACTGATTTTTTGAACAAATAAAGAAAATTTATACACAATTGGCCCAACTTAACCACAAAATGTGGAGAAGACCAAAATTAATAAACCAGAAATGAAAAAGGAGCTATTCAATGAATATCCAATGGATACAACCGAAATAAAAAGAATCAAAATAAATTACTACCAATAAATTAGAAAATCCAGAATAAATGGATAGATTTCTAGAAACATACAATGCCCCTTTTTTTTGTGTTTTTGTGTTTTGTGTTTTTGTGTTACAGTCTACTTTGTATGATACTATAATGGCTGCTCCTGTTCAATTATGCTTTCTTTTAGAGTGGAATATCCTTTTCTTTCCTTTTACTTTCAGTTTGAGGGTATCTCTATTGTAGAAGCAGCAAGGTATCTCTTGTAGGCAACAAATAGATGGGTCTTGTTTTTTAATCCAATCATCCAGTCTGTATCTTTTAATTGGAGAATTTAGGCTATTTACATTCTAGGGTATTATTGATAAATAATGATGAGGTCCTGCCATTTTTCTATAAATATTTTTATTGTTTGCTTTGGATATCCTTTGTAATTTTACTAGATTTTCTGCTTTTTCTACATACTTTCTGAATCCTGCCCCCATACAATCCTTTTACAAAAATGAAGAACGTTTTGAATTAATGTATATTTTGATTTCTTTTCTTTTTTTTTTTTCTTTTTTGCCGGGCAGAGTTAGACAGTGAGAGAGATAGAGACAGAGAGAAAGGCCTTCCTTCTGTTGGTTCACTTCCTTAATGGCCGCTACGGCTGACACTGCACCAATCCGAAGCCAGGAGCCGGGTACTTCCTCCCTGTCTCCCATGCAGGTGCAGGGCCCAAGCAGCTGGGCCATCTTCCACTGCACTCTCAGGCCACAGCAGAGAGCTGGACTGGAAGAGGAGCAACTGGGACTAGTACCCAGTGCCCCAACCGGGACTAGAACCTACGGTGCTGGTTCTGCAGGCAGAGTATTAGCCAAATGAGTCACCGCGCCAGCCATTTATTTTCTACTACAGAGTAACAGATGACCACAGACTTAGTAACTTAAAATAACACACATCTATTATCTCACAATGTCATTTGGTGAATTTTGAGCATGGTTCTTGTGTTCACAGTCTCATCTCTAGGTCCTTTTCTCCTGAGTGCTGACAGGGACTCAAGTCTCATCTGTGGGTAAGTGTCATCTTCTGTGCTGTTAGCGGAATTCATCTTTTGAAGCTACAGAACACGTGGTGGATTGCTTCTTCAAAACCAGGGGAAGAGTCTCTGACTTCTATCTCTGATCCTTGGACTCTTCCTTAATGATTTAAACTGATTACATAAGGCCTACTGATGGTGATCTTCCCCTTGATTTATTTAAAATCTACTAATAGGGGATCTTAATTAAATCTGAGAAATCTCTTCACCTTTGCCACATAATGTAACAGTCATGACGTTTATAGTCCACCACATTTGCTGAGCTCTATTTGTCAAAAGTGACTTAAATTCCCTACCCATATTGAAAGAAGAGATTATACAGATTATACAGAGTCATGGATCATTGGAGGTCATCTCAGAATGCTGCCTACCATGGCGTTTTCACCATATAGATCAGTACATTTTAACACCTGTTACTGTTTCGCTGGTTATTGAGTTTGACACTCTGTTCTGACTCTTCTTTTTTCACAATTTGAATTTAGGTCTTCACATGTTTACTATTGTGAAGTTTTGTAGTTATGTCTGCTTTATGTATTCCTGTCAAGGAGTAAAAGCTGTTTAATAACAAGTAAACACATACAACACACCAAGTTGTCATACTTTCATATTAAACCACATTAATATTTACTTTAAAGCTTTGCTGTTTCTTCCCTCATATTTTGCTAAGGAATGAAATCAGTTGACAGATATTGGTGGCTGAACTTAGAGGAAAACAAGTGTTATCCTCTCAAGTTTCTAGAAGCTTAACTGAAGAGTATTTTCATTTTTCAACACTAACTGATTAAAAGCAACATATGAAATTATCTCTCTTTGCCTGGAATTTGAAAGCTGTCTTTCAAACATGACACAGAAGTGGATGCTGGTGTTGATATATCAACCACAATGTCCAAAAACCCTGTGTAGCAAGTTCTGTGAATAGTTTTCTCTTGCTACATTATTATCATTCATTATAAGTACTAAAATGCAACTATATACAATAAATAATGGTTATAGAAATCTGTTTTTAATCCACAGCATGAGAGGTAATGCAGTAGGGTATTTTGAATGGAATTTGCTTGATTAAAGAGTCTATTTCTTTTAATATGTTTGAAAGCCTCAGAAGAGTTTGAATAATGATAGGATCAGAAAGTCTAGAAGCATAGCTAGTAAATGAACCTAGGAAATTCAGAAATATCTGAAGTAATAATTTGAGTCAATTATTTCTTTGATGTGACTTATAGAATTAATTTTTAATTTGATCATGTTCACTCAATCCGATAAGTTATTTGACATCACCTCTTCTAGTTTAGAATCAGTTATAGTCATTTAAGACCTTGGTATACTCTCCTCCAATGATATATGGATATGATAACATATCTGTGAGGCTGAACAAGCCATTTATATGAATAAATAAATCTCCTAGCTTCTCGTTCTGACTATACGCATTTCAGCAGACAATATCAGTTCAATATCAATCAACTATCAGCTATAGTGTTGGTTAAATGCAGCATACTTATGGTATATGACACTATTCCTTAAAATGTAGGTGTCTTGTATGCTTTCTAAGTTGTGACAATATTCTAAAATGAGAAGTTCATAACAGTGAAAGCTAGGTGTGTTTTTCAGATTGGGATAAATATATAAGATGTTAAAATAGGAAAAACTGAACAGCTATATGGGAACTTTGCACTATTTTACAATATTTGTTTTGTAAACTTAAAATATTCTAAAGTCAAAAGGGGAAAAAGGAAAAAAAAGAATATTCATTCCATGGAAAATCCAGGATCTAAATTGAAATATCCTAAAGTGCTTTTTCCAAGGCATTTCTGATACATTGAAGAATACCAATTAGAGAGTAGTCTGATCAGTCTTTACATAGCACACAGCTCAGTCAGTCTATGAATATTTCCATCATGCTCAAAAATTCCCTCTGCCCCTTGTATACTTTTTCCTTCCATCTGTTTCCACAGAGAACTGCAGCTAATTTTCTTTCATTATTTTATGCTTCACTTTCTCCCCTATACACCCCATCAAAATCAGTTAATTCTAGACCTCTTCCACCCTCCCACTCTTAAATTATTTTCATGGCTTCTGTACTAACTCTGTGTGAGACCGTCTCTAATGTATATATTATAGAGCAATACCAAAACAAGACTGGCTTACTGCTGCTGTCCTTTGACATCTCTTTGGGTAAACCATGGGTTGGCAAACTTTTGCCCATTGACCAAATCAGGCCAGGCACCTGTCCTAAGATTTACTGGAACAAAACTGTGTCTTCAATTTTGTGTTGTCTGTGGTTGTTTTTGTTTACAGTTGAGGCTTGGAAAGCCTAAAATATATACTGTCTGACCCTTTACAGAAAGTTTGCTAGCCTCTGATTTAAACTATCAGCATGGTGGCTATTTTGTCTATTGCTTTGGGGGAAATTTTGCCAATGTTAAAAATCTTAGATGCCTCTCAGAATGCATTAAGGGAAATATGCTGTGGCCTTATGTGTTACTGGTAGAATACATCTAGCCTACATCTGTCAAAGATATTTCCTGTTGCTTATCTGTATGCATTGCACTAGCCAACCTAGTCCACTTACTAATTTCTGAAGACTCATGCACATTCTTCCTAACTTTCCTTTGCTCTCACTTTATCTCTATCTTGATTTTTTTTTTTTAAATTTACTTGTTTGAAAGGCATAGGGAGAGAGAGAGAGAGTGAGAGAGAGAGAACTCTTCCATCTGCTGGCCTACTCCCCAAATAGACACAAAAGCCAGAGCTGGGCCAATCCATAGCCAGGAACCAGGAGTTTCCTCCAGGTCTCTCACGTGTGTATAGGACTCCAAGAACCCAGGCCATCCTCTGTTCCTGTCCTAGGCGCACCAGCAAGGAGCTAGATTGGAAGTGGTGCAGCTGGGATTTGAACCAGAACTCATATGGCATGTTGGCCATGGTGGCTTCACCTGCTACATCACAGCACCAGCCCTTCTCTTTATATCTCTTGACTAAAATTTAAATTCACCTTCAATATAGATTCAGAAAAATACTTAACAGAGAGCAATACTTTTGAGCCCTAAGGGCACTCTTAGCTAAAGAAAATGAAGACAATAGAAAATATATGATTACGCATAGAAGCATAAAATACACAAAATAAAACCTTTCATATTAATTTAAAATTCAACAGGTATCAAAAATCCAATTGCTTATGTGATATGTGTTTATCAGAGCTGGCAGTGATACACAACTGATATACTTACATATGGGCCAGAGACATGAAACAGTAGGTGTTAGAGGCAAGAACTAAAAATTTGCAGAGGTTTTTGAAAGAATAGAACATTCAGAGCGCATGTTTTGACACATATAAAAGTTTGTTGTACATATATAATATATAATTCTTAATATATTGTTATCACAGTTATAGAAAAATGAACCAAATAAATTATCATAAATTGACCCACATTTATATATATTTTTTTCTTCTAATTTTAGCACATTGCATGTGGATTACAAAGGATGAAATGAGGCTTGGACAATTTTTTGTGAATGTGAAAAAATTGAAATCATTTCCTGTCCTGACATCATACAAAAACCATACATTTCAAAGGGAGATAAAAGATTTAAAAATCTAGAAGAAAATATCTTTCTGTCAGTAAGTGGTTATTAAATAGCTGAGAGAATATATATGGAAAACTGAAAGAGATAGTAAACAACGTATTTTTACAAAACACAAAGAGAGCAGAAAAACAAACATACAGAAAAGATGGATAAAATGTTTATATATATATTTATACTACAATTTCTATATGAGAAATGTACAAAATATCAAATTGTGAAGCAATCTTCCCCATTTCATTAGTAATAACAAAGTAGTATTAAGTCACAAGAACATACAGTTTCACATCCACCTTATCAATAAAATAGAAAAATGTTGGGCATTTCCTAGTGTTGCTAAGTATGTTAGACAAGATGGCTTTTCACCTGCTGCTATGAGAAGTATACTCTGGCAAAATCACATTGAAATACATTAAGGATTCATTAAATCAGGTGAATATTTGCATAGCATTGACTCATAGTTTTGCCTTTTAATAATACGCTAGAGAAACTCTTGTAACATGCCTCAGGGGATAGGTACAAAAATATTAATAGCAGCATCATTTGCAAAAATAAATATTTGAAACAACCCAAATAGCTAGCACCAGGAAAATGTATACATAAATTATGGTATTTTAATTCAACTGACACGATTGAGAAATGAAAATTAATAAATAACATCTTATACCTCAACAAAGTTGATTTATGAGCAATGTAAGCAAGTTTGAGAAAAATGAAGTGTATGTAGCATATATATATATATATATAGAGAGAGAGAGAGAGAGAGAGAGAGAGAGAGAGAGAGAAAGGAGAGAGAGAACACAGAAAGAGAGAGAGAGTAGAGAGAGAAAGGGAGAGACATAACGAACTCTTAAAATGAGCTAAAATTAAATATCACATTTTCCAGTGGTAAAGACAGGTGTTTAAAAGGAGGTAATGATTAATATAGAATATGATGCTTATGTCTTTGGAAAGAAGGTTATAGAATTGTAAGGGACATACAGTGAATTCTTATGTATAATGCTATCTGTTTCTTAAGTTGGAATGCAGATACATGTATATATATACTGATTTTTTTTAGGGATTTTATGCCTTTGTTAGTTCTTTAGTATTTTGCCCAGAGCAACTCCAATATTTCCAAATATGTTGTGAAGCAGATTGGCTATTTGTACAACTGGCTAAAACAAATTCATCTTCTGCCGGGGACCCATATCTTCATCTTCCAGCCTGAACATAGCACTATTAAATTTCCTCTGTGATGTGGTAGGTCAAATATGCTCAGGTCAATTCTGAAAGATTTGGCCTTCAGTGGAATTGTAAGCCATTATCTTCTATTTTTCCATAAATTTCTGATTTTTTTAAAAAAGAACTATGACTTTTGTTGTTTATTCATTTTTTCTAGCCATTCTTAGTGACAATATTATTTTGTCAGGAAGTATTGAATCAACAATATGAGTGAAATATTCATTTATGATTTCTACTATGTACATACATATTTCCTGAAGAATGACAGCGTTGGGGTCAGAATTTTGGCATAGTGGATAAAGCCAACACCTGTGAC
The DNA here is from genome assembly GCA_949820135.1 of Sylvilagus floridanus. Lineage (NCBI taxonomy): Eukaryota > Metazoa > Chordata > Mammalia > Lagomorpha > Leporidae > Sylvilagus > Sylvilagus floridanus. Next base: position 78,099,794 of record OX463230.1, read on the forward strand.
TCTGGCTTCATATATGGGTGCTGGTTTGAGTCCTGGTTGTTCCACATCCAATTCAGTCCCGTGGAAAAGCAGCAAAGAATAGCCGAAGGGCTTGTGCCCCCAGAAGAAGCTCCTGGTTCCTGGCTTCAGTTTGGCTCAGTACTGACTGTTGTGGGCATTTGGGGAGTGAATCAGCTGGTGGAAGATTTCTCTTACTCTCTCTCTGTCTTTGTCTCTGTCTCTCTCTCTCTCGTCCTCTCTAATTATTTTAAATGAACAGAAAATCTTAAGAAATGACAGTGTTGAGTACATGTGGACAGATCATTTGGGTAACATTTGTGGTAAAATGTTGTTGTGTGGTCATCTTTTTTGTTAATTTTCATTAATTTATTATATAATCTTCCTCTCACGTGTGGCATGCTATGAAATACCCTTTCTAATTATAGCATTATCCAGTTATCTGACTTTTAAGATTAGTATTTGTGTCCTGTTGAAAAATTCTTTGCTTTGTGGATTATTAGATATTCACTTATTTTCTTCTAAAAGTTTTATACTTTTCTTTTTCTTTTTCATATTTATATCTTAAAATCCACCTGGATTGTGTGTGTGTGTGTGTGTGTGTGTGTGCAATCTGAGGTAGGGGTCATGATTTGCTTTATTCTTTGTATATTAGATAGACAGATAGATAGATAGGTAGGTAGGTAGGTAGATGATATAACTCACAAAAGAAAATTCCTAAAGTAAGTAAAAACTAGTCAGAACTGTATGGGACTGCATTTTACAATACAATTATTGAACTCACTGTTATCAAGAGCTATAGTGAAAAAAATTATAATGCAAGTAGGTCTGAAGAAATTATCCAAATGCAACATAATATCACACAAACTCACAGAAATAGACAATAGGAAATTGTGGTTAAAAGACAGGAGTACAGAATGAAAAGTTCAATGACAGTGTTAAACATAGGGATGAAAAGGGAGTAATAACAAAACTGAGGGGTGGAAATGCTTGAGGCTGTAATGCCTTGGACTATTTCAGATGTGATGCAAAGTCTCAGATTTAGAAAACTAATTACTGCAAGCAGGATGATTGAAACAAGTCTTCACACAGAGCTATGTGAATCAAAATATGCAATATAAGACATTTCAAAAAATGGATCTTAAAATAAAGGGAAAATTTGTAACCTACAAAATAATGATAACAGACCACTCTACAGCAGTGATAAAAATGAAAGAAATATAGAATTACATGTTGTGATCGTCATCAGTATTTTATTTAGTTACTTTATTGATTGATTGATTTGAAAGTCAGTTACACACACAGAGAGAGAGAGAGAGAGAGAGAGAGGGAGAGAGAGGTTTTCAATCTACTGGTTCACTCCCCAGTTGGCCACAACAGCCAGAGCTGTGCAGATCCGAAGCCAGGAGCTTCTTTCAGGTCTCCATACGGGTGCAGGATCTCAAGAACTTGCATCTTCTACTACTTTCCCAGGCCAAACCAGAGAGCTGGATAGGAAGTGGAACAGCTGGGACTCAAATCGACGCCCATATGGGATGCCGGCACTGCAGGTAGCAGCTTTACCCACTGCAACACAACGCTGGCCCCTACTTTTTAATTTTCTTAAACTGTACATATTATATTGATCTTTATTAAGTTGTTTTTTTTAAATATTTACTGAACTCCTAATTTTTTAAACATTTATTTAGTAAATATAAATTTCCAAAGTACAGTTTATGGATTACAATGGCTTCCCTCCCCATAACTTCCCTCCCACTCAAACTCCTAATTTTTGTCATCACCCTCATCATTCCCAAATTGTATTTAAATTTTCCCTGTGCTCCTTGAATAAAACTAAATGGAGAGACATATCTCTACTTTCCTAAAGATAGCATGAAAACCTTTAGTAATGTCAGAAATGCAGCCGGCACCGCAGCTCAATAGGCTAATCCTCTGCCTTGCAGCGCTGGCACACCGGGTTCTAGTCCAGGTTGGGGCACCGGATTCTGTCCCAGTTGCCCCTTTTCCAGGCCAGCTCTCTGCTGTGGCCTGGGAGTGCAGTGGAGGATGGCCCAAGTGCTTGGGCCTTGCACCTGCATGGGAGACCAGGAGAAGAACCTGGCTCCTGGCTTCAGATCAACGCGGTACGCCGGCTACAGCGCGCTAGCCGCAGCGGCCATTGGAGGGTGAACCAACGGCAAAGGAAGACCTTTCTCTCTGTCTCTCTCACTGTCTACTCTGCCTGTCAAAATAAATAAATAAATAAATAAATAAATAAATAAATAAATAAATAAAGTCAAAAATGCATTCGTAACACTTTAAGGCAAAAGACCAAACCAAAGGAATCCAAAGGCTGACACAAAGGGGTATTTTCTTTATTTAAGAAAGAAATAAATGGATAGATTAATGAAATGCAATGGAATTTTAGCACCATAATGATTCTATAATAATTACATTTCTAACAATGACTCTAAAGTACAAAGAAATTCTCAAATTCTTCTGAATATAAATAGCATATAGGGGCTGGCACTCTGGCGCAGCAAGTTAACTCCTTAGCCTGGAGCACCGGCATCCCATATGGGCGCCAGTTTGAGACCAAGCCGTGCCACTTCTGATCCAGCTCTCTGCTATTGCCTGGGAAAGCAGTGGAAGATGGCCTATGTCCTTGGGCCCCTACACTTGTGTGGGAGACCTGAGAGAAGCTCTTGGCTCCTGGCTTCGGATCTGTACAATTCCGGCCATAACGGCCAGTTTGGGAGTAAACCAGCAGATGGAAGACCTCTCTCTCTCTTTGCCTCTCCTCTTTCTGTGTAACTCTGACTTTCAAATAAATAAATAGAACTTTAAAAATATCATATAAAAACAAGTTAAGCTACTTTAATACTCAGTGTTTTAAAATATTTTTAGGGATGAATATTTGGTGCAGCATTTAAGTTACCATTTGGGATATCAACATCCAGATTCCCGGTTATGTGCACCCTGGGAAGCCATAGAGGGTGGCTCAAGTACTTGGGTCCCTATACCTACGTGGGAGACTCACATGCAGTTAGGGTTTCCAGGTCTGGCCTGAGAAAACTCTAGTTATTGTAGCATTTGGAACATTAACTAGCAAATGGAAGATTATTCTCTCTCTCTCTCTCTCTCTCTCTCTTTCTCTCTCTCCCCTCCTCACACACATCTCTCAACTAAACACAAACATTAAATAATATATAAATTTAAAATAATTTTAAAATTTCCTTTGAAAAATATTTAGCTAAAAGTTTGACTCATAAGAGATCCTGTTTATTATAGTACCTTGGCCAATAACAGTAGCTAAAAAATGAAAGAACAACAAAGAAACAAGAGAAAAAATGGAAAGTTTTCAAGATGGCTTTATTTTTCATAATGCTTTATTGTATTTTTCATCTAGTCTCATCATCTATACTGTTGATGCAATTATAGTCAAGTTAATTTACATTTGTTGATTAGCAGATCTTTTGTGTCTATATGGCAAAATAATTGTTTATGAAACATCTTTAATTTTTCTAACTATATGTTTTATGTTTTTATTGATAGTTTTCATAACCCCCCCCCCAACACACAGAAACAAATGATGAGAAAGTACTCTATGGGTAAATGTTTTTAAAGACATGTTTAGTTGAGAGTGATCCAATGGACTTGATATTAGCACACTCTGATAATGAGCTGACAGTTGTAAGTACAGAACACAAAAGGCATTCCCTCCGTATGTTACTTTTTCTATTGATAAAGGAAAGATATGGGTTTTCCAGTGTGTTCTTCAATGTAACATTTTTATGGTTGAGTGATCAGTAGTCTTTGTTTTATATATTTTTACAACAAAACATTATATGGAAAGATATATCTAACTGTAATTTCTTACTCTTTCTCCACTTTCTATAACTAAATAACCTTTTTAAATAAAATATTGCAACAGTCCTACATTTTAAGAATGAAGTGCTGCTTTCTAAAAGGTCAATTCAATCTGGGAAATGTTTTCAGTTTAGACAATAGATTACAAAGTGTGGAAACCTGTGGCAATTTTAAGCACCACTAACAACGGGAAGTGAGTTTCAGTCATTCACTGTGAGATGGCAATGTGGTGACATTTGAAGCCTGGACGTGGGCTCTTACATTCATGGGAGATGACTTACTGCTGTGCAGTAAGGGCCTTTTTCTAAATGCCAGAATTATTTTAGGTATAAACGAAAATGATGATCAGAATGCTTTACAAAATGATTGAGATTCCATCAGCTGAGTGACCATTGTCTTCTTTTACAGCAGGCAAGAATTAAAGTACATTGCATTAATAAGTCCCTAGGAAACCAATAATATCACATTTGCTCAACAATCGTATCTTCTAGTAGTTATTATCTCTGAATTGCAGTAAGCCACTATCTTTATTTCATTTTTCCATATATATGTTCTTGTCCATCAAAAAGTATGGCAGTTGCAGTACAGAGCCAAGCAATAGATTTATGATGCATTTCTCTGAAATGCATGCTTGTTTCATAATCCTGATAAGAATCTTTATTTACTTAAACACATATGAAGCTGTTATCATGAGGGTCAGAAGATTACAGTTCTTTCTTTGTTTCTTTGCTGGCATTTTTACCTAACTTGAAAAATAAACTGAAGCACCAAAAGTGTGATGAAATAAAGAATATACAGAGCATAAAAGTGGTAAACACACAGTTGCATCGTAAGAAAGATCATCATACCAAGCTATAAAAGAAAAGTTTGCTTTCATACATCACACAGTTAACTCAAATTACATATTTATTAAAACCTATACAAAATATAAAATTATAAGAATAGTTTTAAAATAAATCAAAGGAACACCTGTTTCTGGAACTGTTCTAGTATCATTTGACTTTGATCTTAAGATGTCATATATTCTGAGTGTGATTCTCTAGTATTGTCAATCACAGAAAAAATCACATTTTTAAATCACCCTTGCTTAAAAAAAGAGAACTTCATAAGATATAATATCCTAAGGAAGGCTACAACTCACCTGAAAGCAATGAGAGGTCTTCAGAAAGTTCATGGAAAATGAAAATTATGAAAAATTCATGGATTTCAAAAAGGCTTTGCAGCCAAAGAAACTTATCTTTTGATTCCATTTTCCTCAAATTTGACAACTCTAGACTTAAGGAACCACCTCATGGGAACCAACAAAAGGAATATATGAGCACACATGAACATCAGCAACACTCTAGCGTAAGCTCCCTTGGAACTGCTGACAGTTTAAAGTTCACAAGATCGTTTAGCTTAATTCCATTAATTAAGAACACACATTATTTTAAAAACTTCCTCTCCATGTAAGTCATTACCTGGATTAAATATATTGAAATAATTTTATTTACATAGTAAATTTACAGAGATGATTGAAATAAATCAACTATATTCATAATATTTTTTCTGAGAGGAAGAGTGTTAGGGCATATTTATTGTTGCTTAGTTGTTTGATTTTTAAAAAAAATATTTTAAAGATTATTTATTCAAAAGAGTGACAGAGATAGATGGACAGGTATAAATAGATGTATGTGTGTGTGTGTGTGTGTGTGTGTGTATGAGAGAGAGAGAGACAGAGAGACAGATAGACACAGAGAGAGAATCTTCTATTTACTGGTTCACTTTGCAAATATCTGCAACAGCCAGGGCTGGACCAGGCTGAAGCCAGGAGTCAGGAAATGTAACCAGGTTTCCTATACAGGTGGCAAGAACCCATGTATCTGGATCATCACTTCTTGCTTTCCTAGGCTCATTAGCAGAACTGTGTCAGAAACAGCAACCAGAATTCAAATCAGCAGTCCAATATGAGATTCCAGCACCACAAATCGTGGCTTAACCTGCTGTACCACAACATCAGCCTCCATTGTTTGATTTTCAAAATATTTTCACAATTAATTGTGGTTTACAGATGTGTAATCATGACTTCAGGTTTGCTATTTCAAATTTAAATTTTTTGAACTTAATATGGTTTAATGATAGCTGGTTGCAGATTATTAAAAACCACAAATAATATGGCAGCAACTGTAAGACACATATAATTCTTTAAAGGATAAAGTTATCACATAATGGTGGAATACAACTTAAAATATGGAATACTTCAGAAATTTTCCTGTCAAATATAAATAATTGTAATAGTTTGGCCAGTCTTTTATTCAACTCTATAAAAATTTAATACATATGAGTAAAATTGACATTTTGGGATTTAATTTTTATTTACAGTCCTTGCATATATTTCTCTTTCTACTTTTGACTCGCTAAACACTTTATTTAGTGGAGCATTTAGCCTGTGACTATAAAGTAAAATAGAAACATGCTATTGCAAACATTAAAAAAAAAGATTGAAGGAAGGAAGGAAAGAAGGGAAGGCGAGAGGGAGAGAAATTTTATTCTTATAATTTTTTGTTTGTTTTTTCATTTTAAATTATCTTTATATACAGCAGATCAGTTTAGTATATATTAAGTAAAGATTTCAACAGTTTGCCTTCACATAGCAACACAAAGTGAAAAATACTGTTGGAGTACTAGTTATAGTATTAATTCACAATGTATAGCACATTAAGGACAGAGATCCTACATGATATATTTTTAATTGATTAATTTTCTATGCAATTTCCAATTTAACACCAAATTTTTTTTTCATTTTTAATTATCTTTATATACAGAAGATTGATTCAGTATATGCTATGTAAAGATTTCATCAGTTTGCACCCATTCAGAAACACAAAGTGTAAAATACTGTTTCAGTGCTAGTTATTGCATTACTTCACATTGGACAACACACTAAGGACAGATCCCACATGAGACGCAAGTACACAGTGACTCCTGAAGTTGATTTAACAATTTGACACTCTTGTTTATGGCGTTGGTAATCTCCCTAGGCTCTAGTCATGAGTTGCCGAGGCTATGGAAGCCTTCAGGGCTCGCCGACTTCAATCCCATTCCGACAGGGTCACAGTCAAAGTGGAGGTTCTCTCCTCCCTTCAGAGAAAGGTACCTCCCTCTTTGATGGCCCCATTCGTTCCACTGGGATCTCACTCGCAGAGATCTTTCATTTAGGTCTTCTTTTTTTTCCAGAGTGTCTTAGCTTTCCATGCCTAAAATACTCTCATGGGCTCTCGAGCCAGATCTGAATGCTTTAAGGGCTGGTTCTGAGGCCAAAGTGTTATTTAGGACATCTGCCATTCTAGGAGTCTGCTGTGTATCTCGCTTCCCATGTTGGATCATTCTCTCCCTTTTTCATTCTATCAGTTAGTATTAGCAGACACTAGTCTTGTTTGTGTGATCCCTTTGACTCTTAGACCTATCAGTGTGATCAATTGTGAACTGAAATTGATCACTTGGACTAGTGAGATGGCCTTGGTCCATGCCACCTTGATGGGATTGTATTGGAATCCCCTGGCACAATTCTAACTCCATCATTTGGGGCATGACTGATTGAGCATGTCCCAAATTGTACATCTCCTCCCTCTCTTATTCCCACTCTTTTATTTCACAGGGATCACTTTTCAGTTAAAATTTAAACATCTAAGAATAATTGTTTGTTAATTACAGAGTTCAACCAATAGTACTAGAATAAAAAAATACTAAAATGGATAAAGTATTACATTGTACAACAAGAGTCAGCACAAGAGCTGATCAAGTTACTGTTTCTCATGGTGTCCATTTCACTTCAACAGATTTTTATCTATGAACGGAATGAAAATATTTCAAGACATTTGCCCTGAAAATTCACCAGGGGTTTCTATAACAAGAATAAATATACTAAATATCCTTCACACTTCACTGTTAATTTATCAGCATTTCTCTGGCATCAAGGGCAGTGATCAAATTCCTTTGAGCCTTGGTTGGAATAACTTGGATCACAATTTCATTATTTCACCATGGTGTGTTTATATATATTGGACATTCAATACACTTAGAGTTGAGTACAATTTACATTCGCAGGTAGCATGCAAATATGAAAAGTCTTGAGGCTCTTAAACACCATGCTTAGAACTAGGTGAAACATTCAGAGGTCTAATGAAGCTTTCAAGTGCAAACTTCACTAATCATATTTCCTGAGCAATATAAAATTGGTTAGGGACAGCTATCATTATTTAATTACTGTTATTCCTTTTTTCCTAATCAGGGATTTTCCTTTTGATCATTGCTAATTGGATACTTAATTAGGCCTTTGAGAGTTAACAAAATGCACAGAGAATTATAATCTATTGTTTTCCCTTAAAAATGTCCTCTTATTTCCTAGCTTTTGACCATTTTCATAAGTGGCATCATCATTTACCTATCAAATAATCCTTTACTCTGCCCTTTCCTCCCACTCCATATCTAATACATCACTACATTCTCTAAAATTTTGCTTCCAGCACGTATCTTGAATTTTAAATTTGGGTAGAGGGCAGGCAAGTGTTTGGCATACCAGTTCAGAGTACTCATAGTTTTGCTACCCGTTCTTGTCTTTCTACAAATATACTCCTGCAGATACCTGCATTTAGTTTTGGCTCTTGGCTTTGGCCTGAACCAGACCCTGGTGTTGTAGGCAGTTGGAAAGTAAACCAGTAGTTAAGAATGTTCTCTGTCTTTCCACTTCTTCCTCTATTTTTCAAATAAATAAATGAGGTAAAATTTTAAGTATTTAGTCTTATTACAACCTTGTTCAAGTCACCACCGTCTATCCAACAGATCTTGTTTATATTTTAAAAAATTGCAAAGCTTTTATGACTTCTACAAATCTTACTTGAGCTTGCTCTGATCTATGTGCAAACATCTTTCTCTACTTTCTTCTTTCTTTATGTCAAATTCACTGTGTTCTGAATGTATTGGTATTTCTGTCCTTGAACAATCCATGTGTGTGTGTTCCCCTGATATTCAAATTGTTTGAAGGGTGGTCAACACTCAATCCTTTCTCACATTATATTTTATACTGTATTAGCATTTATCTGTGTTTATTAGTACTAGTATCTTTTTAGATTTATTTGTTTTCTAGTTAATTTGAAGAAAGGAAACACTGTCTTCCAAAGTCTTGTGTGTTTAAATTCAATATGTTCATGAAAGATAAATTTTTCTGAGAACTAAGTTTAGTTGCCATTGTATCAACACAAAAATACTTTACTTATAAATTCAAGGAACTTACATCACAAAGAATTAAAAATGCCAAATCATTGACTTCAAGTTAATTGTTAATTTTGTAGTGTTTGCCATGAGGAATCTTATTTTTTATAGTAAATATCTATGTATATTTTGTCTGAGCTAGAGAAATCATTGATACTCTAGCTTCTATATTTCTTTTTACTGTCTGATACTGTCATTATCTTAAGTGTAGGATATTCGCTATTAAATAAGTGATTATTTAAAGCCTACTCATTAAAAGATGCTGCTACTGAAAAACTATTTCTAAAGGAAAAAATAATTACCTTTATTAAAATACCTATTAGAGAAAATGATGGTGATGATTTTTTATCACTAAAATACTTTAGCTAGTCTTTCTTACAATGCCATTATGAATCTGTCTTTTGAACTAGAGCTGTTTTATTCATCATAATTGTCCACATAAAATTGTTTATGTTAATGCAGGTCTACAGCTAATCACATTACTTTGAGGCTTTTAATTTAAGCAGAAAATAATATGAACTTCAAAGAGTTCATGAAAAATGGAAATATAGAAGTATATTTTAGCAGGAAAAATTTGATATCCATGCAGTTTTTTCATAGTACGCATTTTTCATAAATGAAGAAATACTGTTGTATGGTGGAACTAATGGATATTTATAACTATATTTATTTACTATACTTATATTTTTTATAGATTTTATTTATTTATTTGAGACATAGAGATACAGATAGTGAGAGGAAGAGACAGAGAGAAAGGTCTTCCGTCCCTTGATTTACTCCCCAGATGGCCACGATGGCCAGAGCTGTGCTAATCCAAAGCCAGGAGCCAGGAGCTCTTTCCAGTCTCTCACTCAGGTGCAGGGGCCCAAGGACTTGCGTCATCTTCCCAGGCCATAGCAGAGAGCTGGATTGGAAGAGGACCACCTGGGACTAGAACCAGCACCCATATGGGATGCTGGAGCTGCAGGCAGGGGATTAACCTGCTGCGCCACTGCACAGGCCCCTATACTACACTTACATGGTGTGTCTATCATATATTAATCAATGCTATGTAGATAAGCAAAATGTGTAAAATCTTGCTTGTAGAAGAATTATTAAACTGAAAACATCTTTACTTTCCGTGGTGAAATTAAGCCAATATTCTTTTTTAACTTGAATGGCAGGATACTTAATAAGAAATTTCCAGATTAATAAATTAGAAGTGCTGAATACTTCATAGCCTCAGGTCTTACTAAAATTACTAAATCATTTTTGGCAAATTCCATATTGGAGAAAAATGATAATCTACATATACATTAATTAATATTTGTATATCTAAGAAGAGGGGACACATATAGATATATATGTATAGGTAGTCTATAGAATAATGACCATTAGCTGAACATCTAATCCAATTATATTTTTTTAATTGAAGATAGGTATCTTATAGCAAACCCATTTTTACCTTATTAGTTATAATATATTAAATCACTCATAAACTCCTACATCACTTTTTATTTTATCCATATTATTTATCCTAATACAACAATCCTATGCCTTTCCCTATGAACCCATTTATAAAATAGAATGATTTGAACTCTGATATAAACTGATGTAGATTGAAACAAAGGTAGTGCAGTGCAGGTGATCACAAAAATCCTATAGGTCCTTATCTCTCATATTCAACATGCTAATCTTGCCATCTGTCTCCTTCTTAAAAATGCAAATTCTCAGAATATACATGTGCAAAGTTGTAATTTTGGTGCATGCTGGGAGATTATCTGATGCCATTTAACTTCTTTTAATGTATTGTCAGAAAGATAGAAAATAAGAACTGATGGAAAGCTAATTCCTCTTTACTCTCCTATAAAAAAAAAAAGTTGATCTGCCTACAATTATTTGAAAACTTCCTCAAATTAAGGCTGTTATAAAATTAGTAACACTTGTTTAAACATATTTGACTTTTAGTCTCCTTCAAAATTCAATTTTATTATTTTTAGCTTTTTATATTTTACACGTATTTAAAATCTCTAAAATTTAAAATTCCCAAATTCACCTCAATCATGTAACAAAATAATATTGATCAAATTCTTTCATATCAACATTCCTTCTTAACATGTCAATTTCACTTCAAAAGTGCAAAAACTATTGTCCAGTTCATAACTGATGCTCAGTAATACTCATTGAAATTCCCTATCACTACTGAGGTTTCTAAATTCAAGAGACTCTGAACATTCTTACTTCAAATCCTCTTCTCATCCATTAATACATTAAAATGAAATATTCCTAGAAAATTATTCATCCATGTATTTACATGATCAACCATTTCACTACTATTTAAAAAGTTCTATGACTCCTGATTCCTTAACACATCAGGTCCACACTGTTTTGCTTGGATTTTAAAATATTCATGGGAATCTCAGTATACCCAGAAACCCTGCTTTTCCATTGTTCTCCCATATGAATAACATGATCTAATCTCTGAAATAATATATTTTTTTTTTTGACAGGCAGATTGGACAGTGAGAGAGAGAGACAGAGAGAAAGGTCTTCCTTTTACCGCTGGTTCACCTTGCAATGGCCGTGCTGATCAGAAGCCAGGATCCAGGTGCTTCTCTTGGTCTCCCATGTGGGTGCAGGGCCCAAGAACCTGGGTCATCCTCCACTGCACTCCCGGGCCACAGCAGAGAGCTGAACTGGGAAGAGGGACAACCGGGACAGAATCCTGCGCCCCAAGTAGGACTAGAACTAGATGCCACAAGGCGGAGGATTAGCCTATTGAGCCGCTGTGCCGGCCTCTGAAATAATATTTTCAGTATATTTAACTATTCTGTACAAATTCTATATGTAGATTTCGCTCATAGCTATATTAATTAATGCAAGATTCACTACAGTGGCGGAGATCTAAAATATACACAAGATGGATTTTTGCCTTCTTTTTTGTGCTCAGTTGATTTGGTAGCTTCATGCACCAACATATTTTACAACAAAATCTGTATTCCTTCCAATATAAAAGAGGTAAAACAGAAGTAGGGGGTGTACTTTCTGTTTAAACCCCATACATTAACCACACCCAGTGCTTGTGCTTATATTTCATTGTTAAAGAATGGAAGGACCACAAACATACATGTGATTATTTTTAAATCAATTTTCAAATTTCATTTTCCAGCATTTGGCCTTACCCATTGGTTCCATCTCTCTATAGTTCTCTTGGAAATGTAGCCACGTGAGCATTGAACTTTTTCAATTCTCTATTCTTCAGATTAAGGGTTCAAGTTTTTAATTTCTGTTAGCTGTCACTCAATTAACTACTTTCCTAAGCTTCTAATATTTCATATAAAACTTTAAATCATTTTGATTTCTCATTCCTATAATTCTTGAAAATTTAAAATAGCTTGTTTTTAATTTATTATGTGTATTTTGTGAGGAGAAATCATTCACTGTAATTGGATTATTAATCTTATAAAAAGCCAAATCCGTTCAAAGCTGTGATGCAAAAATATTCTTAAAAATACTACATCTATAATGAAGATTTACTGAGTTTATTTTCTTGTCATTATTTCCTAAATCATATAATACAATTATTCATGTGTAACATATACTATGTTAGATGTTTTGTGTAATCTATAGATGATTTGAAGTTTACAGAAGAATTTGTCTAAGTTGTGTTTAAATTCTGTCCGTTTTATAAGGATCCAGGACCTCTGTGGATTTTGGTATTCAAAGGGGCTCCTGGAACTAATTCTTCCTATATACTGAGGAATGATTATATTCAATTATCTATTCATTCACTTAACAGTTACCACAGACAGACTATGGTGACAGATGCTTCAGAATGTACATTAGACAGAATTGCTGCACATCAAAAACCTCACTATTTTAACCAGTGGTATTTAACACAGATATTTTCCCTCTGAGGAAACACTACACATTTTCAATGGGAACAAGCTCAGAGATCAAGTGACATATATAAGCAATTTATATAATGCACATTTTTCTTTAAAGTTTTAGACATCTTTAAATAGAGAAAGAATCTGACATTTGGAACAAGAATCCTCTTTTTTCTTAAATTGTAGAGGTATTTTAGTCAACAGAATGAAAGGACTATCAAAACACTGGCAGAAAAACTGGCATAAACAGCAAAATTGAACGTGCGTGTTTTTCCCGTGTTCCTAAAGTCCTTGTCATAAGTAATTCTGAATGATTATCACATTATGTGTTTATTTATTTAGTTAGTTTGCTTTTTAAAAAAAGACAAGTAGTGAGTAATATGAAAGTGGAAGCCAAATGTTCATTTATTTCTTATGTCCCCATCACTTCTCCAGTATGATGCTTCATTTACTGAAAGGTAGTTCATTTGTTTACAGAAAGGAAAACTTTGTAGTTGATGTGTTTAAGGTAAAAGGAATATTGTGGAAATGTAAGGTCATCTTCGAAGTCAAATGATTTTGTAGTCCCGGTTAAAACCAAGACTTCCATACAGGCCATTCTGTGCAAGCAAATGGGAGGGGCATACTTTCAGTTACATTTATGATGGTTGTTTTTGACCTTTAAGTTATTTCCATAAGCATTTAATACTTATGGGATGACACCAGATTGACAGCTGATTGACAATATAAACGGGATTAAGTATACTCTAACCTCTTGGTATCTGAATAATAAGAAGTCAAAAAGCAATAAAAAATTAAGAGCAAAAGGTCATAAAAGCATAAATATACTCTGATAAAAATGAACAGGACTCTTTTCCAAAGTCTTTGCTGCCCTCTTGGAAAACAGGATAAATGAAATTAATGTTTTAATTAGGTAATCCAGAGCTTCATAAATTTGTGGAAGTTTCTCATGATTATTATTGGAATTTACATTTCAAGCTTTATCAGAAGTTATGGCTTGCATTTGCCTAGTAAAATATGAATGTTTATATACCCTGTTAGTAACAAAATATGCTTGGCGTTAGCACTTTTCCTAAAGTATGAAGCTATAGAAATGACATCATTAAATTGTGCAAATTTTATTTACCTGGTTTAACCTTCAGATACCTATTATGGACATAAATAAATAGAAAATTATAACTTCTGTATTTCTGTATTTTAGTATTTTATATGCAATACTAAAATCTTGAGGTTGTTGAGGTGCAAATTACAGCTGTGTAGTCCCACAAATGAAAGCAGATATACGCAAAGGAAATCTTGGAAAATAAATTTGCTTGCTTTTAAAATTTTTAGCTTGGCCGGCGCTGTGGCTCACTTGGCTAATCCTCCACTGGCATCTAGGGTTCTAGTACTGGTTGGGGCGCCAGGTACTAGTCCTGGCTTCTCCTCTTCCAGTCCAGCTCTCTCCTGTGGCCCGGGAGGGCAGTGGAGGATGGTCCAAGTGCTTGGGTCCCTGCACCTGCAAGGGAGACCAGGAGAAGCACCTGGCTCCTGGCTTTAGATTGTCGTAGCGCCGGCCGTGGCGTCCATTTGGGGAGTGAACCAATGGAAGGAAGACCTTTCTCTCTGTCTCTCTCTCACTGTCTGTAACTCTACCTGTCAAATAAAAGAAATATTACAAAACTAAACCTTTTAGCTAGATTTTCTCAAAAATACACATTCACTTCAAGGTACAACACTTGTAACTAATCTATTCTACAGTTAGGGTTTCTAATGTTCGATAAGACATTAAGGTAAACTAAATTGTGGAAACATACTTTTTCTTCATCTGTATACGTAGCATTGCCAAAAGTAAGTGTTCATGAAAATAAATCTGGACAATTTTCTTCTACCTTCATTATCAAGCACTATGCCTTTTTCTACCTATGTTTTATATAAATAAAATAGAACTGTCTTTATGCACTTGAGTTTACATTTTTTTCCCACTGTGAACATAAGCATATGCTACAAGTGACTTGATTCTTCATACTTTGATAAACAAAATTTATGGGAGGCCATTGTTTCAGATTGAATTATTGCACAAGGCCCCAGCTAAGCAAAACAAAATGGAGTCAATCATAATAGGTCACTTGCAATCAAAATGAGCATAGAAACACTGGGTTTTTCCCAAATTAGAAGATGCACAACATCCAAATTCAAAGGGACCCAATTAACATGATTTTGGATAAGGAAAAAGTCCACCGTGCCTTATGAAATGATTCCCACTGCTCCCAAAACCAGAAACCACATAGTTTTTTTGTTTTGTTTTGTTTTTTTGACAGGCAGAGTGGACAGTGAGAGAGAGAAAGACAGAGAGAAAGGTCTTCCTTTTGCCGTTGGTTCACCCTCCAATGGCCGCTGCGGCCAGCGCGCTGCGGCCGGTGCACCACGCTGATCCGATGGCAGGAGCCAGGTGCCAGGTGCCAGGTGCTTTTCCTGGTCTCCCATGGGGTGCAATGTCCAAGTACTT
The DNA here is from genome assembly GCA_949820135.1 of Sylvilagus floridanus. Lineage (NCBI taxonomy): Eukaryota > Metazoa > Chordata > Mammalia > Lagomorpha > Leporidae > Sylvilagus > Sylvilagus floridanus. The sequence continues at coordinate 78,115,247 of OX463230.1, forward strand.
GGGCCATCCTCCACTGCACTCCCGGGCCACAGCAGAGAGCTGGCCTGGAAGAGGGGCAACCGGGAAAGAATCCGGCACCCCAACCGGGACTAGAACCCGGTGTGCCGGCGCCGCAATGCGGAGGATTAGCCTGTTGAGCCACGGCGCCGGCCTGAGAAACCACATAGTTTAACACATCCAAAACAGTAACGTAAAGTAATGTGATGCTTGTCAATTCACTTTTTTGTACTATTTTTCTTTATGGTCTTCTCTCAAGTTACCTGACAAAAGCAACACATTCTACTATGGTTGGTGGAGTTCCTTCTATTTTGCACAACAAATAGTGTCCAGTTCTTGAGTCACTAATAAAATAAAATAAAATAAAAGGCAATTAGATCTCCCAAGTTAAATTGATTGAAACTCAGTTTGTTGAAACTTTAATTTTTGACTAAATTTGTCATCAGATATTTCTTCTGTGAATTGAACAATAAAGTGCTATTACTCAAACAATATCGCATCTGTATTCCATGATAAATTTAAGTTAGCAATTTGGAATTTGTTTAGAGGAAATTTGTTTTATTTTTTTGAGGATTTATTTATTTATTTGAAAGTCAGAGTTACAGACAGGGATCTTCTATTTGCTGATGTACTACTCAGATGGCTGCAATAGCCAGAGCTGGTCTAAGCCAAAGCCAGGAGCCGGGAGCGTCATCCAGGTCTCCCACGTAGGTGGCTGAGGTCCAAACATTTGGGCTATATTCCATTTCATTTCCAAGGCCATTAACAGGGTGCTGGAATGGAAGTGGAGCAGCCAGACTTGAATGGCGCCCATATACAAATCTGACATCCATGTGGTATTCTTGCATCACAGGTGGTGGATTTAATTGCTTTGCACAACAACACTGGTCCCTCCTGAGGGTATTTAAAGATGGATGCTTTGTATTATAATTCCAACTGAATAAAAAGCATTAGAAATTGTGTAGAAGTAATTTAAATTTGATAAACAGATTTCCATTAAGGAAGCATCAACAAGATAATGTAAATGAAATTATCATTGCAGTAAAATTATACTTATCTTCTTGTTTTTTTTTTCTATTCATAATACTTTTAAGAATATGAAAGGAGGGGCCATCCTTGAGGTGTAGTGGCCGCCTGCAGTGCCAGTATCAAATATAGGTGCTGGTTCGAGTTCAGAGCTCCTCTTCTGATCCAGCTCTCGGCTATGGCCTGGAACAGCACTAAAAGATGGACCAAGTCCTTGTGTCCCTGCACCCACTCAGCTGATTGGAGGAAGCTCTAGGTTCCTGACTTCGGACTGACCCAGGTCCGGTGGTTGCAGCCATTTGGGGAATAAACCAGCAAATGGAAATCCTCTCTCCGCCTCTGTCTCTCTGTAACTATGCTTTTCAAATAAAAAAAAAAGTTTTTGTTTTTTGTTTTTTTTTTAAAGAGGAAGAACTGTGGCACAAGAGATTAAGCTACCACTTAACAGCAACCCATATGGATGGTCCAATCCTGGCTGTCTCACATCCCGCCCAGCTCCCTGCTAATGCACCTGAGAAAGCAGTAGATGTTCCAAGTGCCTGGCTTTGGACTGGCCTAGCTCTGGCTGTCTTGACCAATTGGGGAGTGAACCAGTAGATGGAGAGAGGATCTCTCTCTCTTTCTCTCTCTCTCAGTCACTCTACATTTCAAACAATTCAATCAATCTTTAAAAAAAGAAAAAAATTCAATAATAAAATAACCAAAATGTGTCAAAAAACATTTTGGGAACTCCAGAAATCCATCAGAGGTAAGCAACAAAATGGGAAATGTTTATTCAGAGAAACAAATGAAATTCCAGTAAGAGTAACTGGAGCCTGTGGCCTTTCTGCCTAAAGTTCCTGAATGTTCCTCCCTTGATTCCTCTTGTTGGGTTCATGAGAATAGTAATTTTTAATTCTTTAAGGTTTGCTGGGGAAATCAAAAACTTTCCATTTTTAGGGGACTGACTTGCTTTTGGGTAAAAGATGAAAATCTTCTGTCAAAGTCATCACAAGTAGTAAATCTGGTAGTAAATGTACAACAACAATCCCCAGCCCAGAAAGTCTGCTATTTTTATGTCAATAGAAAGAAACAGCAGATGGTGAAAGTAGGTAGGGAAATTGTAACTATGAGAGAACAGTATCAGGATAAACTTTCCACATATACCAGTCTAGGTAGCGAACTATGTACTTGGGTAGAGGAAAACTGAGAGGGCCCAGAGAAAATCAAAGCTGACAGAGGCATGAGACCTGGCTGAACTTTGTGTTCTGAAAACTACCACGAGAGATGAGCAGAAGGTGGAAAACTGTCCAGAGATATTTGAGCATACCTTCTGTCCAGATCATTGACTGACTACTAAATCATGCAGCAACTGAGAATTCTTAGGAAACACCTTAAAATAAAAGTGAGTTAAAAATTTTTAGGGCCAGTGCCGTGGCTCAACAGGCTAATCCTCTGCCTTGCGGCGCCGGCACACCAGGTTCTAGTCCCGCTTGGGGCGCCGGATTCTGTCCCGGTTGCCCCTCTTCCAGGCCAGCCCTCTGCTGTGGCCCGGGAGTGCAGTGGAGGATGGCCCAAGTGCTTGGGCCCTGCACCCCATGGGAGACCAGGATAAGCACCTGGCTCCTGGCTCCTGCCATCAGATGAACGCGGTGCGCGGCCGCAGCGCGCTGGCCGCGGCGGCCATTGGAGAGTGAACCAAAGGCAAAAGGAAGACCTTTCTCTCTGTCTCTCTCTCTCTCTCTCTCACTGTCCACTCTGCCTGTCAAAAATAAAAAAAATTAAAGAAAAAATAAAAATAAACTGAGAACAGTAATGAGCAACTTACACCACTGGGAGAGAAATTTTACATTAGAATACAGGCATGAAGCAATAATAAAACTCTAGGAGAGACAATCATAATTCAGAATCATAACATATTAAAATATTATATTTTTGAAAAGATATAAAAAGGCATTAACAATAGAGCATGTGTCATCTACATGCAGGAAAGAAAAAGGAAAGCAGACAATAGAATCTTACTCTGAATAGGCCCAGATGTCTGACTTAGCAGACAAAACTCCTCTATTACAAATATTTCTAGAAAAATTTTAATAGTTTTCAAAGAATAAAAGAAAAGTGATGACAATGACTCAGAAAGTGAGAAACCTTAATAGAATATTAGAAAATATAAAACAAAAGTTCAAGAGTTGAGATGTGTAATTACTTAATTGAAAAATTCATTACATGGGCTCAGCAGAGGCTGAAATAAGTCAACAGTAATTTTTTGAAGGAGAAAAAAGTTTGTTCTATGAAAACTGTGATTTTGTTCTAGAACTCTAGAATGTTGCTCTGCACTGTATCAACCTTATTTGGGTAGGCTTCCAGCGACTTCACACAGCCCACTCATATGTATTGAAGCCTCTATTTCTGCCAAAATTTTCATTTGTTTTCCATTTAAAATGAATTTTGGAGCAATAGTATCAGGTATACTCTTGTTTATTAGTGTTGGGACTTTTCCTTAGTGGTGGGCCGTATAAGGTGCAATATGTTTTGAATTACCTTACACATTACATCCTAGTATATCTCCAACCACTGATTCTGGTAGAACCTCCATTCAGGTGGCATATCCACAATTCATGCTACTGTTTCCAGCTCTCTGAAGATCAATATGTCTTACCAAATGATCTAGTCAATTTGATATTTAATGTTATCAGGTCAAATTAGCATGTTGCAGTTATTGTAGTAGAACAGCTTGATATCGGATGAATGTCAAGATATTCAAGACATTTTGTGACTAGAGTAGGAACCAACATAGTTCTGGGCCAGATATTGTACAGCTACTATTTTTTAACCCTCCCATAGCCAATGATTAAAAATAACATCCATGACAGATCAATATCTATATTACAATATGTAGTTTATCCCATTGGCATTCCTCAGACAGTGGGGCAGCTCTTGTTGGCATTATCACTTGCTTAAGTTCATGCTCATGCTTGAGTTCATGCTCATCCACTAATATCCAGCCAGTTCTTATGATTTAAAATGTGAGAATTAGCAAAGATAATCTTACCAGACCCCACAGCCTCTTTAATTTGTAAGAGTTTGACTGATCCTATAATTTTTAAAAATTTATGGTGTTTATTATGAATGCCTGCCTTGCTTATATATTGTAGTTCATTGACATATACCTACTATTTACTTTGACAGCAACTTTTTACTATATGTCGTAGAAATCGGAATGAATGTTTTTTTTTTTTTTTAGTTATTAAATCTATCTATCTATTCCCTTTGTAAACCTAAGGGATGAGAGAGTAAACATAGTGTCATTTAAACCTAGTACAATGTTCAGTTATTTATTTAGTTGGCCTGGTCTATACAAACACCTGAATCTACCTAAAGGCTAAGCATAATGGCATATTGCTTTCCCTGTTCCAGTGTTGGTTCATAATCTGCTTATATTGTTAAACTATCTAAATATTCTCTTTCATACAGTTACAGATTATCTTGATCAAACCCAAATTTTAGGTTTCTTGCAAATTTTTCAGTTTTATGCTTTGAGGACTCTGAGACTATGAATTTGGCTAGATTTAAGAACTGAGTGAGGGACTTCATGTTATTCAGTTGTCTAATTGACCCCACCAATCTCATGATTATCAGTCATTGCCACTGATCATCATGGAAGAAGACACACACAGGAAAGATACTTACATTTTCTCATATTTACAATTTCTCCCTCTACATTTTGTACTTAACAGCTTATAGTAATTATGCCCATATTATCTTTTAAGCCTAAAAGATATAGATTGCAGGAATTCTTTTTTTTTCTTTTTTGGCAATATTTGAAACTCCTGCCTATAAAACTCAGTAATTACTGAACTTTTCAAAAATACTAACTCCTGGTATATGCATTCGGCACAGCAGGTAGGACATGGCTTGGGCACTCACATCCTAAATCAGAATGCCTGAACTAAAGTACTGGCTCTGCTCTCCATTCCAGCTCCCTGCTAATGCATAACCAGGAAGGCAGCAGTGATGGTTGAAATGTTTGAGTCCCTGATATGCATATGGGAAACCCACATGGATTAGCTGAGCTTCTGGCTTCAGCATAGAGCTGAAACTGCATATCAGTTACATGATTGGCAATACATATTGACCAGATTCTGAAACTCCTTCAACATGTAAGCCATTTCTTTTCAGAGTTCTGATTTTGTAAAGATCTAACCCTGGATACAAAGCCAGAATAGCTAAAGAACAGAAATGCAGAATCTAGGGAAATCACAATTCACGTTGTGTGTTTACAGCTTTGGGAGAAGAAGACTGCTCTACTCATAAAGGGAAGCAGATGTGTTTCGCTGCCCTAAAAAATTTCAAAAAGAATTGAGGAGGCTAGAATTGTCAGATCTGTCAGGCATATGTTTGTATCCCAGGTCTCAAGAATCTACTTAATCATACCTAAACCATGACTTGGATATTGGCGACTCTTAACCACTTTTCATTAAGTTTTCTGTGCTGCCCTGTGTAAATATTTGGCTCAATTTGAAGCATAATCTGGTTTGTTCCTGAGAAGATGAACATTTCCTTGAAAACTGCCAGTTTTCACAATGTCTTACCTTAGCAGTGGGATTCCTTTACCTTCATATTCTTTTTCACACACTCCAATTCAGTAATAAAAGCAGAACACAATCAATAGTCTTTGTAGCCACCATTTTTAAATATCATTTCATCAACACAATTACCTGTAGAATGTTCTACCTATTACTTAAAACTCATTGTAATTAACTTCAAGCAAAAGGTGTTATGATGTCACCGTGTGTCAGGACTTACTACTATGACACTTATCACCAGCAATTAAGTCTTTAGTGACATCAAATTGTTGAACAATCCAGCTCCAATCTTGACCTATGTCCACTTTAAGCACAGATACAATGAACAATTCTCTGATTATTATTAATAGTCAAATAGATGTAAGAATGTGGGGCACATAGCAGGAGTACAATATGAGGCAATAAGTTGCTTTTGTGTCAAATTCATCACAGAGTCCTTTCAGGTGTGAAAACAGTGGGGGCAGAAAGGATCTGGATAAAAGACAAATGTGCTTTATTCAGTTACCATTTCAAAAATAACACATCACGAGTGTATTAATTGATTTTATTTTACTTTTATTCATTTATTTATTTGAAAATCAGAGTTACAGAGAGAGGGAGAGACAGAGAAAGAGAAATCTTCCATTTTCTTATTTACTCCCTAAGTGACCACAATGACCTGGGCTGAGCCAGGCTATAGTCAGGAGGCAGGAGCTTCTTCCAAGTCTCTCAGCGGGGTGGCAGGGGCCCTAGTGTTTGGGTCATCTTCTGATGCTTTTCCCAGGCCATTGTCAGCCAGATCAGAAGCGGAGCAGCCAGGACTCAAACCCGCCTCCACATGTGATACCAGCTTTGCAGGTGGTGATTTTCACAATACTGCTCCCTCTTGAGTGTAGTTAAAGAGGGATTCTTGGTATTATAATCCCACCTGAATAAAAACCCACAGGATATTTTATATACATTTTTTATATATTCAACATGTTACCCACAATTTTGGTGCTTACCATGATGACTTCATTGTACCATCATTATGATTTTCTTACATCATTCTTTCACTTCATTGGTAGCACTCAATAATCTTAATGACAATATCACTTAATCTTTACAGATGTAGCAGGATCAATAAGTTTTGGAAAACTGGGATTTTTGAATTGCTATCATAACTATTTTTAAACTGAATGCAGCTAAAATCCAGAGGAAGCCAAATATGTATGTATATATGTATGTGTATACACATACATACAATATATTATACAATATATATTATATTGTATATATACAATCAACAGTTGCTGCTTGAATTCATCATCTCAGACTTGATCAACTTTCTTTGAGTTGGGGAGAAGAAAATTTGAAATAGTAGAAAGAAGCAAAATTGTGAGATATGCAAAGAAGAAATATAGCTAGATCCTTGTTATTATACATGGATGACTTATATTTCCAGGAGAATGACCAAATTTTTAAGTACTATGATCAGAAAGTGGAAGGTAGATGGATATTCTGCCTATAACAGTAGAGGACAGAATGCTTGAAGATTTTGTCCACAAGAGGTATATTCCATCTGGACTTTGGAGAAGGAAGGGTAGGAGTGTGGGTGGGAAGGAGGATGGAGTGGGAAGAATCACTATGTTCCTAAATTTGTATATATGAAACACATGAAACTGGCATACATTAAATAAAATTTTAAAAATAAAGGTTTTACTAAAAAATTAAATTAAATTAAAAAAATAAAACAAGGTATACCTCACTTCCAACATATCCCCCCTTTTTTAAACTATAACATGGGATTACTGGAGTACCACATTGTCTGTATTCACAGTCATCCCACAAAGAGTTCTTTCACTAGAGAGTAAGAATCTATATACTATTTTTCCCATTCAGCTTAAAATGGAGGAATATGATTCTAGAACATAAAAAAAAATTACAAAAGAATTCTTACTGTCAAGCAAGCACTGAAAGAAAAGAACTTATAACTTACCAATTGCAAAAGAAGCTCATGAACCACTCACACATTCCCACAAATGCCCAGATAATACAGAAGCCAACGGTAATTTAGAAGCTAGCCAACTTAGAAGGAATATTAAATTGACTCAGCTTGTCCAAAAAGGAATGAGTATAAACTTGAAATAACTACATCAAATTTTCTGTCATCAGTCAGAACAGAAACTAGACTTAGAAATGAAAATCTGTTACAAAATATAAAGAAAGCTGTAATTATTCCACATATGAGTTCTTATGAATGTGAAATTTCTTATTGCTACATTTAGTAAGATGTCAACTATGGAAAAACATATGCATGATAAGACATGGGAGAAACTGCAATTAAAATCAAGAGGTTACATTTATTTTCTAAAATTCCTAATGCAAATATATTAGTTCTATTATGTAAAAAGGGCTTTGTAAAGAGATTTGAATATTATTTTTATTGTTTTTCTATGAAATATTAAAATACTTGAGGAATTAAAACTATGTATAGTCTTTGTGTTAGTTATTTTGATGCTCCACAAAATATTTAACATTTGATGGCACAAATAAGTCTAACTGAACACAAGTTCAGAGCACAAAAGTCATGTAAAATTTACTAAGCAAGGTTATGGATGTCCCCATTGGCAACATAGATTTTTATAATGATGTCATCTTTAATGAATTAAACTTCCACTTTACAGAGTTTTAATAAGGAATTTCTTTTGCCTGCATTGTGATTAATTCTCTTATCTGAATTGCCTTGGGCATGTCTGACATAAAAATATCCAACGTTGTATTTCTTTCTATGTCAATCATATGGTACATGCAACTCTTCCAACCATGAATAAAACGAACTTAATTTTCTTTAAAACACATAACCAACTTTCAGAAAATATGTTGGAATTAAGATGTGCTGAATGAAAACTATGACTCATGTTTAATGAAATAATCGAGTTCTGATCACAGATGCATTGCAATATGGGACTTTCTGTTGCTTCTCAGAAAGGAAAATAGATGAAATCATCATTATCTTTGTCAAATTTATTCTTCATTTTCTTCATGCATTTGTTAATTTTAATTTAACTAGTAGAATCTCTAGGAAAGCATTTATAGAGCTCCCATTTGCACAGACTACTAAAACAGAGCACAGAAAAAGTAAGAAAAAAATCTGCCAATCACTTAAGTTGTAAGGGTAGAGGAGTTAGAGTTGTTCATAGTCATCCACTTCCTGAGTTCTCCACAATTCTTTAATTTATGATTCTCAGCCATAATCCAATGTTCAGTGTGGCTCTGTTATTTCTTACTTTGGGTTTCTTAATAATTTTCTATTTTCTTTCTTGGTTATTTCAAACCATTATCATTCTTTTTATGGTTTTGCTTTTTAGTCTGAGCAAACAACAGTATTTTCTTCATTGAGACAATAAAATTACTCAAAGACAATTTTTCAGCTTTCTGTATTTTCATGCAACGAATAGAACAATAAAATTTATAATTTCTCACCACTTTTACAGAAATTATTTCTAGCCAAGCAGGTGTTTTATCTGAACTTTGGTTCTCACCTGTTCCTGCCATGGTCATGATTTTTCCATAAATGAAAAATCCCATCTTCTTTTGCTTAAATTACTTCTTATTTGATATTTTCTATCAGATTAAATCTTTCTTTATATGAAAAAAAGTTGAATGAAAGCACATTCTCTTATTTCCAAATACCTTTCTAGCTGTTTTCCCCAAGTGCACTCCTTTGTTCTTTTCCTTTTTTCTTCTACTATATAAACCTCTATTTTTGATAAGAATTTTGCTATATGAATTTCCCGTCTGCTAAAAATACAATATAGCTATCATATTGAACCACATAGTTGATCATCCTCAATTACACATATGTTTGTGTTTTACCAATGCTGTTATCTCTGCTTGAAATGGTCCCTTTTCCTTTGTCTACTCAATTAACTTGTTAGTAACTCAAATACCCATTCTAAACATACTTATCTGGGGTCTATTATGGCTAAGGCTTTCTTCATGTGCTTTTGACCTGCCCACTTTTATGGTGCCCTTATTACAGTAATTAAAAACTATATAGCACCTGGATTATACATAGAAGGTGATAAATATTTTTAAATGAATGAATAGAGGGGCCAACGCTGATGCACAGCAGGTTAACACCCTGGCCTGAAGCTCTGGCATCCCATATGGGTGCCCGTTTGAGTCCTGGCTGCTCCACTTCCTATCATGTTCTCCGTTATGGCCTGGGAAAGCAGTAGAAGATGGCCCAAATCTGTGGGTCCCTGCACTCACGTGCGAGACCCAGAAGCTCCTGGCTCCTGGCTTCAGATTGGCGCAGCTCCGGCCGTTGTGACCAATTGGAGAGTGAAGCAGTGGATGGAACACCTCTCTCTCTCTCTCTCTCTCTCTCTCTCTCTCTCTCTTTCTGCCTCTGCCGCTCTGTAACTCTCTGCCTTTCAAATAAATAAGTAAATCTTTAAGAAAAAAAGACATATAAGTGCATCAATACACACAAAATTTTTGGTGTGGGAAATATGTATATTACTGTAATCTGAAAGCAATAAAAATTTCACTAAAGTATTTAAACACAAATGCTTACTTGATCAAGTTTGATTTTTCAAATAAGTTTCATTTAATTTTGAGGAAAAGGAGACTCATATGCTATTTTTACACTTTGTATTTCTGTGTGGGTGCAAACTGATGAAATCTTTACATAGTATATACTGAATCGATCTTCTGTATATAATGATAATTGAAAAGGATTAAAAAATTTTGGTATTAAATTGGAAATTGCATAGAAAGTTAATCAATTTTTTAATAAAAAATCATGTAGGATCTCTGTCCTTAATGTGCTGTACATTGTGAATTAATACTATAACTAGTACTCCAACAGTATTTTCACTTTGTGTCTCTATGTGAGGGCAAACTGTTGAAATCTTTATGTAATATGTACTAAACTGATCTTCTGTGTATAAAGAGAATTTAAAATGAATCTTGATGTGAATGGAAGGGGAGAGGGAGCGGGAAAGGGGAGGGTTGCGGGTGGGAGGGAAGTTATTGGGGGGGGTAAGCCATTGTAATCCATAAGCTGTACTTTGGAAATTTATATTCTTTAAATAAAAGCTTTATTAAAAAAAAAAAAAAGAAAGTGTTGTGGAGGGGACTGATGATCTAGAAGTAGGTGCTGGCAGTGGATAAGGAATGAAATAGGATCCACAGCTGTCTACAAGAAACAATAACTGTGAGTGTGAGCATTTGGTGCGATGGTTAAGAGGCCACTGAGGACATCCACATCTCATATTAGAGTGGCAAGTACGAGTCCTGGTTGCACTCTTAATTCCATCTTTCCATTTATGAGCATTCTGGGAAGCAGCAAGAAATGGCTAAAGGACATGGATCTTTGTCATCCATATGAGAAAATGGATTGTTGGGGGCATTTGGGAGTGAATCAGTAGATGGAAGATCTCTCTCTCTCTCTCTCTCTCTCTCTCCCTTTCTCTCTCTCTCTGGCTGTCTTCTGACTTTCAAAAAAATAAAACTAAGTAAATAAATCAGTAGCTATCTTTGAATTTTGGGAGTTACAGAACAAAACAAATAGATTCGGGTAGCAAAAAATACTCAGTATTTTTTTTAAAGACTTATTTATTTATTTGAAAGGCAGAGTTATAGAGAGGCAGAGAGAGAGAGAGAGAGAGAGAGAGAGAGAGAGAGAGAGAGAGAGAAAGAGAGAAAGAAAGAGAGAAAGAAAGAGAGAAAGAAAGAGGGAAAGAGGGAAAGAGGGAAAGAGAGAAAGAGAGAAAGAGAGAAAGAGAGAAAGAGAGAAAGAGAGAAAGAGAGAAAGAGAGAAAGAGAGAAAGAGAGAAAGAGAGAAAGAGAGAAAGAAAGAAAGAAAGAAAGAAAGAAAGAAAGAAAGAAAGAAAGAAAGAAAGAAAGAAAGAAAGAAAAGAAAAGAGAGGTCTTCATCCACTGGTTCACTCCCCAAATGGTTATCATGGCTGGAGCTGTGCTGATCTGAAGCCAGGAGCCAGGAGCTTTCTCATGGTCTCCCATGGGAGTGCAGGGGCCCAAGGACCTGGGCCATCTTCTACTGCTTTCCCAGGCCATTTTAGAGGGCTGGATCAGAAGTGGAGCAGCCGGGTCCTGAACAGGCGCACATGTGGCATGCCTGCAACTGCAGGCAGCGGTTTTACCTTCTACAGCAGAGCACTGGCCCCACTGATTCAGTTTTAACATTATCAGTTTGTGGGACTATTGGGCAGGTGGAAAAGGCAATTAGGGTAACTGAGCTGAAACTTTAACAAAAATGCCTAGCCATTGACATGAATTCAGAAGCCATAAGCTTATCCACCAAAGGAAGGAGGTTTTTGTAATTCTGAAATGAAAGGTGGAACAGAGTATATAACACACAGTAGGGAGGAGAGGGTAAAGAGAAATTCTTCCAGTGTTTTTTTTTTCTTTTTAAAGATTTATTTATTTATTCAACAGGCCAAGTTACAGAGAAGCAGAGAGAGAGAGAGAGAGAGAGAGAGAGAAAGTCCTCCATCCATTGGTTCACTCCTCAAATGGCTGCCATGGCCTGAGTTGGGTCCATTGGAGGCCAGGAGTCAGGAGCTTCTTCGGGTCTTCCATGTGTGTACAGGGGTGCAAGGACTTGGGACATCTTCTACTGCTTTCCCAGGCTAGAGCAGAGGGCTATAGAGGAAGTGCAACAGCTGGGACTCAAACCAGCACCCATATGGGATGTTGGCACTGCAGGTGGGAGCTTTACCTGCTAAGCCTTGGCTCCAGTTTTTTATGATTTCTTCTGTTAATAAAATTATTTGTGGGGCCGGCGCTGTGGTGTAGTAGGTAAAGCCGCGGCCTGCAGTGCCAGCATCCTATGTGGACACCAGTTTAAATCCCGACTGCTCCATTTCCGACCCAGTGCTCTGTTATAGCCTGGGAAAGTAGTGGAAGATGGCCCAAGTCCTTGAACCCCTGCACACTCGTGGGAGAACAAAAAAAAAGCTCCTGGCTTCTGGCTTCAGATCAGCAAAGCTCTGGCCTTTGAGGGCAGTTGTGTAGTGAACCAGCGGTTGGAAGATAGCTCTCTCTCTCTCTCTCTCTCTCTCTGTCTCTCTCTCTCTCTCTTCCTCTCCTTTCTATGTATAATTCTGGCTTGCAAATGAATAAATCTTTAAAAAAAGAAAAAAAATATAATATAAAAAATAAAATAAATAAAGCTATTTGTAACCTTGGAGAAAATAGAATTTGTTGTTTGCATAAAACAACTCTAGTGTCATTTGTGCTAATATAGAGTCATGCAGAATGTTGGGCTACAGTTGGAACTTTCAAAATCTTTTAAAAATTGTTATTGATAATCCCTATTTTTTTATTATGCTAACTTCTGAATACCATCATCATGAGTTTTAAAATATTTGAGAAGTTGTAGAAATAAGAAATCTGTGCCAGATGGACCTGATACATGGATACTGACGTTGTTCATCGAAAGATCTGACTTAAGCAACATTTAAAGAATTCCCCTCTATAACGTCTGATATTGTATAGAAGTAGATGTCCCTCCATAGACTGTATTATTATCCTCTGCTGACCATTGGCGTGGAATAAGGATACATCGTAATATTGTAGAAATGGAATCAAAAGATAAGCTCATTTTGAAGTAAAATAAAATTCATGCAGTTTTTTTCAAAATATGCATTTCCATGAACTTGTGAAGACATTTATATGATGCATTAATTTCAAAATTACACCAAAATAAACATATTTTTAATTCAATTTTCCATGAACTTTTTGAGATTCTCTCGTATTTATTACCCTTTTTTAATTTTCATTGATGCTGTATGCTCCTGGACTCTGTGAGCACAGGGGCTTTTTTCTTTTGATCCATTGCAACCAGCCAGATGCTTGGCATTCAGTAAACCCTTTTTAAGCTAATTAATTTTAACTTCTAATATCGTATATAGTTTCAGTGCCAATAGAATCAGGTAGCCATCATGATGCATATTATCTTATTAATTTATTTGCCATGTTAAGATTTTAATTTTGTTCTTATTTTTTTTTGAGGGGGGGCAGGCAGAGTTAGACAGAGAGAGTTAGACAGAGCTGCGCCGATCCAAGCCAGGAGCCAGCTGCTTCTCCTGGTCTCCCATGCGGGTGCAGGGCCCAAGCACTTGGGACATCCTCCACTGCACTCCCGGGCCACAGCAGAGAGCTGGAATGGAAGAGGGGCAACCTGGACAGAATCCAGCACCCCAACTGGGACTAGAACCCGGGGTCCAGCGCCGCAGGTGGAGGATTAGCCAAGTGAGCCGTGGCACTGGCCTGCTCTTATGTTTAATCATCTAGTGTTACTGTTTCTGAAAACTTTGAGGAATATTTTCTTTTTCTGTAATCTTTGAGTTCTTTGATTTATTAGGCAGTCACTTTTTCTCAATTAATATAAATCAACCCAGGAAGAAAGGTAACATATATTCGTAGCAGGAAGCTGGTAAATTAGCCTGTTTATGAATAAGGTGAGGCAGCATCAAAGGAGAATAAGCAAGATAGAGGAAAACACCTGAGACTGCAGGGGCATCTTCTTTCCTTGATCCTGCAGGGTGGGTAAAAATACCCAATTTAATGGAGTGAGGAAAGCTTTCATCCAGTTTGATAGAGGAGTTCCAATCAGAGGAATCCACTATTATAGAGCATACTGTACCCAGAAAAAGAAATGGGCTGTCAGTATAAAGTACTAAGGGGAAGTCACTTGGGAATATTAAAAGCTCTGAAGTCCGAAAGTTCTCACTTCAACGTAGCCAGGTATCCCAATCCCAGAAGCTGCAAAGAAGGAAATGGCAGAAGGAAAGGGTTAAAATGCTGGTGCTAGAGCACAAACACACACGTTGAACCACAACTAGCACTTCCTAGGATATGAAGCTAGTAAATTAGTAAATCTCTCTACACATTAGTGTTCACTTTTGTAAACTGGTACTGAAAAAATAAATATATTTTATGAGCCATAAATAAGGTAATGCATACAGGGCACTAGGACAAAGAAAGCACTTAGAAAATGTTAATCACTGTTAGCATTATTAAAATAGCTATCATTTATATAGTGGCAAAAGTGCATTCTATTTTTCAACCCCTTTTTAAAACCACTAAGTTTAGAATCATTGGGAAATAATCTCAAATTCCACTTACTAATATACAGAGAAGCTACATCCTACTGAATTATGTACTAAACAGTTCTACTGAATTGTGTTCCCATAGAATTTTGTATTAAGGGTAATTTGTTAGTGCCACTGAATTACTGGAACACTAACAAAGTAGATGAGATTGCAAGGATACTATGTGTACCCCCAGCCCAATGCTGTAGTTAATATCAAAAAGGACTGTACGGACATTCAAAACAGCCTCATAGGAGCTGGTGCTGTGGCTCTCACTTAGTTAATCCTCTGCCTGTAGCGCGGGCATCCCGTATGGGTGCCTGTTCTGGTCCCGGCTGCTCCTCTTCCAGTCCAGCTCTCTGCTGTGGGCCAGGAAGGCAGAAGAGGAAGGCCCAAGTGCTTGGCCCCTTGCACCTGCATGGGAGACCAGGAGGAGGTAGAAGGTCATGGAAAGATAAGAAAGAGAGAGAGAGAGAGAGAGAGAGAGAGAGAAAGAGAGAGAGAGAGAATGAGAGAGAATGAAGAGAAAGGGAGAGAGAGAAAGGAGAGATCCCATCCACTGGTTCAGTCCCCAAACACAATTGTAGGGCTGGGTTAGGTCCAAACTGTGAACAGAAAACCCCGTCTGGGTAACCAGGTCTCCTACATGGATGATAGGAACCCATCTCTTTGAGTCATTACTACTGTCTCCAAGGGTTCACATTAACAGGAAGTTGTAATCAGCAACAGGAACTGGGGATCAAATTCAAGCACTCTGATGTAAGATACAGTTGTTTCAAGCTGTGTCTTAACCAGTAAGGTGAATACCTGCCACACACATTTACACACACACACACATACAGACACATTTAACTGGATCCTGTAAGTATCTCTAAAGATACAATGCTTAGGTTTTTCTAATCTCCTTACTATCTCTATTCCTGTTAATTTCACCAGAAACAAGCTGAAAAATATGAACTTTGGACTGAAATATTCCTGCTTTCAGTTGAGTGACTTTTATGAAATCATTTATTCTTATCTGCAGTTTTCCTATCTGCTATGTGAAGATGGTAATATTTTGTCATAGGGCTATTTGAAAATTAATTAGATAATCTATCCACTGTGTCTGGAACATAATAGGTACTTAGTATGTAGAAACTATAATTATCATTAGTAAAAAGACTTCTGGAGAATTTTCATATGCATGTCAATTAGCAGCATAATAATTCAATGGTCTTGTAAAACTGTTCACAACATTTACCTGTTGCAAGAAACACAAGTCAAACTTAGTCATTCAACTTCTTTTTTTAAAAGATTTATTTTATTTATTTGAAATACAGAGTTACAGAGAGAGATAGAGACAGAAAGAGAGGTCTTCCATCTGCTGGTTCACTCCCCAGATGGCTGCAACTGCTGGAGCTTCGCTGACCCAAAGCCAGGAGCCAGGAGATTCCTCCAGATCTCCCATGATGGGTGCAGGGGCCCAAGGACTTGAAACATTTTATACTGCTTTCCCAGGCCATAGCAGAGAGCTGGATCAGAAGAGGAGCAGCCTGGACATGAACTGGTGCCCGTATGGGATGCCCATGCTTCAGGCCAGGGCGTTAACCCGCTGCCCCACAGTGCTGGCCCCGTTATTCAATTTCTTGATGTAACATTTTATTCAAAATGAAGGAAATAAGTATAACTTTGGAAGATAGTATTTTTATTTTATGTCTCCCATAAAGAAACAACCTTTTGGTTATTGATATACAGTATGTGATTGTCACTGTAGTGTGACTTCATATAGAATATGCTTCTTGCCCAAGTTTTTGTTCTTCTTCTTAAAATGTTCCTCCTTGCTATTGTTGGTTTTTAATTATTCCTGCTAAACTAGGATCTTTTACTTTTTACTTGTTAAACTTTTTATTTAGTAAGCCTTTGACTGTAATGTAAATTAAAAATATAATATTTCAAAAATAAGAAAGAAAAAAGCAAGAAAGGAAGAAAAGAAGGAAAGAAGGAAGGAAGGAAGGAAGGAAGGAAGGAAGGAAGGAAGGAAGGAAGGAAGGAAGGAAGGAAGGAAGAAGAAAGAGCATGACAGAGAGTGAGGGAAGTTGAGTGGTGCAGAGGGGAAGGGAGGGAGGAACAGAATATCATTATTTTATTAGAAACATGTCTATGAACTATATTGAATCTGTTGAAAGCTAAAAACTAAAACTAAAACTAAAAAATAACCATAAGCAAAAAAACAAAAATAAAAAAGGATTACCTGAGATAAAATTTATTACATAAGCTATGTAAAACAGAAACTGACTACAAGTCACAATAATATTAGCATAGAAAAAATTATTCATAAATGTTTTCTAAGGCACTGAAATCATGGTGAGGATGTAAGACTTTTTGAGGCAGGGGAGGAGGGAAAGTGAATAAACAGGCATTGATAGTCACACTCAATGACCATGGTGGAGATGGACTGTCAACCGTGTGTTCTAAAATGATGAATTAGCCAGCAAAGTGGTTTAAAGAAAAGCAGTAACATTTCAGATTGCCTCCTTCATCTCCACCTACAGAAAATCTCCAGATGACCTTTCTAATTATAATGAGACATTGATAAGACCTACTTAGGTTTCTAATTACAGCAACAAATTCAGATAGTCTATCCTACTGACAGAACCACAGATTAGGTACTTTAGTAAATCATTAAAATAAATTTAAAAATTTCAATGTGAAGCATCAGGTTTCAATTTTTGAAAATGAAATTTATAAAAAAGGCAGAAAATTGCATGTAAGAAGTAAAACTATTGACCTAATGACCCAGAAATTCAGCCTCACTAGATTATGAATAAATGCTGGGATAACTTATGTCTAGATAAAAGAGTAAATTTATAGGAACACACCTTTAGCCTGTCACTTAAAATGTCCATACTCCAGATCTGAGTATTCGAGTTCAAACCCTGGCTCCAGTTCCTGATTCCAGCTTCCTGCTATGAACACTTTGGGGAGCAGCAATGACATCTCACATAGGTGGGGGCTCCTGACAACCATATGGGAGACCTGGGTAGCATTTCTTGCTCCTGGATTGAGCCTTGGCCCAATCCTGACTACTGTAGGCATTTGGGAGTTAACCACCAAATGGGAGTGCTCTCTCCTCTCTCAAATAAATAGATAATTCATTTTTTAAAAATTGGTAGATAACCTAGATTCTAGAAATTTGATAAGAAATTTCTAAAGTCTATCAAGTTTTTAGGTTTCTTAGGATGAAGATAAATGAATAAAACTATTGTTGGATTATTAGGACAAACCGGAAAAGACATAAATAAGAATTTCTATTGTAATGATAATTAGGTAAAGATTCTTAAAAGATTTAAGTTAAATTCAAGGTGATAGCACTTTAAAAACTAATTTTAATATAAATGCAAAAATCTGTTTTAAACAGAGTATTACATGTTTAAACTTATATTACCATTGACTAAGCTTTCTAAAATGTTGACTGCTTTGTATTTGAAGTATTAATAAATGGTTTATTAGCAAACTAGTAATAAGAATTGAGTGTTCCTATCCTTAGCAAAAAGATATTTAGATTCAACAACAAAAAAGCCATCGACCCAGTTAAGAGTTATGCAAAGGACACAAATACACAGTTCTCAAAGAAGGAACCTTAATGACCAAAAAATATGTGTAAAAATGTTCAATACCAGTAGCCATCAGGGAAATGCAAATCAAAATCACAATGAGATATTACTTCACTCCAGTAAGAATGGCTATTATCAAAAAGACAGAAAATATCAATGCTGGCAAGAATGTGGGTAAAGGTTTCTTATACATTGTTGGAGAGAATTCAAATTAGTACTGAGACATTGGAAAATAGAATGGAGATTTCATAAAAGAAAAAAAGTAGACATAGAAGCTATTATTATGACATAGTGGGTTAAGCTGCATCCTGTTATGTGCACATCCAATATTGGCGTGCCAGCCCGAGTCCTAGCTGATCCTCTTGTGATCCAGTTCCCCACTAAAGTATCTGGGAAAACAGTGGTGAATGGTCGAAGTACTTGAGTTTCTGACACCCACATGGGTGACCTGGATAGTGTTCCAGACTACTTACCTGGCCTTGGCCTGGCCCAGCCCATGGCTAATCTCTCTCTCTCTCTCTCTCTGTCCTCTCTCTCTGACTCCTCCCACCCCCAAAAATATCCAGCAACTTCCCCACTGGGTCATATCCAAAATGCATTGTTGTATAAAAGAGATACTACTCCACCATATTTAATGCGGCATTATTCATAGTTGCTAACTTAAGAAATCAACCAAAGTGTCCATCAACAAATGAATGCATAAAGAAAATGTCACACATGCGCACACAAACACATGCACACACACCCTCACACATGCACACACTCCAGAATATTATCCATAAATAAAAAGAACAAAATCCTGTCATTTGCAGCAATGTGAATGCAACTGGAAGACATTATGTTAAGATAAATAAAACAGATACAGAAAGACAAATACTGCATCTTCTCCCTCACACGTTGAAATTAAAAATTCACTATGAACACACAATGGTAATTATGGGAGGCCAGGAGGTAGCCGTAGGGAAGATAAGATGAGTTTATCATAGGCACCAAATCAGAGTTAGATAGTATGAATAAATTTGTAGTGTTAGAAAAATGAAGCTCCAAGCCTCCAGTCATGAAGTAATGTCAAAGAAGGGAAATGTGATGGCTCTATTTTATTAACATACACTGGAAACTGAAATTCCACAGATGTGTACAGGTATGCATATCAAATGATTGATCAAGATTTATCTTATTACTTTATAAGACCAAAGAGATCCCCAAAGACAACTAATTGTTATTTAGTTACCATGTATGGGCTTATCTACCATTTGCATTCAACTCCTTACTAAGTGATGTTTATTTTTCAGGACTTATTTTCTGCCTTCTACTTCTTTAATCTTTGCCTCTTCCCTGGACTTTTTCATCATTAATATCTATCCTTAAATATTCCCATATGAAGAAACCTCCTTGGAGATCTTTTTGGATAACCTCAGTTTTTCCTTTTCAGAGTTGGCAAAATTAACATCCTTTAGCTTTTATTTCTAATTCATCACTTCTTACGGATGTCTCTTTAAAAACCATACCATCCCTATACCACTGACATTTCCTAAGTGCTCTACAAACTTTGTGTACTTGTCTTAGATATCTAACTTCTTAATGGCAAATACCTTTTTAATATTTTCCTTTAACTTGAAATATTATCTCTTACAATCTTAGATATCTTTTATCTCCTAGGTGACAAATAGGAAATGTTTTTGAGAAGTTTGAGAAGTCATAAAATCAGTATTTTAATCTTCACCTGTAGATAAAATAAATTATTTGTACATTGAAATATTAAATATTCAACTGCTTACATATAAGTGATCTGGTAAATTGTGTGAGAGGCCTCTAAAGAGTTTATGGAAAATTACATTAGAAAAAAACTTTCATGATCTTCAAAATTTTCGCAAGTAAAATAAACTTTTTTAATTCCATCTTTCATGAATTTTCTGAAGTATCTTCATGTATGATGAAATGCTTTATCAGTGTTCCTTCAAATGTGTGATTTAGAGTGCTAATATTCTGTTACATTAAATGATATTTTATAAAGAATATCTTATCAAACAAGCTTATAGAGTGCTCAGTGAAACAAATACAAGCAGTTTTTTCTTCAGGATTGAACTGAGGTCTTTTATATGCAAACACCCAATTTATCATTCAGTTTTGTTCCCAAACTAATTTGAAAGTGAAACTCTTTATTACAAGAAACTCATTGTAATTGTCTAGTTAGTAATGACCCAGGAAACCAAGTTTTTGCAAAACACTGATTTAGAAGAAAAAAATTGTGTATATGTGGGCTCATATCCTAACCTTTTCTATTTTTCTGGTTTTGTAATCTTTACAAATTAAATATATAACTTCTTATCATTCTTGGTTACTTGTCTTTGAAGGCAGGCTAATTTGGCTTAGCTGAGAACACTGTTGTGAGGGTTGCATTTTTTAATATAATGAAGTGAACACTCAGTTACAGTTCCAAATATTAGTCTCTCACTGTCATCCCTATAGCCTATAAAATGTAAAATATTTAAAAATAAGATTAACATCTGAGAAAGTCTATATTGTATCTTTAGCCTTTTTAAGATATTTCATCAGCCCTTAAGGAAATGGTAATATACATTAATTAATTAATTCACAAGGAAAAATATGATTTAAGCATCCCTTTTCTAGAATGATGACAATTTATCTTTGAGTTACTAAAGTGTCTCTTTGGTGCAAATATTTGGGTAGATACGTTTTTGGATGCTAATATAAGTTTAAAAAATCAGACAGAAGTAAGCCCTCACAAGTTTTAGAAATAGATGTTAAACTCATAAGTTAAAACATTGACTATGTTCAAAAGAATAAAAAGTAGTGCTATAGGGCTAAACAGAACATGCAATTAAGTTTTCTCAACTATTCATTGAAGGAATATAGGTCCAGAAGAGGAAAAAAACAGATGGACATTGGGAAATGAATGGAATATACCATTCTCACATTCTTGGAATAGTAATTTTGTTCCTTCTTGTTAGCAAGATTATATTTTGCAAGAAATAAGACTAAGCAACGTTGTTGGTTATTTTGCACTTTGTAGTGTGTGAATCAAGTAATTAATTGCTCAATGTGAAAACTTTCTATACTTTTACCTGGCATAATCTGCCAATCTGATCTACCGCTTTTAATTCAAAGTCAACACCTAAAAATATAACAAATTATTTCAAGTTATCTACAACAGATGATCTTGCCCCATAAAACTATACAAAAATACACTCAAAATCTGACAGGTACTTGGAGTTGGATCATCTGATCACTATGCATCGAGTGGGCAGTTAGCATGAGTCACTTGGTCATCCTGAAGTGAATTCTCTCAAGTTCATCAAGTCATGGGCAGGTTGTGCTGTTCAGCAACAATTGTTTTTTATTTTATTTTATTTTATTTTTTGAAATTTTTTATTTAATAAAAATTCAGGGGCTGGTGCCTTGGCTCACTTGGTTTATCCTCCACCTTTGGTGCCAACATCCCATATGTGCACCGGGGTCTAGTGTCTAGTCCTGGTTGCTCCTCTTCCAGGCCAGCTCTCTGCTGTGGCCCAGGAGGGCAGTGGAGGATGGCCCAAGTGCTTGGGCCCCTGCACCCACATGGGAGACCATGAGGAAGCACCTGGCTCCTGGCTTTGGATCAACACAGCGCACTGGCCGTGGTGGCCATTTGAGGAGTGAACCAACGGAAGGAAGACCTTTCTCTCTGTCTCTCTCTCTCACTGTCTAACTCTACCTGTCAAATTAAAAAAAAAAAAATTCAAAACTACAGCTTTTGGATTATAGTGGTTTTTCCCCCCATAACCACCCTCTCACCCACAAACCATTCCATCTGCTACTCCCTCTCCCATCCCGCAAATGAGCAGGGGGTAGCACTGTAGTACAGTAGGTTAATACTCTGCCTGTGACTCTGGCATCCCATATAGGTGCCAGGTCTACTTCTGGCTGCTCCACTTACAATCCAGCTCTCTGCTATGGCCTGGAAAAGCAGTAGATGATAGCCCAAGTGCTTAGTCCCTTGAACCGGCATGGGAGACTGAAAAGAAGCACCTGGCTCCTGGCTCCTGGCTTCAGTTTGGCGCAGCTCCGGCTGTTGAGGCTATTTGAGGAGTGAACCAATGGAAGGAAGACCTTTCTCTCTGTCTCTCTCTCACTGTCTATAATTCTACCTCTCACATAAATAAATAAAATCTTTAAAAATAAAAGAATGAGCAAATGTGGCACAAAAGCAAGTAAACATTCTTCCCAAACATCCTATAATTCTACTGTACTACTTTTATAATTGTTTCCTTTAACCACCATTCACCATGCATTCCACTCTATTATGACATCTAGTTTCAAATCCACCCCCCCCAACCAAGCTTACTTCCTGTCTCCTTTGATAACTATTATTTGCCCCAGAATTATACTGGCACTTTATCTCAGCTGACCTTCCTTTCTACTCACCATATTGGTTTAAGAAGTCTCATATCCAGGCATTCTCGTATATGAATTTATTTTACATGGCCTTAGGATTACAGCTTTTTTTTTTTTAGCTTTCCATTGTATTTTAGGTAAAGAATAAATTTTTAAATGGATTGAAAGAGCACTACATATAATATTCCCTCCCTTATTCTCCAACTTCTTGTAGTCATTCTCCTCCTCTCTCCTGCACTGCACTTCCTTCAATTCCCTCCTTCATATCCTTTTCTGGTCAATGCAGTGCTTTGTTGCAAACTCTTTCTTTCTTGAGCAGGGTTATTTTAGAACAATTGATATGTCCAATGAACTCCTTCATTTACTTTAGATAGTAGCTTTAGATAACAGCTTATTCTAGAAAACTTCCTTAATCATATTTTCCTTTAAATATATGTTCATTTATTTGACAGGCAGAGTGACAGAGAGGTGGGAGAGGAGAGGATAGAAGAGAGGAGGGGAGGGGAGGGAGGCAAGGGGGAGGGAGGGAAAAGAGGGGAGGGGAGGGGGGCGAGGGGGAGGAAGGGAAAGGAGGGGAGGGAGGAGAGGAAATAATCTATTCACTGATTCACTCCCCAAATACCCACAACACTCAATGTAGGGCCAGACCAGAATCTGGATTCTGAAATATTACTGGAGTCTTCCATGTAAATTGCAGGAACTCAAATACTTGGGTCATCACCTGCTGCCTTCCATGTACATTAACAGGAAGCAGAAGAACTGGGGCGGGGGTTTTGAACTGGCACTCAGAAATGGGATACAGGCTTAACCCACTGTGTCACAATACTTGTTCCCTAAATTCTATCTTCAGTAGAATTGTGTTTCTTTAACACATTTTGTAGGAAGCAACTCACTTCATAGTTATATAGTTAGTCAAGACATCCTTTGATTAATAACTATTTAAATTATGCCTTTAAACATTTATCTAAATTCCATTTTTGTTCATATTATTTGATAAATACCTCGCTAAGTTGTAATCCCTATGAGATTTAATACTTTTTTTTTTTGTTCATCATCTTATTCCTGCTACAAAAGTAGGGACACAAAAACTTTAATCTTTTATTTATGAAGTATGAGATTTATCCCACAAACTAGTGACAATTAACTATTCAAAATACTTTATTTTGGTAAATTGGAAATATGCTCAATTATTTATATAGGGATTATTATAATTTATTATCATAATTATAGAAGATGCATTATAAGAAGAACCAAGAAATTTACATAAGGATTGGCCTAGCTTAGTTACGTTAAAGTCTTGGCTTTCCTTGGATAAGAAGAAATAAACTACCAAATCCTTATAGCATTATTCCATACTAGTGTTGCTAAGATTTCCTAAAGGAAAGCTGGGAATTTGGGATAATGGTTAAGACACCACTTGGGATGCTCATATCCCTTATCAGAAAGCCTGAGTTCAAGTCCTGACTCCATTCCAGATTCCAGATTCCTGCTAAAATGAACCCTAGTTTGAACAATTAAGCCCCTGAGAACAACATTGGAAACTCAGAATTTCAGGCTCCTTGCTTTGACCTATCCAAACCCAACTGTTATCAGGCACTTAGTGAGTGAACCAGCTGAAGGAAGATCTAACTGTGTGTTTCTCTCTCTCTGTCTCTCTCTGTGTCTCTCTCTCTGTCTCTCTGTGTGTGTGTCTCTCTTTCTGTCTCTCTCTCTCTCTTTGGATTTCCATATGCTTAAAATTGAAAAAAAAATTTCATAAAGGAACAAGAAACTTACAAATAACACATACCCCAACTTTTCACTAGTGTTACTATGCATAGGTATGTGTTTGGATGTGTGTGTGCCTGTATATGCGTATATTTTACTTCATCTAATTTCTCTTTGTCTTGATGTTGATTTCTGGAACAGAATTTTTTTTATTAATGTCACACTCATATCTTTTTCATGATTGTTGTTCTCTACTTTGAAGATACCAGTAAGCAAATTATATAAGCTGGAAAAAATATTTATGACTATCAGGAGGTATTTAAAAGAAACAAACAGAAAACTGATTTGTTTTCATGAGTTACAAATGGTTGAAAGATATGATCAAAGTAAAGACTGGATCAAATACACTTTTTTCAAAAAGATTTATTTTATTTACTAGAAAGATGGAGTTACAGAGAGAGGTAGAGACAGAGAGAGAGGTCTTCCCTCTGCTGGTTCACTCCCCAGATGGCTGCAATGGCCAGAGATACGCTGATCCAAAGCCAGGAGCCAGGAGCCTCCTCCGGGTTTCGCACATGGGTACAGGGGCCCAAGGACTTGGCCCATCTTCTCTTTCCCAGGCCACAGCAGAGAGCTGGATTGGAAGAGGAGCAGCCAGGACTAGAACCTGTGCCCATTTGGGACACCGGCGCTTCAGGCCAGGGCTTTAACCTGCTAAGCCAAAGCACCAGACCCTGAATATATTGTTAAAGATCATTGAAAAGTATGTTCACATTAACAGTATTATATTTCATCAGTTTTTTTCCCTTAGGGCTTGCTTTGATTTTTTTGAATTTTAGCAAGCACAAATTATATTTCCATTTGATCACTATCATGTACATGATGTTTTTAAACAAATTTTTGTGGACATCATCACTTCAGTAATTTTGAATCTGCTCCTGGATAATACTGATTATCCACTTTACAGTTCCCACATGCAAATCTTCATTGTTGTTCAATGTGTCAAAAATATTTAATGAAACATTTTAGAAATAGCTTACCACATATGTAAAAAATCTGAAAGTTCTCAGCACTTGTAACATCTGAATGCTTATGGGTGTAAAAATAATATATCTCCTAAGAAATATGTTGCCTACATAGGGAGATTTTAACTTCGCAGTTAAACTTTACAAACAGATGGGATCACAGTTGCTTCTGTTTCAGGACACCGTGTCATTCTGAATGTGCCACTGTGCTACAGCAGTTTCTTCCCACCAGCCCACTCCCATCACTCATTCACCTTGTGGTACATCAGGGTTTCATTAGCTCATAACTGCCTGACCTTGTGTTGGGTATAAGTCGACAGGTAGTTCATAACCCTTTGCTGTCAGAATTAGCATGCATGACACTACTTACACAGTGCTGCCAATTTAGAGTTCATTATTAAATGGGGCATATGTTACTACACTTATAACTGATTCAGTGTAGTTATTTTTAGTTTGACCTTTTCTGTATTCATCAAATCAGTTTCAAAATAGACATTGAGGTACCCTTTACAGTTCGTTATAAAAAATTCTGTAGCTGAAATTTCATATGGAGTTTTCCAGATTCTCAGTAGTTTCATAATACATGTTATATTTCAATGTTAGTTTAAACAAAAGTGAAGTAAGCATGGATCCCTAGGATATTAATAATCTTTTTTTTTCAGCCTAACAGCTTCACTCTTCAAGTATAATTGAATTTAAAACAATAAAATTCCCTTAAGTTTTAAAAGGGAAAAAAGTAGAAATAAGAATAATAATGTATATTACAGATTATTGTAAGTTATTAACCACTTTCTGAATTTCTTTAACCATCTCTCTTTAATATAGCATTGAAAAGTATCAAACCCAAACCCATCAGTATAAGATACTATTGTTTTTTTTTCTTCTTAAATACAGCTACAACACACCTTGATATTTCATTGAGGTATTCTGAAAGCAAGATTTTTAGAAATTAATATTGGAGAAAAAAGCACTACAGGAAATTTTTCTTACTCAAAAGCAAAGTCTAAGAATTATAGGAATACAGCAAACGGATAGTGAGAAGAGGATGCATGGGACATAGTACGGAAGAAATATACTTCAATAAAAGGAAAAGCAGGAGAACAAATTTTACAGTGTGTACTTTTCATTGTCTCTCACCTTTAGTGAAATTCATTGCTGTTTCTCTGGGAGAGGTAAAATTTTGCACTGAATTTTTACTTTACAAAAAATTATGGACTTAACTTAAATGTCAGGGGCTATGCAGTTGAAGTTTTATTCATCTAATTATCTTACTATTTCTTTTATTTTTTTGTTGCTATTCTACAGTATTCTTAAGATTATGATATGGCTATTATATCTGTTACATATGTGCCCAAAGGTGATGTTTGTAGTCTGGGAAAATTTAGACAGGAAGAATTTTTTTAGATGATACAAGTGAATTACTTAAGAAATAAGCAGATGGAGACATATTTCAACAGGTAGCTTTTGCTGTAACATCATAATGATTCAGTGTCAATGCTGGCTTATGGCGGTAGGATCACAAGTGAAAGGTTACTAAAAGGTCAACGTTGTGACTTTGTTGTTTTCTTCATCTGAACAGCCGCTGGTCAGTGACATTATCTAATTTAAACCTGCAAGATTTTTTTTGTATTTAAGAAAAGGGATTGTCTGTCAGATGGAACGCATGCACGGAATAAGAACTCATTAATTCTAGACATAAAATTAAAGAAACGACTTAATAGTTTTGCTTTTGTTAATCCTCTTTTTTTTTTCTTTGTTTCTTTCTTTTTTTCTTTTTTTTTTTTTTTTTGACAGGCAGAGTGGACAGTGAGAGAGAGAGACAGAGAGAAAGGTCTTCTTTTTTCCATTGGTTCACCCTCCAATGGCCACTGTGGCCGGCGCACTGTGGCCAGTGCACTGTGCTGATCCGAAGCCAGGAGCCAGGTGCTTCTCCTGGTCTCCCACGCAGGTGCAAGGCCCAAGAACCTGGGCCATCCTCCACTGCCTTCCCGGGCTACAGCAGAAAGCTGGCCTGGAAGAGGGGCAACCAGGACAGAATCTGGCACTCCTACCAGGACTAGAACCTGGGGTGTCTGCGCCACAGGCATAGTATTAGCCTATTGAGCCATGGCACCAGCCTGTTAATCCTCTTTTAAAAGCATTTTTGTAGTCTGATTAAATCTTCAAAACACCTATCACACATGTTCTTTTTTCCTAGGAATTGACTATCTTTGGTATTCCATCATATAGAACTTTAGGATAGCTATAATGTTAGAATAAATATTATTGGAGGAACTGATAAGTAGAGCACTAGAAACAGAAACTATGTATGTAACAAGATTCCAGAAATTATCATGGTGAGCTAGACTTGTTTGTAGTGTAATTATTTACTTGACATTTTCAAATGTACAGAAATTGGGCAATGCAGAAAAACAATAAAATAGCAAGAACAGAGCTCCCCAGTGAGCTCAAACTGAATGAGTTAAGGGATAATCACAGAAGTAATGTAAATGTTTTTACTTTTAAGGACATTGTTTTTTCATTGATCAAGTCGACATTTTCATTTCTCTGTATCACTGTCTATATTTTAATTATCTTTCCTATATTTTCACCATACAAACTCACATAGATTCCAAATACAGAATACAGTCACAAGTTCACTGAACAAATAGTTGAACATTTGCAATTCCCATATTTACTTACCCTTTTGGGAAGCTTATTTTCACTTCGGGCTTTTAGTTCTGTTAGCCTCTCCCTGGGCAAGAAATGATGCTTTAATATATAACACAAGAATTTAGAAAGTGCGTTGAAAACTGAGATTTCCTAGCCTTTTTATTCTAATTTTTTCAAAAAAATTTAAACACAATTCCTTTAGCCTCAGTTAATACAATGTTGGTAAAAAAGAAAAAAGAATAAATAATGTGCCAAACATAGTGAAATGGACCATCTGAACACACTTCACAGTGCTCATGGAAAATGAATTTGAAAGATGAATTTATTCTGATTCAGAATGTTTTGAAATTCATGTAAACATTCAATAATACATATTTTCCAGAAATTTTGAAGATCCCTCATATAATTAACAGTGGGCATCTGGTGTTATAACTTCTGAGATTATTATTTAAGGAAGTAATATTTTAATATTTTCACAATATTTAATATTTCATTTAATATTTTATTTCATTTAATATTTCATTTATTTCATTTAATATTTCATTTAGTATTTCATTTAATATTTCACAATATTTGCAAACTATATTAAACATCTATTTTTCATCTCGATTTCTAATCAATGATGAGATTATGAAAATACACTTTCTGAAGTAGTAAATGTATTTCATCCAAAATATCGTATTAAAACACACAAAACATTCATTTCCACACCCATTTTCTTTTCACTATCAACTAGAAATGTTTTTTCAAGAATTATTTATTTATTTGAGAGACAGAGTTACAGAGTGGGAGAGATAGAAAGGTCTTCCATTCACTGGTTCACTCACCAAATGGCTGCAACATCCAGAGCAGAGCTGATAAAAAGCCAGGAGCCAGGAGCTTCTTCCATGGCTCCCTCGCTGGTGCAGGGGCCCAAGCACTTGGGCCATCTTCTACAGCTATCCCAGGCCACAGCAGAGAGCTGGGTCAGACGAGGAGTAGCCGAGGACCTGAACCACTGTCTATGTGGGATGCAAGTGCTGTAGGTGGAGGCATAGCTCGCTCTGCCACAGTGCTGGCTCCTAGAAATGTTATTCTAAGCACTATTATCTTTAATTATTTCTCTTCAGTTCATCAGATTTCAATCATAAAAACACTAATTCTGAGAAGAAATTTCTAAAACTGTTTTAACATTTATTAGTATAAAATATAAAATTTAGATACATAATTAAAAATCATACAGCTAAGTTTGCACAAATACAGTCATTTTAGCTCATAAGACTGAAGTGATAATAATAACATATCATGGACTATTAAACAAGAGGGATACATTCTGAAAATGTATTATTAGGTGGTTTCTGTTGTGAAAACATCATAGAATGTTTTTAGAAAGACTCGATGTTATATACTACACATCTTGGTGATATAGATATATATCATATATATATATATATATATATACACACACACATTACTCTTACAACCATACCAAACAAAAAATCACATGATTAAATAAAGTGTAACAGAGAATTATGCCGATAGACACCATGAACTTGAAATGTATGAGGCTGCTGCTGGCATAACAGAGCATATTATTCTATAGAACAATTACTTTGGGGGGCCTGCTTTGATCACTCTAATTTATTCAAAGTAAGCACTTCATTGTTATAATTTAAAATAATTAAAAGTATAATTTAGTAAATATATAAACTAGAAATATAGTTGTTACCACTATTATCATGTATTATACACTGTACAGAATTGTATATACTATGCATTTCTATGATTGGTAGTGCAATAGTACTGTGCCCAACTGAGATAAAAATCAAAGTAGCGTACCAAACAGATACCCTAACACATATCTTCTGGAGCAAGTTTACTACAGAAATCATTCCATAAAATATACATTGGTATTAGATCCTTGACATACAAATATTAATGTAGTAACAGGAAATATGACTAACAAAGTACACAACACTTCCAAACAAACCAAATCACTCTACCAAATGGCGCCAAAAAAAAATCAAATTGAGAATCTACATGGGAAAGAATTCAAAGTAATGATTCTATGAAAACTCAAAGATGTATAAGAGAATGCATACAAATAAATCAACAAAATTAAGACATTTCATGTTTTTTTATTTTTTAAAGATATTTATTTATTTGAAAGTGTTGCACAGAGAGAGAAGGAGAGATGAGGAGAGAAGGAG
Organism: Sylvilagus floridanus; assembly: GCA_949820135.1. NCBI lineage: Eukaryota > Metazoa > Chordata > Mammalia > Lagomorpha > Leporidae > Sylvilagus > Sylvilagus floridanus. The sequence continues at coordinate 78,145,485 of OX463230.1, forward strand.
AGAGAGGAAGAGAGAGAGAAAGAGAGGGAGAAAGAGAGAGAGAAGTCTTCCATCCTCTGGTTCATTCCCCAGATGGCCGCAAAGGCCAGAGCTGGGCTGATCCAAAGCCAGGAGCTTCTTCCAGGTCTCCCACATGGGTGCAGGGGTCCAGGCACTTGGGCCATTTTCTACTGCTTTCCCAGGCCATAGCAGAGAGTTGTATTAGAAGTAGAACAACCAAGACTTGAACAGGGGACCATATTGTTGCTGGCACTTGAAGCGGTAGCTTTACTCTCCACACCACAGCGTTGGCCCCAATATTTCATGATTGTTAACAGATAGAGACCACAAAAAGAACCAAACAGAACCCTTGTAGATAAAGAACTCAGTAAATAACATGAAGCTACTGCTGAGAGACATAACAACAAAATAATCAGAAGAAAGATTTTCTGAATGGGAACACAGGCCAAATAGAAAAATTAAAAAAAAAAAAAAAAGAGTGAAGAAAGCCTTCAAGAGTTGTGCCATACAAATGCAGAGAACCCTTATCCTGTCAAGGGACATTCGGACATTTATAAAATCATTTGTGGGCCATACAAAACTGTCAACTTAAAAATTAGCCTATTGTAGATTTATTCACTTTTCAGTCCCCCCAAGACCAAGCCAGATAATAACAAAACAACAGAAAAGGAAGAAAATGGGTGAATATCCCTGATGAAGACAGATGCAAAAACTCCCAAAAAAATACTACAAAACCAAAGCAAATCACACATCAAAAAATATACCACCATCACGTAAGTTTATTCCAGGCATGCAAGTTTGTTTCAGAATACACAAATCAATATTTATATTTATAAAAAGTAACTCATTATATCACAGAATACAGAGCAAAAACTCTATGATCCATCAATAGATACAGAAAAAGCATTTAATCAAATTCTATATCCCTTCATGATAAAAAAAACTCACAAATTATGGAATGAACATACCTCAAAATAATAAAAACCATGTGTCAGAAACACATGGTCAACATCACACTGAATGGGGAAAGTAAAAAACTTTTAGGAACTGGAATAACACAAGTGTATTCATTTCCTCTTATTTTATTAAATATAATTCTGGAAGTCTTAGTAAGCCCAATTAGGTGAGGTAAAGAAATAAAAGGCATTTGAATAGGAAGGAAGAAATGAAAATTTCCCTGATTGCTGATGACATGATTCTATATGTAGAAAAGCCTAAAGACTCTGCCAAAAGTCTGTTAGAACTGACAAATGAATTCAGTAAATTTGAAGGATATAAAATCAACATAAAAATCAATAACATATTTATATACTGTTTAGAATTTGCAGAAAAGAAACCAAAAAGGTAATCATATTCATAACAACTTCAAAAAATTGCTTAGAATAAATTAACCAAGTAGCAAATGACTTCAACAATGACCACTATAAAATTATGATAGAACAAATTGAAGAAAATATCATAAAAAAACAGGAAACAGCTCCCAGTTTCTTGTATTAGAAAAAAATATTAATAAGATTAAAAATATCCAAAAGTGATTACAGATTCTACCCAAAGTGATTACAGATTCAATGCAATCCTAATCAAAATACCAATGTAATTCTTCACAGTAGAAAAAATCATAAAATTCATATGAAACCACAAAGATCCTGAACAGTCAAGCTGATCACAATCAAAAATAACAAAGCTGAAAGCATCATAATACCTGCTCTCAAGACATAAGTCTATAGAAACCAAATCAGCACGATATTGACATAAAAGCCAATGCACAGATAAATGGAACAGAACAGAGAACATGAATAAAGTTACACATGTATAGCGAACTGATTTTCAATGAAATTGTAACTCTATCTCCACATTAGTATTTGAAAATCAACTCAGGGGCCAGCTCTATGGTGCAGTAGGTTGTTCCTCCACCTGCAGTGCCAGCATCCCATATGAGCAGTAGTTCTAGTCCCAGCTGCTCCACTTCCAATCCAGCTCTCTGCTATGGCCTGGGAAAGCAGTGGAGGATGGCCCAGGTGCTTTGACCCCTGCACCCGAATGGGAGACCCAGAAGAAATGCTTGGCTCCTGGCTTTGAATTGGCTCAACTCTGGCCATTGAGGCCAGTTGGGGAGTGCACCAGCGGATGGAAGACCTTTCTCTCTGTCTCTCCCTCTGTCTGTAACTCTACCTCTCAAATAAATAAAACCTTAAAAAAATAGAAAATCAATTCAAAATAAATCAAATATCCAAATATAAGAACTGAAATTATGAAACCATTAGAAGAAACAATGAGAAAATGTTTCAAGACATCAATAAGCACGATTTTTTTTCTTGGATAAAACCCCAAAACCAAGGCCAAAGGAAGGACTACATTTTGAATGGTCTGACTGATAGGAATTTTCAGTGAAAAGTCAAGAAAAAAAAAGATTCTATAGGACAAGAGGAGAGGAGACAGAGAAGAGAGAAGCACTACTATAGCCAGTCATGGATCACAGCCGGCTGGTGGCTATGAGCCTCCATCTTACCTTGTAAAGTAGGAATAAATTTCTGCATGCTCCAATGCTCACAATTTTAGCTGAGAGGGAATTCCACAGTCACCCATTGACTTTTACTTCACCCTAGATAGCTGACTGGCGACTGACCAACTGCCTGGCTTGGAGCAGGGAAGCTTTTCTTCCTCTCCCACCCATGCAGAACACCATACTCGGCCGCAAAATGCTACACAGCGTACCACTATAGTCTTCTCCTACCAGCATCATAGTCAGAGTCAGGAAAGCAAGTGGGGCCAAAGACGGATCCATCACATCCTGCAGCTGTGGAAGTGTTTAGGCATTAGCCACAGAGCTACACTCGTGCACTCTATGTATGCCATGGGGATATGCTTTAGCTTCTGGTGGCTAATGCCAGAAGCAGCACATAAGAAAACTCCACTCCCACCCTGGGAGATCTGAGTAATGACTCCACTATACTCTGCAACACCAGGACTGTAACAATTTGTTCTAAATTTTTGATGCCTCTGGAATCTACCTGGTTGACATAGGGAGGGCCTTAGCTGCATTCTACCTCTGTGAACTAATATCCTCCAGAGTAAAATCTCCTGTATTTCTTGTAGTGTCCCTGTAGGGCTGGAACGGGATTCAGTTCACATCCTCTAGTCCTAGGACCAGGGCTATTTTTATTATAAGCCAAAGCACCAGTTGGCCTCTTCTAGCAGGACCAGAGGAAGCATCTATCTGCATCACACAGCACTAACACCACAGCGGTCAATGCCACCAGCCACGGCATAATTCGGGTTTGCCAGTAGGACAAGGGGATTGGCACCCGTATCCCGTAGCACCAGGAACAAGCCGCTGGTTATCACATTCACTGGGGAGACGGACACTGAACTCTCAGTAAACCAAAGATACACACTCAAGGAAACACTTATTCATCTCAAAGCCACACTTTTATCCCTACAAACTACAGAAAACTAGACCACTATATCTCTTATAGACATGGCTGAAATTGGATGAGACAAAAGAAATCACTCAAAAACTATACTCCTGGGCTCACCTAGAACCAAAGACAAAGCAACAAGCCAAATGATAACATACATTCCAGCTAAACCATAAACTCTGTTATAATAAAACCTACTCCATAATGAAGGGACAAGTACACCAGATGGGCTGATGCCAATGTAGAGATACAGGAGACATGAAGAATCCAGGTAACACAACAGATGCAAAAGAATATGATACTCGGCCAAAGTTAGATCCTGAAGTGAAGGAAATCTATGAAATGACAGATACAGAATTTAAAATAATTGTAAGAAAACTCAATGAGATGCAAGGGAATTACAGTTAGACAAAAATTAAAGAAATGAGAAAATCAATTCGTCACTTGAATGAAAATGTTGATAAGGAGATATGACTCATAAAGAAGAATCATATAGATATTTTAGAGATGAAATCTTTAATCAGCAATATAAAATATGTTATTGACAGCTTAAACAGCAGAATATACCAAGTGGATGAAAGAATTTCAGATCTCAAGGATAAGACTTTTAAATTACCCAAAGAAAAAAGAATGAAAAAGAATGAAGAATAAACTCAATAAAAAAACCCAAATATTTGTAAAATATGCATTCCTGAAAGAGAAGAACAGGAAAAAGGCATTGAGAACTTGCTAAATGAAATAATAATTGAAAATTCCCCAAGTCTTGAAAGAGACGTGGACATCCAGACACAAGAAGCTCAAAGAACCACAAGCATATTCAACCAAAAATGTTCTTCTCTAAGGTATATCACCATCAAATTGTCAAAAGTTAATGACAAGGAAAGAATCCTAAAGAAAGAAAGAGAAAAGCATCATTACACACAAAGGAAAACCAATTATGTTAACATCAGTCTTCTCAGTGGAAACCTATAGGCCAGAAGAGATGATATACTCAAGGTCTTAAAAGAAGAAACTTCCAACCAAGAATATTGCAGACAATGAGTCTATCCTTTAAGAGTAAAGGACTTACTTTCTTTTAATGTATTAAGTGGAAGATATTCTTACATCCCATAAGTTATAGCTATGTCTGAGTGCTCTCAAAAGATGATCATTCTTGGGTGTTTCTTTAATGTGAAGTTTCTAAAAGAAAAAAAAAAAAGAAGTGAAATTAACTTCAAGATGTGATAAATTTGAACAGTCCTTGTCTCCAGTGTTGAGGAACAGTTTTTTGGCTTTTTTTTTTTTGGTACAAATTGTTGAACTCTTTACTTAGTACAGAGTTGGTCTTCGTTGTATTAAGTTGATTGACAATGGATCTTAGTGGATAATTGCACTGGGAATGGGAGAGGGAGGATAAGGAGGAGTGGAAGTGTAGATGGAAGTGGGGTGTGGTGGGAAGAATCACTGTTTTTCTAAAGTTGTACTTACGAAATGCAAGAAGTTTGTATTCCTTAAATAAAGGATGCTTTGGGAAAAAATTAAAAATAAATTTAAAAAATAAAATATTATTTACCTTTTCCTTCTGCTTAAAAACAAAACATGAAGGAGAGCAGCCAGTGCTGTGGCATAGCAGAAAATACTATTAGTTATAAAAGGAGACATGGATGCCAATACAATAATGGTGGGTGACTTCAATGCCCTCTCTCATCAGTGGACAGATAATCCAGACAAAAATTGATAAAAAAAATACATCAGAGTTAAAACATATTAGATAGCAGATGGACCTAGCAGACATTTGCAGGACATTTCACTCAGCAGCTACAGAATACACATTCCTTTCATCAGCAAATGGAACATTTTCTCAGGTAGACCACATATTAGGCTACAAATCAAGCCTCAGCAAATTTGAAAAGATTGGAATCTCACCATGTATCTTCTCAGAACATAAAGAATAAAACTAGAAATCAACAAGGACAGAACACTCATAAATATTTGGAAATTAAACAATATGATACTGAATGATCAATGGATCACTGAAGAAATTAAAAGGAAAATAAAATAAACTTTCATGAAATAAATGAAAAGGAAAACAACATATTAAAACCTGTGGAATATAGCAAAGACACTATTAAGAGCAAAGTTTACAGCATTAAGTTCTCTTTTTTAAAAAATTTATTTATTGAGTTGCACAGAGAGAGAAGGAGAGGCAGAGTGAAAGAGGTCTTCCTCAACTGTCAGAGCTGCACAGATCTGAAGCCAGGAGCCAGGATTTTCCTCCAGGTCTCCCATGTGGGTGCAGGGGCCCAAGCACTTAGAACATCTTCTACTGCTTTCCCAGGCTATAGCAGAGAGCAGGATAGGAAGTGGAGCAGCCAGGACTCGACTGGCACCCATATGGGATACTGGCACTGCAGGTGGTAACTTTACCTGCTACACCACAGCACTGGGCCCTAGCTTTAAGTTCTTATATTACAAAGTGAATTGTTCAAATTAAAGATCTAATGATGTAGCTTGAAGACAAAAAAAAAATCCAAAATCAGCACAAAGTGAGAAATAATTAGGATCAGAGCAGAAATAAAGAATTGAATCTGAAGAAATAATATGAAAGAACAAAAAAAAATTATTTTATTGAATAGATAAACCACATAGACAAACCTCTAACCAGACTAATAAAGAAAAAAAAGAGTAAAAACAAATAAATAAAATTAGAGATGAAAAAGGAGACATTACAACTGGCACCACTGAAATATGAATGATTATAAGAATTTACTATCAAAAAATTATACATTAGGGGCCTGTGCTGTGGCATAGCAGGTAAAATCACTGCCTGCTATGCCAGCATCCCATACGGGTGCGGGTTCAAGTTCCTGCTGCTCTACTTCTGTTCCATCTCTCTGCTATGGCCTGGGAAAGCAGTAGAAGATGTTCTAAGTACTTGCACCCCTGAACCCATGTGGGAGACCCAGAGGAAGCTCCTAGCTCTTGGCTTTGGATCAGCTCAGCTCCAGCAGTTGAGGCCATTAAGGGAGTAAACCAGAAGATGGAAGACCTCTATTTCTCTCTCTCTCTCTCTGCCTCTGCCTCTCTGTAACCCTGCCTTTCAAATAGCAATAAAATAAAAAAAGAACTATATGTTAATAAACTGGAAAACCTTGATGTAATTCATAAATTTCTAATTTATATAATCTACCAATATTAAATCAAGAAAATACAGACTACCTAAAGGACCTATAATAACAATAAGATTGAAGCAGTAATTAATTCTTTCATCAAGGAAGAATCTGGGACCTTACAGGTTTAAGACTGAATTCTGCAAAGCATTCAAACAGGAATAACTCCAATACTCTTCAAAAATATTGAACATAATGTAATTCTGCCAAACACTTTATGAATCCAGCACTACTTTGATAGCAAAACCAAAAACATGACATGAAAAGAAAAGTATAGACCTATACCCTAAATGAACGTAGAGGAAAAGATTCTCAACAAAATACTAGCAAATCAAATCCAAAACCACATCAAAAATATCATACATCATGATCACGTGGGATCTATCCCAGAAATGTAAAGGTGGTTCAAGATTTAAAAATCAATAAATGTCAAATCATATCAATAGAATGAAGAACAAAATGGTCACCTGATAGTTGCAGAGAAATCACGATAAGATTCAGCATCCCTTCATGATAAAAACTCTCCACAGGGGCCAGCACTTTGGCATAGTGTGTAAAGCCATTGCTTGAGGAGCTGGCTTCCCAGATGCAGGCTGGTTCAAGACCCAGCTGCTTCACTTACAATCCAGTTCCTGCTAATGTGCCTCAGAGAGCAGTAGAAGGTGGCCCCAGCATCCATGTGGGAGATCTGGAAGTAACTCTTGATTCCTGGCTTTGGCCTGACTCAGCCCCAGCCATTGTGGGGAGTAAACCAGTGGATGAAAAATCTCTCTCTCTCTCTCTCTTCCTCTCTCTCTCTTCTCTGTCTGTAACTCTGACTTTCAAATAAATAAATCTTAAAAAATCAAATATTCTCCACTAATTAGGTATGGAAGGAATATTCTTAAAATTTATAAAGGCTATATTTAACAAACGAACAGCCAATATACTTAAGGGGAAAAATTGAAAGAATTTCCATGCAGATGTGGAATAAGATCACATTGTCCACTTTTGCCACTGGAAGTTTTATCTAAGTAATTTGGAAGGTGAAATAAATAAAAGGAATCAATGTTGGATAAGAGGAAGCTAAATTATTCATGTTAGCTAATGACATGATGTTGTACATGGAAAAACCTAAACACTCCACATAAGCTGTTAGACTTGATAAACCAATTCAGTAAAGTTGATGATTATAAAATAAACATAAAAGTGGCTTTTTCTAAGCTAATGATGAACTCACAGAAAGAGAAATCAAGAGAGAAATCCCATTCAAAATAGCCACAAAATAAAACAAATATTTAAGGATAAATTTATCCAAAGAAGTGAAAGATCTCTCCAATGAAAATTATCAAACATTGATGCAAGAAATCATGAATGACAAAAGGGGAAGGGCATTCCTTGCTCATGGATCAGAAGAATCAATATCATCTAACTGTCTATGCTACCTAAAACAATGAACAGATTCAAAGAAATCTCTATCACAACATCAATGGCGTTCTTGTTTTTTTAAAGATGTATTTACATATTTGAAAGACAAAGTTACAGAGAGAGGTTGAAACATAGAAAGAGAGGCCTTCTACCCACTGTTTCACTCCCCCAAATGGCCAAAAAGGAAGGAGCTGAGCCAATCAAAAGCCAGGGGCCAGGAGATTCCTTTGGGTCTCTATGTGGGTATAGGGTCCCAAGGACTTGGCCCATCCTCTGGTGATTTCCCAGGCACATTGGCAGGGGGTTGGATCAGAAGTGGAACAGCAGGGTCTTGAACCAGTGCCCATATGGAATGCTAGCACTGCAGGTGGTTGCTTTAACCCTCTGCACCACAGTGCAATCCTCACCAATGGCATTCTTTACAAAGTTAGGAAAAACAACCTTAAACATTCAGATGGAATTACAAAAGACTCAGAATGGCAAAAGCAACTCTGAGCAAGGGAAATCAAGCTAGAGGCATCACAATACCTGATTTCAAAGCATGATAAAAAGCTATAGTAATCAAAACAACATGGTGCTGGAATAAAAACTTATACATAAATCAATGAAACAGAATACAGAGCCCAGAAGTTAATCCACATACACCTAACTGATTGTTGACAAAAGTGCTTATAACATACAGTAGAATAAGGATAATTTCTTCAACAAACAGTGCTGACAAAATTGAATGTGTGTATTTAGAAGAATGAAATTAGATCCATACTTCTCACAATATAGAAAAATCAACTTAAGATAGATCAAAGACATATATTTAAGAACCGAGACTGTGAAGTTACTGGGAGAAAACACAGGGGTAACACCCAAAGACATTTATGTAGGAGACAACTTCTTGGATAAGACCCCCAAAACACAGACAACAAAAGCAAAACTGAACAAGTGAAACTATATTAAACTCCAAAGCTTTTGCACAGCAAAGGAGATAATCAATAGAATGAGAAGATATCCAACTGAAAGGGGAAAAATATTTGCAAACCACCTGCTAAAGGATAAATATTCCAAATATATCAGCAACTTAAAAAACTAACAACAAAAAAATCTATTCCTGTTGAGAAATGATCAAAGGACTTCAATAGACAGTTATCAAAAGAAGAAACACAGAGGCCAACAAATATATGAAAAAAATTCTCAACTTCACCAGCTATCAGAAAAATGCAAATTAAAACCACAATGAAGTATCACCTGATCCCTCTCAGAATGGTTAAAATCTGAAACACAGACAGTAACACATGCATGTGAGGATGTGGACAAAGGGAACAGATATACATATATGAATAATATATGAATCAGTGCAGAAACTATTGAAAAGAGTATGGAGATTCCTTAAAAATCTGGAAATAAAGTTGCCATGTGATCCAATAATCCCACTACTGGCTATATGACCAAAAGTCTTGAACACCACCATATTCATAGCAACACTGTTCACAATTGCCAGAATTTGGAATCAACCGTAGTGTCCATCATCAGAGAATAAAAATATATTATAAAAACACAGTAGTATATTATTAAGCTGTAAAAAAAAAAGAAAACAGTGAAATTCTGCCATTGCAGCAAAATGGACACAATTGGATCACATCATGTTGAGTGAGATAAGCCAGAACCAGGAAGACAAATATAAAATATAGCATGTTCTCTCTTCCATGTGGGTGCAAAAATTTATAAAACAAACAAAAGAGAAAGAGTGGAAAACAGAAAGACAAAAATAATATCTGTGTGAGTTTTATAAACTTTTTTCTAAGATTTATTTATTTATTTATTTTAAAGTCAGAGAGAAAGTTAAACAGAGAGAGGAGAGGGAGGGAGAGAGAGAGCGAGAGTGAGAGCGAGAGCGAGAGAGAGAGGTCTTCCATCCTCTGGTTCACTGCCAAATTGGCTGCAACCTCTGGAGCTACGCTGAACTGAAGACAGGAGCCAGGAGCTTCCTACAGGTCTCCCATGTGGGTGCAGGGACCCAAGTGCTTGGGCCATCTTCCACTGCTTTCCCAGGCTATAGCAGAGAGCTGGATCAGAAGTGGAGCACCCAGACTAGAACTGGCGCGGATATGGGTTATCCACGCTGCAGACCCCTAGTAAACCTTTACTTTATACCTTTTTCTAAGACTGGTTCATAATGTTATACTAAAAAAAATCTATAAACAAACACAAACAAAGCAAAAAGAATGTTATATTACTATAGTTTTAGGGATCTGTGATTCTTTAAAACACTGTGTATGAAAGAAATGGTCATTTTCCATTTAGTTTTTGTTTATGGTAGTTGTCTGTATTCCCCTTAAATTGAGGTATTTTTGCATTTTATGTGTTAAGCTTCTTATGTGGTGAAATATGAAGCCTTTTACTGAAATTTAAATTTAAAACATGTTATCTCAAAATCTGAAAAAAAAAGAAAGGGAGAAGGAAGGGGGGGTTAAAAGGAGACAGAAAGGAAAGGAGGGAAGATGCATAATTATATTCTTAGAATGGTGTCTACAAATTATACTGAATCTGCTAGCTAATTAAAAATTAAGATATTTTGTAAAAAACCTATAGCATTGGAGAAAATATCTGTAAACTACTATCTGACAAGGTGTTAGTATTCAGTATGTATAAGGAATTTTTAAAAGTCAAGAACAAAAATAATTATTCTGATGTTTTTAAAAGTCAAGTTAATGCTCTGAATGGTATATGTCTAAAACTAATATACAGCTGCCTAACAAGTATATGTCCAACATCAGTAATACCAAATGCAATGCAAGTTATGACCACAATGAGATGCTATCTCACCCCAGTTGGAATGTCTAATATGAAAAAGTAAAAGTAGAAAATGTGAGTGAGAACACAGAGGAAAGGGAACCCCTATACACTGTTGGTGAGAATGCAAATTGGTATAGTCAATAGGAAAACAGTACGGGAGTGCTCCGCAAGTGTAAAAATAGATCTCCCATATGATACTACTGTCCCAGTTTGAATATTTATACAAAAAATGAAATCAATATGTTGAAGAGATACCTTAATTCACATATTTATTGCAACACTATTCACAATAAACAAGATACAGAAGCAACCAAGGTGCCCATCAACAGGTAAGTGGGTAAAGAAAATGTGGTACACATAAATAATGGAATATTATTGAAAATATTCAATCATAAAAAAGAATGAAATTATGTCTTTTGTGGCAAAATGGACAGCACTGGAAGGCATTATGCTAGCATATATGTCAAATACAGTAATATAAATATTGTATAAATAACTCATATGTGGAAGATGAAAAGTTGACCTTAAAGAAAAATAAAGTAGAACAGTGATTACCAGAGGTAAGGAAGGGAAGGTAGAGGGGAGCTTAGTGGGAGACTGAATAAGATTCAGTAAGGAGTGAAACAGGATTAGCACAATTTGGTAACTAAAGTTTGCTACAATCTATTATATACTTTAGGAAGAGCTTGAAGAGAAAAGTTGGATCGCTTCTCAGCCTTTCGGCTAAGATCAAGTGAGAAATTGGAAAACTCTAAACATAAAGAGATAGGAAATGGAGGCTGGCGCCGTGGCTCAATTTGCTAGTCCTCCGCCTTGCGGCCTCAGCACACCAGGTTCTAGTCCCGATCGGAGCACTGGATTCTGTCCAGGTTGCCTCTCTTCCAGTCCAGCTCTGGGCTGTGGCCCGGGGAGTGCAGTGGAGGATGGCCCAGGTCCTTGGGCCCTACACATGCATGGGAGACCAGGAGAAGCACCTGGCTCCCAGCTTCGGATCAGCATGGTACGCCGGCCGCAGCAGCCATTGGAGGGTGAACCAATGGTAAAGGAAGACCTTTCTCTGTCTCTCTCTCTCTCTCACTGCCCACTCTGCCTGTCAAAAATTAAAAAAAAAAAAAAAAAGGAAATATAAATGGTAGTTACCCTAAACATAAACTTGAAAAAAAAAACTAAATAAGTTTATACTTAATGGAATTTGTGGAGTTTAAGATAATTTTATGTGTGATGTAAAATTTGTGGGTTTTTTTTCTTTCTTCGTATCCAAAAGTTAATATTTAATTAGATAACTTGGCACTCAGTATAAAATTTTTTATGCAAAATGAATGAATAAATGATGCATTTTCAGACTGTACTGTCTTCATATAGATAAATTTCATAAATTAATTATTTCAGTTATGCAAGCTATTGTATAAAAATGCTTCTGTGGAAAATAGAATTCCCAACTCATATATATGACATTCTTTCTATTTACCCTGTTGATGTTGATCATTGTTTATATATAGTAATTCATAAATACTTAGGAACATGAATAAATCATTAATTTATGCTTCTGTGAAATAAATTGTAATCATGTTCTTTATCTTTGAAATGAATAACTATATGACTAAGAAAAAAAGACAAAAACACAGATTCAGAGCCCTCACTTTAAACTTATCATTACTATGGTTAAGGGCTTTCGGAGTAAAAGAAAACCATGTAACAAATTGTAATTATGTCCTTGAATCTATTTACCATCTCATTAAGTCTAATAAGTACAGACTAAATTATTACCACTAATTATTAATATGATTCCTAAATGATATTAACCATCATAACAGATAATGCTAAATAACCATATACAGCACTTCTCCAATCTGAAACAAATTGGAAGAAGTAAGGATTTTGGAATACACAGAGCCTGAATCACTGAATGCCTACTTAAGCAACTAAACCCATCCTGAAAATCTTACTCTCAGACTGCTCGCTGCATGAGAAAACACACAGGCAAGGCTGTGACTTCCATTTCGAACTACACTTCCATATTAAAACTGTGTATCACTTAGCCTAGTGGTTTTCCAAAAATACAACGGATTTAATATAAGAACTCATTGATTGTATTTACTCAGATACAGAATGGGGGGCAATGGGCAAATCTCACTGCTGTATAGACTGATCTCATGTCAATTAACTTTTGTCTCTAAAGGTTAACTCATGTAGGGTATCTTCAGTTATCTTATGTGTGTTCCTCCCAAGTAGATGGTGAAGAATGAGAAAGAATAAGGCTAACTGTGCAAGTACAGCTCAAATATCCAGTGTGTCTTCTTAGATCTATCAATATTCCATTTGTATGAAAAAAGTTATAAAGCTTGATCCATCACCAAAAAATGAGGAAATTTATTTTACCATGGTGTTGAGGGAAAGAAGGGACTGATTTTTTAAAAGAATAATCTAATCCTTCTTCAGGGTTTTTAAATTAATTTGAGAAGCAAATAAGCAGAATATCAGAGCTCTATATATTTCTCCCTAAGATCGCTGCTCTTAATTTCTTAAGAGGGAGAAAACTCAAACATTTCAAGTGATTTCAGCAAGAATCCCCTACCACTTACTGTCTCTCTCCAATAGTAAACTTTGTATCACAATCTGATTGAGAAAATAAGGATTAATTTTATTTTATTCTATCATTTATTTGGAAAGTCTCCATGGATTTTTTTGTATTTCTGCTCTTTTTGTGGCACTGGTGTCATTGTTTGAAATTACCTTTCCAAGGATGCTTCATTGGCAAAGTTTAGCCTTGGAAAAAATAGATATGCTCCCTACTAGATCAGAGGGCAAATGTATTTATTGTCTGACATAGTGTATAAGGGATCTTTTTCAGGGCAAAGTCTAGGCAAGTTAACAAGTAGCCAAATATAAAAGACAAATTTGCTTTCCTTAACATTGAAGTTCTTTATCTGTGGTGTACAAACACAGTATGCAGTTTCTACTTAAATCATTCTTCATTCCTGTGGGACTTGGGGAAAAGAGAAACTAAAGTGAGCATGAAGTATAGGCTTCTTGCAGTGTTGTGAGTAACAGAGTCCTTTGTTTTTGACACAGAAATCTAGTGTTTTCTGCTACCATCCACAAAACATGGACAGGTTAACTCCTTAGCTTGCAAGCAGGGTAAGATCCTAGAGCTTTCACAGTTTAGTCAACAACTAATATATTTATGTGTCTCCATATCTTCCATTTCTGGAAATTTTCTAGGAATGGACTGATAAAGCACATAATATTTTCTGTCAATCTTTTTTTCTATTAGCATAACATTCTTCAAGTTTACATTTATAAAATATATCAGTCTTTCCTTCTAATTGTAATACTATTTTTTGTATAAATGCACACATTTTATCCATTCACTAGTTATTGGACATAGTTTTTTTTTTCCCACAAACCGGCAGTTTTGAATAATTCTGCTATCTAGATTTGCTTTTAAGTCTTTTAGTAAACAGATTTTCATTTCTCTTGAGTATAAGCCTAGTGGAGGATTTCTTGATAATATGATAAATTTGCAATTACTATTTAAATAAACTCCCACACTATTTTGGAAAGTGGATGCATCATTTTACATTATAAGCAAAGAACAAGAATTCTATCTCTTCATATCAACATCATTTGTCTTTTTTATTATAGTCATTTTAGTGAGTGTGAAATGGTATCTCATTGTGACTTTTGTTACCTTACTTTTTGGCAGTAATTTTCAAATATAACCCACTTTCTTTCAGTATTTGTAGATTGCAGTTCCTTACTCATTAGAATTTTACTGGAAAATTTTCCTGCCATAATTCTCAGTGTTTTCAAAAAACACACTGATCCTTTTTCTTTTTTTTTTTTAAGATTTTTTTTTTTATAATTTGAAAGTCGGAGTTACAAAGAGAGAAGGAGAAGCAGAGAAAGAGAGAGAGAGAGAGAGAGAGAGAGTGAGAGATCTTTCATCCGCTGGTTCACTCCCCAAAGGCTGCAACAGTAAAAACTACGCTGATCCAAAGCCAGGAGCCGGGAGCTTCTTCTGGGTCTCCCAGGTGGGTGCAGAGGCCCAAGCACTTGAGCCATCTTCTGCTGCTTTCCCAGGCCATAGCAGAGAGCTGGATTGGAAGTGGAGCAGACAGGACTAAACTGGCATCCATATGGGATGCGGCTCTGCAGGCAGCAGCCTTACCCACTACACTGCAGTGCTGGCCTGATCCTTTTTCAATAACACAATTTCTCCTTAAATACACCCTTTTTTTCTCTAACAACTCCATGAATTCAATTTCATGAATTTGACAGTTTGTGTTTTTTCTACCTAGCTTACCCTTCAAGGATTCCATGTCAACTATTTTTGACCAACTGCAACCTTTTTCATTTTTCTCATTTCCCTCCTTAACCTGCTTTGACTCCATATTTTATTATTTTAATTTGTCTTTTGCAGTAAAAATTCCATTTTTCCAGCCATGCTTCCTTTCCACTTATCCAGTATTGTTTTATTTTATTTTCCTAAAGATTTATTTATTTATATGAAAGTCAGAGTTATGGAGAAAGAGGGAAAAACAGAGAGAGAGAGAGAGAGAGAGATTGATCTTCCATGCACTGGCTCACTCCCTGGATAGCCGCAATGGCCAAGACTGGGCCTGGCAGAAGCCAGGAACTTCCTTAAGATCTCCTAAGTGGGTGGCTGCCTCTTTGGCTTTTCTCAGGCCATTAGCAGGGCGCTGGCTGGGAAACAAAGCAGCCACGTCACAGACTGCTGCCCATAGGGGATGCCTGTATCGCAGGCAGCAGCTTTACTCGCAATGCCACAACAGCGGCCCCCTATACTTGCTTACTTTGATCCAATCATTTCCCACTTATAAAGACAACTATTGCTTAATTCTACCTAAAATTATCTACAATTTAATGTACTACCTATCAAAACACAAATGAAAACCTTTACAGAATTAGAAAAAAATCCCAAAATTCATAAAGAATCATAAAAGACCAAGAAGAACCAAAGCAATCATGAGCAAATAAAGTAAAAAAAAAACTCAAGATGGAGACATCACAATACGTGATTTCCAAGTATATTACAACGCTATAGAAATTAAAACAGGCATCAGTGTTGCAATGCAGCAGGTTAAACCACTGCTAGCAAATACAGCATCCCATATGTAAGCACTGGCCTCAGACCTAGCTACTCCATTTCTGATCCAGTTCTGTGCTAATGCACCTGGCAAAGCAGTGGAATGTGGCTCAAGTACTTGGCACCCTTCCACCTGTATGAGAATTCCAGATGGAGTTCTTGGGTCCTGGCCTTGGTCAAGCACAGCCTTTAAAATTGTACTCATTTAGGAGTGAACCAAATGATGGAAGATGTTTCTTCCTATGCCTCTCCCTCTTTCTCTATGATTCTGCATTTCGATTAAATAAATAAATAAAGCACATTTTTAAATTTTATTTATTTATTTTATTTTTTGACAGGCAGAGTGGATAGTGAGAGAGAGAGAGACAGAGAGAAAGGTCTTCCTTTGCCTTTGGTTCACCCTCCAATGGCCGCCGCGGCCAGCGCGCTGCGGCCGGCGTACCGCACTGATCCGATGGCAAGAGCCAGGTGCTTCTCCTGGTCTCCCATGGGGTGCAGGGCCCAACCACTTGGGCCATCCTCCACTGCACTCCGTGGCCACAAGAGAGAGCTGGCCTGGAAGAGGGGCAACTGGGACAGAATCCGGCGCCCTGACTGGGATTAGAACCTGGTGTGCCGGCACCGCAATGTGGTGGATTAGCCTAGCGAGCCACGGTGCCGGCCTATAAAGCACATATTTTAAAAAATAGAAATTCAATTAGTATGGTACTAGCATAAAAGCTAGTATATAGATCAAAGGAACAAATTAGATAGCCTGGAAATTAATCTACACAGACAGCCAACTGATTTTTGGCAAGGTGACAAGAAAATACATTGGAGAAAAGATTTTTTTTTCAATAAATAGTTCTGGATACAACAGGTTAAGCTGCCACCTATGACACCTGCATCCCATTATAGTGTTGGTTACAGTCTCAGCTTATCTACTTCCAATTCAGCTATCTGCTAATGCATCTGAGAAAGCAGTAGAAGATGGCGCAAGTGCTTGGGCACCTACCACCAATATGGGACACCCAGACAGTTCTAGGCTCCTGGATTTGGCATGTGGCCCAATCCCGGCCATTGCAGCCATTTGAGGAGTGGACCAGCAGATACAAGATCTCTCTCTCCTTCTGTCTCTCTCTCTCTCTCTCTCTCTCTCTCTAACTCTGCCTTTCAAATAAATAAATAAATTTTTATCTAATAGTTCTGGTGAAACTGAATGTATACATGTAGAAGAATATTCAATCCCTACCTCTTACCACATAGAAAAATCAATGCAAGATGAATCAAAGTTCTAAATGTAAAACTGAAATCTAAGATATTTCTAGATGAAAACATAGGTGAAACATTTCAAGACTGCTGTAGGTTTGTGCAGGCATCGCAGAGTAGTAAGTTAAGCCATCACCTGTGATGCCACCAGGTTCCCATGTGGGTGCCAATTTGTGTCCCCTCTGCTCCAGTTCCTATCTATCTCCCTGCTAGTGCATCTGGGATAGCAGCAAAAGATGGCCCATGTGTTGGGTCCCTGCAATCATGTTGGAGAACTGGAAGAAGTTCCTGGCTTCTGGCTTTGGCCTAGCCCAGCCCTGCCTGTTATGGCCGTTTGAGGAGTGAAACAGTGAATGTAAGTCTCTCTGTCTCTTTTTCAGTAATCCTGCATTTCAAATAAATAAATAGATAGATAGATAAATAGATAAATAAATAAATAATACCTAAAAATGTGAATGATTGTTTCTTAGATAAGGGCCAAAAATGTGCAGACAGCAAATCCAAAACTAGACAAATCAGCTTATATCAAGCTCTGACGATTCTGTGCAATAAAGGACACAATCAGTAGAGTAACAAGACATCGAACATAAGGGGACACATTTGCAAGCTACTTATCAGGCAAAGGATTAATAATGAGAATATATCAGCAACTAAAAAGTGAGCAACAACAATGTCAAAACACAACCCACACAGTTAAGAGATGGCCAAATGATCTAACAGACAATTCTGAAAAGAAGAAATACAACTAACTGGTCAGTAAATATATGAAAAAATTCTTAACATCAGAAATCATCAGGGAAATGGATATCAAAACTGCATTTCTCATGTCACTCTTGTTATGATGGCTATTTTCAATAAGAGAGGTACAAATGATGGCAGGATGTGAAAAAAAGGAACACTTTTGTTGGGAATATAAATCATTGCAGCCAATGCAGAAAAACTATGGAGATCTCTTTAAAAAACTGAAAATGGAACTGCTAATTGATCCAGCAATCCCACTACTGGGTATAAACCCAAAAGACCTGAACTCATTTTATCAGATACCTGTTCCAGCATGCTTATAAGAAGCACAGCTCTTAATAACCAAAATATGGGATCAACAAAGATGTCCAACATTATTAATGCATAAAGAAAAAGGCATATATACACAATGGAATGATATACAGCAATACAAAAACAAAATCTTATCAAATGCCACAAAATGGATATAATTAAAGGACATCATGTTGAATGAAATAAACAAATACCACATGTTCTTATATGTGGGAGCTAAATTAAAAAAAAAAACACTAAATCAACAGTGTTCATAATCTGAAGCTGGGAAGGATGGGAGGGATAAGAGATTTTTGGATAAAAATAAGAGATGTTCAGTATTGTTCATTAACTGATAAATATATTAAGTGTTAATAGGGGAAGTAGGGTAGAGGATATATGAGACCTCTTTGTATTACTGTCTGACAATTTTTGTTTTGTAAATTTAGAAGTGTTCTGCAGTATTTGTCCTTCTATGTCCAATTTATTTCTCTCAAAATGATGTCCTCTGGTTGCAATCATTTTGAAGCAAATGAAAAAATTTTATTCTTTTATAGCTGAATTATTCTGTTGATTTTTATGAAATAAATATTCCAACCATGGATAATGTCCTACTTTCAGTATGTCAATGAGCATAGAAGCAGCAGCATGCTTGCTGTTGACTATGGCTTGCTGCTAGAACATAACTATTGACTTATCTACAGCATTTGATGTAACTAATCACTCGTTACCTTTTACCTTAGTACCTGAAACAACCCTCTTTTCTGGTGCTACTCCTTTATTAGTGATTTTCTCCTTTCCATTTTCTTTGGTTGAACATATTCATGCTCTTGGCCTCTGGATAATGAAGTTCCCTGTTTATGTGTCCCTGTATCTCTCTTATTTTTCATTTGTGCTTTTACTTAAAGATTTCTGTCCAGATATTGAGCAGGATATTTAGATATATAAGAAAATTTAAATTCAAATATTTTCAAAATGTCTGAATTTCTCAATGTCTCTACCTGTGTTTATGCAACACTAAATTTGAGGATTATTTTCTTAACTCTACTATAATAAATTTTTCCCATTCTTATAGGTAGACCTAAAAATACCTGGGTTTCATTCTTGACTCCTTTCTACCTCTCCCAGCTATGTGCCCAATCCAGCAACTTCTGCCCCCTTGGCTTTCAAAATATATCCAGAATCAATCCACTTCACTATCTACACCATGAACATTTTGCTCTAAATCATCACAATACTTTATATAAATTAATTACATTTGTTTTTGATATACTCTATCTTCAAAACCCTAGACTCAAAATGCAAATAAAAACCACTGTGTTCTTCTTGAATAATATATCCCACAACAACACAATACTGTTCATGTATTTACAATTGCTTCTCAGCTCATTCAAAATTTAATCTAAAGTCACTATGTAGACTGCCTCCCTGAATCTTTACAATTTCATTTTCTATTGCTCTCCCTATCACTCAACTCCAGTAATGTGACTACCTCGATACTGAAAACATGTTTTCATCTCAAAAAATGTTCTGATTCTCCTCATTTATCCATGTGATTCAGTTAATCATTTTTCCTGATAGAATCAGTATCCTTTTATTATTTTGGTGATCTCCTCCAGAGTTAGCTACTTCAAAAAAAAAAAAACTACACAAAATAACAAAATAAAAATAAGCTCTATTTGGACTTAGTGAACTAGCAATTTATTATTTCAAAAGCAAAAAATTGTTTGGAATTCACATACCCAAATATGGTGGAAAAGATGATATATGATAAAACTTCACATCTTTTAATTTTGTAACCCTCTCTAGAAATCCATCAAAGTAAAAATCAGAGTTCTACAATTGTTCTAGTCCAACATCCCATGATTTCTTTCTGAGAAAAATTATAGAAATGGATACATTTGTTTTTAATTGTGGATCCTTGCAATGTTGATGGTGTTTTAATAAGGTTGTCTGTCTGTGAATATATATATATATATATTATATATATATATATATATATAGACACACATATATGTCTGTCTTCTGTCTCTCTCTCTCTATATATATATATATGCAAGAATGTTCAAACATGTAAATCCATCCAACTTGCTCTAGGATTGTTTAAAGAACATGGTCACTTGAATACAGGGTTAAGTAAAGTTTAGTGGAAAATATAGATTACTGTTATTTTCATGATTCAAAAGTATTGTTTTTAATTATAATAATTTTTACTATTAGAGAAAATGCAATTTAATAAAAACCAAAGTTTTGTTTGTTAAACAAAACATCTTCCAAATGCCCTTTTTATTACTTTCTGGGACTGAGGTAGGTCCTTTGAAAAATGGATTGACTTCCAGGCTAGTAAAATAC
This sequence comes from Sylvilagus floridanus, assembly GCA_949820135.1. Lineage (NCBI taxonomy): Eukaryota > Metazoa > Chordata > Mammalia > Lagomorpha > Leporidae > Sylvilagus > Sylvilagus floridanus. The sequence goes on from OX463230.1 coordinate 78,165,989, forward strand.
AATGTTCTAATACTATTGGGTGTGACCAGATGATTACACTGATATATAGGAACAATAAAGTAAGCTAATATGGAAGTGAATCTAGAGATGATTGGGCAAAGGAGAAATGTAAGAAAAGAAAATGGGAATAATATACATGCCTGAGGGAATTAATGTATTCTTTGCAACATATTTCTTTCTAACTTGTTCTGTTTTTTAAAGAAAATTATTTGAAAAGCAGACACACGCACATATCAGGAGAGAGAGAGAGAGAGAGAGAGAGAGAGAGAGAGAAAGAGAGAGGATGCCCCCATCCTCTAATTTGCTCCCCAATTGTTGATGGAATAAGCCAAAGACATGAGCTGGGAACTCAAACAAGTCTCCCATGTGGGTGGCAGGAATTTAATACTTGAACCATAATAAAAGCTTCCCAAGGTCCACATTTGTAGGAAGTTTGAGTCAGAAGCTGGAGCAAAGTATCAAACCCAGGTACTCTGATATGGGATGGTAGTGTCTTAGCAGGTGCCTTAACCATTAAGCTAAATGCCTACCCATGACTTGCTCCTTTTTTGAATCTATGCGTTTTTTTTTTCTTTTTTTCCCCCAGGCATACCTTTCAACATGATACAGAATATATTTCTAGAGCGACCAGCATTAACTAAACCATACTCTGCAAAACCTAATCTGAAGACAAGAATATCGACACATGGAATTTTACAACAAATAACAAATAAGTTTACAGTATTATTTATTACATTGTGAAACTATGAATCTATAAAGAAAAAAATGCATAAACAATGATAGTGAAAGGTGGTAATGCAAAGTGGAATACATAGTATATGATGTGAATGGAAGAAAAGGAAATATAGTAAACATGGTGTCAGGGAATTACCAAGAAGAAGCTGCACTCTAAACTGCCCTGCAAGAGGAAATGGCCTAACTGCAGACCATTGTTACAACTATGTAACCCTTCTATGACTATGGGGCCTAGGAGGGCTGCGTTGCTATGACTACAAGACCCTGGGAGGGTGGAGCAGGGGCTGGGTTGACCTTTAAAAACTGTATATAAGTAGACCCTCAGATGCTGTAAAGCAGAGGTTGCTCAGCTTCTCTCCCTGGTCCATAGCACCTTGTGCTCGCGGGGATTCTCCTGGTCCCTAGGGTCATGTGCCTGCAGGAGTTTGGCTGAGCAGTCTCTCCCTCTAGATGCAATAATAAAGGTGTGTACCTGAGTCTTTTCAGTCTCCTTTATTGAACCCACAGTTGGCTTGCTGGCCAGTTGCTGATGATTGACAAGCCGACACATGCTTTTACAGATCACAACATAGAAAGGAAGGAAAAAATGACTTAGTAGAATGTTGCAATTTGCCAAATGTTATCCCTAAATCTTAACATTTTATCCATGAGATTATTTAAAAGTTAAATTCACTTTTATCTCCTAATATACTATAAAATAAATTTATTTTAACTAGATTTGCTTGATTGATTCATTAGTTCATTTTCAAGCACGCATTCATCATTATTAATTAGTTCAAAGCACATCTGTAAAATAAGATAAACAAATAACAACAATAAAACACCTGGTATAATCCAATTACTCTGCTAAAGATAGGTATACGTTAGGGAACGGAGCAGAATATGGTCTCTGTCCTCATGTAAACAACAAGTAAATTAGTTTAGACAGCCATAAAATTTATGAAGAAATGAAATCAATTATGCTCTTTTCAAATTACTCAGATTGACTAGTATGTTGCTCAGCATTCTCCAGAGGGATGAAACTTAAAGGATACATAGGTGTATGTGTACATGTATACATTTGTATATTATATGATAGATGATTATATAGATAAAGGTGATATAGATTATATATATAGATCTGGTATAGATATGTGTATAGATACAGGTATAGAGATATAGATATGGATATACATATAGCTAAATGACAGGTAATATAGAAGCTTAGAAACCACACGGTAAGAAATCTGAAAGCTGGAGATACAGATTGTTTTTCACAACTCTATTTCTCATTTTAGTTAACATAAATGTTATCTAATTGTTCTCTGGCTTTTCAACTTCTTTAGTCTTTGGGTTATTTACTCTTCCTCTATAATAACTTCTCAACCTTTCCCATTATTTGTTGCAAAAATTGTGACTATTTCTAATATCATTAATTACATTATAAACATAAATGTGTGTGTTAAACCCTGACCAAAAGAGGAAATGGAGAGACTGTGCCTATTGATTTCAGGGTATGCATTGTTCAGATAGGCAATGAATATTTCTATCACTCATTACTAGCATTTATTTATCAGGATGAGTGTGTGTAACTTGCTTTTCTTGCTAGATATTGCCTTAATAAGGGAGTGAACTGATTGTGAAAAGTTGCATTTTGAATTGCTGCAAATGATTCTTGGCTGAATCAGGAAGGATATGGTAAGAATGAAACAAACAGATTTACAAGATTTTTTTCCATATCATAATACTTTTAAATATTTTTGAAATCCAAAAAAAAAATACTTGAACTGTTTGGGTGCTTTATGAATAATTGGCCACTGCCAGGAATGGCAACAGATGGTCAGAAAAGGAAGAGGTACCAGTTTGCCAGAGGAGATATTTTCATTGAGACTAAATTACTACTTAAATAGGAATAAATGAATAAGATCAAAATTTAAGCTTGGAGAGGAGTGGTTTACTAGTATCATCAGTGAGAGAGTCCTAAACAAAACCATTTGTTTAAGTGAGACTTTCTTTTTCATTTTTCAAAAACAAGCAGACTTGCTGATACATTCAGGGTATCAATCCTTTTTCAGATAGGTACCTTCAATTTTTCTCCCATTCTGTTGGATGTATTTTCACTCGATTATTTCTTTTGATGTGCAGAAGCTTCTGAGTTTGCCATAAATCCATTTGTCTAATTTTGTTTTTGTTGCCTGTGCTTTGAGGATCTTATCCAAGAAGTCATCCCCTATACCATTTTGTTCCAGCAATTTCATAGTTTCAAGTGTTAAATATTGCTCTTTGATCCATGTTGAGTTGATTTTTTCATATGATGAATAATATGTAGGGTGTCTAAATTCATTCTTCTACTTACATCACCCTACTTTGCCATCACCTTTCTCTCATGTATGGTTTAGTCATTTTTATAAAAAAGAAAAAAAAATCTCTTGGCTGTATATATGTGGATTAATTTCTGAACTCTCTATTCTGTTCCACTGATCTAAATGTCAGTTTTTATGCCAACACCATGCTGTTTTAATCACTTTAGTTTGGCAGTTTGCTTAAAAGTCAGTTTTAATACTTCCAGCTTGCTTTTTTTTTTTTTTAACTCTGGATCACATTTGGAAGAATAACAAATCCAGTTAAGAAATGAGTAAAGAACTTCAATAGATAGAAATGCAACAGAAATGCAAATGAGTAAAGGACCTCAATAGGAGAAATGCAATGGCAAACGTTCTGTTGAATGAATAAGCCATACACGGAAACAGAAATACTGCATGCTTTCCCTTATATATGGGAGTAATTTTTTAATAAATCAAAACACAAAATAAAAAAGCAAGAAATTTTATGTTTACCAATTTTCCTAAAAATAATATTTCATCAAACTTTATTATCGTTGTCAAACAATGGTTAACAATGATATACTATTATAGTTTTTATGATCTACAGCTATTTTAAAATTTAATAATAATGAGTGAAATAAACATCTTTTCATTTGATTATTGTTTATATAGCCCTTGCGTGTATTCTTACTGAACTGTTGTCTTTGTTACTTTCTGTTTGCTGATCTCTTTATTTAGTGCAGTATTAAGTGTTTGATTATAATGTAAATTAAAATTGTGCTATATCAATAATAAAAATTAAAAAGTGATTATAATGTAAATTAAAATTGTGCTATATCAATAATAAAAATATAAATAAAACAAATCTTTATAGGTTACTGAGTAATTTTATATATTTTTTCTCTATTTCTCTTCTTTCCTCCTTTCTTTATTCATAAGGTTAGTTATATACAGAATCAAAATGGGCTACATATATGTGCTGGCCATGACAAAATTACAGTAGAAGCCTGGCATTTTGAGAGCTGGCTTTCTTTTCTAAAAAAGGAGGGAGCCAGTGCAAACAAGACACTGAGGTTATGTTTCATGGGAGGAACACAGTTTAAATCAATATTGATAGTTTGTATAGTGGCACTAGGTGCTTTAAATTCTACTTTCTATATCCTGTCTTTGCAAGTCTACTTTTACTTTTAAGAAATGACTAGATCTAAGGCAGTCCTGTATCCATTTGGAGATAGATCTATATGTATCCCTGAGGGCTGAACTGAGGTCTGTAGAAATCACACCTTCAACCCAAGGTATGATGCCTTTTGTGACAGGTTCTTTGAAGTCTTCCTTCAATCTTTCTTTAAAGAGAAAAAAAAGTTCAAACACATTTTTTTCCAGTTCACTGCTAAGTATAAAAGTTTACCTGATCATAAGATGGAGGAAAGGAGGAAAAATTATTTTTTTTTTCCTAATGACATTGCTTTCTCTTTGAAGTCCAGCTTCTAACCAAGTCACATCGATATCAAAGACTCTGTAAGCAGATTCAGAAAGGCTTAGATTGGAAATCTAGGAATAAGTCAGTATTCTGTTTCTGACGTTGTAAGACTTCTAAAAACCCTGAAAGAACTTAGTATTTTAATTAACAAATAGCTGAACCATATTTTTATGCTAGCAAGATCAAAAAATATTTTGCTGAGTACAACAGATGACAAGAACCTATAATTCTCTAAATTAAATTCTTTGATACATGAGTTTCCCTAAAATATATAAATATGAGTGACACTTTTCTACTTGCAGAAAACATAGAATCTAGATACAGATACTAACATTTATTAACGATTACAATATCAAATTGTTCTTTAAGTTATTAATATTAGTTAACCTTTATTTGAAAATTTATACACAAATTCTATTTACTAAAATTATTATTGAAGAACATATTACAACATGTTATTTATCCTATTACCCAAGAGAAAACTTGTATATATCTATGATGACAAAAGAAATTCCAGTGTCTTTGGAATCTAATCATCTAAAATGTATCACTATTTGATTTATCTTGTAGCTCCTTGGAAAGCCTTACTCTGGGCATCTCTTAGACTTAGCCAGCTCAGAGCTCACTAAGAAGTAAACATCCCTTGATGGGGCACTCATCAGAAATAATCACTGGAGTTTGTTTAACATGTCAGTAGCTGAGGCTTCACTACCAGTTAGAAACAACACAGGTTGGTCAAAAGTCATAGAGGGAACACCTTGGGAAGAGATGACTTGGAAAACTCCAGCACAATCCTAAAACATTGAAGAACCACACATTGAAAGGACATTAAAAATAACTTGGAAAATGCCTATTAAGAGAAAAAAAAAACTATGCTAGATTTTAAAAATTTTGTACCAAAGTGAACTTATTTTTGCATTTTATTTTTTAACGTTTTATTTCAGAATAGTTTTAAATTTACAAAGCAAACATTGGGAGTAGTAATATAAGGAGTACTCATTTTCTATATTAACATCTCATATATTTGTCACAATCAATGAACTACATTCAGCTTCCACTAGTTTTTAATTCAGTCATTTTATATCTCCCTACCTTCCCAGACTCTAATAATCACCATTCTGTGTTCAGTTTGAGTTTTGTTTCTTTACTTCTTTTAATTTTAGCTCCCACATATAAGGAAGAACATGCAGTATTTCTCTTTCTGTATCTGGCTTATTAATTTCAACTTGATATCATCCAGTTCCATCCATTTTTTCTGCAAATTATAGAATCTTATGATTTTTTTCAGCTGAGTAATTTTCCATTGTATAACTTTTCTTTCCCCATTCAGCTGATGCTGGTCACCTTGATTAACTCCGAATTTTGGGTATTGTGAGAAGTGCTACTAAAAACACGAGGGAGCAAGTACATCATAAATTTCATGCCAGGCCAGTGCTGTGCGTAGTGGGTTAAGCCATTGTCTGCAGAGTCAGCATCCTATATGGGCACTGATTGGTGTCCTGGCTGCTCCACTTACAATCTGCTCCCTGCAAATGTGCCTTGAAAAGTAGCAGAAGATGGCTCAAGTTCTTTGGCCCGTGCACCCACATGGGAGATCTGGATGAAGCTCCTGGCCCCTGCCTTCATCTTGGCCCAGCCCTAGCCATTGCTACCACTGTGAGTGTGAACCAGTAGGTGGAAGATCTCTCTCTTTCTCTCTATCTGTCCCTCTCTCTTTTTATAACTCTGATTTGCAAATAAATATCTAAAAAATTCATATCATTTGGGTATATACTCAGTAGTGAGATTGCTGGATCATATGGCATTTCCAGTTCTAGTTTTTAAACAGAAATTCCCATACTGTTTTCCAATGCGAGGTACTACTTCGCTTTTCTACCAATGGCATATAAGAGTTCACCTTTCTCATATCCAATTGACATTTGTTATGACCTTTTTAATAATAGCCGTCCGACAGGGATGTGGTGATATCTCATTGTAGCTTTTATTCGCATTCCCATGATGGCTAATGATATTGAACATCACTAAAAATATAGTTGTTTGCCCCATTCTGTTTTCCCCATTTGTTTCTGCCGTTCTATCAGATATCTCCTCATTCTGTTTCCTTGGTTGTGCAAAAGCTTCAGAGTTTGATATAGTCCTTTGTTCATATTTGCTTCTGTTGCCTGTGCTTCTGGGGGTCTTGTCCAGGAAGTCTTCATCTACACAAATATCTTAAATCCCTTTCCCTTCATTTTCTTCGAGCAATTTCATAGTTTTGGTTATGATATTTAGATCCTGATCAATCTTTTTTTTTAAAGATTTATTTATTTATTTGAAAGGAGAGGGAGAGAGAAAGAGAGAGAGAGAGAGAGAGAGAGAGAGAGAGAGGTCTTCCATACACTGGTTCACTCCCCAACTGGCAGCAACGGCTGAAGCTGCACTGATCCGACGCCAGGAGCTAGGAGCTTCCTCCGGGTCTCCCACATCGGAACAGGAGCCCTAGGACTTGGACCCTTCTTCTACTGCTTTCCCAGGCCATAGCAGAGAGTTGGACTGGAAGAGGAGCAGCCAGGACCAGAATCGGGGCCCATATGGCATGCCTGCGCTACAGGCCAGGGCATTAACCCTCTGCGCCACAGCTCCAGAACCCTGATCCATCTTGAGTAGATTCTTTTGTATGGTGAGGGGTAGGGATCTAATTTCATTTTGCTATGTATATACATCCAGTTTTGTCAGCACCATTTATTTATTTTTTAAATGTATTTATTTATTTGAAAGAATTACACAGAAGGAGAAGGAGGGGCAGAGAGAGAGAGGTCTTCCATCCGCTAGTTCACTTTCGAATTGGCCACAATGACTGGAGCTGCGCTGATCCGAAGCCAGGAGCCAGGAGCTTCTTCCGGGTCTCCCACATGGGTGCAGGGGCCAGAGCACTTGACCCATCTTCTACTGCTTTCCCAGGCCATACTAGAGAGCTGGATTGAAAGTGGAGCAGCTGGGACTCAAACTGGCACCCATATGGGATGATGTCATTACAGGTGGCGGCTTTACCCACTACGTCACAGTACTAGCCTTAGCACAATTTGTTGAAAAGAGTATTTTTTTCTCTATTGTATGTTTGGTGCAGTATTGTCAAAAGCCCGGTGGCTGTATGGGTGAGGATCAAATTCTGGGCTCTCAATTTTGTTTCATCAATGTACATGTCAGTTTTTAGTACCAGTGTCCTGCTATTTTAATTATTCTAGCCTTGTGGTTTGCTTAGAAATCATGAGGCCAGCACTGTGGCATAGTAGGTAAATCTACCACCTGCAATTTCAGCATTCCATATGGGCACTGGTTTGTGCCCCAGCTGCTCCACTTGTGATTCAGCTCCATGCTAATGGCCAGGGAAATGCAGCCAAAGATTGCCCACATCTTTGGGCCCCTGCTATCCAAAAGGGAGACCTGAGAGAATATTCTGCCTCCTGTCTTTGGCTTGGCCCAGTCCTGGCTGTGGTGGCCATGTGGAGAGTGAACCAACAGATGGAAGAACCTTCTCTGTCTCTCTCTGTCTCTTTCTGTCTCCTTCTCTGTCTGTTATTTCTGCCTTTCAAATAAATAAAATAAATATTTTTTAAAAAAATTTCCTGAAATAACTAATGAACCAATAAGCTAACAACTAATCAGAATCTTCAATGGTCACATTCAAGTAAGAATCTATTTTATAAAACTAGTACAGGAAAACCAATGAACAAATTAACTAAAATATCAACAAGTAGAATAAATAAGTAGCCATGGAGTGTGAATTAATTTCATTTGCTGAATTGTCAGATGATAGTCTTTAAAATGTCCAATTTTCAACACAAAAATGAGACTACTCATAAAGGTAGAGTATGTTTTTTTTTTTAAGATTTTATTCATTTATTTACAGACAGAGAAAGAGACAGAGAGAAAGGTCCTCCCTCCACTGATTCACTCCCCAAATAACTGCAATGGCCAGAGCTGTGCTGATCCGAAACCAGGAGTCAGGAGCTTCCTCCAAGTTTCCCACATACGTGTAGGGACCCAACGGCCTGGGCCATCTTCCACCACCCCTGTAAGCCACAGCAGAGAGCTGGACTGGAAGAGGAGCAGCCAGGACCAGAACTGTTGCCCATATAGGATGCCAGCACCTCAGGCGGAGGATTTAACCTACTGTGCCATGGCACTGGCCCCAAGGTAGAGTGTATTAAACACTTCCAAATAAAGAAAGAAAGAGAAAATGTCACTTGCATATTGTCTGCACAATGTATAGCAAGTTACTCCAGATTAAAATCTGAAAGGACACAAGTCAGTAGTTCAAATTCACTGAAATAAATAAAAAGCTTGTGTAACTAGAATGTACAGAACAGTGGCTAATATAAACTATAAACTTAGAAATAACTGCCTATGAACATTGGCACATCAGTTGTAACAACATATCATAAATATTGTTATTAGGGAAAAATGTAATAGCAGAATAGAAAAAAGAGAAACTGTGTAAAGTGAACATTAAAGAAAGCATGAGCCCTTTTTTGTTTTTGTTTGTAATACTAATTTTCTTCTAACATTTGATATGAAAGCAAAATGTGTAAAGGAATAATTATAAAAGTATTTTGATATGCTGGTAATGTACACAGATTTAATTTATACATCAGTAACAAGTCAATGGTAAGGCAGGAAACAGCTATATTGGAGTGAAGTTTTGTGTACCATTAAATTAAGTTAGTGTTAAGCTAAATAAATATAGATAACTATAAATTTTAAGTAGATTAAACTGAGTTGTGGTAGGGTAGAATAGTTTATACAATCATAAAGGCTCTGAGCAATGCCCCTTTTTCTGAGTTGTATAACTTATTCCATCTGAAAATTAATCAGACTATCATCCTTGGATATTCTTTAAATTACTCTATAAAATATTATAGAGCTTATACAAATGTAAATGAATGAGAAATTAACTACCATTTTGTTTTTTCCAAACAGTGCTTGTGTAATTTATTGCATTACAATCACACAAATAAAGAGTGTTTTGAGGAACAGATTTTTGTTTCTTGTTTTATTTGACTTAGTAGGATCTTTTATGTGAGGTTACTTTGAAATAATATAATACTTAACCTCTTTTACAGCTCTCACCTTTTCTTATAAATTCACCCATTTGACTAGCTCTATACATGTCTACATAAATGTAGCATTCCTTGATCTATTTGTCCTGCAATAAATTTTCTGAATTAAGGAAATAAATGTGATGCAGTTTAGAGATTATTCTATTATGATCATAGGTACACCCTGTTAGAGTCTACAAAAGTAGAATACATGTTGGTGCTGGCACTGTGGTGTAGTGGGCTAAGCCTCAGCCTGCAGTGCCAGTATTCCATACGGGTGCCAGTTCAAGTTTCAGTCCTCATATTCAAATACAGCTCTATGCTATGGCCTGGAAAAGCCGTAGAAGAATCAACGACTTGGGTCCCTGCACTCACATGGGAGACCTGGAAGAAGCTCCTGGCTTCTGGCTATGGAAGAGCCCAGCTATGGCTGTTGTGACCATTTGGGGTGTGAACCAGTGGATGGAAGACCTTTCTGATTCTGCTCTCTGTCTATAATTCTGCCTCTCAAATAAATAAATGAATTCTTTTTTTAAAAAAAAAAGTAGAAGAGTTAATTTTTAGGTATTCTTTGAGCTACTTTTCAAACTTAATTTGTATCAATTACATTGCTGTTGATGGACACATTCAAGTTGTAGAATTATACAGCATATTTTAGTTTTCCAGAGTTCTGTTTTCTGTATGGAAAAGGTTTTTCTAACTTATTTTTTAAGTACTAGAAGTTATCATGTCTTGATTCATAACACCATATGAATATAAATGCATGTTTATAACATATAATTACTTCCCAGTGCCTTCAGTTTGTCGCCTTTTTTTGTCTTGAAGATATAGTGCTTAGAAGATATTTTTTCCCTCAGCATAACACCATAAACTCTGAAAAGAAGTAGTGTTTCTGAGAAGGATAAGATGTTATCCTCTATGAAGAACACTTGTTAAGAACTCCTTACACTTGAGATTGGGAAAAGAAAAAAAAAACATTATTTTTGGTCTGAAGTGTCACCCATTCACAACGTGTCAAAAGAGACCACCGCTGTCTGCATTAGTCAATTTTTTGGAGCCATCTGCCCACACAGTGGGATATAGTACAGCCAGAATGAGCACTGCAGGTACCTGAGAAAATGCCAAAAGTGGTCTTAGTCAAGATAATTCATTGGCTGGTAGCAATAGAATTCCCTGGCTTAAAGGAGATAAAGACTGAAAACTAAGAAAAGTTTCCCTTTAAAAAAGTATCATGTTTCTCAGAGTTCTTGTACATCTTTTGACCCATAGGATTTACATCTCTCTCCATCTCTTCAAAATGTCAATAATAGTGTTCCATTTAGCTACCTCTCTCAGATAGTAAAATCTTTCTGTTTGGTTGAAAGTACTAAATACCCTGCTGCAAATGAACACCCTATGTATCTCTGATTAAATTGACTACATAATAAGAGCAAAGCAAATGGTGAGGAAAAGCACCTTATATCTCTTTTAGGCTTGTTGCCTGATTTTACTAACTGCAATATGTTTTGTTTTAGTCTTTCAACATGTATATTTATTTTTAGATATACTTACAAATACACCTATGTTACCCAATTTAAAATATTATTAGCAAGAAAATTTCAATGTATTGACTGTCTTGACAAATAATTTTAATTTAGTCCTAGTTTTCAGTCATAAAGCAATCCTGCAAGGAAATAAATAACATTTTAAGCACTTTTCCTTTAAAATTAATTATTCCAGATTATCTAATACCTTAGAAAGTTATCTTTGTTGCACAAATATCCATTCAATTTGCTCAACAAGTAATAACATGTTAATGTGGACCACGTGCATTATTATTATCTTGAAATAATAAAAGCAGTCAGGCGGTATCTAAACTCAATTGAAACATAATACATTATATGCTATTCAATATACATTTGTTAATTGACTTACTCATGTCCTTACACTTTTAGGAGCAAGAATTAGGTTGGTTGGTTGTTTTTGATTTGCTTTTGGAGTATTTGCTATATATTAGTAGTGCTTTGAGAGCTAAAAGAATTGTGTGTATAAATAAAAACTCTATTCTCTCTATCTATCCTGAGACTAAAGATAAATAATCTAGAACAATATAATGCAGAGAAGTAAACCAGTTTTCAACAGATAAACAAGTATATAATCAATATGACATAATTTATATTAAGGGTTGTAATTTTACATAAAAACAGGGAGATCATTTTTCAATGAAAATCTAGGATAAATTTCTTGGATAACAGGCAATTTCTTTGAGCTTTCAACTCCATAAAATAGCATACATCTAAAGTTAAATTATTTCTTAGAGTTTTGTATGATAAATTATTCAAGATAGTCAGTGTTTGTTACAGGCATGTTTTCAGTTTTTTTTAAGTGCAATGATTATATTCGGCATTATATAGACGTGGACTTGAAAAAGAAATGAACAAAATTCAAAAGAAAACTCTTTGGCACGCTTCTGTCCTTAAATTGTCCATACTCTGAGATAGAAATGAATAATGATTATCAATTTCATATAGACCCTGAAAGAGGTAATTTTTTACCCCTTAATATGGAATTAAACTAAACATTTCTTATTTTTAAATACAAAAGCTATCATGATATACCTATTGTACATGGTGTACATGTACATGAACATGTTATGCATCTAATGTTTTACTTTTTTAAAAAAAGATTTAATTTATTTATTTGAAAGAAAGAGTTACAGAGAGAGGTAGAGACAGAGAGAGAGAGATACTCCATCCACTGGTTCACTCCCTAGATGGCCACAACGGTCGGAGCTGAGCTGATCCGAAGCCTGGACCCAGGAGCTTCCTCTGGGTCTCCCAAATACGTGAAGGGACCCATGGTCTCAGCCCATCCTCTACTGCTATCACAGGCCATGGCAGAGAGCTGGATTGGAAGAGGAGCAGCCGGGACTAGAACCAGAGCCCACATGGGATCCGGCGCTTCAGGCCAGGGCGTCAACCCTCTGCACCACAGTGCTGGCCCCTGATGTTTTACTTTTTTTTTTTTTTAAGACAATGAGAGAGAGAGACAGAGGAAGGTCTTCCTTTCCCTTTTTCCATTGGTTCACACCCCACGTGGCCTCTATGACCAGCGCATTGCGGCCAGTGCACTGTGCCGATATGAAGCTAGGAGCCAGGTGCTTCCCCCTGCTCACCCATATGGGTGCAGGGCCCAAGCACCTGGGCCATCCTCCACTGCCTTGCCGGGCTACAGCAGAGAGCTGGACTGGAAGAGGAGCAACCGGGACAGAATCCGGTGCCCCCAACAGGGACTAGAACCTGGGGTGCCGGTGCCGCAGGCCAAGGGTTAGCCTAGTGAGCCGTGGCACCAGCCTGATGTTTTACTTTAAAAAAACAAATTTTGGGCTGGCACTGTGGTGCAGCTGATTAAGCCACCATTTGCAGTGCCTGCTCTTTGCTAATGCCCCTGGGAAAGCAGTGGAGGCTGGAACAATGCTTGGGCCCCTGCATCCATGTGGCAAAACCAGAAGAATCTCCTGGCTCCTGGTGTCAGTTTGGCCCAGCTCCCAGCATTTGTGCCCATTTAGGGAGTGAACCAGATGGAAAATCTTTCTCTGTGTCTCTCTTCTTTTTCTCTGTAACTTTGCCTTTCAGATAAATAAATAAATATTTTAAAAATCTTTACATAAGTGGAACAAATTCATGTATTTCATATCTATAATTTTAAGAGCATAATGATACATTCCCCATGTACCCTCCCTCCTTCCCTCTCTCCCTCATTCCTATCCTCTCTAATTATTTTGCTACTTTTCTTTTAATTTTTACAATAACATGCTTTCAATTTTCTTTTAGATATTAGTGGATATTTGCTCTTTTCCGGTCTTAGCATGAATAAATATAATTTACATAATATATTTTATATATTATACATTGTACATTATACAACACATACATTCACAACTTAGAAATCTCATTTTCAAAAACTACTGATTATCATATACAAGAAATGATGACAAGAAAGTGAATGTCATTTCAAGAGGATATCTCAATGTGATTCACTATTGACAACACTGTGATAGATACCAAACCAAGAAGTCTAAGTGATATATTCAATTATATCACACTTATCTATTTCAGAGAACATTGCTCCATTTCTGTCATTGGAAATTATTATTTACTCCTAAACTCACAGTACTTAAGGAGATAACTTTTCTCACATAATTGCATTACGTGACAAAACCAGTAAGATATTGGCCCTAAGGAATGAAAATCATTTACTTGAGAAGTGTTATCAGAATCTTGACAGAGTGTAAGGTGTATTAATTTTGTTGAGGAAGTATTACCTATAAATGGGTAATACATTAACATTTGCATGGAAAATTATTTATATCAAAACAATAGTATATATGATAAGTAACTTTAGTAGGTTGAATAATATCCTGTCAAAATTCATGTTTACTCAGAAACTCAGAATGTGACTTTGTTTGGAAATGGGATCTTTCTGGACATATTTTTTTTTTATTTTATTTTTTTATTTTTTTATTTTTTTATTTTTGACAGGCAGAGTGGACAGTGAGAGAGAGAGACAGAGAGAAAGGTCTTCCTTTGCCGTTGGTTCACCCTCCAATGGCCGCCGCGGCCGGCGCGCTGCGGCCGGCGCACCGCGCTCATCCGATGGCAGGAGCCAGGAGCCAGGTGCTTTTCCCGGTCTCCCATGGGGTGCAGGGCCCAAGCACCTGGGCCATCCTCCACTGCACTCCCGGGCCACAGCAGAGGGCTGGCCTGGAAGAGGGGTAACCGGGACAGAATCCGGCGCCCCGACCGGGACTAGAACCCGGTGTGCCAGCGCCGCAAGGCAGAGGATTAGCCTGTTGAGCCACGGCGCCGGCCTTTCTGGACATATTTAAGGTTAATGAAGAAATCATACTGGTTTAGGATATGGTTCATAAAACAATAAAACAGAAGGGACACACAAGGCAGAGAAACAAGTCATGTGAAAATTATGCAGCTATAAATAAGGTGTTCTGAGGCTTGTTGTGGGCCAACCGAAGATAGGGAGAAGGAGAGCATCATTCTACAAAGGGCTCTACAAGCTTCCGAGTGAGCATAGGCACAATTACTGCCTTTATTTCAGATTTCTAGCCTCCGGAACTGTGAGACAATCAATTTCTCTTGCGTTAAGCCATGACGTTTGTATTGATTTGTTAGGAAAGGAATACAGTGACATAGCACAGTTTGAGGCAATTTTGCATTGGATAGGATTTAATGTCCTGATGTCTGAACCTGATTTAATGATTGACCTACAGATTTCCATCCACTACTCCACTTAAGTCCCAACATACACAGCAGTCCTCATAAGAAGATAGTTCCAGCAATAATCTCCTTGCATTTGCTGAGGTTTGCTTCCTATTGAATTAATTACCATATCTCAAACTCATCATACCTAAGAAGGAAAAAGAAAAGTCACCATTTGTCTTTTGATTCCACACTGCTATTCAGCTAATATTTTCTCTCTATCCCTTTCATATAACGTTCTTTATATCTACTGCATGCAATTTGCTCTTCCTATTTTCTTTTGAGCCACTCCAGATATGTGTGTCCCCACAATTCCACAAAAAAGGCTTTTGTCAGAACAATTCCTGGATTGTGAAATACCCTGAAAAATTCTCAGTGCTTATATTTTGCCCTCTTATCACTTAAAATACATTCCTGAATTTGTCAGAAGGAATCGCTAACTCTCCATTTTCTTTAATGCCATCACCTTTTCCTTCTTACTGTCCTGAACTCTCCTTTCCTAATTCTCAGTGATGAGATGCATGCTTCAAGCTTCGTTTCTTCATTATCTATCCTCTTTTTGCACTCAGTCTCACGGTTTCAAAATGTCTCTAAAATTCAAGTATCTATCCTAAACTAAAATTAACTATAAATGAATAACCAAATAAGTGAGTAACAAATGAGTTTTTGGGCATAACTCATTTACAAATTCATAATTAATAGACTACAAATTCAGTTTTCTAACTAGTAATTGCATAAACAGATGGCTGACCATAATTTGTTAAATTCTAACACTTATTTGTTGAGTTGCATATTAACGAAAAAAATGGAAGATAGTTCTGGGGTTTCACAAGCCTTACAAGTTTATTCAGTCATGATAGGGACTGCTGGATTTATTTCTTTGCACTCAGGTAAACAATTTTTTTTCAGGGTTATCATGAACACTAGTTTGAAAAGACATTTCCCAAATCTTCTGTAATGTAGATGTGATGCATAACTAAAAAGGCCAGTGAAATGGAACAAAACACTGTGTGAAAAGAAAAAAAAATAATCAATGCTATCTTCTCTCTTCCTTATTTCTTATCTTGAATAGAGACTGTGCCTCAAACGCCAGAAGCCCTCTTAGCCCAGAAAATGGCCTTGAGGATGAAAGTCATGACAATTCACCAAAAAGAGAAGGAATCGGCATCTGTGGTAAGTTCATGAAGCCAACATATGAGCCTGTTGTAATTTTCTGCCTGGTTTGTTTATGCTAGTATCTTTATGTCACCATCACTCCAGTCTGAACTTAATCCTAACTGTTACTTAAGTTTGTATCTGAAAATAAATGCCTAAGGCCACAGAATTTGATCGTTGAACTTGGCTAACCAAAGGTTCTGAGGCACCAAAACAGTGAAGGCAGATTTTGTATTCTGGGAAGCTTCATTAATCAGTGATAAATGTTTTACAGGTGACTTGCTGTACCTTGGAAGCATTGCTTCACATTCATAGCAAAGAACAAAAATTGAAGGTCTCATAAAATGTATTCAACTGAACTTGCTTATTAATAAAACTTGTAAGGGCAGATTAGAGCCATTAAGTCTTTAAGTAGAGAGAGGTAGGTTAAGAGAATTAGTCTCTTCTCTTTTTAATGTTTTCTTTTATTTTTTAATCGATACATACAAATTACATTTATTTATGGGGAACAATGTGATATTCCTCTTTGGTCTCACCATTTTTACTTTTTCTCCCTTATTTAATCCAGTAAATTTCATCTTTTTATTTCTTTTCATTTCTAAACTCACTACTGTGTTTTTCTTGATTCATTGACCAAAATACTTTCTTCCTATCTTATTCTATTTTCTTCTCATTTGATGACTTAACTCCTACACAGTTTTTAACTTAAATTTAGATGTTACTCTAGGCAGGCTTTTATGAACCAAAAATAAACATTAAGAATCACCCTTTCCATATATTAATTGCTTACCTATTCCCTTTCAAACTTTATTTTTTTATTTTTATTTATTCATTTTTTTTTTTTATTTTTTGACAGGCAGAGTGGACAGTGAGAGAGAGAAACAGAGAGAAAGGTCTTCCTTTTGCCGTTGGTTCACCCTCCAATGGCCGCCATGGCTGGCGCACTGCAGCCAGCATACCACGCTGATCTGAAGCCAGGAGTCAGGTGCCTCTCTCGGTCTCCATGCGGCTGCATGGCCCAAGAACCTGGGCCATCCTCCACTGCCTTCCCGGGCCACAGAAGAGAGCTGGCCTGGAAGAGGAGCAACCAGGACAGAATCCGGTGCCCAGACCAGGACTAGAACCTGGTGTGCTGGCGCCGTAGGTGGAGGATTAGCCTATTGAGCCACCATGCCGGCCCCCTTCAAACTTTAAATACCGTATCTGTTTTCTCATTGAGCTATCTTTCATGTGAATGTTGAAGAACAGAAAAGTCGAGGTAATTGAATCAGTCTGCATTGTTATTCAGCTAAAAAATATGGCCATTTCACAAATTGTTCAGAATTTTAATGAGTATATTAAAATATTAAGCCTTTTTGAGTATGTGAAAAATGTTCTTCTTTTTCTGATACCTAACTAGATCATATGCTCTACTTGTTTCATATTGTGTGGCTGTAAAAACTCAAATGACTGTAGTAGGTGAATAAATAATTGCACAATGGTAAAGTTATAACATGGAATTTTACCTAAGAATTCAAGCAACAAAATTAATAATTTTTAGAAAAATTTGAGCACAGAAAAACAGAGACAAGACAACAGTGTATATGATTCTAGTTGGGAATTCTAGAATGTGCAACACATGGTACAAATGAATATAGCGATTTGATCAGGAGATAAAAGTAATTAACATTAAATGATAGAAATAAATTCACTCGATTGAAAGAAAGGCTCTAAATCTTAGTAAGTACATTCATTATGTCAACTTAAAATAACAAGAGAGGGGGTAATTCTTAGAAAAGTTGAATTTATTTTAGATTGAGTGACAGGGAATTTTTTCCAAGATACATGGGCTGTAATGAGTCATAGATTCATTCAGACAGGTTAGGGTTAGAGGAAGTTTTTAAAAGCAAAAGGAAAAGAAGCATAAGCTGCTGTGAATTAAGCTTCATTGGTCTCAGAAGCCCACACCAGAGTTAGAGTTAGTCCATGTTGGAGATGGCCATTGCTAGGCAAGCATCATATATAAACATTTGCAGTCCTAAAGAATGTCTTCTGATAACTATGTGACAACAATATGCATGCATGTACATAATGGGCAACATATGTAAGATAGAGTGTGAAATACATGAAGTATGTAAATGAATTCCTGTGGGTTTTAGAAAGACGTTGTGTACTCCCATCTCAGACATACAAGCATGAGATCCACAACCTCTACCCCAAGATTTCTTGCCTTTACTTTTTCTGGGTCTGAAAGAGTAACTTCATTTTGGAATCAGCAACTTTCACATTCAGTTTTCAAGGTTCTCCTATATGTCCAACACAATTGTGAAGCCAGGGGGCTATGGCCAGCAGATATTGGGCACACCTGTGACTCAGAGATTTTATCACAGAGAAAAATCCATGTTACCCACTGATGTTGAGTCTGGCTTGGAAGATTGGGCTCATCCCAGCAGGGCAGAACACACACAGGCAGTAGCTCAGGAAATACATCAGTCTGCCTGCTCCCTTGGATGAATGAGCTAGTAGGGTGGAGTGGTCCCTTTTGCACTCCTTGACTGTGAGAGCCTTGGGTTCTGAGAGAAAATACTGTGACTGTGTGAGAAGAGGAAGTGTGTGGCTGGGTTTATGGGCAATCACTGAGTGCTAATGCACACTCTCAGAGCTCCTTGGTTGTGTAGAGCAGATAATAGCAAAGGGAACCATGCTCACAGGGAGGACTGTACAAATCACATGTGCAGTTCATACAGTGGTGCAGATGAGTGTAGAAAACACTGAGAACTAACACCTGGGCATTCCTCAGCTTGGAGGAGAGGTGATGGATTGGTTGCACAAACAGAGGTGATCATTCCTCTCCATCCTGTTAATCAGAGGAGGGCTAACATGCCCAATTTGGATATTACCCTGGATACTCTCCCAACCCTAGAGCACTGACCAGAACTCCATGACCACACCCACCACACAAATCTTGATAATCACTGATAGTGCAGATGTTCTGCTAAGTCACAGAGACATAGTTCAAAGATAAAAGCCATCAGAAGAAAATAAAACAACAATTAATTTTACAAATGCAGAAAAATAAATGCAGAAATTCAAGAAACAAGAATAAGGAAGACATGTAGACCCCCCAAAAGAACACAACATTTCAATACTAGAATGTGAGATGAAGAGATTGAGGAAATACTAGAACAGAATTCAAAAAAATTAATCATAGGATTACTCAACAGCAATAAGAGGCAAATCCAAAAGCTAAAGAAAACCATACATGATATGATAAATTTTTCCCATGAAATTGATATTTTAAAGATAAATAAGAATGAAATATTAGAAATTAAATATTAAATAGATCAAATAGAAATGCAATGGAAAGCCTTAATAACAGACTTGGTAAGGCAGAAGAAAGAATATCTAAGCTAGAAATCTGGAAATCAATCAGTGAGACCAAAAAAGTAAGAAATTAGAAAACTTAAAAACAGTGTTTAAGGTCTATGGGATACTATCAATAAACCCAACAAATGGATCCTAGGAGTTCCAGAAGGTGTGGAAAGAGAGAAGTGACTTGAAGGCTTATTTATTGAAATAATTACAGAAAATATTCATAATTTGGAGAAAGAAAGGAACGTTCAAAAACAGGAAGTACATAAACTCCTAACAGACATGACCAGAAAAGATCCTCATTGACACATTGACTACACATTGACACATTGTAGTTAAACTTTCCATAGTAAAGCATAAAGAAAAGATTCTAAAATGTCCTTGAGAGAAATGCCAGATTACATTCAGAGGATTGCTAATGAGACTAACGATGACTTCTGGTCAGAAACCCTACAAGCTAGAAGACAATGACAAGGTATTCTCCAACTCTTAATAGAAAACAAATGTCAACCCAGAATACAGTACCTTGCAATGCTCTCATTTATAAAAGGTGAAATAAAGACCTTCCATAACAAACAGAAATTGAAAGAATTTTTCATCACTTGTTCAGCTTTACAAAAACTATTAATGGGGAGAGCGGCAAGATGGCGGAATAGGAAGGGAGCACACCGATAGTCTGGGGAGAGACAGTTTAATAAAAGTGGAGATACTGCAGGTTCAAGGAAGAGTAGGGGAAGATACAGCAGAGAAAACCCTTCCGGAACTGAAGATTCACAGTGGACCTGCATGGAGAGCGTGGGAGCCCGCAGTTTGGGACACCAGCAGCAGATTCAACACACCAGCGCTGGAACGCGAGGTGAGCAGAACATCAACAGCCCGAATTACCAGCAGGGAAGCGTAAAAGAGAGCCTAGAGCGAACAAGGCTTCAAACCCTGCAGGGAAAAGTTCACCAGGCTAACTAGAAGAGAGAGAGAGAGAGGGGAAAAAAAAAAGTGACCCATACAGACACAAGCTTCTCTCTCTCCGCTCACCTCTCAAAGGTGAGCAAGACAAAGAGCAGGAGCCATTTTGGAATACGTCATAAGCAGGGCGACCTCGGGTAGGCACCGGCCCCAAGCCTAGCAGAAAAACCTGACTTTGGGTGGGAGGGGTGAAATAACAGGAGATTAGAACCTAATGAATGTGTGGTGCTAATGAACTTGAACTGAGACTGTGAAAAAAGAGACGGTGGGGGAGAGAACTCACAGAAATCACGAATTCATGTGAGTACTCTCCAGAGACGCTACAGTTCAGTAGCCTTGGCAGCCCAGTGGGAGACTACAGGAGAATCTCAGCCCACACAAAGGGCCGCAAAGATTCCCTCTCTGGTCCTTGGGAAAGAGCTTCCGATCTCTGGCTCCTGTGGGTATATCATTCGCCTGCTAACCACCCCCAATTCCATTCAGCTGTGTGGAATTACTTCCCTTTTGAACCAAAAAAAAAAAAAAAAGTAACAGAGAGAGATTTACCACGCCTAAACTGGGAGTGTCTCCTTTGACACACCCTCAACCCTGAGGAACCAAACAGAGCTCTCAGGCCACACCCATCTCAAGCCTCTAAGGCTCCATCAAAAGCAGACAGTCCACTTAATCTAGAGTCATAGTATAACAAGAAAAAAACACCACAGTGAAGAAACCAATATGCCAAACAACAAACGCAAAAACCGAGGTAATAAGAACAAGGAAGACATTATGGCATCCCCAAATGAAAAAGACACCCCAATTCAAGATTACAAAGATGATGAGATAGAAGAGATGCAAGAAGCAGATCTCAAAAAATTGATTAAAACACTAAGAAGTACTCAAAAACAAATTCTTGAACTACAGAAATCCTTAATGGACAAGGTAGAAAATCTCTCTCGTGAAAATGAAATATTAAGGAGAAATCAAGCTGAAATGAAACAACTAGTAGAACATGAAACTGTGATAGTGACGAGAAATCATAATGAAGTGAAGAATTCAATAGATCAAATGAAAAACACATTAGAGAGCCTTACAAACAGAATGGGTGAGGCAGAAGAGAGAATATCGGACTTAGAAGACAGAGCACAGGAAACTATACAGTCAAACCAAAGAAAAGAAGAGGAAATTAGAAATCTAAAAAATATTGTTGGGAATCTACAGGATAC
This sequence comes from Sylvilagus floridanus, assembly GCA_949820135.1. Lineage (NCBI taxonomy): Eukaryota > Metazoa > Chordata > Mammalia > Lagomorpha > Leporidae > Sylvilagus > Sylvilagus floridanus. The sequence goes on from OX463230.1 coordinate 78,187,514, forward strand.
CATTAAAAAACCCAACATTCGAGTTCTAGGAGTTCCTGAAGGCATGGAGAGGGAGAAAGGATTAGAATGCCTTTTTAGTGAGATAATAGCAGAAAATTTCCCAGTTTTGGAGAAGGACAGAGACATCCTAGTACAGGAAGCACATAGAACCCCTAGTATACATGACCAAAAGAGGTCCTCACCACGACACATTGTAATTAAATTCACCACAGTGAAACAGAAAGAAAAGATCCTAAAATGTGCAAGAGAGAAACGTCAGATTACTCTCAGAGGATCTCCAATTAGACTCACAGCAGACTTCTCATCAGAAACCCTACAAGCTAGAAGGGAATGGCGAGACATAGCCCAGGTACTAAGAGAGAAAAACTGCCAGCCCAGAATATTATATCCTGCCAAGCTCTCATTTGTGAATGAAGGTGAAATAAAGACCTTTCATAACAAACAAAAATTGAAAGAATTTGTTGCCACTCGTCCAGCCCTGAAAAAGATGCTTAAAGATGTGTTACACACAGAAACACAGAAACACGGCCATCAACATGAAAGAAGGTAAATGAAGGGAACCTCACAGCAAAAGATCACAGGGAATTCAAAGCATACATTTGGATAAAGAAATTATGGGACATGTACTCTATAGAATACTATACAGCAGTCAAAAACAATGAAACCCGGTCATTTGCAATAAGATGGAGGAATCTGGAAAACATCATTCTGAGTGAATTAAGCCAGTCCCAAAGGGATAAATATCATATGTTCTCCTGATCAGTGACAACTAATTGAGCACCAAAGGTGAAGCCTATTGAAGTGAAATGGATACTATGAGAAACAGTAACTTGATCAGCTCTTGTGCTGACTGTTGTTGTACAATGTAATACTTTATCCATTTTAGTAATTTTTTTATTCTAGTATTATTGGTTGAACTCTGTAATTAACAAACAATTATTCTTAGGTGTTTAAATTTTAACTGAAAAGTGATCCCTGTGAAATATAAGAGTGGGAATAAGAGAGGGAGGAGATGTACAATTTGGGACATGCTCAATCGGAACTGCCCCAAATGATGGAGTTAGAATTGTGCCAGGGAATTCCAATACAATCCCATCAAGGTGGCATGTACCAAGGCCATCTCACTAGTCCAAGTGATCAATTCACAATTGATCACACTGATAGGTCTAAGAGTCACAGGGATCACACAAACAAGACTAGTGTCTGCTAATACTAACTGATGGAATCAAAAAGGGAGAGAATGATCCAACATGGGAAGCGAGATACACAGCAGACTCATAGAATGGCAGATGTCCTAAATAGCACTCTGGCCTCAGAATCAGCCCTTAAGGCATTCAGATCTGGCTCAAGAGCCCATGAGAATATTCTAGGCATGGAAAGCCAAGACACTCTGGAAAAAAAAGAAGACCTAAATGAAAGATCTCTGTGAGTGAGATCCCAGTGGAACGAATGGGGCCATCAAAGAAGGAGGTACCTTTCTCTGAAGGGAGGAGAGAACCTCCACTTTGACTATGACCCTGTCGGAATAAGATTGAAGTCGGCGAACCCTAAAGGCTTCCATAGCCTTGGCAACTCATGACTAGAGCCTAGGGAGATTACTGATGCCATAAAAAAGAGTGTCAAATTGTTAAATCAACTTCAGGAGTCACCGTGTACTTACGTCTCATGTGGGATCTGTCCTTAATGTGTTGTCCAATGTGAAGTAATGCTATAACTAGCACTGAAACAGTATTTTACACTTTGTGTTTCTGTGTGGGTACAAACTGATGAAATCTTTACTTAGTATATACTGAATCAATCTTCTGTATATAGATAATTAAAAATGAAAAAAAAATCTTGGTGTTAAATTGGAAATTGCATAGATAATTAATCAATTTTTAAAAAAAATATATCATGTAGGATCTCTGTCCTTAATATGCTATACATTGTGAATTAATACTATAACTAGTACTCCAACAGTATTTTTCACTTTGTGTTGCTATGTGAGGGCAAACTGTTGAAATCTTTACTTAATATATAGTAAACTGATCTTCTGTATATAAAGAGAATTGAAAATGAACCTTGATGTGAAGCAAGGGGAGAGGGAGTGGGAAAGGGGAGGGTTGCGGGTGGGGGGGAAGTTATGGGGGGGGAAGCCATTGTAATCTATAAGCTGTATTTTGGAAATTTATATTCTTTAAATAAAAGCGTTATAAAAAAAAAAACAAAAACTGTTAATGGATATGTTACATGCAGAAACACATAAAGAAAGAATGTAAAGGCAGAAAATTCCCCAGTGAAAGTGCAAGAAAAATCCAAAGTAAACAATAGGAATATTCACAGAAAAATGGCAGTACCAAGTAGTTATTCATCAATCATCACCTTGAATGTATATGGCTTCAACTCTCCAGCTAAAAGTTATAGACTGGGATAATGAATTAAAAAACAAGATGTATATTTATGCTGGAAAGAAACATCTCACAAACAAAGATACACATAGGCTGAAAGTGAAAGGATGGAAAAAGATGTTTCATGCTAATAGAAAACAAAAAATGTCAGGTATAGCCATCCTAATATCAGACAAAATTGACTTTACCAAAAAACTGTTAAAAGAGACAGAGAAGAGCACTATGTAATGATTAAGAGATGAATACTACAAGAAGATGTGACTATAATAAATATATATGCACCCAACTACAGAGCACCTCACCATTTAGAAGTCCTGTTAATGGATCTAAAGAGAGACATAGACATTAGTACAATAGTAACTTGGGATTTCAATACCACACATTCATCATTGGATAGATCAATCAGACAGAAAATCAAACATAGAAACAGAGCTAATTGACACAATGGACCAAATAGACCTAACAACTCAAGAATCTGTAGAACATATACAAACACAAGGAGACTGAACAGCATGCTCCTAAATTGGCAGTGGGTATAGAATCAAAAGAGAAATAAAAAAGTTGCTGGAAAGGGATGAAGATAACAATATATGATATCAAAATTTATGGGATACAACAAAAGCAGTGTTAAGAGAGATATTTACAGCAACTGGTGCCTATATCAAGAAATTGGACTGGTACCAAGTAAATGAACTATCAGTGCATCTCAAGATCTAGGAAAAAAATAACAAACCAAACCCCAATTTAATAGTAGGAAAGAAATAATTAAAATTAGAGAACAAGTAAACTAAATTGAAAGCAAAAAATACAAAAGGTCAGGAAATGAAGAGCTATGGTTAGGAAAAAATGGAATTGATATACCATTGATCCAACTAAAGAAAAGAGGGGAAAAACCCCAATCAATAAAATCAGGTGAAAAAGGAAAATATAACAACAGATACCACAGAAATAAAAAGAATCATAGGAATTATTATAAAGAACTGTATGCCAAGGAACCAGAAAACCTAGGAAATATGGATAAATTCCTGCATATATGTCATCTACCAAAGTTAAGTCATGAAGATATAGAACACCAAAACAAATCAATAACCAAGAGTGAGATTGAATCAGTACTAAAATCCTTCTCAACAAAGAAAAGTATAGGTTCTAATGGCTTCAAGCCATGGTAATTCGTTCAGACATTTATTTCTAATTCTTAAGCTATTCAAAACAATTGAAAGGCAGGGTATCAGTCTAAACTCCTTCCATTAAGCCTGTATTACCTATATTCTTAAACTAGAAAAAGAAACAACAGAAAAAGAGAATTATAGATCAATTTCCTTGATGAACATAGGTGCAAAAATCGTCAACAAAATGTTATCCAATCAAATCTAACAACACATCAGAAAGATCATCCACTCATACAAAGTGAGATTTATCCCTGGTATGCAGCTATGGTTCAGCATCCGAAAATCAGTAAATGTGATATATCATATTAACAAACTGAAGATAAATACAATAGGATTATTTCAATGAATGCAGAGAAAGCATTTGATAAAATTAAACATTCTTTTTTGATGAGAATGAGTAAATTGGGTATAAAATGAAGATTTATCAACATATTCAAAGCAATTTATGACAAACCTACAGCCAGAATCCTACTAAATGAGGAAAAATAGGGAGACATTCCAACCAAAATCTAGAACCAGACCAGGATGCCCACTATCACTATTGCTGTTTAATATAGTCCTGGAAATTTTATCTAGAGGCATCAGTCAAGAAAGAGAAATCAAAGGGATACAAATTGGGAAGAAGGAAGTCAAAATATACCTATTTGCAGATGACATGATTTTATATATATGGGACACAAGATAATTCACAAAGATAGTATTGGAATTCATAAAGTTTCGTAAAGCAGAAAGATATGAAATCAACACACAAAAATCAAAAGCTTTTTTAGACACAGACAATGCAAAAGCTGAGCTAGAACTTCTAAGATCAATCCCATTCACAATAGCTACAGAAAAATTTAAATAGCTTGAAGTAAATTTAACCAAGGGCATCCACAACTTCTACAGTAAACAGCAGAGCATTAAAGAAAGAAACAGAAGAAGACATAAAAAGTAGAAAAATTTTCCATTTCATGGATTGGAAGAATCAACATCATCAAAATGTTCATACAACCAAAACCAATTTATAGAGTCATTGTGATACCAAACAAAATATCAATGACATTGTTCTGAGATTTAGAAAAATGATGCTAAAATTAATTTGGAAGCACAAGAGATCCTATATAGCTAAAGCAGTTTTAAACAACAAAAACAAAGCTGGAGGCATCACAATGCCAGATATCAAGCCTTACTACATGGCAGTTATAATCAAAATAGCCTGGTACTGGCACAAAAACAGACATGTAGATCAATGCAACAGAATACAAACTCCAGAAATCAGTCAATGAATCTACAACAAACACATGCTTGACAAAAGAGCAAAAATTAACCAGGGGAGCTAACAGAGTCTCTTCAACAAATGGTGCTGGGAACACTGGATCTATGCATGCAGAAGTATGAAACAAGACCCCAACTTCACACCTTACACAAAAACGGATCACAGATCTAAATGCATGGCATGATACAATCAAATCGCTAGACCCAAAATTGACAAATGAGATTACACAAAGCAGAGAAGCTTCTGCAATGCAAAGGAAACATTAAGCAAAGTAAAGAGGAAACTAGCAGAATGGGAGAAAATATTTGCAATCTATGCAACTTATAAAGGATTAATATCCAGAATCTGTAAAGAGCTCAAGAAACTCAGCAACTATAAAAAAAAAAACAGCCTATCTTGAAATGATCAAAGAACCTGAACAGACATTTTTCAGAGAGGAAATTCAAATGGCACACTCCTGTCTTCAGCTTCAGCTGTTGTGGCCGTTTTGGTAGTGAATCAGCGGATGGAATACCTCTCTTTCTCTGCCTCAGCCTCTCTGTAGCTACTGTTCAAATAAAAAACAGTCTTTGTATACACAAGCAAAGCCATGGATGAGGAAGAACTTCTAAGATCAATACCATTCGCAATAGCTACAAAAACAATCAAATACCTTGGAATAAACTTAACCAAGGATATTAAAGACCTCTATGATGAAAATTACAAAATATTAAGGAAGGAAATAGAAGAGCATACGAAAAAATGGAAAAATTTTCCATGCTCATGGATTGGAAGAAACAATATCATCAAAATGTCCATTCTCCCAAAAGCAATTTACAGATTCAATGCAATACCAATCAAGATACCAAAGACATTCTTTTCAGATCTGGAAAAAATGATGCTGAAATTCATATGGAGACAGAGGAGAACTCGAATAGCTAAAGCAATCTTGTACAACAAAAACAAAGCCGGAGGCATCACAATACCAGATTTCAGGACATACTACCAGGCAGTTGTAATCAAAACAGCATGGTACTGGTACAGGAACAGATGGATAGACCAATGGAACGGAATAGAAACACCAGGTATCAAGCCAAACATCTACAACCAACTTGTATTGGATCAAGGATGCAAAACTAATCCCTGCAGTAAGGACAGTCTATTCAATAAATGGTGCTGGGAAAATTGGATTTCCACGTGCAGAATCATGAAACAAGACCCCTACCTTTCACCTTACACAAAAATTCACTCAACATGGATTAAAGACCTAAATCTATGAACCGACACCATCAAATTATTAGAGAACATTGGAGAAACGCTGCAAGATATAGGTACTGGCAAAGACTTCCTAGAAAAGACCCTGGAGGTGCAGGCAGTCAAAGCCAAAATAAACTATTGGGATTGCATCAAATTTAGAAGTTTCTGTACTGCAAAAGAAACAGTCAGGAAAGTGAATAGGCAACTGACAGAATGGGAAAAAATATTTGCAAACTACACAACAGAAAAAGGGTTGATAACCAGAATCTACAAAGAAATCAAGAAATTCCACAACATCAAAACAAACAACCCACTTGAGAGATGGACCAAGGACCTCAATAGACATGTTTCAAAAGAGGAAATCCAAATGGCCAACAGAACCATGAAAAAATGTTCAAGATCACTAGCAATCAAGGAAATGCAAATCAAAACCACAGTGATGTTTCACCTCACCTCTGTCAGAACAGCTCACATTCAGAAATCTACCAACAATAGATGCTGGAGAGGATATAGGGAAATAGGGACACTAACCCACTGTTAGTGGAAATGCAAACTGGTGAAGGCACTATGGAAGGCAGTCTGGAGATTCCTCAGAAACCTGAATATAACCTTACCATACAACCCAGCCATCTCACTCCTTGGAATTTACCCAAAGCAAATTAAATTGGCAAACAAAAAAGCCATCTACACATTAATGTTTATTGCAGCTCAATTCACAATAGCTAAGACCTGGAATCAACCCACATGCCCATCAACAGTAGACTGGATTAGGAAATTATGGGACATGTACTCTATAGAATACTATACAGCAGTCAAAAACAATGAAATCCGGTCATTTGCAACAAGATGGAGGAATCTGAAAAACATCATTCTGAGTGAATTAAGCCAGTCCCAAAGAGACAAATATCATTTGTTTTCCCTGATTGGCGACAACTAACTGAGCACCGAAGGGGAAACCTGTTGAAGTGAAATGGACCCTATGAGAATCAGTGACTTGATCAGCCCTTGTCTTGACTGTTGATGCATAATGTAGTATTTTATCCCTTTTAGTATTTTTTTGTTCTAGTACTATTGGTCAAACTCTGTAATTAACAAACAATTATTCTTAGGTGTTTACATTTTAACTGAAAAGTGATCCCTGTTAAATATAAGAGTGGGAATAAGAGAGGGAGGAAATGTACAATTTGGGACATGCTCAACCGGACTTGCCCCAAATGGTGGAGTTAGAAACATGCCAGGGGATTCCAATACAATCCCATCAAGGTGGCATGTACCAATGCCATCTCACTAGTCCAAGTGATTAATTTCAATTCACAATTGACCAAACTGATAAGTCTAAGAGTCACAGGGATCACAGAAACAAGACTAGTGTCTGCTAATAATGGGAGAGTCAATCCAACATGGAAAGCAGGACACAGCAGACTCATAGAGTGGCAGATGTCCAAAATAGCATTCTGGCCTCAGAATCAGCCCTTAAGGCATTCAGATCTGGCTCAAGAGCACATGAGATTATTTTAGGCATGGAAAGCCAAGACACTCTGGGAAAAAAAAATAAAAGACCTAAATGAAAGATATTTGTAAGTGAGATCCCATTGGAAAGAATGGGGCCATCAAAGTAGGAGGTACCTTTCTCTGAAGGGAGGAGAGAACTTCCACTTTAACTATGACCCTATCAGAATAAGATTGAAGTCAGCGAACTCAAAAGGCTTCCATAGCCTCGGCAACTCATGACTAGAGCCTAGGGAGATTACTGACGCCATAAACAAGAGTGTCAAATTGTTAAATCAACTTCAGGAGTCACTGTGTACTTACGTCTCATGTGGGATCTGTCCTTAATGTGCTGTCCAATGTGAAGTAATGCTATAACTAGTACTGAAACAGTATTTTACACTTTGTGTTTCTGTGTGGGTGCAAACTCATGAAATCTTTACTTAATATATACTAAATCCATCTTTTGTATATAAAGATAATTGAAAATGAATCTTGATGTGAATGGAATGGGAGAAGGAGGGGGAGATGGGAGGGGTGCTGGTGGGAGGGAAGTTATGGGGGGGGAAGCCTTTGTAATCCATAAACTGTTCTTTGGAAATTTATATTTACTAAATAAAAGTTAAAAAAATAAAAAAATAAAAAATCTTATAAAAGCTATATAAACATGATAAAATATGCTTATAATCAACCATATCTTCATCTGCTATAATTTAATAGTTACATGATAGATTTTAAATTTATTTGCATTATATTTAACATATTTCTTAATATTTGTTAGAAGTAAAATTTTTAAAGATTTATTCATCTGTTTGAAAGTCAGAACTGCACACAGATGGAAAGAAAGGCAGAGAGGGAGAGGTCTCCAACTGGCTGCAGCAGCCAGTGATGTGTTGGTCCAAAGCCAGGAACCAGGAGCTTCTTCTGGTTCTCCCATGTGGGTACAGGGTCCCCAGGACTTGGGCCATCTCCCACTGTACTCCAGGCCATAGCAGAGAGCTGGATCAGCAGTGGAACAGCCAGGACTCAAACTGGAGCTCATAAGGGAGGCTATCACTGCAAGCAGCAGCTTTACCTGCTAAGCCAAAGTGCTGGCCCCATAATGTTAATGTGCATAATATTTGCTTTGATTTAATTGAAATTTCCACATTTATTTTATCATGCTTCTGTGAATAGGTTGGAATATCTTAGGAGATTCTTAGTAGAAGGTACATGTATTAAACCAAGTTCTAAGTTCACTAGTTTTTGCATCTAACATCTGTTTACATCCACTGAATCTCATAGAAAATTTATAGCAGCTATTGATTGCTACGGTAAAATGCAGTCTCTGTATACCTTTATATGAACCAAAGGTGTGGGGATTGGGGACACAGCAAAAAACAGTAGAATAAGGAAATTTTGGGTTGTAGGTATAATAAGGCACAGAGGAAACTATAGAATTGTATTGGACAATAGATAATTTAGCCCAGTCTACTAAGATTATATGAAACTTATGGAATGTTAACATAACCAAGAACAAGTCTTCTAGTGTATGACTCCATAAATGAGCTTAACATGGTAAAGTAAGCATTGCTTCCTTTCAATGTGGAGAAGAAAAATATAGTAGAGAGGCCAGCACAGTGGTATATTAGGTTAAGGCTCCACCTGTGACGCCAGCATCCCATACGGGTACTGGATCAAGTCCCTGATGCTCGTCCTCCAATCCATCTATCTACTATGACCTGGGAAAGCAGTAGAAGATGGTCCAAGAGCTTGGACCCCTGTACCTGTGTGGGAGAAATAGAAGTTCCTGGATCTTGGCTTTAGATTGGCCCAGCTGCAGCCATTGTGGTCATTTGGAGAGAGAACCAGCAGATGGAAGACCTTTTTCTGTGTCTCTCTATCTCATCTCTCTATCTGTAACTCTGCCTCTCAAATGAATAAATATAATCTTTTTTAAAAATAAGAAGATATTTGGAAGAGAGCAATTGGAACACCAGAGTCAGCTAAAGCAGAGAAATTACTGGGTGGCATAAGGCTGCTCTTAGGAGCCATGATGAACATTACATTAGAGCTTAAAATGTTGACTATAGACAAGTGACAGGGGTATGCCTAAAAACAAATCAAGAGCTAAATGTAATGTAATTGTTCAAGGAAAGCCTTAGTCTGAGGAAAGTACTGTGATCTGTATCTGCATATTTATTGCAGCTCAATTCACAATAGCTAAGATATGAAGTTAACCCAGATGTCTATCAACTGAAGGTTGAACAAAGAAATTATGGTATATATACACTATGGAATACTATGCAGTAGTAAAACGAATAACAAAATACTGTCTTTTGCAAAAAATGAATGCAACTGGAAACTCATACTTAGTGAAATTAGCCAGTCCCTAAAGACAGATACCATATGTTTTCTCTGATATGTTATAACTAAGAGAGTACATACAAGGTAATGTATTGGAGTGAAATGGACATTTTGAGATTTGATGATGGTTTATAGCTCTTGTCTCTTCTGTTGAGGGACAATATCTTACAGAATTTCCCCCAAAATCCCCAGGAATTTGGTGGCATGGGGTTATATATTAAGTGGGTTTTTGTGTAAAGTGCAAAGTAGGGAACTTGTTTCATACTTCTGCACATGGAGGTCTAGTTTTCACAGCACCGTTTGTTCAGGAGTGTGCTTCCTCCAGAGATTAATTTTAGCTCCTTTAGACAAATTGGTTGTAGAATTGTGGATTGATTTCTGGAATTCTGTTCCATTGGTTAAATGTATTCCAAGTTATTTGATTTTTGGTAGCTGTTGTGAACAGGATCGATCTTAAAAGTTCTTTCTCAGCCATGGCACTGTCTGTGTATACAAAGGCTATTGACTTATTTGCATTAATTTATATACTGGCACTTTTCCAAATTCTTTTATGAATCCTAGTACTTTCATAGTGGAGTGTTTTAGATCCTCTATATATAGAACCATGTCATCTGCAAATAGGTATAGTTTGACTTCCTCATTTCCAATGTAGCCATTTGATTTCTTTGTCTTTTCTAATGGCTCTGGCTAAATCTTCCAGAACTACATTGAAGAGCAATGGTGAAAGTGGGCATCCTTGTCTGACTCAGGATCTTAGTGAGAATGTTTCCTACTTTTCTCCATTCAATAAAATGCTGGCTGTGGGTTTGTCATAGATTGTCTGGATTGTCTTGAGGAATGTTCCTTCTACACCCCAATTGCTTAAGTTTTTCATCATGAAAAGATGCTGTGTTATATAATGCTTTCTCTACTGAGGTAATCATATGGTGTTTTTTCTCCAGTTTGTTAATGTGATGTATCACGTTTATTGATTCATGCATATTGAATCACCCCTGCATGTCAGGGATAAATTGCACTTGGTCCAGGTGAATAGTCTTTCTGATATGTTGTTCAATTCAATTAACTAGCATTTTTTGAGGATTTTTTGCATCTATGTTCATCAGGGATATTGGTCAAGAGTTCTTTTTCTCTGCGGTATCTTTTCTTTTTGTTTGCTTATTTAGGAATTAATGTAATATTAACTTCATTTGAAGAGTTTGGGAGGATTCCCTCCTTTTCATATGTTTTGAATAGCTTGAGAAGAATTGTTAATTTGTTATTTTATAATTGTCTGGTCGAATTTAGATTTCACCAGTCAAACCATCTAGTCCTGAGTATTTCTATGTTGGGAGAGTTTTATTACTTACTCAGTTTACTTCTTGGTTATTGGTCTTTTGAGATTTGTTATGTCTTCACTACTCAGTATTGGTAGATGGTATGTATCCAGGAACCTATTCACTTCTTTTAGGTTTCCCAATTTGTTGGCATACATTTTTTGTAGTTATTCATGACGGCTTTTTTTTATTTCTGTGGTATCTATTGTTACATTTCTTTTTTCACCTCTGATTTTATTGATTTAGATCTTCTCACTCTTTTTTGGTTAGTCGGGCCTATGGTGTATCAATTTCATTTTTGCAAAAAACAAGCTCTGCATTTCATTGATCTTTTGTATTTTTTTGTTTCAATTTTGTTTACTTGTTATCTAATTTTAATTATTTCTTTCCTCCTACTAATTTGGTATTTGGCTTATTGTTGTTTGTCTAGGTCCTTGAGATGCATTTTTAGCTCATTTACTTGGTACCTTTCCAGTTTCTTGATGTAGGTACTGATTGCTATAAACTGCTTTTGTTGTCTCCCATAAGTTTTGATATGCTGCATTGTCTTCTTCATTTCCAGAAATTATTTTGAGTTGTCTTTTGATTTCTTTTATGACCCACTGTTCATTCTGGAACATGTTATTCAGTTTCCGTTTGTTTAGAAATTCTTGAGTTGTTGATTTTGAGCGTCAATCCATTGTGGTCAAAGAAGATGCACAGTATATTTTGATTGTTTTGAATTTGCTGAGACTTGCTTTATGGCCTAGCATATGGCTGTCCTAGAGAAATTTCCAAGCACTGATGGGACTAATGTGTCTAATTAAACTTTCAAAATGGAAACACAGGAAATAATTAAAAATTGCATATTTTCAGTTTTTAAAATGTTCATAAGATTCTTTGTAATTACAATAGCTTATTCAAAATACTATTCTATAATCAGACATGTTAAAAGATAGGAATATTTACTAATATCAATATCAAATAACAATATCAAATTTTCTTTTTTGTCATCCAATATTTCTTCTTACAGGGAAGATTGGGATTCAGTCAACTCCCAGAAAAACTTATATTATGCTATCATAATGGAACAAGAGCACTCAGTTGAGCTCCATTTCAAATGTTACATCTATTATTACGCTAATGATTGTAAAACATATGGTATAACCAATAGAGTTGTCCTTAAATACACTAATTACATCCAGTACAGGCAATAAACAGGTACTAAAACGATGTTCTTATACCATGTTTTTCAATTACAGCTCCACAGAAGAACTTTAGTACAAACATTGAAATTCTAATCTATTTCCATAGACTCCCATTTGACATTTATAGATCCTGGTTAGCTCTCCGGTTAACTCCAATTTCAACAATAAATATGTTGTTGTTAGTAAACCTAGAAATTCATTTTTAAAGTGAGGATAAACACATGAAACAAGAGTAGTTTAAGCAAATAATGCCAACGTTCAGTGGGTATTTAGCAAATTTTTTATGTTCTGCCATTCTGCGTATTTTTAATTTTATAAAAATTATCTATAAATAGTGAGAGTGGGCATCCATGTCTGGTACCAGAGCTCAGTGGAAATGCTTCCAACATTTCCCCATTCAATAGGATGTTGACCATGGGTTTTTCATAAATTGCTTTGATTTAATTGAGGAATGTTCCTTCTATACCCAGTTTGCTTAGAGTTTTCATCATGAAAGGGTGTTGTATTTTATCAAATGCTTTCTCTGCGTCTATTGAGATAATCATATGGTTTTTCTTCTGGCAGTTTGTTAATGTGGTGTATCACGTTGATTGTTTTGCGAACATTGAATCATCCAAGCATGTCAGGGATAAATCCCACTTGGTCTGGGTGGATGATCTTTCTGATGTGTTGTTGCATTCATTGGCCAGAATTTTATTGAGGATTTTTGCATCTTTGTTCATCAGGGATATTGTTCTGTAATTCTCTTTCAATGCTGCATCTTTTTCCGGCTTAGGAATTAAGGTGATGCTGGCTTCATAGAAAGAATTTGGGAGGATTCCTTCTTTTTTGATTGTTCTGAATAGTTTGAGAAGGATTGGAGTTAGTTCTTCTTTAAATGTCTGGTAGAATTCAGCAGTGAATCCATCTGGTCCTAGGCTGTTCTTTGTTGGGAGAGCCTTTATTACTGTTTCAATTTCTGTCCCTGTTATGAGTCTGTTTAGGTTTTCTATGTCTTCCTGGCTCAATTTAGGTAGATTGCATGTGTCCAGGAATCTATCCATTTCTGATAGGTTTCCCTGTTTACTGGCATACAAGTCCTTGTAGTAATTTCTGATGATTCTTTTGATTTCCGTGGTGTCTGTTGTTAGGTTTCCTTTTTCATCTCTGATTTTATTGATTTGGGTCTTTTCTTTTTCTAGTTAGTTGGGTCAATGGGGTGACAATTTTGTTTATTTTTTCAAAAAAACAGCTCCTTATTTGGCTGATTTTTTTGTAATTTTTTTTGGGATTCAATCCTGTTGATTTCTTCTCTGATTTTAATTATTTCTCTTCTGCTACTAGATTTGGGTCTGGTTTGATGCAGATTTTCTAGATCCTTGAGATGCGCTGAAAGCTCATTTATTTGGTGCCATTCCAATTTCTTGATGTAGGCACCTATTGATATAAACTTTCCTCTTAACACTGCTTTTGCTGTATCCCATAAGTTTTGGTATGTTGTGCTGTTATCCTCATTTACTTCCAGAAAGTTTTTGATTTCTCTTTTGATTTCTCCTATGCCCCACTGTTCATTCAGGAGCATGTTGTTCAACCTCCATGTGTTTGCATATGCTCTAGGGATTCCTGAGATGCTAATTTCCAACTTCATTCCTTTATGGTCTGAGAAGCTGCATCGTATGATTCTAATTCTTTTGAATTTGCTGAGACTTGCATATGATGTGATTCTTTATTTAGGGGATCCAAAGAACTCTACTAAAAGACTATTGGAACTCATAGAAGAGTTTGGCAAAGTAGCAGGATATAAAATCAATGCACAAAAATCAACAGCCTTTGTATACACAGACAATGCCACGGCTGAGGAAGAACTTCTAAGATCAATCCCATTGACAATAGCTATTACAGATTCAATGCAATACCAATCAAAATACCAAAGACATTCTTCTCAGATCTGGAAAAAATGATGCTGAAATTCATATGGAGACAGAGGAGAACTCGAATAGCTAAAGCAATCCTGTACAACAAAAACAAAGCTGGAGGCATCACAATACCAGATTTCAGGACATACTACCAGGCAGTTGTAATCAAAACAGCATGGTACTGGTACAGAAACAGATGGATAGACCAATGGAACAGAATAGAAACACCAGATATCAAGCCAAACATCTACAGCCAACTTATATTTGATCAATGATCCAAAACCGATCCCTGCAGTAAGGACAGTCTATTCAATAAATGGTGCTGGGGAAATTGGATTTCCACATGCAGAATCATGAAGCAAGACCCCTACCTTTCACCTTACACAAAAATTAATTCAACATGGATTAAAGACCTAAATCTATGATGCGACACCATCAAATTATTAGATAGCTTAGGTTTTTGTTTGTTTGTTTGTTTGTTTGCTTTTGCCAGAGCATCTTGGCTTTCCATGCCTAAAAACTCTCATGGGCTCTTCAGCCATATTCAAATGCCTTAAGTGCTGATTTTGAGGCCAGAGTGCTATTTAGGATATCTGCCATTCTATGAGTCTGCTGTGTATCCCGCTTCCCATGATGGATCGTTTTCTCCCTTTTTGATTCTATCAGTTAGTATTAGCAGACACTAGTCTTGTTTGTGTGATCTCTTTGACTCTTAGATCTATCAATGTGATCAATTTTGAACTGAAATTGATCACCTGGACTAGTGAGATGGCATTGGTACATGCCACCTTGATGGGATTGTATTGGAATTTCCTGGCATGTTTCTATCTCCACCATTTAGGGCAAGTCCGATTATTTTGTATTAGTAATCCTAGAATCAGTCAGCTTGTCTACAAACAACACACCAAACAAGTAGGAGGCACTGCTATATAGCCCCCAAACCAGGTCCATTTGCCCAAACATGGATAAAGCCAATCACTGACATCAGGTTGGTGGAAGAAAGAACATGCTTGTTACAAAATCTGAGCAAAGAGCAGTACAGCTATTCTTTAATTCCTAGGTCCTCCACAAATTAGCAATCAATGTTATTTTTTTTTTTAAGATTGAAACAAGAAAATGGGGCTGACGGGTACTTGATCAGCTCCTGTCCACGTTCCTGGTTGGTCAGTGGTACTTGTGAGCTTCCTTTTACTGGTTGGCAGTGCCATGCTCTTTCGAGAGTTTATGATGACCAGGTGGGTTCCAGTTGGTCTGGGTTGGTTACGTATAAGTAGTGGTTACTTTCTACCCTGGACCTGATATTCACCACCCTTGGTCTGAAATTCCCCTAAACAAAATCCTCCAGATAATACTAGTGAACAATGTTTAATCTGTAGAAGAAAATGACTTCTTGAGTTGGGTTATTGGAATCTCCATAGAGCCAGCTGTGTTCCTTAATTCAGTGAACTCCTTTTGGTAAAGGACATGCAAGGACACCTTGGGCTAAGAGAGACAGACAAGAGGCTAGATCCTTATTTTAAAAGATAGGGGTTCAGTCACAAATTTTAGTTTTTAATTAATCTTTATAACCTACAAATGTCTGAGTATTGCACTCTATATTTTTGACTCAATTTCCAAATATATTTAAAGATTTAATTGATAATAACAATATCAAACATATCCTTTGAAGATTAACTGAGGTTATAACCTGTGTTAAATCACTGCTTGGCATATACTAAGTAGCAAAAAAATCCTAGTTATTATGAGTATTACAATAAAATAATCACAATATCAGCACAAACACACTAAAAATGCCTGTAAATACTCTACAAAATAGATGAAAAAAGATAAAAATAGTTAAATTACAATATTGTAGATAACTTATCTAAAAAATAGTTAATATTACTCAGTTTCCACCAAAACTTGTAAACTATGCATGAATCTGTTAAAATTATTCTTTTCAACTAACAAATTTTTTAAAATTAAATTGTACTGTCTGGATGACAAAATAAGTATATTTTGAAGATTTAGTTGACTATTTGGGAATTACTGTTATGTTAGTCAACTAAAATCAAAATTGGTGTCCAAGTTACTAGTCTTTAATGAGATAACAACTTTAATGAGAGAGTAAGTAGCAACCGTAATAATATTAGGGAAATCAGAGAGCATGCTTGGTCAAAAATATCTATTAATAGATATTTCTGCTTTACTTAGGCTGCAATGACATGGTGGAAAGAAGGCATGGGGTTTTTGGAAAAGATAAGAAGTTTCTAGTGTACCTTGTTTCTGGTGCCCAAGAGTTCCCAGGCATTCCTGCAGCTTTTTGCTTCTGGGCATGATGGCACCTCATACCACTATTTCTCTCACAGCAGACCCTCAGAATTTCTCTTTCAGATCTGTTTGACATTGACCTCCTCTCAACAAGAGATTAGCAGGTAATCACCATGTCAAAAGGATATTCATGGAGAATTCATTAAGCCTATGATTTTTAAGTTATTAAAATGCAGCTCCAAAGTCATAAGAGGATAGTTGAACTTGCTGCCGGCATTTAGACATTTCCAGTTGGTCGCATGTAGTAAAGATAAAGAAGCAGTTTCAGTGAACTTAACAAATGTCATGAAATCAGTTTACATGAGGGAGCAGCAGAACTTTCACTATCTTTTAACCACATTCTCCATCAGCAGTTAATATCATCAGGATTTTTCTTCTTTCCTCCCTCCCTGTATTCCTTCCTTCCATCTTCCTCTTTTCCAGATTATAAAAATAATAGTGATCTATAACTATATTTCTGTTATAAATGTTATGGCTAGAAGAACAGAAAACCTAAATAATTGTGCTTTAATCTAAATAGTTACTTAAGCAAGTTTCTTGATTAAGGCCATCTGAGGCTTGGTCAGCAACACAATATTACCATCACAGACATGGATCATTTCTGTTTTTCTCCTCTTCTCTCTTACATTGGACTTTTGATCTTAAATGGCTTGTAACTGGTCATCATATGGCTCCCAAAAGCCCATAAGTCGCATCCACTTTTGGAGAAGAATTGGGATAATATTTTTCTATTTATAAAGAAGAAAAATTTTCCCAAGTCTCAATTTTAATTCCTACTGGAGTTATATTAGTCATGGTTTTGTCTCTTAGCAATCCCGAACGACAAGGTAGTATGGAAAACTACACGACATTTTTTGCCTCTTGATTACTGTATGGAAACCTAGGGACAGAAAACTTATGCTTATGCTAACCTAGAAAATCTGCAGCAGCCAAATAATAGAAAAATATTAGCATAATAATACAATAAATTTAAAAATTAGAAAATCAATCTCTTGGTTATGACAGACCTTCTTGGAAATGCTCTCCCACAGGAAAAAAAGATAACATTTCTTAAATAACTCGTTTGTGGGGTTGTAGTCAGTAGACCCACATCATGTCTGACATATCAACCAATAAAAAGCATTGTCAAATATTTTTGATATTTATAAACATATTGAAAGAAGTACTAAATTATAGTAGCCAAACAATGTCAATCTCACAATTATCACTCTTTTTCAACAGTAATGGTACATTGGACTCAGCAGTGCAAGATCACTGTCCTCCTCATGATCTTACGTTTTAATCAGAATTTGTTTTCTCGATAGTTTGTTTTATATGCTTCTGGAATTAATTCATGTATGCTCCTTGGTTGTACATCAACTCTTGACTCTCTTATATAAATTCTTTATCTTTTATACTTAATGTTTCCTTTTATGTTCATCAGATAATAATAATCTCCATTAGTAGCTGAATAAATGATTGATGTAATTAATGAACAATTATGGCCTGATTCTGTATGTTTTAATTAGGTTTATAGATGAACCATGGAGTTTGAGAACCTTGTATCCAAATAAATATTTGAAATGATGAGCAAAGAAGGCTCCAAGGAATAAGTACTTATGATATTTCAAATATTAAAACTGCCTGCTTGAGGGCATGTGATTAGACCCACCACAAAATTTTGTATTTCTAGAACTCTTAGTCAAACAAAGTCATTTCCAAGACCATTGTCTCTTTTGTATCTTTTTCTCCAAATAAGAGCCACTTTAAGTTTTCAGCTAGTTTGTGAAACTTCTTATTTTCTTGTCTCACTAATTTAATCTAATCATGTTTTGGAAATGGATAAACTGTTGGACATATTAAAATACATATCTATACTATAATATATATGTACTGTGTGTACTACAGTATATTTTATATATTATGCATGTTATAATACATTGATAAACTAGCTCTCTTGAGCGAAGAAAGCAGTTTTGATACAATTAGCCACCAATTTTTGAGATATATATACTCACGATACAGTCAATTTCAAACTGTAAATGGCCTAACAATTGATTTCCAAATTCCTAAAGGTGGTGCTTCACATTCAAGAATTAAAGTAACTGCAATTTGAAAACAGTAGAGAAAAACTGCATTTTTACTGGATTTATATAGGCATTTTTCAATCATTTTCTAAAGTATGTTGCACAACATATTCTTATATGACATTTACACTGTATAAAACTATTTAAGTAACTGTTAGATTAATAAAATATATATGTAGTTTGTGTTCACATATTCTTTCATCATATATAGTTGATGTGAGCAACCTAGGGTTTTGGTGTTATGTGGGGGTAATTGAATGAATCATCTGTGGATACTGAGGGACGGCTCTACTTGACACACATATTTCAGAAACCACTACAAGCCAATGTCAGTTTGAAGGCTACAAGTTCATTGATCCATATCGCTCTAAGACTCCCCAAATTATATGGAAAGCAGGCTGATAAAATGACTTGTCTGTAGAAACATGATAAAAGAAGGGAGAATAGCTCGGAAGATAGAGACAGGTGCACAGAGCACAAGAAAAGATAGTACAATACTGATTCACAGAGTATTTCTAGGTCTTAGATCCTAACAGAATTTATCCTGCTATATTTATAAATTTCTTGGAATTCATGATCTCTTTATTCTTTCCGCTATGTACCTTTTTGGAATGAAGAAATTTATTACATATGTGTACTTGTTTGGAAAGCAAGTACTAACCTGGTTTTTGGATTCACAAATCTACAGGTGGAGAGCAATGCTGGCACAGAATGTATTGTACCAAGAATCTCAACTTTACCTAGTTTAAATCATGAAATTTTGGAGTTTTAGCTGAATAATTCCTATACGGGTTTTTGGACTTCTCTTGATGTTATTGGTGGCAGAGAATTTTCAGGATGTTGGGATTGAAGTGAAAATATTTTGCAATTGAGACTGAGATAACATTTGAGAGTTTGTAGGGCAGACAGTACTGGGCTGAAAATTCTCTCCTCAAATGATATCCATGTACTAGTTTCAGAACCAGTGAGTGTTACTTTAAATGCTAAAACTAATTTTGTGCATATGATTGAATTAAAATTATGGAATGTTGAGATTATTTTGGATTGGCTTGGTGGTCCATAAAGATCATCACGAGTATCTTCTTAAGGGGACCGTGGAGTGGTATTTGACAGATGAAAAGCATAAAGCCAATTTGACCACAATGGCAGAAATTAATCTTGCAGTCCAGGGATAGCTCACTGATCTGGTCACATTGTATGATCATTTTAATGAGAAGTTTTGCATTATGTTCATCAGGGATATTGGCCTAAAATATTCCTTATGTGTAGAGTTTTTCTTTCACTTTGCAATCAGGATAACTGTTTTCATATAATGATTTAGTTGGCATTCCCACCACTTCAAACTTTGGAAGTGTTTAAAAAGTCTTGATGTTAAGTACTCTTTAAACGTTGGGCAGAATTCGCCAATAAAGCCATCTTGGTCCTGGGCTTTTCTTTAATGGGAGGTTCTCTTTACTGATGCAGTCTCCTTTCTGATTATTGGTATGTTTAGATTTTCCAATTCTCAATGCTTCAGTTTTGGAAGATTAGATGATTCCAGCTCCATTTTTTTTTTTCATTTCTTCTAGATCACCCAGTTTGTTGATATTGTTCATAGGTTTCTGGGACTATTCTTTATATTTTAGTAGTGATACTTGTAATACTTACTCTTTCATTTATGATTTTAATTTTAAAGATTTTCAAAAATCCACCTCAGTTTTACCGTTTTCCTGATTGCCTTACCATTCTCTATTTCATTTATCTTCAGTGATCTATTCCTTGTGCTGAAGTGGGTTTATCTTTTTTCTTCAATTCCTTTTGACACAGAGAATGTTTATTTGAGATCTTTCTGCTTTACTAATGTGAGCATTTATGACTCCCTGTTTTTGAAGGGTGTTTTTGCTAGCTATGATAATTTTGGTTGGCATAATTTTTCTCCCAGCATTTTGAATGCATCATTCTACTTCCTCATGGATGGCAACGTTTCGGCTGAAAACCCTTTTCCTATTAGATTTGATCTGGCTTATTTCTCAGTTGCTTGGTGCATAGGAATCTCTCAATTAGCTTCTGGACTTCTCATAAAAGGAGGATCTGTGTGTCAGTGTTGAAACAGTGTATCTGAAAGAGAAAGGTTTCCTTTTCCAACATCTTGTCATCACTCCTAGAGTATATATTTTAAATCATATCTGACCATGTGATATAACACGTGTTCATATGCATAATAAGGTATTTATGTATCACCTAACAAATCATTATTTAGAGTCATACATGTACCTGTATTTTTGTTTACATTGAGTGCTTTCATATTCACCAATAAAGATAAATAGTAAAGTATTCTTTCATTTTTTTCTTCTGTATACATAATAGTTGTAGCCAAAATGACCTGCCCTAAAAAACAACTAAATACAAAATGAATAAGTTTTGTTAATAGGACAGTTTATTTATAAAATGATAGATGACAGTTGTTAATACGAGTACCTGTAAGGAAAAAGTTCTCAATACTCAAAGAAAAATATATCATGGAAATATTTTTAACATTTAATATTTTAAAATGATATTGTTCAAGTCAGTAAAGAGCAAATAGATAAATGGTTCATTTTAGTATTGCTGATAAGATTATAATTTGGGGGCCAGCATTGTGGTACAGTAGATTAAGCTAGTATTCTATATCAGAGTGCTTTATAATGGCCTAGCTGCTTCTAATTCATCTCCTTGCTAATGTACCTGAGAAAGCAGCAGAAGATGGCC
The DNA here is from genome assembly GCA_949820135.1 of Sylvilagus floridanus. NCBI lineage: Eukaryota > Metazoa > Chordata > Mammalia > Lagomorpha > Leporidae > Sylvilagus > Sylvilagus floridanus. The sequence goes on from OX463230.1 coordinate 78,208,896, forward strand.
CAAGCACTTGGGACCAGATATGATACTTAGAATTCTGGCTTCAGTCTGGCCCAGCCCTGGCTCTTACAGCCATTTGGAAAATGACCCAACGCATGGAAGGTCTCTCTCTGTCACACTGGCATCCAAATAAAACTTTTTAAAAAGAGTATAATTTGTTTACCCTGTTTAGAATGTCAATTTGGTAATAAGCTCATTGCTGTTTTATAGGATAACTTATATTTCTAAAATTTTTTTACATCAAAAACTTTGATGTAAAAAAAAGGAAACAACCAGAAAAGGTAAAGAATGAGATATTTAGTGGTTTTTTAATTCCTAAAAATTATCTCTAGTAAAACTATGACTTTTATAATAAAATATAGTAAACACAGCTATTCTTCCAGGAATTCCAACGATTTTTTTTAATTATACTTGTATGACTGTAAGTCTAAGCATCAGTGAGCAAATCCAGAGTTTGATAGCATTTAGCTTTTTATTCAAATATTTTTTCTTTTTTGGAAAAGAGTTTATTTGAATTTATAACTGGAACTCAAACACACACAACTAACAACAATAAAAAAATATTTGAATAACTCCAGAAACATTTTAATATGCCCTACTATGAGATAAAGAGAACAAATGAAGAGAAATATTAGTTATGACCATTCCCTGGTACAAAACTTTCAAGTCTCTTTGATGATCCACTCGAATATATCTACAAGACAGCACAGCCATCAGAAGCTACACATTTTGCTCTTTGGAGGTGGATGTATCTTAGAGAACTGGGTAAGGCCAAAATGGCCCTTTAGATGCTTCCTCACCATTTTCCCTTAAGGCATAAAAATTTTGTCAAACTTAATTATTCATCTTAATTCCCTGAGAAGTCACAAAAGTATTGAATTTTTAAGTGACCTACCATCCCCAGCCAAGGAATTACGTCTGCTTCTCAAATGCATGGTATTGTAGGATTTTCTCTCATATCTGGCATTTATCCAAAATCAAATAAGAATTAATTGATTGGGTGACACAAAGAATCATGTTTTATTGAACTGAAGTAAATTCTTGTGCAATACTACACTAACAGCTCCTCTTTGAGGCCATCCAATTTTCCCAGACCTCAATAGTTTCCCTTAAAACAGCAAGACATTGAACCAGCTTGCTAATTGTTTAAAAGCCTCATATATGAACATCTAAACTCCCATTAGAGCAAAAATGTCACCTATGTTCGTCTGTGTTTTTAGTAGTTCCTGATGTATTATGTTTGTTTTTTATTTGCATTTTTGTCTGTGAATCAGTTTCATTTTCATAGCTTCCAGTAAGATTTTCATGAATCTGTTTCTCAATGATTTGTAAAACAGGATTTGAATCTCTACTATGCAAGAGTCTCTTACTAATAACAACAGCATTATGAGTGGCAATGCTGTTAATATTAATTCTTAAGATTTTATCCAACATGTTTATAGTAAAGAGCACATGGTCAAGTAATATTTTTAAAGACTTTATTATTATTATTTATTTGAAAAACAGAGTTACAGAGAAGAAGAGGCAGAGTCAGAGAGAGTGAGAGATCTTCCATTCTCTGGCTCACTCCCCAAATGGCCACAATGCCCAGGACTGGGTCAAGACAAGGCCAGGCCAAAGCCAGCAGCCAGGTCTCCCAAGTGTGTGCAGAGGCCCAAAGACTTCCGCCATCTTCTGCTGCTTCCCAGGCATGCTAGCAGGGAGATCAATTGAAAATGGGGCAGCCAGGGCTGGCTCCGTGGCTCAATAGGCTCATCCTCCACCTGCAGCACTGGTACCCCAGGTTCTAGTACTGACTGGGACGCCGGATTCTGTCCCGGTTGCTCCTCTTCCAGTCCAGCTCTCTGCTGTGACCTGGGAGTGCAGTGGAGAATGGCCTAAGTCCTTGGGCCCTGTGCCCGCATGGGAGACCACGAGAAGCACCTGGCTCCTGGCTTCAGATCAGCTCAGTGCACCGGCCACAGTGGCCACTGGGGGCGTGAACCAACAGAAGGAAGACCTTTCTCTCTGTCTCTCTCTCTCTCTCTCTCACTGTCCACTCTGTCTGTCAAAAAAAAAAAAAAAAAAAAGGAATGGGGCAGCCAGGACACAAACCAGTGCCAAATCCGATGCCAGTGTCACAGGCTTTACCTACTACACCCCAGCACAGGCCCCTCTGATAATATTTTTTGACAGTGTTAGTTTCTCATTTACCAGGCAGGGTCCATGTTTGTGCTATAAGAAAAGTTTGTAAAGTACATAACATGTTACCTAACTGAACTTGTGTTCATTTCATTGTGTAAATTATTGTATATGAGTTCTCTTTATTGAAATGCTTCATTATGTTTACATATTTAGATACGATGTTTTCATTTCAAAGTATTTGTCTTGAAAGTATAATCAGATTTGTTCATAGAAAGCTTAAAACAGTAATTAATATAGTTGAAATATATTTATTGAGCATATTTTCCTATCCTTGACATGGGGAAAATAAAAATAAGTCTCCTTTAAACATTTCATTGAATTAAAGTTTACATACAAAAATATGTATATAAATGTAGAGCTAAATGAATTGTTTCATTACCTGATCATGCCCATAACCAACACCCAAACTGAGAACAAAGCATGGGTTAACATTATGGTAAAGTGGTCGAAGCTTCCACCTGCAGTGCATCCCATATGAGTGTCAGTTTGAGTCCCAGCTGCTCCACTCCTGATCCAATTCCCTGTTAATGTGCTTGGGAAGGCAGCGAAGGATGGACCAAGTGCTTGGGCCCCTGCCACCCAAGTGGGAGACCCAGATGGAGAATCAGGCTCCTCACTTTGGTATGGCCCAGCCTTGACTGTTGCAGCCAATTGAGGAGTGAACCCGTGGTGAAGACCTCTTCTAACTCTTCCTCTCTGTAACTCTGCCAGTCAAATAAAGCAAATATTTTAAACAAAAGCATTATTAGTACCATAAGATCCTCACTATACTCCCATTTTTTTTCCAGTATATGGCCATTCATATTGTATTATTCAGTGAACATACATATGGTATAGCTATTTACCAAATGATCCATGCAATTGGTATCTTTATATATATATATATTAACTACCATAAATAAGAGATGATGTGATATTTGTCTTTTTGGGTCTGGCTTATTTCATTTGACTTAATGATCTCCAGTTACATTCAGTTTGTTGTCATGAATTCATTATTTTTATGGTTGAGTGATATTTTATCAGGTATGTATTCCACATTTTCTTTATCCAGTCATCAATTGATAAACATGTAGGTTTATTCCATGTCTTAGTGATTGTGAATTGAGCTTCCATAAACATGGGAGTGCAGGTAACCCTTTCAGATGCTGATATTATTTGTTTTGGATATGCATGGTCATATGATACAGATACATTTTTAGTTTTCTGAGGAGTCTCCATACTGTCTTCCATAGTGATTGTACCAGTTTACATTTCCACCAACAGTGTATTAGGATATCTTTTTCTCCACATTCTCACCAGCAATTGTTATTTTTAAATTTTTGGATAATAGTCATTTTAACTGGGGTAAAGTAAAATCTCATTATGTTTTTTATTTGCATTTCCCTGATCTTGAGAAAACTTTTTTTTGTTTGTTTCTCTGATTTTTTTTTTAAATGTGTCTGTTGATCATTTATATTCCACCCTTTCAAAAACTATTATTCAAATCCTTTCCCATTTCTTAACTGGATTGTTCCATCTGTTATTGAGTTTTTTGTGCTCCTTTTAAATTGCGGATATTCATCTTTTCATGGATGCATAGTTTGTAAATATTTTCTTCCATTATGTTGGCTGTTTCTTCATTTTATTAATTGTTTCCTTTTCTGTGCAGAAACTTCTTAGATTGACTTAGTTCTATTTGCCTAGTTTTCGTTTTATTGCTTGTGCTTCTGAGGTCTTACCCGAGAAGACTTTGCCTATATCAGTGTCGTGTAGTGTTTCGTCTAGATTTTCCTCCAGTAATTTGAGAATTTCAAGTCTTAAATTTAGATACTTTGTCTATTTGAGTTAAGTTTTGTATGAGGTATAAAGAAAGGGTCTTGTTTCAAATTTCTGCATTTGGAAATCCAATTTTCCCAACACCATTTGTTCAAGAAACCCCTTTCTCCAGAGAGTGATTTTAGCTCATGTGTCAAAGATTACCAGCTTGTGGATGTGTTGGTTAATTTCTAGAGTGTCTTTTCTGTTCCATTGGTCCACATGTCTATTTTTGTGCCACTATCAGGCTGTTTTGATTATGACTGCCCTTTAGTATGTCTGAAATCTGGAATTGTAATGCCTCTAGCTTTGTTTTTATTGTTTAAGGATGCATTGGCTACATGAAATCTTTTGTGTTACCATATGAATTTTCAGATTGTTTTTCTCTAGATCTGTGAAGAACGCCCTTAGTATTTTGATTGGGAGAATGCTGAATCGGTAAATTAATTTTGATAGTATGGACATTTTGATGATATTAATTCTCCCAATCCATGAACATAGAATAGTTTTGCATTTTTTATATTCTTCTATTCTTTTCACTAATATTTTATAATTTTCATCATAAAAATCTTTCACATCCTTAGTTAAATCTATCCCAAGGTATTTAAATTTTTGTAATCACTGTGAATGAAACTGATCTTACAAGCTCTTTCTTTACCAGATCATTGTTGTTACATAAGAAAGCTATTGATTTTTCTGTGTTGATTTTATAGCCTGCAACTTTGCTTAATTCTCTTAAGTGTTCTCAGAAACTTTTAGTGGCATATTTGGTTCTCCATCAAAGGATAATCAGATAAATTCAAAGAAAGTTTATGATAGTTTAATTAATATATTTGATACATATTTATTGAGCATATTTGCCAATGTTTAACTTGGAAAAAATAAAAATAAGTAAGTCTTTAAGTGAACATAGCTTAAAAGTGTAATGTGCTGTATAATATATTATCACATAGAAATTAAATTTTATTTTAAATGAAAATATTTTTGACATAAATGTTGGCAATATTGTGATAAAAACTTCAACATATAGAAGTGGTTAACATAATATTATTTTTATAATTGCACAATAGGTTTTTAGAGATGCATGCAACAGTGTGACATATATAAATATGTAAATACCAACTTAATAATGAGTATAATTTAACTCTGATTATTAATAAGTATTCTTTCCTTCAGTTTCTCTGTTTTTGAAATGTACAATAAGCATATATTCTTTAGAGATTAGAAAAATTGGCCAGTGCCGCGGTTCACTAGGCTAATCCTCCACCTGCAGCGCTGGCACTCTGGATTCTAGTCCCATTTGGGGCACCAGATTCTGTCCCGGTTGCTCCTCTTCCAGTCTAGCTCTCTGCTGCAGCCCAGGAGTGTAGTGGAGGATGGCCCAAGTCCTTGGGTCCTGCACCCACATGGGAGACCAGGAGGAAGCCTCTGGCTCCTGGCTTCAAATCAGCGTGTTGCGCCAGCTGCAGCGCGCTGGCCATAGTGGCCATTTGGGGGGTGAACCAACTGAAGGAAGACCTTTCTCTCTGTCTCTCAGTCTCTCTCACTAACTTTCCTATTAAAAAAAAAGAAATTAGAAATATATACACATACATATATGTGTGTACATATGCAAACACATGTATATATATCAAACTTCATATATATATTAGGCCCTCTCAAAAATAATTTTAAAATCCCTGTTCAGAATTAAGTCACATAAAATTTTAGTTTAAGTCCTCCAACTTCCAGAAAATAAGGAATAGAATAGAATTCATTGTATTTTGATAAAATACGATAAAGCTCCTTTCTTTATTATTTCCATTTTATTTTAGAACTTTAATACATTTGGTTTAGTTTTCTTTTACATTAACAACCACAACTTCCACCACATCATTGAAGATCTTTGTGCTTCAAGCTTCAGGGATTCTCCATTGATAACTACCGTCCCTGATTTTCTCTCCATTCTTGTTGAATATGTGATCCTCATGCCCCAGGTCACTGTTTAATATCTGTCCCTCTGCTCACCAGATGATGTCTTCTCTTATTGATATAATACACAGATCACTCCCCCATTTCAGTTATCTTTGTTGCCTAAATAACTGGTTAATCTACACCAATACATCCTAGGTTCTACAGTGTGTATCTGATGTGATTCAATGATATTTTTGCTGAATAAAAATATAACAAGATGAAAATGTATCTTACATAGTCTAGATATTTTTTCTTGATAATTTTCAAGGTTGTCTTAGGTCAGCAAGCTAACAAAGTATTACACAGAATTTTGCCAGAGCTGTCAGTTATTTGCCATTATTATTCTCAATGTCACCTCATAGGCAAATCTATTAGGAATAGCATTAGGACATTGACAGTTCTTATTGACCTAGCACCTAGCACCTGGCTCCTGCCATCGGATCAGCGCGGTGCGCCGGCCGCAGCGCGCCATCCGCGGCAGCCATTGGAGGGTGAACCAACGGCAAAGGAAGACCTTTCTCTCTGTCTCTCTCTCTCACTGTCCACTCTGCCTGTCAAAAAAAAAAAAAAAAAACCCAGATATTGGAATTTCTATGGCTGTAAATTAGAAAAGTAATGGAGCAAATCTTTAATTATTAAATATTGATATCATGCTTTATGGATTTTTGATAACATTTTGAGAATTTTTCCAATCTAATAATTTTTGCCAGTTTCCATGAAAGAGACTATTTTTCCTAATTTGTTCTATACCCTGTTAAGTAGAAAGCAATGGCTAATATTATAAAACTTTCCCCTTAACTAGAGCATTTCTTTAGCCAAGCATCATGCCAAATCTGAAAGACTGTCTATTCAAATTGTTTCCATGTTAGAATACTCCACCTCTGAAAGAAAAGGTTAATCCTTCTATAGCTCACATGATGTTTAACCTATCTGCTCTGTATTCTTAAGAGTAGGCAGGGCATCTGTAATTTAGTTTTCTTCTAAAAATGATCACCTCAGATTCACTACCACTAATAATATTCAATTGGAAAAAATTAAAACAAATAGAATGTATGGAGAACTCCTGAAAGGTCTTTACTCAACTGTTAAGTGGTTGAATATTTTCCGTTGAACAAAGTCAGAACATCAGCAGGATGTATTTTTTTCTTTTTTTTTAACTTCTATTTAGCAAATATAAATTTCTAAAGTACAGCTTATGGATTACAATTGCTCCCCCCCCACCATAACTTCCCTCCCGCCCTTAACCCTCCCATCTCCCTCTCCCTTTCCCATTCCATTCACATCAAGACTCATTTTTAATTCTGTTTATATAAAGAAGATCAATTTAGTAAATATTCAGTAAAGATTTCAACAGTTTGTGCCCACACAGAAACACAAAGTGTAAAATACTGTTTGAGTACTAGTTATAGCATTAATTCACATTGGACAACACATGAAGGACAAAGATCCTACATAAGAGCAAGTGCACAGTGAGTCCTTTTGTTGACTTAACAAATTGACACTCTTGTTTATGGCATCAGTAATCACCCTAGGCTCTAGTCATGAGTTTCCAAGGCTATGGAAGCCTTTTGAGTTCGCCAACTTTGATCTTATTTAGACAAGGTCATAGTCAAAGTGGAGGTTCACTCCTCCCTTCAGAGAAAGATACCTCCTTCTTTGAAGACCTGTTCTTTTCTACTGCGATCTCACTCGCAGAGATCTTTCATTTAGGTTCTCTTTTTTTTTTCTATTACTGCATATTTCAATGCTTTCGTTAATAGTTTTTGATAACAGACCCACACTGAAGGACCTATTAAAAAGTGCGATGACGTTCCATCTTAACGATGACGTTAAGAGTATTTTTAAAAAGAAGTCTTAACAGTAAAATCTCATTCTGAATTCAGATTTAGAAAATGTTACAAGCAATGTTTTATTTTCTAAAATTTATTTAAACTACTTATTTTCATTTTTCTTGAGTGACAGAGAGATAGAGAGAGACAGACAGACACAGAGAGATATCCTCCATTTATGGGTTCACTTCAAAATGCCTACAAGAGCTAGGATGAAGCCAAGCCAAAGCTGGGAGCCTGGAACTCAAAAACAGTCTTTAGCTGGGTGGAAAGAACCCAAATATTGGAGACATCACTACTGCCACTCAGAGTGCACCTTAGCAAGAATCCATATCTGACACTGAAAGGGGCTGCTGCTGTGGCATAGCAGGTGAAGCCACCGCCTTCAGTGCTGGCATTCCATAAGGGCACCGGTTTGATTCCCAGCTGCTTCACTTCAATCCAGCTCTCTGCTATGGCCTGGGAAAGCGGAAGATGGCCCATGTCTTTGGGCCCCTGCACTCATGTGGGAGACCTGGAAGAAGCTCCTGGCTCCTGGCTTCGGATCAGCATAGCTCTGGCCATTGTGGCCAACTGGGGAGTGAACCAGTAGATGGAAGACATCTCTTACTGTGCATCTGCCTCTCTATAACTGCCTTTCAAATAAATTTTAAAGATCTTTCAACAAAAAGTAACTGAGGAGCTGTCAGTTTGAGAGAAACCTTAGATTGTAAACCAAGGTAAATTAAAATAGAAAATTGTCTAGAAATGTTTAATCTTATCAGATAGTAAACCATATTATTCTGTACTTTAATCTGAAAAATGCTAGTTATAACACCAAATATTGGTGATGTTGTGAAGTAACGAGCAATTTCAATTTTTTTTCTGGTGAGTATAGCTACTTTAAAAGACAATATGGCAGTTCCTTTCAAAACTAAACATACTTTTATCGTATTACCATATTACCTAGTAGTTGCTTTCCACAGTGTGTACATAAAGGAGTTGAAAATAGGTCCACAACAACCTTCATTTATATTTGTTAAAACATAGAAGTGACAAGAAGTCTTTTAGAAGTGTGTGTATAAATAAACTGAAGTAATTCAGGCAATAGAATATTCTTCAGCAATAAAAGGAATTGAATTATCAATCCATTAGGAAAATTAAATGTATATTCTCAGCAAAAGAAGAAAAAGAATCTAAAAAGGCTGTATATAGTATCTCCCCAATATATGATATTTTTGAAAAATAAAAATTATGAAGATAATTTTTTAAAAGGTCGGTGATTGCCAGAGGTAAAGAAAGACAAGGATAAACTGGCAGAGCACAGAGAAGTTTTAGTAGAATGAAATTATTCTGTTCAGTACTGGAGTGATGGATACATGGTGTTCTCTCTGAAGCCTGAACAACACAAGAGATGAACAGTGCTTCACTGAAAATTGTAGCTGTTCTTGACAAATTCCTGTAATTGACTCACCTGTGCAAGACTATCTATAAACTGTTTCTTTCCAAACACACAAATCTTGAAAAATCGCTATCTTCATCATCAGTTTGGGGGTCGTAGATGCTACTCTTTATTTTAATTTGGTACAAAACAGAATTTTGTTCATGTATTTTTCTACTTTTGTGTAGGTGTTTCATTTTAGTTTTTATTTATTTTATTTTGAAGGAAGAGAGACAAAGACAGACAGAGATCACCCACCCACTATTTCACTCCCAAAATGCTCATAACCACCGGGCTGGGAACTTTATCCACATCTCCATGTGTATGGTAGGGACCTAGGTACTTGATCTATCACCTGCTGCCTTTTAGGGTGTGCACTGTTGGAATTAGGAGCAGAGATAGGACTAGAGTTGAAGTACTCAGGACTCAAAACCAGCGACTCCAAAGTGGATTGCAGGCATCTCAAGCAGCTTCTTTAGCATTATGTCAAATGCCCATATCTTGGGTAAATATTTATCACAAGAATTATTGTAGTGCCAAAGCTAACAGTCTACACTAATTGTTGATTCAATAGTACCTGACTAATGCTAGTTAATCACTAGAGTATATAGTCATGTAATTAGGATGTTTTAATATTCTTTAAATGTTATGGAGTGATTATTAAAATAAATTTACATAAAAAATAAACACACAAAGAAATGTGCATGAAGCCCTAAGTGCTCAATGCAAGGCATACCCACCAAGGTAATTAAAACAGAGAATAACGTAAAGAATATTTCCAGCATTCTGGAAGTCTTCCCTTGCATCTTCCTATTGCTACTGCCCCATTGGGCAATAATGATTATTCTTATGTTTAACCCCACATAACTGTTACCCTACATGTGATTTATTTTAATGTGTGCACACTTTTGAGTCTGGTTTACTTTGTTCAACATTATGTTTCTAAGAATCTTCTATGCACATTGTGTAGTTGTAGGTTGCTCCATTATCATTGTGGAGTAATATTCTATTTTATGAATATATGTTCATATATTTAGCTATCCTACTATTTATGGAGTAAAGGTTTATTTAGTTTTATAATATTACATGTAATACTAGCATTCTAACTCTGGTCTGTATTCTTACTGGCCATATAACTAGAAGTAGAGTTGCTGGATCATAAAGGGAGAATATGTTTAACTTTAGTAAGTATAATCAATGCTTTCCTGATTGGTTTTAAGTATTTTCATTCCCACCAGCAGTTTATGAGAAAACAAATTGCCGCACATTGTCAATATTGCACTTTGCATTATCTAAATCTCTCATTTTAGACATATCATGGATGTATGAGGTTTCACATTCTGTTTCAATTTTCGTTTACATGATGACTAATGAGGTTCAATAAGGTGTCATATGCTTATGAGCAGTCATTAGGCTTCTTGAATGTCTCCAAAACATTGGAATAATCATCCCTGAGGATAAATTATAATGAAATAAAAGTTTGGTAAAAAACTATTGTGATATTATATTTATTCATAAGGAGGAAATATTCAAAAAAAAAAAAAAACCAGTGTGAACAAGACTGCATGGACTCAATTTGCCTCATAGTGACATGTGAAGAAAAGATTCACATATACTCTTGTGAAGTTTCTATCCAACCAAGCATTTGGTCTTTTTTTTATTGTTAGCCATCATTTTCTTATTGATTGACCAGAGTTCTTTAATGCATTAGGCAGTCTCCCAGAGAACCAGATTCAATAGAATATACTTATGTGTGTGTTGTGTGTGCACATATATACCTATTGAATCTCTGTCTATCTCTCCACCCTCATCTATTATCTATCTCTATTATCTGTGTTCCAAGAAAGGAATTTACTTTAAAGTATGGACTTAGGGAAACTTGAGGGCTGCCATGTTTAAAATCCATGGGTTGGAAATTCTGCTCTTGTTTCTATGCTAGACTGAGGCACAATTTCTTCTCTGGAAAATCTCAGTTTTTGGTTTTAAGATTTTCAACTTACTAGATGAGGCCTATCTTCATTTCTTCCAGTGGGATTCTCTTTCCTTATCATCAACTGATTAATCATGTTAATCATATCTACAAAATATCTTTACAAAATTATCTAATGTTTGACAAAACAACTTAGGGACATATTCTAGTTGTGCTGTTGAATAAAAAAGTAACTTGCCATCACACGTATGTCTGGATTTGAGTTCTTTACTAGTCTTACTACAAATATATGATTACAAAAGGTAGGTTGTATTTCCATCGTCTATATGGTCAGTTATGATGAAAATTATTTATCTTAGTTTGTCGTCTATCAACTTTATCCTTATTTAAGAAATCTTTGCTAACTCCAAGTCCTAAACATACATCAGCCTATGTTTTCTTCTAAAGATACATTCCTAAACAGTTTGTGTAAGATTGGCAATATTTCTTCCTTAAATATTTGGAAGACTGTACTGGGGAAGCCATCTGGATATGGAATGTTCTCTGAACAAAATTTTAAATTATGCATTGATTCTCTTTAATACTTATTGAACCATTCAGAATTTCTTCATCTGTTAAGACATACTTTCTGGTAAATTTGTCCACGAACTTCTTGGCATACTTTTTTTTTTATTTCCTATTTTTTAAAGGCACCATGACTTGCTCATGTACAATTCAGCATTCTGTGGTCCTGAACAGAAAGTGGGAACAAGCAGCAGCCTGCTAGGAACCAAGCCCGCAGACCTCGGGAAGGGGCCTCGCACACCAAGCTCTTTCTCAATTCCTGCGGAAGACAAAGAGGGGTGGCAGCAGCAGCACCAAAGTGCATGGATTGAAGTTTCTTTTCTTACAGTTGTCTGATTCCAAACTAGGCCCAACACACTGCAAGGATGACTAAGCAAGAGCCCTGTTCATAACGTCTTCAATGTTGAAAAGCAAAAGCAATTACAGGAAAAGAGAACAATGCAGAGGGCCCCTGTGTGTTGAAGTGTTTCCAAGTGGTCTTTCCTCAGGTTTAACCACCAAGGACGTGAAGACTGGCAGGTCTGAGTGACCATGTGGCAGCCAGTCTTGTCACCCTATCAAAGCCTGAGCGGCAAGAAGGGATCAGTGGCTGAGAACACAGAGTGGTAGGGCTGCAGCCCTGGGGCCTTCATTTCCTGGGCTGGTGTAGAGCGAGTGAATGTGGTTCCCAAACACTACGAGGGAGGTCTGAGACTCTCCAGTCTTCCATCATAGCTTCTGGCCGAGGCAAGGAACAGGGCAGGAGATGGGGCGGAGGGGGAGGCAGAAACCCAGGCCAGGTAATCAGTGGCAAGGTGATTGTGTGATGTATCTTTTCACAGCTGAGTTAGCTGTGTACCATCAGTGATCAGTGATCAGGGGAATCAATTTAAATACATTTCTTGGGGCCGGTGCTTGTGGCAGTAAGGTTAATCCTCCGGGCGCAGGAATCCCACATAGGTGCCGGTTCTAGTCCCAGCTGCTCCTCTTCTGATCCAGCTCTCTGCTATGGCCCAGGAAAGCAGTAGAGGATGGCCCAAGTGCTTGGGATACTGCGTCCTCTTGGGAGACCCAGAAGAAGCTCCTGGCCCTTGGCTTCTGATTGGCTCAGCTCCTGCTGTTGTGGTGGTTTGAGGAGTGAACCAACCCATGGAAGTTCTTTCTCTCTGTCTCTCCCTCTCACTGTCTGTAACTCTACCTCTCAAATAAATAAAATCCTAAATTTATAATTCTGGGTCCCAGAAGTTGAACTATGCAGTGGTTACACTTGATAGGATGATGTTATGGCACAATTTATGTATTTCAAAAGGACAGAATATTAGTATCATTTAAGTATCTTTGAATGGGAGCCTCCTCTCCAGTAGTTTGAGGCTAACAGGATGAACCTAGAACGTTACTACTGTGGAAAATGAAAACTGCTTGTCCGACGTAGGACCTTTGGCCCTTCTCCCTGCTGAGTTGCTGTAGCACTGTCCTTCGAGCAGCTGAGGCAGCTTCATGTTCTCTTTGGACGACTTCCAGCCCCGCAGCTCCTGCAGCATGGCTTTTTTGCTAGCACTCATATGGCTCTTGCGTCTACCACTCCATGAGAGCCATTAATCCATTCACAATAATTTTTGTTACATATCCTACAAAACGGGGCTGCTTCTGGGTATTTAGGTCCACATTCTATTTTAAGGTTGTATATTCTGTTTTCCTAAAATGTTCTTGGAGACCCAATTATCACCCCATCTATCTTGTAAGTGTCATGTCTTCATCATCTTCTAGACCCCAGCTAATGCTGCCTTCTCCCACCCCTTTCTTCCTTCTTCAAGTTCTTAAAACAATCAGAAAGTGTGAGTGGCTTTTACTCCCGAGCCCATTGTGGCTGCAAACTTGTGTCGCTGGAACTCCCACATCAGGTTTTCAAAAAAGTATTTGCCTTTTTAACGCCTATAAATATGTCATTATCTTCTATTCAAAGTATTTAACATTTTTATTCACTTTTTGTATGTTTTAATTTAGGTGTGATTCTGTTTCTTTCCCCCTTCTGCTTTTTCAATGGACCATTTGATCCTATTTCACCATAGCTCTACAATTATTAACTGAATGTTAACCCTGAGTATAAAAATGTATAGACACTGCAACACATATAAAAATTAATAATCATGTCAAAAGACATCATAAGTCATTATTGGAAGCATTACATATCATTATAATGTTACTATGCCATAGTGCTGGCCTGATAATGTTACTACACATCCATCAGAATGTGCATAATAAAATATAGGCCACACCAAATTTTGATGAGATTCAGGTAAATTAGAGATCTGGTATATTGCTTATGGAAATGAATATTACCATCAATATGGACAATATTTTGATAACATCTTAACATGTTAAATATAAACTTAATGATAAGACTCAATGATCTCTTTCTTGGACTCAACCTACGAGAAATTATAAAACTATGTTCACATAAAATATGTATGAGAATATCCACAATAGCATTACCTGTTAAAGAGTTGAAGATAATAAATAAGGTAAATAATCATCAATTGACTCACACCTAAAGAAAGCATGATATATCCATGCTAGGGGATGTTATTAACCAATTAAAATGAACAAGGTATTTGTATTGTATTGCTGAATAACTTCAAAAACGTTAGAATAAGTGATTGAAATAAGTTATAATTATGTGGAATCTCTGAAACAGGCAACGTGTACAGATTTGTATGAACCAAAAGCAGAAAAATGCTTAGAGATGATGGTGGTAGCAAAGGTGAACTGCAAATATGTATGACAGAATCCATTAGACTAGCAGAAATATTTTAATCCCAATTTTGAGTGTTGGATGAACATCTCTTGAAACACGATAGTATTATTGAACAATACACTAAAACAACCGGGTTTAATAACATACAAATTTTGGGGTCGATGCTGTGGTGTAACAGGTAAAGCTGCCAACTGTGGTTATGGCATCCCATATGGGTGCCAGTCCTGGTTCTGGCTGCTCGACTTCTGACCAGCTCTCTGTTATGGTTTGGGAAAGCAGTAGATGATGGCCAAGTACTTGAGCCCCTGCACCTGCGTGGGAGACTGAAAGAAGCTGCTGGCTCTTGGTTTTGGATCAGCTCAGCTCCGGCCATTGCAACCAATTAGGATGTGAACCAGCAGAGAGAAGACCTCTCTCTTTCTCCCTCTCCCTCTCCCTCTCTCTCTCCCTCTGCCTCTCCCTCTCCCTTTCTCTCTTTGTGTAACTCTGATTTTCAAACAAATAAATTAATCTGTAAAAAAATAAGATACAATTTTTAGACCCAAGTTGTTTGAATAATATTTAGGCTTTAAGTGATATCATATTCCAGACAGAGATAGACTTCCTGTGTCTCTTTTTTTTTTTTTATTTTTTTTTTGACAGGCAGAGTGGACAGTGAGAGAGAGAGACAGAAAGAAAGGTCTTCCTTTGCCGTTGGTTCACCCTCCAATGGCTTCCACGGACGGCGCGCTGCCCGGGGCACACCTCGCTCATCCGATGGCAGGAGCCAGGTACTAGGTGCTTATCCTGGTCTCCCATGGGGTGCAGGGCCCAAGCACTTGGGCCATCCTCCACTGCACTCCTGGGCCACAGCAGAGGGCTGGCCTGGAAGAGGGGCAACCGGGACAGAATCCGGCGCCCCGACCGGGACTAGAACCCGGTGTACCGGCGCCGCAAGGCAGAGGATTAGCCTGTTGAGCCACGGCGCTGGCCTCTTCCTGTGTCTCTTTACCTCAGTCCTAAGAGGAAGTGATGGTGCTGATGGTGCATTTTCATTGGAATTCACACAGTTGCTTTAGTACATCCCCCAGGTTTACAAAAATTATTCTCCTTCCCACCTCCACAATTATCTGACATCCCTCCATCAACTTTTGTAAGTACTGAATAGTAATTAATATTTTCCCCCTATACGAAATTCTGATTTGCTGCTTCAAAAATGCCTTTATTCTCTTGATGTATGAAAATTAAGAATTAAGTATATGTCTATGTTTATATGCTTGTGTGTGTGTGTTTGGGTAAAATTGCTTGAGATCTATGCTCTTTAATTTTGAAATATACTATGTATTCTTATTTTTAGGTATAATGAAGCATAATTCATCTCCAGCATTTACTCTATAGTATAGAGTAACTTTATAATCACTTTTCTTTCACCATCATCCCTGGAAACTACCGTGAATTGCTTATTATAGGTATGACATATGATGGGGAGAGTGGCCATGGGTTTCAGGCTTTGTATGTATTCAGTTTTGCTGACCCAGCTCAGTAAATTGTTTTGGTTCCAAGAAGTTGCCCATTTTCATAACATTTGGAATCTTATCTTTTAGGTCAGGTGTGAAACCTGCGTTTCTACTCCATAACATTGGCTGTGAAACATCTCATGGCTTCATCATTCTGTAATGGGAGTTTAGACCCTGGAATCTCTGTGGTTTCTAAGTTTCTTGTTGTATTAAATAGATAATTTATGCATATATATGTTCATTTTCTTTCTTTTTCTTTTTTTTTTTTGACAGGCAGAGTGGACAGTGAGAGAGAGAGACAGAGAGAAAGGTCTTCCTTTGCCGTTGGTTCACTCTCCAATGGCCACCGCAGCCAGCGCACCACGCTGATCCGAAGGCAGGAGCCAGGTGTTTCTCCTGGTCTCCCATGGGGTGCAAGGACCAAGCACTTGGGCCATTCTCCACTGCACTCCCTGGCCACAGCAGAGAGCTGGCGTGGAAGAGTGGCAACCGTTACAGAATCCGGTGCCCTGACAGGGACTAGAACCGGGTGTGCTGGCACCGCAAGGTGGAGGATTAGCCTAATGAGCCGTGACGCCGGCCCATTTTCTGACTTTCTAAAACGTGTTTTCTTATTCCCCCATTGTAGAAAGTAGATGTTAAAAAAAGTAAGTTTCTCTTAATTATTCACAAAAATGTGATGTTTGATAATCCTTCCTTCTTTATCAATCCCTCTTCCACCCTGCTTCTCTCTCTGATCAAATATATGGATAACGTTATATTTCAGCTACAGATCAGTGCCAATATTTGAATATAAGAGTAATTTGACCTGCATTCTTTTTTATTTTTATTTTTATTTATTTATTTATTTATTTTTTGCGAGTGCAGAAGCAAGGGCTGGGCAGCCCTTCAGGGAGGTCTGCATTTGTTATCTGTGTATTTTTAAAGCTAGGTGATATTTGGAAAAATCTCAGCACAGAGATGTCAATCTCCATACTATAAAATTGAAAGAGGTGAAATGTTTGAAATTAAATGCTAAGTACTGCAGAGCTACAAAATTAACTATGTGGAATTGGGATTATTCTGTTCTGAACTTGTCATAAACCATAGGATTAATTTTTGTTTGTCTTTTAACAATTTTTTACATTTTGGACAGTCCACTTTTTGGGTAAGATTTATTTATTTATTTTATTTGAAAGAGTGACAGAAATAGAAGAACAGAAGGAGACAGAGAGAGACAGAGTGACAGAGAAACAGAGAGAAATATGTTGCATTCACTAGTTTCCTCCCTAGTTGCATGCAATAGCAGGGGCTGGGTCAGGCAGAAGCAGGAAGTTAGGAACTCCACCCCAATCTCCTATATGAGTAACAAGTACCTATTAAGCTGCATTGGAAGTAGAGGCAGAACTCTATCCCAGGCAGCCTCAAGAAATGTGGGCATCACAAGTAATGGCTAAACTCACCGCACCACCATGTCCACACCAACAACATCTTTTCAAAAAAATACACTTTTTTCTCTTGACATAAAAAGAGGGAAAATTTAATTATTGAAGTTTCTTATTATTACTTATCAGAGTCACCATGCTTAATATGTACCATCAATAAGCAAGTTAGTCTCTCGGTAATGAAATGCTAAAATTTCAGTCCCACAGAATCAAAGGTTAATATCTTACTCAGGCCACAGCAATACCCAATATGTGTTGGCTGTAACTGCTTAGCTTTGTGCTCATAGCAAACCACTTCCATCTGTATTGTTATGAACATTATGCAGGGAAAAACATATAAAGATTTGGAAATCCATATAAAGCTTCTCAAAACTTCTACCCATCAGTGCTGCTTTGCATTTCTGCTCAGTCACCACACACAAGAGCCAATCTGCCATCATTCTGCTATCAGCAGTTTGACGTAAGTCTTCCTTGTATTGGAGACTTCCGATACTAATAAAGAGTAATATAGCCTCTTACCGTGTGCTTACCTATTTTACTCTTAAAAATGTAAATATAAGACTCATAGTGGGTAAAGCTCCTTTAAGTATGGCAAAAATGAAACTATGATCACAGAACTAAATTTGTTAAACTCATAAAACATTCATTTAAGTGCAGATGAATACCTATTATTTTTAAAACCCATGTTCTTAATTTTCAATTATTGGTCAAATTTTGATAAATTGATGATTTCTTTTACTGATATATCTTAAAACAAATGAGAATGATCTAAATAAAAATAGTAATGACAATAGTGAAAACACAAAATCACAAATTACTTGTTTTTCCTTTAAAGGTTAAGAATGCCATTGTCATTTTAAAACTAAACCCTATATGGCTTCTAAACATTCTAAATGTTTGTTTTAATTGCAACCTTTTGGTATATTGATTCAATTTTTAAATCTCAACTTCATTTGATTATTTTCTTAGGAAGTGAAGGAGCAGGAAGTCAAAGTCAAAGAAATACAGCAAGGAGAAAAGGAGGGGCAAGCTTAGCACTTCTCATTACACCGAAATTGGAAATTTAACAGTTGATTAGGTGTTAGAGTGTTCCCTTGTGTCTTACATTCCTTGCAGCTTAATTAATGACTCACTCTGCCTTTTAATCTGTGTTTCTCAGATTATTAAGAAAGTATCATTGTTTATTTAAGGAAAATTTTAGGAAGGTGGATATTAAATAGTATTGGTCAACACTATTCACATTTGAATGTCTAAGGATATATTACTGACTCATATTAAGACCTCATATTGCCTTAAATGTGGTTCTATATTTGGTGTGTGATATGACTTCTCAACCTTAATTTTTCTGAAATGTTTGAGAGTTTTTGAAATTGTTTCAGGAAAAACATCATAAGTAAAAGTTCCAAAGGTAAACCTTCAAATTAGAATATGCTTCATATCCCTGGAGCCAAGCCTTTCCCATAGGGATATTTGATCAATGATATATAACAAGAAAGGTTGCTATTTACCGCCATCAAACTACCAGATATTAATGTCAAATTCTTACATAAGAAAGCAAAAGCATAGTCAAAATTGGCTATTGCTGCATTATTACTGCATTATGATATTTAATTCTCTTCCTTACATTTTCTATCCCACAAATTCACTGCTACTCTCTCTCCCTCTCTCCCTATCCCTACCTCCCTATCTCCCTCCCTTCCTAACTCCTGCCTTCTCATCCTTCCTCCCTCCCTCTTTCCTATCTTCCTTCCTCTCTCTTCTTTATCTCTGGTTTTGGAGGCCATGATAAACTTGCTGAATGTATTTGTTTTATTTTTTACATTTTATTTTCATGAGGCACTACTGTCTCATATTCAAAGTTCTACATTTGGTTTACTTTGCCCTTCAAAACAGGATTAGAGAGAGATGCCAACACATATGGTAACTCCTGGAACAGTTTATAGTTTGAATAACCTACAGGAAACCATAAAGCCACATTTTCTGTCAGTATTGTGAAGCCAAAATCTGTGTTTGGAAATGAATTTGAGCATGTACCTAAAATCTGTGCAAAAAATTAATGATCTTGCACAGTTTTAGAGGTGTCATATCCTGAGCGACATTGCAATAAGAGATAATAAAACCTTGATTGCATTTTAATGCATTAAAGTAATTATAAGTTCTACTTTTTGTTTCTTTAAATTAATACTATTTTTGTGATTCATAAATGCCATTCCAAATCACAGTTAAGTTCAATTTCTTGTCTCTGCTTTCTTATCTGAGTTCCATTTATTTTTTTCTTTAAAATCAAAGATAATTGAAATTTCTCTTCATAGTTTCCAGCTTTTCATATAGAATCTGTGAAAGAGTATGCAATATGATTGTAGCCTTATAGCCTTCCTTACTATTAGATATTATTGTGAAATAAACAAGTAACATATTAAGTAAAATTTTTAACATCTGTAATGTTTGAACTCCCACTTGAATAAGTCCTTTGATCTTGCAGGAAAAAATCAAGTTGGTGAGAGACATTAGAACATATTTCCAGAGACTGAAAGCTTCTACCTGTTAACAATTGGCACTTAAAAGAATCATTGAAGGCAAAGATGGTGAAAGCTAAGAGTGTATCCTAAGGAGAGTTTATAGTAAACAAATGTCTCCTTTAATGCAAATTTGAGCTTCTAAATACACTATTCATTGCTAAATGGATTTTCAAAGGTCTTCTATGTAGATAAATCATTCTCTGCAATATTCTAGAGTATGTGTATGTATGTAGAATGGGGTTTTCACTTTCAAAAGATAATCAAAGCTATTAGGTGTCTTCCATTTCTATAATATGCATTGAGATAATGTGTATATTTGACTAGAGAAAAATAAAGTTCAAGTTATTCAGATATATAGTCAAGTAGATTTCTATTTTTGGAAAAGCTTCTCATTCCATAGTATTGAAATCCCCAGAGCTAAGGTATTCAGTAGAAATCTTGCTGTCCTCACTCTGTCCATGGCTTTACTTAAAAAATCTGGGGTGTGTCTATTCTACTGTGTTGTCCTACAATCATTGCTTCTCTGCAACATACAGTTTACCTATTTCTTCTCTTTTTACCCAGTAAATTTGGAAGACTAGAATTCTCTTTCCAAACTTGATTTCTTCTTTTTGTCAGTATTTAGAGCAGTGACAAGTAATACTACATAAGAAAGATGAATTTGCTAACATTTAGCTGTTGTAACCCAGGAAAATGAGGTTTTTTTCTTAAATTCAAAGGAAAGAAAATATTTTTTTACAAATCTCCATACTTACACACTGTGTATCCCACCATGTATAAAAAGGAAAACTTAAATTTGATTCTTTGAAGTCAGAAAGTAGCTATCAATCCCTGTTGATCTCTTGCTGTCTGCTACCTCTTCATAGGACTTTATGATTAGATTGGCAGATAGAACACAACTACACCTAAACACTGTTTGCAAGCAAGTTTGAGCAGAATAGAGAAGAGACAAGAGACAAATTCAGAACCAGAGCAAGTTTATTAAAAAGGAAAAAAATAAACCGGACAGAGGCAAACTGCCTGCGGTGCATAGTGCAAACATGTGACAGAAAGCAAGAATTCAGTTACATGGAGGAGGGCAGGGATGGAACTGAGCTAGCTTGGGCAGGCTTTTCAAACTCCTTCAGGCATGGTGTGTCCTAGCTGAGCTGGATGGAGGATATGAAAAGGGAGGAGTCTCTCAGGAATGCAAGGGGGTGGGACTGAGCTGGTTGAGGAGGATGACCAGGGGAGGTGTCACCATGGAGGAGCATCTGGGGCAGGGAACTAAAATAAATCTATAACGTTTGTCATTGCTGCATCATTGTTGATATCCACTAACACAGGTAACATTGTCCACTTGAAAACTATTGGCAGGCAGTTGTGGTGAATGACTAAAGACAAAATAAGGATAACTGACAAAGCCTTTGAAAGAAATGTCAACACAATCACAAATCTAAGCTGCAATGAGAATTCATTATTTCAAAATGATGTGAATGTCTACATTAAATAGATATTTTATCTTCACTTTGGTGAAAATACAAATAAGACAATTTAGTAGTAGGTGAAAAATAGAGACAAAACTATCTCTAACATCATGGAACATTAAGTTCTTCTTATCTATCATGTTGATAAGGGATAGCTAGTTTAGGATCACAGAGATCGCTTCTCGGCCTTTTGGCTAAGATCAAGTGTAGGATCACAGAGCTAAAGGGAAAGCCACACACCCCTGCTCCATGTGTAATATCTACTTGTTAATCAGAACTGCTGCCTTCCTGGTATGTTTTCTTTACCTGGGACCTGGGAGGGGAGGTGCCATATGACTTCATAAAATAGGAGGGCAATTGAGAGGGGCCTTTCTTCTTCTCTCTCTCTCTGCAGACCAGGAAGTGAGAAGGTGCTGAAGATTTACTCTTTGTACTTCCCCTCCCCAACACATCTCTTTATGGCCCAATCTACTCCCCACCTAGGCCCACCAGTGTGGGTGAGTGTGTGTGTGTGTGTGTGTGTGTGTGTGTTTGCTTTCTCACCTTTTAAAACAACTTCATCACTTTGTGCACCATATACGTGCCTATACTTAGAATGCTTTTCTATGTAAATGGAAAGGACCTGGAATAAAAATTACATCTCACTTCCCCCACTTCATTGTCATCAGGTTTATGTAGAGTAAACCGAAGCATTTTTTCCTAGTGTGTAAAGAAGTTATTTTCTTTATTTGATGAGATATTTTCACAAACTTATGCATATATTTTGTTTCATACAAAAATAGCTTACCTTTATAAGTATCATACAATGATATGAAGATGAATTAGACATAGACAAATTTATCAACACATTTATTTATTTACATTAAAATATAAAATGACACATTCAAGACTCAAAAAGTAAAATAGAAAATATTTTATTATTTTATTTATTTGAAAGGCAGAGTGACGGAGAGAGTCAGAGGTTGATACAGAGAAATATTAAATCTGTTGGTTCACTCCACAGATAGACACAATGGTTGTAACTGGGAAAGGCTGAAGCCAGGAGTTTGGAATTCCATTTTAGACTTCCACATGGGTGTAAGGGTCCAGGCAGAAGGGCCATCTTCTGCAGCTTTCCCAGGCACATTAGCAGTGAGTTAGATTGGAAGAAGAGCAGCCTGAACTGAAACCAGTGCTCTGATATGCAATCCAGCATCACAGGTGTCGGTTTAACCTTCTGCACCAAAGTGTCAGCCCGAAATATATTTATGATAAACATTTTGATAATTTATTAGTATAGCTATGTTACTCAGTGTGTAAGACATTGCCATTTATATGTTATTCAAAAGTAAATAGGTAGTAAAATTTCCTAATATTCTAATTTATCCTTTAGGTAAATTATGAATAAATATTTAATGTAGGAAGAAATCCAAGTACATGATCAATATATCTATCAAAGTTCACTATCATTAACAATCATTAACAATCAAATACATTTCAATTAAAAATAATTATTAGATCCTTTGCTTTTGAACTTTTTCACCAATTTGAAACAAATTGTGAATAATGAAATACTCAGGAAGAGACACTTTTGTATTATACAATTGAAAGAAAAAATTAGTCAAGCTTTTGGAAAAATATTTTGCAATCTTAATGAAAAAGGGTTTCACTTTTAAATACATTTAAATAAATAAATAAGTAAATTTAAATAATTAAATTTTTAAGTTATTTTTCATGGAAGCTGATAGAGCTGAACATTAACATCTATATGTACAAGTATGCAAAATGTCATATCTAGCTACTAAGATATTTAAAATGGTAAATGCTTAACATTATCAGCATATCTGTCAACATTTGGTCAACAGAACATTTTGTATTTAACACTATTTGGGTAAAATGCACAAGGTAACATAAATCATATTTAAGGACATTATGTTATTTGTAAGTTTGTTGTCAGTGCTGTGGAAGTGCTAAATCAGGCATTCATATTATCAGTTCTGCTTTGAATAATTAAAAACATTATCACAAGAAATCTTCAAACCAGTGAATCAAAAGAAAAATTGACTGGGTAGTAAAGCAAAGTGCAAGCATTGATTCATTGGGGCAAGAAAGTCGTGGGGGATTGGGGACGAGATTTCAATTACACATCCGGAGACAAAAAAAAATACATACCACATAGAAATCAAAACAAAACAGGTATCTAGAGCAAAAAGGGCATCAACAAGAAATGAGAAATAGGTGAAGTCAGGTAGAAGAATAATTGCTTGGCACTCATAAATGAGGAAAAACATCACAGCAGAAGCAATTTTCTATCCCAACCTAACTGAAAATTATGCTTCTTGAGAACAAGGATTATCATTTCCTAATATGTAGTGGAATAACTGGAAAAAGTAGGTGTTCAAAAGTAGAATTTAAATAATGCAGTTTTTACTCATTAGATGTGAGGCTACCAATTCTGGAGTAATGGAGTACTTAATATAAGCCACACTTCCCAGACCAAAATAATTAAAAATTGCAGTTATAAGTTATTTGTATGGAAGGAATAAACAGTTATTTTATTAATATGAATATTATATTTAAAATTATCATTGATAATATAATTTTATTAATATTAACATATTAAAATTCTATATTAAGACTTCACTTTGAATTATATATATCATCATACATGATACACAATTGAATGTACATGCAGTGATTTAAACACAAGCTGGCTCCCCAACTCACAGAGATATTTAAACCCCAAAGTATTCTGATGAAGTTTAATCAATAACTGATGGATTAAGAGCAGACACCTGATCCAATTACAATTGGGCATCAGATGAGGTGGGAGGTTCTTAGGTCATTGGATGCTGTCTTTCGAAGGTAGTTTTCATAAGAATATTGCTTATATAAACTAAATTTCACACAGACATTCTGTTTCTTCTTCCTGGCCTCCTTATAAACTTTTTCTGCAGCTCATCACCATCAGCAGATACCAATGAGGCTGCTGAATCTTAGACTGTAAGCTTCCAAAACTGTGAGTAAAAAAAAATTATTGTGGAAATTAATGATTATCTGACTATACAGTGAATTTATTTATATATTTGTCTCCCTAACTACAGCGCAAATTTTTTGGCCTAGAATATATAATAATCCTGGCCGGCACCTTGTGGCGCCGGCACACCAGGTTCTAGTCCAGGTCAAGGCGCCAGATTCTGTCTCGGTTGCCTCTCTTCCAGGCCAGCTCTCTGCTGTGGCCAGGGAGTGCAGTGGAGGATGGCCCAAGTGCTTGGGCCCTGCACCCCATGGGAGACCAGGAGAAGCACCTGGTTCCTGCCTTCGGATCAGCGTGGTGTGCCGGCCACAGTGCGCTGGCCATGGTAGCCATTGGAGGGTGAACCAATGGCAAAAAAGAAAGACCATTCTCTCTGTCTCTCTCTCTCTCTCACTGTCCACTCTGCCTGTCAAAAAAAATATATATATAGTAATCCTTACTTAAGTCATTAGCTCAATGTTACATTGATTCTTCACATTGCTTGTAACTTTAAGTTTTTTTTATTACTCTTTATTTGAGAATCAGAGTGTCCAAGAGAGAAATAGAGAGAATTCCCTTCCCTAGTTCATTCTTGAATGCACACATAATGGACTGGGCTTCAGTTAGGAGCTTAGAAATCCACTTTGGTCTTCTACATGACAGATAGGTGTCATTTATTTGAGCCAACACTTCTGCCTCTCATCCTCCATATTAACAGGAAGCAGATCAATGCATCCAAGGACTTAAAAAAAAAAAAGCAAACCAAACCCAAAATTAGTAGAAGAAAAAAATAATAATTAAAATTAGGGAAGAAATAAACAAAATTGAAACAAAACAAACAATACAAAAATCATCAAAACAAAGAGCTAGTTTTTTGAAATAATAAAATTAATACACAATTGGCCCAACTATCCAAAAAAAGAATAAATAAAAAGAGGGAGAAGACACAAATCAATAAAATTAGAGATGAAAAAGGAAATACAAAAACAGATATCACAGAAATAAAAATAATCATAAGGAATTACTACAAGGAGCTGTATGCCAAAAAAAAAAAAAAACATGGAAAACATAGAAGAAATAGATAGATTTATAAACCCATAAAACCTACTAAAACTGATGCCATGAAGATAAGAAAACCTAAACAGAACAATAACAAAAACATAAATCGATTCAGTAATAAAGACCCTCCCTACAAAAAGGCCAGAACCAGAAGGCTTCACTACTTAATTCTTCCAGACATTTAAAAAAGAACTAATTCCAATTCTTCTCAAGGTATTCAAAACAGCTGAAAGGGAAGGAATATTTCACAACTGCATCTGTGAAGCCAGCATCACCTTTATTCCTAAACCAGAAAAAGATACAGCAGAGAAAGAGAGCTGTAGACCATTTTCTCTGACATAGACACAAAAATCCTAACAAAATACTAGCCAATCAAATCCAACACAGATCAAAAAGATCATTCACCTAGTTACAGAATCATTTATCCTAAGTATGCAAGAATGGTTCAACATTCACAAATCAATTAGTGTGATACACCACATGAGTAAACTGAAGAACAACAATAAAAAATACAATTATCTCAATAGTTGTAGAGAATGCATTTGATAAAATGCAACATTTTTCCATAATGAAAACCATAATGACAAGCCAATTGATATGGAATAAGTATTTCTCAGCACAATCTAAGCAATATATAACAAACCCATGGATAGCATCTTATTGAAGGAGGAAAATTTGGAATCATTCCCACTAAGATCCAGAACCAGACAGGGGCCTACTTTCACCATTGCTCTTCAGTATAGTCCTGGAAATTCTAGCCAGAGCCACTATGCAAAAAAAGAAATGAAAGTCATACAATTGGGAAGGAGGAAGTTAAACTATCTGTAATTGCTGATGACGTGATTCTATATATAGAAGATCCAAAAGGCTCTACTAAAAGACTACTGGAACTCATAAAAGAGTTTGCTAAAGTGGTATGATATGAACTCAACACACAAAAATCAATAGTCTTTCTATACACAGAAAACGCCTCTGCTGAGAAAGAACTTCTAAGTTCAATCACATTTGCAATAGCTACAAAAAACCCTAAATATCTTAGAATAAATTTAACAAAGGAAATCAAAGATCTCTGTGATAAAAATTGCAAAACATTAATGAAATAGAAGAAGATATAAAAAATGAAAAACTCTTCTATGTTCATGGATTGGAAGATGCAATTTTGTCAAATTGTGTATACTACTGAAAGCAATGTACAGATGCAATGGAATATCAATCAAAATACCACGAACATTCTTGTCAGATATAGAAAAACCAATGCTGAAATTCAAATGGAAACAGCAGAAACCCCAAATAGCTGAAGCAATATTGTACAACAAATGCAAAGCTGGAGGCATCACATTACCAGATTTCAAGACATACTACAAGGCAATAATAATAATAATAAAAAAGCTCGATACTGGCAAAAAACATACTCATACACCAATGGAAAGAATAGAAACTCAATAAATCAATCTTCACATACAACCAACGTTATCTTTGACAAAGGAGCTAAAATCAATCCCTGGAGCAAGGACAGTGTCTTCAACAAATGATCCTGGGAAAACTGGTTCCTTGCCTGTAGAAGTAGAAACAAGACCCATAACATTACACAAAAATCTACTCAAAATGGATGAAAGACCTAAATCTGACCTGATACCATCAAATTATTAGAGAACATCAGGGAAACCCTGAACGACATTGACATAGGCAATGAGTTCTTGGAGAGCCAGGAGCATAGGCAATCAAAGCCAAAATTGACAAATGGGATCACATCAAATTGAAAAGCTTCTGCAGTGCAAATGAAACACTCATAAAAGTGAAGAGACAATGGACAGAATGGGAGAAATTATGTGCAAACTATACAACTGATAAATGACTCATATCCAAAATCTATAAAGAGCTCAGAAATTCAACAACAACAAAACAAACAATCCAGTTAGAAATGGGCAAAGGACTTGGACAGACATTTTTCTTTTTTTTTTTTTTTTGACAGGCAGAGTTAGACAGTGAAAGAGAGAGAGACAGAGAAAAAAGGCTTCCTTCCATTGATTCACCCCCCAGATGACCACTATGACTAGAGAGCTGCACTGATCCAAAGCCAGGAGCCAGGTGCTTCTCCTGGTCTCCCATGCAGGTGCAGGGCCCAAGCACCTGGGCCATCCTCCACTGCCTTCCTGGGCCACAAAAGAGAGCTGGCCTGGAAGAGGGGCAACTGAGACAGAATCCGGAGCCCCAACTGGGACTAGAACCCTGAGTGCTGGTGCCACAGGTGGAGGATTAGCCTAGTGAGCCGTGGCGCCAGCCTAAACAGACATTTTTCAAAAGGTGAAGTCCAAATGGCCGAGCAGAAACTTGAAAAATTGTTCAGGATCACTAGCCATCAGGGAAATGCAAATCAAAACCACAATGATGTTTCACTTCATATAGAAATCAACATACAACACAGGTGATGAAGATGTGGGGAAAAAAAAAAGTACACTAATCCACTGTTGATAAGAATGTAAACTGCTGCAGCCACTGTGGAAGACAGTATGGAGATACCTCAGAAATCTGAATATAGACCTACCATCTGACCCAGCCATTCCACTCCTGGGAATTTACTCAAAGGTAATCAGAATATGGAAGTGTTATCTGTACCCTCATGTTTCTTGTAGTTCATTTCACAATAGCTAAGATATGTAATCAACCCAGATGTCTGACAATCAAAGACTGGATAAAGAAATTATGGAATATATACATCGTGGACTATTACCCAGCAGTAAAAAAAAAAAGATATGCTGTTTTTGCAATAAATGGATGCAGCTTGAAATTATTATACTTAAGTGAAATAAACTATACTCAAAAATACAAACACCATATGTTCCCCCGATCTTTGGTAACTAATAGAGTACCCACCTGAAAATCTATAAAAGTGAAATTGACACTTTGAGATGTGATGACACTGAGCAGCCCTCATCCGTACTGGTGAAAAACAGTGATTTTTTTTCTTCTGACTATTTATTGAACCCTTTACTTAAAATAGGATTAACTTTATAAAAATAATTAAAATAGATCTTAGTAAATAATAATAATGGGAATAGAAGAGGGAGGTGGAAGGAGAGTTGGAGTTTGGATAGAAGGGATGGTAGAGTGAGAGGAATCACTATATTCCTAAATTTGTACTTATGAAATGCATTAAGTTTGTGTACCTTAAAAAATGTTTCTAGGTTAAAAAAAGAGGAAATGGGAGTCAGGATTCTGAGTTGGTTATTGAACTCAGACACTCTTACCTGAGATTTGGGTATCTTAATCCACAACTTAATAGCTAGGCAAATATACCTTGTCTGCCCCATTCCTTTAAAATGTATCTGAACATCCTTTCCTTTTGTACAACCACTCCTTTCCCTTCTCCAATGCATGTTTTAGGCTAAAGTGCCTTCATGTTTGATTCAAAAATGGCAACTATGCTCGGGTAAGAACATCCTGATCATTGCAGGAATGATCTGCCATGGAATGGACTTGACTTGAAAACAAATCCTCAAGAGAGTTGCTGGTTTTCTTAGATGAGAAGCATTCTTTTCTTTTAAATTCCATTTGTGAATATATTGTAAGCTGTATTTGTACAATGTAAAGAAACCCTGCTTGGGACAAAACAAAGAAAAAGCATAGTAAAAAGAAAATAGAATGGGAAAAGAGAGAAAAGAAACAAAGATAATGAGACAGAGAAACACTTGATATTATTGAATGCTTCAAGAGAACTGTGCCTATAATCTATGAATCTATTCTGATTGCAGATAAGTTATATGAGCCAAGGCATTTATTCTTCACATTCTACATTGTTTAAATTCACAAGTGAAAACTAAGAACAGGTATAAAGATGTTCTTGGGAATAAGAAATGTTGAATGTAAATATTATATGATAATGTTATTTATTTATATAAATGTAGATTTATTTGAAGATACTGAATAAAGTCGTAGTGGTCATCTGGGGGGTGAATCAATGGAAGGAAGCCTTTTTTCTCTGTCTCTCTCTCTTTCACTGTCTAACTCTGCCTGTCCAAAAAAAAAAAAAAAGAATCACTACAGAATTGATTATTAAAGTTGAATTTGGCCGAGCCATTCTCTGCTTCTTGCCCCATGTGCAAAATTTCCACTCTGCACATATTCTAACACTGCCATCATTCTTGCTTCATCAGACAGCTAAACCAATGACATCAGTCATTGCTTTGACTTTGTACCCCTAAGTCCATGAGCCGAAATAAACCTCCTTCCTTCATAAGTTGCCTATGTTAGATATTTGTTATACTAATGAAAATAGCAGCAGATGCCAAGCGGCTAGACGCATGCATACAAACATTAGAGAAAATCTATCTCACCAATGGTCAGAAATTATCAACTATAACCTGAATTCCTGAGAAGAGAAATTAGCCCACTGACAACAGCAGAAAAAGTAGAAGGAATGGGCAAATGACTACCTACTTTTAAAATACTAAATTATAACTCCCAAATTGCATTAAAAAACCACTCTTCTGGAATGAGAAAGCACATTAAGTTGACTGGATTGTGTTGGTCACAATTTGGAGGGCTAAAATTGTATTAGAGACAAGACTCGAGCAATAAGATGATAGATTCCTCACTACAAAATAGAGTCTATTGGACTTTTTATATTTCTCATCTTCTGACCACATATATTTCAATAATTTTTTCTTGGAAGCACATACAGATTGCACTGAGCAACCAGGATTCAGGAATATAGTCAGAAAACATGTTTATGTTTTTCTCATTTTGTCTTAAAAAATCTTTATTCAGTGACAAAATTTTACTTTTGCCTTCACTTGAAATCTGAGACATTTCCATGTCTCATGGTTGCACTAAAAAAGAACACGTTTTCAATTTAGTGCTTACACGCTTCTAGTTCTGATAATAAACAAACATCACACTTGATTTAAAATGAGATCTGCCCTGTTTTGAGAGATATGGCTTGATGGCCTTGGATAGGAGGAAACAGTGCTATTTAACCCTTACAAAATCACTCCAGTTAGCTAAGTTCTGTGAAGTTGAAGGAATTGGAGGAAAGTAACTTAAAAGGTACAGCAAATTGTCAGCTTATACTATCATAAGGTGCATTTATACTTTTAGGTCTTGTCAGGTGTTTAAAATGCAATCTAATTCATAGAGGAATTCATACTTGGGTCATATAGGCCATTCCCAATAGGAATATTTCTTTGATTAGATGCTAAATCAAGTAACTACATAATTTCTCTTGTTCTCCATCTGTAGATTTCCTAGGTGAAAACAGACACAAGTCTCTGTGTCCCTTTTAATGCTGCACAGGTATATAAACCTCTCTCCTCTTGATTGGCTGAAGAGAAATTTACTCACTTTATGTCACTAGCAGATAGGTCCTTATAACACAGCCATCCCCTCCAAAATATTTGAACCATACTCACTTTAAAAGAAAAGATTTATTTATTTATTTGATAGTCAGAGTTACACTGAGAGATGAGAGAGAGAGAGAGAGAGAGAGAGAGAGAGAGAGAGAGAGAGAGAGAGAGAGGTCTTCCATCTACACATGCTCACTGCAGGAGCCAAGTTTCAGACACCTGTGTACATGAGCGGCAATGTATCTGTGAAAGTCAGTGGTTGAGAATAATGATGAAAGGAAGTGCCTTGGGATACAAAATGAGTTTTAAATTCACACACACACACACACACACACACACACATAAAGCATAGCAACTGAAGAATTTGATATAAAAATCCCAAAGTTAGACACTGAAACAAGGAATAGCATATATTAATTAATCACTTTCTAATTGTATCTCAGCAAAGAAAGTAAATTAAAAGATAAAAGGTGGGGCTGACGCCTTGGCTCACTTGGTTAATCCTCCACCTGCAGTGCTGGCATCCCATATGGGCTCCAGGTTCTAGTCCTGGTTGCCTCTCTTCCAGTCCAGCTCTCTGCTGTGGCCTGGGAGGGCAGTGGAGGATGGCCGAACTGCTTGGGCTCCTGCACCTGGCTTTGGATCAGCGCAGTGCTGTCTGTAGCAGCCATTTGGGGGGTGAACCAATGGAAGGAAGACCTTTCTCTCTCTCTCTCTCTCTCTCTCTCTCTCTCTCTCTCTCTCTCTCTCTGTCTAAACTCTACCTGTCAAATAATAATAAAAAAAAAGATGAAAGTTAGAAAGATGTCTTACAAGATTGTATAACATTCAGATGAACAAGTTCACTATGCTTTAAAAATGAATATGTTTCAAACTCCTGAATATCACAAATCACTTGGACACAAATCAGGAACATTATTGTTTCATCTGTTCCCTTATTGAATTGTGAGCCATATGCTCTGGAGGGGTTATCAAAATGTACTGTTTTTCCACCTGCTTATATCGAATTATGGTGATTTAAAAAGTAAGTTCAAGAAACTTAACCTTTAAAAAATAGTAAAACACATTTTTGTTTTCTCATTTGACTTTTAAATGTGCAAATACAACTAAGAACATATTTTAAAAAATGAATTTGTCTTTTTAATGTTTTCTTGAAGCTTTAAATTCTAAATATAATCTGATACATTTTGTTTAGTATCTCAACTTTTCTTTGACTGTTAATTTCAACAAGATACTTCACATGTTTTTCCTATTTGAATCTGCATATTTTTTATCTACTACTGGTTTTGTGATATATATTGTTAACTGTATGTCCTTATTATTGTCTTCTGTTTGTAGTCAGTGTCTTCATTTTCTTACATTGCTCTAGAGTGAAAATCACAGTCAACTATAGTCATTAGCTAATGATCCATTGTGTCTTACAGGCAAGATTAGAAACCCAGAGATGCTCATGCTGAGCAAGTGAAAACTGAATATTTAATACATTGTGAAATGAACTAATGAGAAAATCCAATTAGATAGTCTTAGTGGGGGTCAAAGGAAATGAGGATTTTCATTGATTATTGAATATTCAGATGGTCAATGTACCATAGATGAAAAGTATAATGTTTTAAAGAGAGACAGATATTTATGAAGTGAGTCTTTGAACAATTATGGCAACATGCAGCCAAACAAAATGTGAATTACAGGCAATGGCTTAATTTCAAGTCAGATTTGTTCTTTAGTCAAACTGCCTCTGTATTGCTCAATATACTAATTTCAGTTTCATAAATGCTCAATAACAACAATTTTTGCAGGTTTTGCAGGAACATACAATTTGCAAAGATTCACAGATCTTTATACTCAATGTTCAGTTCTTAGAATTAATTTGATGAAGGAAAAAGTCAAGCATACAATAGAATCTTTTAACTGCGGTTCAAGCTCAATAGTTGATATTGAATTCTTTTTGTATTACTGAACAGTTGTACTTTTTCTTCATTATACATTTATAATCTTACAACCTATCTCAAGTTATGGCATAATTATTCTTTATAACTTTAATTATATTGAACATAACACTGTATAATGTTGACAGAGTCTTTAATTTTAGGTCTGTAATTTATGCACATAGCTTCTAGAGTTAATATATAAATTTCACCACCCACACCAATTATTTTAGTATATACAGTAAAGTAAAACAAAAGTAAAGAGAATTTTTGGTGGCAACTTTTTATTTTTTGTGACATATCTCATATTCTTTATATGTTTGCCTAACCTTCTATTGGTCCTTTTATTATAATCTAAAATTTTTAATCTATTCTTTCTCACTTTTCCTGTTGATTTCACACTATGCAATTAAAATTTTAATTAACTTTTGATGAATCTTTCTTTTACATACTTCTCAGTATTACCAAACATGCCATATGTCTTATCACAGTTTTGTATCTCAAAATAGCACAATATATGTGGATTTATGTTCTACATATAATGTATCTAGATAGAGTAATCTGATAATTTGATAAGATGCATTTAATTTCTAATTTTAAAAGTTTAAAATTTTAAAAAATAGGAAAACTACTATGAAATAAAAGAAAGAATGATCAGGAGGAAAAGGTGAATGACAGGAGGTTGTTATGTCATAGAATCAGGATAGATTAAGATAAAAAAAAAAGTTAAAATTGCTGTGAATGAAATTTATATTCTGGGTCCCAGATAAGAATCTGTGTGTGTGCACTTACGTGTATGTGTGTGTGTGTGTGTTTCTCTCTCTCTTTCTTCCGAATAAATAAATTTTTAAAGATTTATTTATTTATTTATTTGAAGGTCAGATTTACAGAGAGCACGGGAGAGACACAGAGATGATCTTCCCTCTGCTGGTCCACTCTAAACGCTAAGCCATGCTGAAGCCAGGTCTCCCATTTGGGGGTCCAGGACCCAGCTATTTGGGCCATCCTCTGCTGCCTTACCAGGTGCATTGGCATGGAGTTGGATTGGAAGTAAAGCAGCCTAGACTTGATCTGGGGCTCATGTGGAATGCCAATACCACAAGCAGGAGTTTAGCCTGTAGTACCACAACAGTGCTACAGAAAAATAATTTATTTTTTAAATTTTATTTAAGGTATACACATTTCATGAATTTCATATATATAGATTTAGGAACATTGTGATACTTCCCACAATAACCTCCCTCCTGCCTATGCTCCCACCCTTTCTCCTTCTTCCTATCTTATTCCCTGTCTTAATTTTTACGATAATCCACTTTCAGTTTAGTTCATATTCATAGGAGTAACCCTATATAAGTAAAGAGTTCAACAAATAGTAAGAAGAAAAAAACACTGTTCTTCAACAGTAGAGAAAAGGGCTGTAACAATCATGTATTCTCAAGATGTCAGTTTCTCTGTATACATTACATTTTTCGTACTCTATTAGTTACCAAAGATCAGGGAAAATATTTGGCACTTGTCTTTTTCGGGAATGGCTTATTTCACTAAATATAATGGTTTCCAGTTGCATCCAGAAAAATAATTTTGAAGAAAGTTCTTCATCAGCAAATAAAGAGTGGTGAAGAAGGAAAGAAATCCAGCAAAAAGACAAGAAAAAAGGACAACAGTAAGTGTCATTTTTAATGTATTAATCTTGTATTATCTTTCTTTCAACTCATTGTTCATTTTACATTTTATAAATAATTTTCAACATTTCTTTATTATTATCATGCATTATATTTCATACATTTCCCCATGGATTTGCAAAATATTGACAACTACAGAGGTGGGTGTGATGAAAAATCCTTATAAAAGAAATATGAACCCTTAAAATACCAAAATTCTGGAACAAAATAGAAGTCCCAGAAATTAATTCAGATACCTACATGCTACTGGTATTTGACAAATGAGAAATAATCATCCCCTGGAGAAAGGACAGTATCTTCAACAAATGGTGCTGTGGAAATTGGATCTCTGCATGTAGAAGAATGAAACAAGAGCAGTACCTCACACCCTATAAAAAGACTAACCCATAATGGATCAATTAGTATATGAAAGAGTCACTTATATCCTCATTTTATATCAGCTCAATTCACAATAGATAAGATATGGAATCAACTTAGATGTCCATCAACTAATAACTAGATAAATAAAGTATTATATTATATATATATTTAATATATATAATGTATATGATATATATAATATATAATACATATATATAATATATAAAATATATATATGTGATGGAATGGTACTCAAGCACAACAAAGAATAAAATCCTGACATTTATAACAAAACTGATGCAGCTAAAGATCATTATTGTTAGTGAAATAAGTCAGACACATAAAGAAAGATATGTTTTTTTCTGATGTGTGGTAGCTAGAGAGTAAAAAAGTATGGTAGTTAGCGAGTAAAAATCTTATAATGTCCATGAATGAAACTGACTTCTTGGGATTTGATTATATTTTTAGCTCTTGTGTATGTTCCTTCTAAACAGTGGTCTTTTTACTTTTTGTTTTTGTTGTTGAACTCTTTCATATAAGCCTTGGATTATAAAATAAATTAAAAATATGTTTTCACAAAAATTAAAATAAGGAAAGGAAGGAAGGGAAGTATTTTATTTTTAGAATTGTATCAACGAACTAAATGAAATATCTTCTCCTAACACTAATAAAAATTTTAAATAATGTGAAATGTGAAATGTGAAAACACCTGAAAGTCAGGAGTAGCCTCATTCTGTAGAAAGGAATGACTGCTTATCTCATTAAGGATAGTAGCTTCCCCTTAGATTTTGTTTCTTTGAATGTAGAAAAAAGCAACATTACGCCTATATGCAGCATATGGCTATGTAGTTTTAATGATTTCTCATCCTTAATTAATAAAGCTAAAATAACTCTTTCAACCTAGATATGTCCTACTGCATATGACTTACAGAAAAATTAAATATGTCAATGTGAGGTTTGTCTTGTATTTACACTAAGATAAATACCAGGAAGTACTTTAAATACTTGGATTTTGACTAAATCATATTACTTACAAACTATATAAGCCAGCATTTTTTTTTTGTAGCAGAGCAGGTATTTTTGTATTTTGCCAAAGTAGAGTTAAGTGCACTTATAAATTTTTAATTACATCTAGTCTGTAAAACATGCTTTACTTTGGCTTTGGTAAACAGAAAAACAATCATATCACTTCAATTTGAATAAAAAGTTTGAGGCTAGATTACTTTTTTCTAGTATGTTTTACTGTACTTGTTTATAATTATTGTGTTCAGCTTAGTGGTCTTAGTGCATGTGTGTATGTGTGTGTGTGTAGAGAGAAAGAGAATGTGAGAGAGAGTGAGAGAAAGAAGTGGGTTGTTTGAGTTTCATCTTACTAACAGTAGAGAGATAAAGCCTATATCATGATGTTATTATAATTTAAGATTAAAATGTTAATTTGCAATAGTTGACATGGTCATTTGAATTTATTGTGTTCACCTCAAAGTATTGTAATAGTAATTTTTCTTATGGGCTTAGCTTTTGAGAAAATGTAACTCTATGTGCTCAAAATAACACTATCTTGAATAGCAGACAAAACTATCAAACTTCAGTCCTCAAATCATTACA
The DNA here is from genome assembly GCA_949820135.1 of Sylvilagus floridanus. Lineage (NCBI taxonomy): Eukaryota > Metazoa > Chordata > Mammalia > Lagomorpha > Leporidae > Sylvilagus > Sylvilagus floridanus. The sequence continues at coordinate 78,245,174 of OX463230.1, forward strand.
CAGAAATGTTCATACAAATTTCTTAAAGTATTCATTAAGTAAATGATTAATAATTTTTCGGCGCCGCAGCTCAGTAGGCTAATCCTCCGCCTTACGGGGCTGGCACACCGGGTTCTAGTCCCGGTAGAGGCACCGGATTCTGTCCCAGTTGCCCCTCTTCCAGGCCAGCTCTCTGCTGTGGCCCGGGAGTGAAGTGGAGGATGACCCAAGTACTTGGGTCCTGCACCCCATGGGAGACCAAGCTAAGCACCTGGCTCCTGCCTTTGGATCAGCGTGGTGCGCCGGCCACAGCAGCGCGCTGGCCGCAGCGGCCATTGGAGGGTGAACCAACGGCAAAAGGAAGACCTTTCTCTCTGTCTCTCTCACTGTCCACTCTGCCTGTCAAAAAAAATGATTAATATTGTTTTAAACATGAAATAATTAACATTGGATTAAGTAATCAATTACTTAATGTTTTTGTATTTTTGTTACTTTATATAATAGAATGTGAAACTAAGTAAACTTATGTTGAAAACCTAAGATATGCTAATAGACTTATATACTTTTAATTCTTACATGACCATTTAAATTAATTGAGAAACATGTTGCAGATGAAAAGTTTGTGATCAGAAAGTTCAGACAGCTAGGTAAAAGTTCAAAACATCTTTCTCTCCAGTGAGAAGAGAATGCAAACTAGTATCTCCACTAAACTATGATGTTTCCTACTATTTGTATCATGTATCAGTTCCAGGACTGTACAAATTGTAAGAACTCAACTTTAAAATTTAAATATTATACAATGAAATATGCAAGACTTGCCTTATAGTTTGCACTTTCCATAATTATTAAATTCAACATTTTGTATTGCCCAGCAGTCTAATAATAGGCATCCAATAATATATGAATGCTTTTGTTCAAATTGTTAAAAAACTTGAACATTGAGTAGAAGTCTCTTCCTCTGGTAATGTACCAAAATATTAAAGAAATCAATCATAAATGAGTCCCAGTTTTTAAAAAATCCATTAATGTTGCATTATTCATACCTTGCTAGAGAGAAAGGATGTGGCAAGGGTTAATGACCACTTTGTTTATCCAATTTTGCATTAGAATATGAAATTAATGCAGAGATACCACTCTTCTTTATAAGATTAAAATGGATTTTTCAATAGTTTTAAACATCTCTTTCTAAATATAGTTGAATGGAAATTATTTGATAAATATATATCTCAGTAATGCATGCAACTATGTAATCATAACCTTAAAAATTATATAAATTATTACTTTCAATCCATAACTATTGTCCATGACCATATTTAGTAAAGTTCTACCTACATTCCACAGTATGCAATCCTTGTTTTGGTTTTATTCCAGTGATAGGAGTTGGAACACACCACATCCAAATATTATTGTAGAAGACCAGAATACACTATCTCAAAATATGCCTGTCTAGCATAAGGATTATGTTAAACTTGTTATTTTGAGAAACTGGAGAAACAAGAGAAGCTCTGAAAGCTATAATTTTGTAAATGTAGTTTATATTTCTAAAGGAAATCTCCATTTGTAAAGGTGTCTCTCTGTGCAAGAAGAAGAAAAGAATAGAGACTCAACAGTCAATCAAGAAGGCGGATAGTGATTGAAATCTGCAAAATAAACCCTGCCTTTGCTTTAAGGGGCTTGTTTTGATAATCACACCCTAATGGAGACTTGCTCCATACCTCTCTTTGTTTCAGGAATTGATGCTAGTTGAGCCTGATCTCAAAGCCATTTCTTTGAGATCTGTTATGGTCTAAAAGTTTACATATTGGGAATTCCATCCTCAAATTAATGCTAATGGTACCTGGAGGTAGGTTCTTTGGCAAGGAGATGAGGTCACAAGGATCAGGGCTCCATGATGGCTTTTTGGCTTCATACCCAGAGGAAGAGCTAGCACGACTGCTGTGTCTTACAACATGGTGGATGCCTGTCAAAATGTCATGGTGCTGCACAGTGCCCCTCACATGGTGCCAGTGTCACCTTCTTGGACTTCCTAGTCTTCACAGCATAAGTTGGATGCACATTTATTTTTTAAAAAAATGATATAATACATATATTTTGTATTTATACATTTTTATTTAGTTTCATTGTATTTAAAATGGAGAGAGAGAGAGAGAGAGAGAGAGAGAGAGAGAGAGAGATCTTCTGTGTGCTGATTGACTTCCCAAATGCTCACCTGGCCAAGTCCAGGAGTCTCCAACTCAATCTGGGCTCTCACTTTGGTCCAAGGCATTCTGATATTGGATGTGGGCAGATCAAGTAGCCGCTTCACTGCTGCACCAAATACCTGTTCAACCACTATTCTCTACAAATGAACCAACTGTGGCATTCAGTTATATTAACAGAAAATGGCTGACGTTTTCTTATGTGTGTTTATACCCTTATGTTTGCTTTTGTCTTTTTAATCTGCCTTTTGTTACAATGTTACATTATGTGTTATTAACATATGCACCCCACATTCAATAAAGTATGTTTATATATATATATATAGTATATGCATATGAAGCAAATATGACAATATGTTAAAAATTACTAAATTTATGTCTACTCACCGAATCATTCTTCACATTCTTCACATAAATGTACAAGTATAGAGACTACAGAGAAAATGATTCTCCTTCACTAAAACACAGCAAGCTCTATAGAAAGTTTCATACAAAGCTTATTCATGGAAGAATATGAGTGACCTATGACTGGGTGACACAAAATTAGTAACTTTTCATGAATACTGACAAGTTCTAAAGTAGTCAAGTTCTAGTCATTGTTTATGTGTTCTATGACAGTGAATTTTCATTTTTCATTACAGAGTGTACATATATTGACTTGGCACAAAAAGGCAGGGTTTGAGAAAGTGGGTGTGAGTTTGTCACAAGTTGGAGCATGAGGGACTACAAAGTATTTTCAGCTACAAGGAAGGTATTGTCACTGAAAATACTCTACTGAAAAGAAAGTTACTGATTAATTTAAGAAGGATACTTCTGGGGTTGGAACTGTGGCCCAGCAAGTTAAGCAACAGCTTCAGAAGAAAAGCAATGCCAGTTCAAGAGCTACTGCTCTGCTTTAAATCCAGCTTCCTGCTAGCATGCCTGGGAAGACAGCAGAAGATGGCCCAAGGACTCAAGTCTCTGCCACCCATGTGTGAGATCAGGATGGAGGTCCTGGCTCTCCTGGATTCAGCCTGTACCAGTCCTGGCTGGTACTTTTGGGAGAGTGAAGCAGCAGTTGCATGATTTCTCTCTCTCTCTCTCTCTCTCTCTCTCTCTCTCTCTCTCTCTCTCTCTCTCTCCTTTTCCCCTGTCTCTCTATGTTCTGTCTCTCTCTCTGTGCCTCTCCCTCTTTCTCTTTCTGTTGCTCTGCATTTCAAACAAAATAAATATTTTTTGTAAAAAAAAAGTAGATAAGTAATGTAAAGATGAATACAAAATGTGCTCCAGGTGTCTCAGAAGAAGCACACCCTATGTGCACGACGCCCGTCATACTGACCTGCTAGATAAGATTAATAGATCTGCCTGGCTGCTCCAGAGACAAGCCTCAGTAAGTCGTTTCTCTTGAGGACCATGCAGACTTTGAGAGACAGTTTTTTTCTCCTCATTGTATATTAGCACTGTTTGTCCTTGAACTTTTCAGAAATGGAATTATACAGCATGACTCTGTGGAAAGCTTCTTTCTTATAGCTCAATTTTTTTCTTTTCATTATTATATTTTTATCTCTACTATGTTACAAATGTTACTTTTATTGTTTTAGGTTATGAAAATTATTTTCTCCTGTGTCTGACAGTATTTAGTTTTATCTCAATAGTACTGAAATGTTGCCTGAATGCTGTTCAGTTCAATATTCTTTGATTTTTCATGTTAACCTTTACTCTTCTCCACTCATTTCTTATCCCTTATGCCACAACTACATGAATTATATCTTTCTTTTCAATTCATTTCCTCTTTTTCTCACGGTTTCCCAGCTTCTCCCCCTTCAAAACTCAGGTGTTTCTTCAACTAACCTCTCTCCTGACTCTAAAGTAAAACATACCTGAGACTAGAGTAGAAAAATATTATTCTAAATGACATTACTTTCTAAATTTTGAAATGTAAGAAAACTCTTTCTGATTTTCCTGATACTTAAAATAGAAGCTTGCCATTCCAATTAAAACATTGTTTCTTTTAGTTTGGGCTAGGAGGAGAGAGTGATGACTCCTACTCATTCCCCTGCGTTGTGAAGGTTCACACATTGTTTATTTACTGTCCAAGAGCTCTTAACTGCACATTTAACTGGGAAAATTCCCTGGACAAATGAGGATAGCCTCTCCTAGAAATTCATTGGAGTTCATAACCATCCCAGGAGATATATCAAAGACAATACCTTGAAGGCATAAGGCATTATAACCTTCTTACACCAGGTGGAGATATCTTTCACATTGACCTCTTACAGTTGGCCTTCTGTGTAGGATGCAGCTGAGACTTCATCTGAAACCATATTCTGCCCAGCTTTGCCATCCTATCTTGCTCCCTTCACTTCCTTATGACCCCCCTTAGCCATGTCCTCAATAAATCACTTCAAAACGAATCCCATATCAACTGCTTCAGGAAGAAAGCTGGATATCAGCCTATGTGTGTGAAAGGGGCCAAAGGGAAAGAAGAATTTCTTGTTGGAAGGACTTTTGCAGTCTTAGAGGCTAGCCTTGAGAGCAATTCACCTTTGCATATCATAGTCCTGCCCATGTCATAATAAGTAGAAGGTAGTCCCAGTCTTTCCCCCTGGAGGTATCACAGGAGAATCTGGCCTACCACCAAGGGAGCACCCAGTCTGATATCACTGATAACACCAAAATGGGGAGGATTTCATGAATTTCACAACCAGAAAGCACTTAATCTGGGAAAGAGAAGGAGGGGGAAGGAGAAATGGTGGGGAGAAGTGGGTCCCATTCCCATATAAACACAATGACATGTAGACTGGACACTCTTGGATTCTTCTGAAGAATTGCCCAAGCACTCTGTTGGATATAATATGTTATTAAGATTTTGTACCTTTGTTATCACTACTCTCTGTCTGTGTCTGAAAGTCCTTCATTATGGAAAAACAGAAATCTGTATTGCAGCCAGCTCTGCTAACACTTTTACTTTTGGGGAACACAAATAATGGTAGCTTTGCTTCCTCTATTATCTGCTTGTACCTTGAGGTGAGTCAAGGACATCAGGTGGGGGAAGGAGGGAGAGCTTATCTTGTAGCTGCAATGCTTGTGCAAGTAGGGGAAAGATTACAAGGTCTTAAGGCATAAGGTCACACAAAGTTGCGTTATCTGTACTATCCGGTCTATGCTGTCTAGTCCTGTCTTTCCACTAAGAGGCCACATGCTGCGTGGTCCCCGACATGCCTGGGAAGGAAATAGAAGATGGCCCAAGGACTTGGATCCCTTCTGCCCATTTATGAGACCAGGATTTAGTTTCCATTTCCTGACTTTGGCCCTGGAACTCCCTTGGCTTTTGTATTCATTTGGGTAGTGAACCAGAGAATGCAAGATCTCTCTCTCTTTCTCTTTCTTTGTCACTCTGTTTCTCCAATCAATAAATAAATGCATACATACATCTTTTAAAAAATCTACAAATAAAAATTTGAAGAACACCATCTCAAAAACATTCTCAAATCTCTTATTGATTACAAAAGAAAAATTGATAGTTTTGCAATGGAGAAACCTAGCTGATTCCACCTCAATCAACTGACTGAAATTCACTTCACCAGTAATAGCGATGTGAGGTGCCTCCTGAGGGACACAATATCTCTTTTCCAGCATTAGTAACAAAATGTGCATAAAATACAACTAATGATTAGGAAGCATCCATCAGATCTATATTGTGTGAAAGCCAATATTGTAACATCTCTGTACTCTTCAACAATAGATTGAACGACAATAGAAATGGAAAAAGTATACTAACTCTGGAAATATTTAGAAAGTAGATCTCCAGAAGATTTCTTCTTCTTTTTTTAAAAATCCAACTAGAACCCTTTTCACCTGGCAAAATTCAACCAAACGACCATGATAGATATTTCTCCACTCCACCTTTTCCCTAGACATTGGAAGTCAGTGAATCGACTGACTCTGTCTCTGTGAATTGAACTATTCTAGGTATATCATAGAGTGGACTCATACAGTATATGTCTTTTGGTGTCTATCTTATTTGACTTATTATAAGGTACTCGAGGTTCACATACGTTGTAGCATGTGGCAGAATTTTCTTTCTTTTTATGGTTGAATATTATTTTATTCCACAAAACATAATGATATGTTGTCATATACTGTTTGGCAAATGGACCATTTATATGATTGCATATGCCATCTAAATTTCTAAATTTATGTGAATACACTATAATTATTCACATAACACTTTGGAATACATCTTAGTGGAACAAGATATGGACGAGGAGGACAGTGATATTGGTGATCTTGACATTGTGTTGGCCTACATTGATGTGTATGTATCTTAGTTATTTTTAAAAATTATTTATCTAGGTGATTATTTTCAACAGGTAGAGAAACAAAGAGAGAGAGATGAACAGAAAGCAGTCAAGATGCCATTGGGGTTGCCTGCACTCCAATATCAGAGTGCCTTGATTTAAGTCCTGCCACTGCTTCCAATCCAGTTTCTTGGTGATGTACACCATGAGAGGCAGCAAGTGATGGCTCAAGTCCTTTAATCTCTGCCACAAACATGGGAGACTTACTCTGAGTTTTAAGCTCCTGGTTTCAGCCTTGTCTGCTCTGGTTGATATAGACATTTTGAGAATGAATTGATGAATGGAAATCATCTCCTTTTTCATTTGTGTCTGTCTCTCTCTCTTTGAATCTCTGCCTTTCAAATAAAATGGAAAAAAAAAAGTTTATAAAATAACAGACTACTGAAAGCTAAGGTTAATTTGTTATATAAATATTTTTATAAATAGCCTAAATGCGCAGCATTGATAAAGTCCACAATATTGTACTACATTGTCATAAACTTTCACAATCACTCACCAGGAGCTCACTGACTCATCCACTGTAAAGTTTTAGCTTGGCAATGCAAGCTCCATCGATGGTCAATGTCCTATGTAGGTTTATTCTTCTTGAAATCATTTAAACTCTATTGTTATCTATCTTTTGCATTTTTAAATAAGTTTAGCTACACAAATAACACTGTGTTGATTTTTTCCTGTGGTATTCAGTACAGTAACAAACTGTATAGATTTGTAGAATAGGAGAAGTAGGCTATCCCATTCAGCCTACATGTTTAGTCGACTGTGCCATCCACATTTGAGTAAGTACACTAAGATGTTTGCACAATAATGGAATCACCAAACAACTCCTTTCTTGAAATATATGCCCATCAGTAATTGATGCTTTTCTGCATATTCATATTATCAATATGTAAAGAGATATTGGAATAGTATATAAAATATACAAATTGGGGTCAGTTTTTGGTGCAGCACGTTATGCTGCTCCTTTTAACTCCCTATCTAGTCCCAGTCATTCAATTTATGATCCAGCTCCTTGATAATGCATGCAGCAGAAGCACTTTTGGCCCCTACTACCTACATAGGAAACACAGATGGAGTTTTGGTTTCCAGGCTTCAGTTTGGGCCAGCCTCGTCTGTGGAAGTCCTCTGGGGAATGAATGCCAGTCAATAGAAGAATGCTCTTTCTCTGACTCCATCTCTCCCCATCTCTCTCTGTCACTCTGCCTTTCAAAAAAGAAATATTTTAAAAATGTGCAAAATCATTTAATGGGGTCAGTAGGGTTAGATGTACAGGGACTTGAATAGAACTGAGGCTTATTCATATATGTATATGTGAGTTCATACATTTATAAAAATATTGAAAGTATTGCCCTACAAAAAAATTAAGTCTAATGCAAAAAAATGGAATTATTTAAAGTAAGTTCTCTGTGGAAAGGGCAGCCAGGAGACTAGGCTCAGAAAAAAAGCATCTCTAAAGATTAATCAGGCTGTGTTAGATTTAAACCTTTTTGGATAAAATTGATCTTATTCCCAAGGAAACTACATTATGTTAGGAGTCAGAGACAAGCTGGCCCTCAGGCACTATTTTCAATCTGGTAGCAACTGTCCTATAACTGACAAAAACACCGATTTATGACATGTGGAGGGCGTCCTGCTTTTGCTTTGTAAAGTAGCTGCATGCTGTTTCCTATGTTTCTGTTCTCTTGCTCTTTTCCAGGGAAGTGTAGAAGCATAAGGGTTAACTGACTACACTGTCATTTCATTTGAATAACTATGGATCACCACATTTTAAATAAAGGTCGGTTGGAAATTAACTAGGGCAAACCTCTCATTTTATAAATGAGGAAATTGAAACCCAGAGAATATAAAGTAGCTAGCCTGAAATTCCAAAGCCCATGAGTAAAGTAGCTAGAATGTTAGTTTCTGATTTTTTAATGCCTTTAATTACAATAATTTGATTCTATTGTGCTTTTAGCTAACACTGAAAATAACTCCCTCAACTGATTTCTCCTTAATTTTATTTTCTCTTCCTGAATTACATTCTTATACTTCATTAATTATTTTCTGAAAATTACATAATTTTTGGCTACTTGTCATGCAATAGATGAGTACTTGTTCCTTTTGCCTATAAAGTAATAGTTAAGAAAAGTTATGGATGACTAGGAAAATATGTGATTAACAAGAAATATTCTGAGGTTGGAAGGATTGTGGTGCAACGGTCTGAATCTCCACTTGAGACACCTGTCCCGTATCTGAACCAACTGAAGTCCCAGTTACTGCTTCTCATTGACTTTATCCTGTTAATGCATCCAAGTAGGCAGCAGAAGGTGGTTCAGGTATTTGGACCCCTAGCACCTAGGAGGGAGTCTCTGATTGAGTTCTGGGTTCCTGACTTCAGTTGGCCCATCCCTGGTTGTTGTGTACATTTTGTAATTGAATCAGTGGGTGGAAGATACCTCTCTCTCTCTGTCATTCCAGTAGATGGAATTAATAAACATTGTTTTAAATGTTGTACTTTTATATGTTGTAATAATTTTAACATATTCTTATTAGTGATTTTGGGGGGAACATATGTCAGAGAATCTGTTTATTTAATTTTTAAAAATTATTTATTTGAGAGATAGATTTTTTTTAATTTATTGCTTTTTTTATTTTTTTATTTTTTTATATATATAAAGCTTTTATTTAAAGAATATAAATTTCCAAAGTACAGCTTATGGATTACAATGGCTCCCCCCCCACAACTTCTCTCCCTCCCCCTACCCTACCCTTTCCCGCTCCCTCTCACCTTCTGTTCACTTCAAGATTCATTTTCAATTCTTGAGAGATAGATTTTACATCTGCTGGTTCACTCCCCCAAAATCTAGAATGACTGCAAATGAGCTGGGCTGAAGTCACAAACTAGGAATTCATCTCCTATTTTGTGGCAGGAATCCAAGTACTTGAGCCAGCACCAATGTCTCCTAGGATCTGTGTTAGTAAAAAGCTGGAGTCAGAAGTAAGACAGGAATCAAACCCAGGTACTCAAATGTGGGATGCCGATAACTTAACTGAGTCTTAGCTGAATGCCTATCCCCAGAAAAGTAATTACACTGTTTCTATTAACTTTATATATTATGTATAGGTTTTGTAGATTCTGTAAATTATGTATTGAAATAGATACTTTTATCTATATCTAGTTATGTATATAAGTATTATATACTTTTAATTGAATGTAATTATACGTGTGTGTATATATGTACATATATACATATATTATTGGTGTTAATTATAACATGTAATAAATTTATTCCCAGAGCAGAAGAGAATATTTGAAAATATGTTTAGATTTTATAAAACAAAAGCAATATCAAGATAAATATAAATAAAATTTCAGAATAGATATTTATTTAAAGAAAATTTAAATTCTTACATTTTCACTGGCTTGTAGAAAGCAGCAACTGCTAGGAAATGAAAGCTCCATGAACTGTTATAACTTTTTTTTTCTTTCTACTTCTAGGTCTTTGAATTTGTGACGGGTCATGTAACGGCAATTGAACATGATTGACATCTAGATTCTATAAAAGATTAGATTGCTGAACCCATGCATGTTAGTATTGTCATTATTTTTGTCATATAGTAATAGAGTTAATATTAACTCAGTAATACAAAATGTTAGAGGTACCTCATATTGAAAAACTAAGATTGAATAAACATTTATTTTCACTGAAGGAAATCCTGTAATAGATTAGCTCTTAGAGTGGGACTGCTCTTAAAATTTAGATGACATCATGCAAAAAAATGGATTTTATTTGGGGGTTTTATATCACCAAAAATTAATGAACAGATTAGTGTTAAAGAGAAAGATACATATTTCAAATCAAAGATAATTGGAATTGATGGTCTAATTTTACCTGGATTAGTGGGAAAAGAGCAGAAAAGCTTCTAAATAGAAAATCAAAACAGAAAAATTAAATACACATTATTTAGATATTCAAGCACTATAAATGTAAGTAAACTGATGACGATATATGTGTAAGAACATATTTATGCCTTTTTGGAAGTATGTAATTATTTTTGTGTATATGTAGTTTTTCCAATTTATTTTAATGTATTATACATTGTTAAGGATTTAGGGTGAGTTTTTATTACAATTATCTACAGTTAATTTTCTTTTACTAAGGATTCAAATATTCAGGCTGATTTGAAATTTAATCTTTACTTAAGTATTTTATTCACATTGATGACTTACAACTTTGTCTTTATTGAATAATTTATCTAAAATCTGTCATCTTTTCTTAGAAACATGTTTTATCTTGTAACATTAGACAAAAATTCAACTTTTAGATAAAAAATTTTCAACTAAGACTCTAGCAAAAAATGATTAAAACATGAATTGCTAACTTTATGTTTATTAAATTCACTTTGTACTGAATTATCCATAATTTCTGGCATTTTTCTCATTTTTCCATAATACTATAGATCTATATTTAATTAAAGATATTCTATGTGTTGTGCATAGCTAAGCATCATTTAAACACATATTGATAAAGAAATATCCTTTATGTAATAAATTGAGTAATATTCCTGAGGAAATCAGAGAGATTCAAGTATAAATTTTTATTCAAATAATCACTCTGTTAAATATGTTGCACATTTTAAACGCATCTATATTTTAGGGTATATCAAAAGAATAAAGCATTCTAGCATATTGAAATAGTTGTTTTATTAAAATATGTTCCAGTATATTATAACAATAATGAAATATTTGTCTCTTCTTGAAGGTATGTTCATCTCAACAATATTATCCCTCTTATGATATTAGTGGTCAAATATTTCTTAAATATTTAAAAATAAACTGACTACTTGTGTAATGCAGAAATCTGTTTAACTAGCAAATACTTATTTGTAATAAATTTTGTACATAATTGTCTTTTATGGTGCTAATTGGAATCTGACAATCAAAAATGTCAGTTAATGGTTTCCTTTCTCTTTTAAATAAAGAAAATGCATTGGATGAAAATTTATTATATATTTCTATACTTATAAACAACTTCGTAAGCAAAAAGGAATAAAATAAATTTCTATGTTGTTTTCTGTGTGTTGTGTTTAGAACTTAACAGCATTTTGCACTTATAATAACTGGCAAATAATTTGTTATTTTCGTTGTGAAACCAATCCATTCTAGAAAATTAGCACATTATACTGAAAGCATTTATATTCAATTTTTTCACTATTACCAAACCATCAGTAATCTGATAGCTTTATCTTAAATCACTTGTTATAGACAGTTTATATTATGAAAACTATCTGAAAATATATTCCTTGTTGCCATTATCAAGTCATCTTCAATTTCATATCATTTTACCAGCAAATTTTATTGATTATACAGTATGAAAAATCGTGTCATGTAATACAAGCTCTTCTACTAACAATTTATTATTAAAAATGAATTAAATAGTACTGAAAATTTATTGAATGGGAAATAGGAAAAAGCTAGAAGTGCTTTCGTATTATTGATAATGTAACAACCTTAGTAGTAAAATGCTAATTTAATTGACAGAAATCAAAGGTCAACTAATCAAAGGTCATTTTGCTTACTAAAGTGTCAAGTATTTAATGTGCAGGGTAACGTTAATTTCAAGGTTAACCATTCTGTATATTGTCATGTTTTTAAAAGGCATAAGTCCACATATATATATTTTTTTAATTTTAGATTTCCTTGAAATATTCTCCTTCTTTAGAAATTTGTCCTCAATTCTTGTAACTGGAATAAAAATAATCATTGCCATGATTCAAATAAAATGCTTCAGCATTGTTTTGATGGTGTTTATTAAAAATTGATTCATTTCTTCTCTCTTCTTCCAAAATACATCCTGCTTTTTAAAAAAAAAAATCTTAATTCCTCATTCACATGCCATTCCAATAACAAAATCTTCCTATCTTATACTAAGCTCCTAGCAATCCAGAATCTGCTTTTTGCTATATTTTTCTTGCATTCTGTCTACTTTTACTTTTTATTTTGAAAAAATACTTGATATACAGGATTTTTCAGAGAAATGTTCAGAGAAGGTTCTTGTACCCTCTTCTGTGCTACTGTGATGTATCTTCTTACACTACAGTACTAAAATGCAAAAAAAAATATTCCCCAATTTACATTTTATATAGTTGCCATCTAGAGTTTGTTCAGATTTCAACATTTATCAATGCATTCATGTGTTTGCATGTGCATGTAACTCCATGCCATTTCAGCTCTTGTCTATTTTTGCATTGCACTATCACAATCAATGAACAGTTTCATCACAAGACTCTTCCATGTTATCCCTTTGTAACCACATCCATCCCCTCCACAACCATTACCTAAGTTCTGACCCCATTAACCTGTTTTCCATCTTTATAATTATGTTATTCCATAAATGTTACATAAATGGGATTATGCAATATATGTCCTTTTCATATTGGCTTTCTCTATCAAAGTCCATCCAAACTGTTGCATGTATCAATAGTTCATTCATTTTTATTGTTGCATAGTGTTTTATAGTATGAGTGTGCAAGCTTCTTTAACTGTTTATCTACTGAGGAATATAAGCTACTGCGAATTAGACTAACTTCCAGAGTGATTGCAGCACTGTTCTTTTATACCCGCAATGTATGGTGATCTATTTTCTCCACATTATTGTCTACATATAGTGTTTTTTTTTTAATTTTAAGCATTCTGAAAGTGTGTTATGATATCCCATGATAGTCTTAATTTGAATTTCAATAATGGATAATTATGGTTGGTATCTTTTCATGTTCTTGTTTGATATGTGCATATACTCCTCTTGAAATATCTGTACATTTATTTAATTTTTTAATTTGATTATTTGAAAGGCAGAGTTACAGAGGTAGAGAAGGAGACACAGAGAGAGAAAGAGAGAGAGAGAGAGAGAGAGAGAGAGAGAGAGAGAGAGAGAGATGGAATCTTCCATCTGCTGGTATATTTCCCAAATGGCTGCAACAGCTGGGGTTGGGTGAGGCTAAAGCCAGGAGCCACGAGCTTCATCAGAGTCTCCCATGTGAATGGCAGGGGCTCAAGTACCTGTTTTCCAAGGTGATTTAGCAGAGAGCCAGATAATAAGTGTAGCAACTGGGACTCAAACAGGTGCCCATATGAGATTAATCTGTTGTGTCACAGTGTCAAGCCCAATGTATGTTTTCAAAAATGCAGTTTTTAATTTGTTCGCTGCACTTAAAACATTTATATTCATATAACGAGAACAGATTTCATGCAATTTAAAGATAAAATTCTAAGAATATAAGGATATTTCCCTGTCTTCCTCACTCTATCCCTCCTACCTCCTTTCTTCTTTCCTTTCAATTTTCACATTTGATAGTAATTTATATATTCTGTTTATAAGAACTTTGTCATATGTGTGATTTGAAATTATTTTCTTCTTATCTTGATCTTCTTTTTTTGAGTTTCTCTCATATTCTTTCCTGTTTTACGTTTAACTCATGATCTCTTTTTAGTAAATTTTTGGATGAGTTAAAGGGTTCAGACAGAATTCATATTTTTGTTGATGGATCCCCAAAATTCCAGCACCATTTGCTGAAAAGACTCTGCACCCTCCCTTATATAACTCTTCACCATTTTCAAAAATTACTTGGACATACTGGTTTGGATCAGTCCTCGGATATCCGTATTCTGTCAGTCACCTATGAGTCTGTCCCTTGGCCAGTACTAAACTGTTTTATTTACAATAGCTATATGCTAGATATTGGTTTCAAAAGAGTTTATCATTATATAATTATTCATATTGTTTTGGCTATTTTAGATGCCTTTATCACTTTTGAAAATCATTGATCTTTAAAACATTTTGAAACACCCTAAAATACAGTTTCTCTATATTTTTAGGACCTTTGGCTTTGCTATTCATTGTACTTTTACTGATCAGTGTTGTGGCAAGAATATAAAGTTTTGTTTACTTCATTAACATCAATGCAGATTTGTTCTCTGTTGTCCTACGATGTTTGTCTTTTTATTTATTTACTTTTAAAAACATTAAAAGCTTCGATTAATAATAATTGCATATTTTTGTACTGTGTGACATTTCAATACATGTATAAAATGTGCACGGATCAAATCAGAGGGCTCGACATTCCCCCTTCTTTGTCATTACTTTATGACTGGAGTCTTGGAGTTCCTTCTTCTATTTGCTTTCAATATATAAAACAGTTTACTGTGAGTGGTGCTAAATGACAGTAGAAATGCATTCTTTTCATCTAACTATGATTTGGTTCCCTTTATGCAACATCCCTCTTTCCTCCCCTCACATTCCCAGGCTCTGCTAATTACTGTTCAATGTTCTGACTCAGTTTCTTTTAACTTGCACATGTCAGGAAGAATCTATATTACTTGTCTTGCTGTGTCTGGCTTACTCCACAACATAATGACCTCCAGTTCCATGCATTTGGCTGCAAATGGCAGAATTTCATTATTTGCATGACTGAATAAAACTCTGTTGTTTATTTTTTATTTTTAAAATAATTTACTTATTTGAGAGAGAGAGTAACAGACAGTGAGAGGGAGAGACCAAGAGAAAGGTCTTCCATCCGTTTGTTCACTTCCCAAATGGTCACAACGGCCCAAGCTGTGCCAGTCTGAACCTAGGAGCCAGAATCTTGTTCTGGTCCCCTACATGACTGCAGGGGCCCAAGGACTTAAGCCATCTTCTACTGCTTTCCCAGGCCATGGCAGAGAGCTAGATTGGAAGAGGAGCAGCCGGGACTAGAACCATTGCCCATATGGGATGCTGGCACCTCAGGTGGAGGATTAACCTGTGCCACCTCCCGGGCTCCATACTCGATTGTTTATATCCTGTATTTTCTTTATTCATTCATTTGTTGATTGATACCATGGATATTTTCTTACCTTGATTATTGTGAATAGGGCTTCAATAAACAGGATGGTGAAGTTATTTATTTAGGTAATTATTTCATGTCTTTTGAGCATATATCCAATAGAGTTTCGGAACATTTGGAAATTCTACTGCTAGTTTTTGTGGTTTTTGCATTTTTCATTTTGTTTTGTTTTGATTTTGTTTTTAAGGAGTCTCTGCATCATTTTCCTTAGTAGCTGTACTAATGCCATCAATAATTTTTAAATATTTCCCTTTCTCACATCCTAATGAACATTTGTTGCTTGCTGTCCTTTTTGATAATAGCATTGCTAACCAGAGTGGGGCAATATCTGTGGTTTTGATTTGAATTTTTTTGTTATAAGTGATATTGTGCATTCTCTTATGTATTTGTTAAATATTACTGTTTCTTCTTCTGAGAAACATTTGTTCAAGTTCTTTGCCTAATTTTCAACTGGATTGGTTGGGTTTTTTGGTTGTTGCTGTTGTTCCTCTTATATACTGAATATTAATATGGCATTAGATAAGTAGCTGGCAATATTTTTGCTATTCTCTCAGTTCTCTCTTTATTAACTCTATTTTTTGCTGCATAAAAGCTTCTTAATCTGAATTAATCCCTTCATCTAATTTTTCTGTTCAGACCAATACATTTGGGGTTTTATTCAGAGTCTTGAAGTGTTTCACCTCATTTTTCTTATAGCAATTTAATGTTTTCAGGTCCGATATTAAGGTCTTTATCTATCTTAATTTGATTTTTGTATATGGTGAGAGCTAGGGAGACATTTAATTTTCGATATATGTATATACAGTTTTGCCAGCAACATTTATTGAAAAGACATTTTTTTTTCCTCTAATACATGTTCTTCTCACTTTTGTTAAGATCAATTGTTTCTACGTGAATGGCTTTTTGGAATCTACATTCTATTTCGTTGATATATATATATATATATATATATATATATATATAAATGGATATATATAATATAGTATAACATATATTATATACATATTATATATGTATATATATGCCTGTTTTTATGCCTGTATCATACTGCTTTAATTACTATAGCTTTGTAGTATGTTTTGAAGTCAGATATTGTAATGACTCAAGCATTATATTATTCCCCTAGGATCACTATGACTATTCTGGATATTTTGTGGTTCTATAAAAAATTTACTATTTTTTTCTATTTCTATAAAGAATATAAGCTTTATCTTGATGGGGGATGTACTGAATCCTTAGATTTATTTAGATTATGGACTTTTTTATTTTTAAAGGCAGTTAGACAGTGAGAGAGAAACAGAGAGAAAGGTCTTCCTTCCTTGGTTCATCCCCCAAATGGCTGCCATGGCTGGCACACTGTGCTGATCCGAAGCCAGGAGCCAGGAACTTCTTCCTGGTCTTCTATGCAGGTGCAGGGCCCAAGCACCAGGGCCATCCTCCACTACTCTCCTGGGCCACAGCAGAAAGCTGGACTGGAAGAGGAGCAACCAGGACAGAATCCAGTGCCCCAACTGAGACTAGAACCCAGGGTGCTGGTGCTGCAGGCAGAGGATTAGCCAAGTGAGCCGTGGCGCCTGCCTAGACTATGGACATTTAATTACTATTAATTCTTCCAATTTGTGGACATAAAACCAATTTCCATTTGTGTGCACGTATCCTCTATTGTTTCTTTCAAAACTGTCTTATACATTTATTTGTAGATATTTTTCATTTCTTTAGTTAAATTTAAATCTATTTAAAAAAATTGAAGCTATGGAGAATGAGATTACTATCCTGATTTTTCTTTACGCAAGATTGCTGAGGTATGAAAATATGAACATTTTATCTGTTTGATTTTGTATTTTGCAGCTTTACTGAATCTGTTTTTCAGTTCTAATAGCGTTTCACTGGAATGCCTAAGTTTTTTCATGTTTAAAATCATGTTATCTTCAAACATGAATGTTTTGAATTATTCATTTCCAATTTGGATGCCTTTTTTTTTCTATTTTCTGACTGTTCTTGCTAATATTGTCAATACTGTTGTGAAGAAGAGTGATGAAACTGGACATCTTTGTTTTATTCTAGATCTTAGGTAAGTTACTTTGACTTTGGGATTGGCATGTATTTGAGGGATATTCTATATATGTTAAATATATGGAGGGTATTTAAAATGAACAAAGTTGAATTATATCAACTGCTGTTTTCTGCAGCATATCCTTGTTGATCATATCCTTGTTGTTCTTCGTTTTATTGATGTGATTTATTATGTTTAATGATTTTTGAATATTGAATTGCCCTTGTATCCCTGGAATAGATTCTACTTTCCATGGTGTGTAATCTTTTTGATGTAGTATTGGATTCTGTTTGCTAATATTTTGCTGAAAATATTTGCATGAATGCTTAAGGATATCAATCTGTAGTTTTCTTTTTCTGTTGTGTCTTTTTTCTGTATAAGAGTAATACAGATCTTGTAAAAAGAGTTTGAAAAAGTTCCATCCTTTCTATTTTTTAGAAAGGCTTGAGAAGTACTGAAATTATTTATTCTTTAAAAGTTTTGTAGAATTTATCTGTGAAGCCACCATGTCCTGAACTTTTCTTTAATGAGAAATTTTTGGTATCTGCTTCAATATCATTTATGGGTTAATTTAGATTTTTCTGACTTAATCTTGATAAGTTATATTGTGTCCAGGAATTTATTCATTTATTCAAAGTTTTCCAAGTCATTAACATATTGTGTTTCATTGTAGTTTAAGATCTCTTGTTTTTCTGTGATATCAGAAATTTCATCTCTCCCATTCATTTTTCATTTCTAATTTTATTTGACTTTTCTTATTAGTCTATCTTTTCATTTTTTAAAAAAACTGCATTTTGTTGATCTTTTAGTTTCAGTCTTACTAAATTCTCCTTTGATATTTATTATTTCATGCTTCCCATATTGGGTTTAGTTTGTTCTTGCTTTCCTAAGTCCTAGAGATACATCGTTATGTTCTGTACTTATAATTTGTCTACTTTGTAAGTGTATGCACCTCACTTATATAATACTGTTTTTCTGTGTCCCACGGACTTTGATGTGTTGTGTTTTCATTTGTTTCTGGAAAAATTTTGTGTGACTTTTTAATTTTTTTAAATTATCCACTGGTCATTAGGAGCATGTTGTCAACTTTCCATGTGATTGCATATTTTCTGTAGTTCTTATTAATTTTTAGTTTTATTCTGTTGTGATCTGTGAAGATGCATGATATGATTTCGATTTTTTAAGATTTGCTGGTGCTTTACTGGTGCTTGAGCCTAATATATGATCTATCCTGGAAAATCTTCAGTGTTTTGATGAGAAGAATGCATATTTTGTTACAATTTAATGAAATATTGTATAAGTACCAGTTAGATCCATTTTTTCCATAGTATGGTTCAACTCTGATGTGTCTTTGTTGATTTTATGTTTATGTGTTCTTTCCACTGATGATCGTAGGGTATTAAGTTCTCTAATTATTATTGTTGTTGGGTCTATCTCTCCTTTTAGATCCAATAATAACTGAATTACATATTTTGAGCAGTTATCAGCTGCTTTCCCAGGCACATTATCAGGGAGCTGGACTAGAAGAGGAGCAGCTGGGACTCTACATTCTGATATAGGATCAAGGCATTACCAATGGAAGATTTACCAACTGCTCCACAACAGCCCCAGTTGTATTTTTGTATCTTATTACTTTGTTTATCTCCTAAACTTACGATTGGTTATTTTTAATGAATTTTATCTTTGTCAGATTTCTCAGTTATGTCATACATTGATTTTCTCCTTCCATTACATCACTCTGTGCTCTCTTGATCTCATTGAGCTTCCTTAAGAGCAGTATTTTTAATTCTTTGCAGACATTTAATAGATTTTCTTCAAATTGCGATCTATCCTTGTACATGTATTATGTTCCTTTGAAGGTGTCATGTTCCTTCGCTTATTCATGATTCTTGTGTCTCTGTGTTGATGTCTGTGATCTGTAATGAAAATTGCATCCTTACTGAGTAGGATATATTGGAAAATACTTTTTCATTAGATGCAGAATAGGGTGTCAGTTGGGTAGTTGCTTTGTCTTTGCTTCTAGTTGAGCCAGAAGTGTAAACTCTTCACCTGCAGTTGATGCCAGTAAGGTCTGTGAGTGCCAAAATTACCTAATCTGCAACAGTTCATGGAAGTAGTAGTGTGATCATGTAGTACACATAGGTTTCTAAATTTGTTTATTCTTATATCACAAAGAATTGAGGTCAATTTACCCTACTTCTTTTTGTTACATAATGGCTACATTCCTGGTGCTGTGGAATGCAGAAGGAATATCCCTTATGTCCCTCTATGCAACTGAATATGATAGTTGGGCTTGTGGCATGGTTAATTATAGCCCTAGAATTCTGAGGATGTGGAGGAGATGAATACAGTTTATGCTGAGAATTGTGCCCAGACAGGCATGGGCCTGCAATAGTGAATTATAGAGATAAGTCTTTCTTCAGGCCCTACAAGGTGAACACAGTTGGCTCTGAGTAACTTTGCATCAGTTGTCAGTTCCAGCACTGCAGGATTGGGTAGGGACTTTACATAGGTCCAATGCAGTGAGTGTATGTGTTATTGGGAATTGTGTACTGGCAGGTGCAATTCTGGAACAATGAAATGCAGATAGGGACTTCTGCAGTCCAGTAGAATGTAACCAGTTGACTCGGAGGATTACTAACAGTAATAGTCTCAAAGCTTCAAGACTGGGAGAATTCCTTGTCCAGGTCCCATGAGACAATGCAGGTTAAATGCAGTTATAATGACCCAGGATTGTCCTGTTGCAAACTTGACCCTGAGGCAGTGAAACGCAGAAAGAGCCTTCTCCAGAATGCACAGTGCAAGTGTGTGTGCCCCTGGCATATAAACAACCAAAAGCACAGTCTCAGAGCTACAAGACACAGAAGGGTTTGTTCCCTACTTCCATAGTGTATGCAAAGATGACTCTAGGATTTATACCTTTGGGTTTATACCCAAAATATTGACCCATGAAATGCAGAGGGAGATTTCATCAGGTCCAGCCTGGGCTTATGTATCTGTTGTTACTAGCACCTGATCACAAGAAGCAGAGGGGAGCTTTCTTAGATCATACAGTACATACAATGTGCAAAAAAAAAAAAAAAACTCATTAAGCACAGATTGACCAAGCTTGACTTCTGAGTTTGGGCACATTGATCTTGTAGCTGTGAGATGCAGCAGGCTCTGCTCTCTGTCCCCTGGAGTACATTGGTTCTGGGAGTTTCTGCTGGTAATAGGCTGCCTACTGGTCCCTAAGACAGATTGGAGCCTAGCAGTGACTCTGCCAGAGTCACTCAGACCTAGGGTTTTACAGCAGGCAATGTGGGTTTCTTTGTTAAAGCAAAGCAGTTGGACCCCAGTCAGCTTTCTAGAATGAATTTAAAGTCTGTCAGGGCAGCAGGATTCTCCAGTAAGTAGGGCTGCAAGTCTGAAACTATCATAGAAATTTCTCAGCTTTCCTGCTTCCTTTTTCCCAGCAAAGTGAGGCAATGGGGAGCTAAGGCAGGAGATGCAGTGTGCTTTTCTCCTTTTCTGTACTTGTTTTCTGACTTCCTGTGTTGTTCAGGGTTCCTGTCATTTGTTCATTGAAGTATTATATCATCAATGCATCTCATGGAAATGATGTGGAAAAAGTCAGGGGAATAGGTAATTCATGAGCTGGAGGCCATACCTTCCCCAACTCCATGTAATCCTATCAACCCACCTGTTCAATCAGATGACCCCCTCTCCAAGATGTACCTCCTCCTTCCTGGGACCTGAGGGCAATGCTATGTAACCACTCCCCTTTTCTAAGTTCATAAAATCTTGGTGAAAGACAGGGTGCTCTTTTCTCTCTGTCTACCTCATGGACCCAGGAGGAGCAGAGCAGTGTGTGAAATTTCTGCTTTTATGTTTCCATGCCCACTCTCCCTAAATGAAGCCCTTGTGTGACTGTCTATTCTTCTCATTTTATAAATAAACCTTATCACCCTGCCTGCATGTTTGCGCCTATACTTAGAATTCTTCTCTAAGGAAAAGGCAAGAGCCTGGAATATTAATTTAGCCAACTTAGCCCACAACAAAAGTATGGTGCCTACTTTGTAGTTCTGATGGCACTCCTTAGAGGTAAGTCCCAGGCTTCTCTACCCGGCTATCTTGGATCCTGCCTCTTTTAAACTCTGTTTTTTTCTTTCCTAACAATTTAATTTTCATTCTCACACTACTAAAGGTTCAAACACTTAACATTCACTCAGTCCGTCATTTTCTGTTATGGTCTTCGCTTGTCTCCGTGCCAAATGTGGACTCAAAGTCATCAATTTCAAAATAATAATAATAATAATAACAAAAATAATAATAATAACAATATCACACAGAGTTCAAAATGTGTCTCAAAAACAGAATTTCTGTTTTCTTTGTTCAATTCATGGTCTTTAGTAACATCCACTTCCCATCTTATCTCTTTATATTCTAACTTCCAAGTAGCCTACATAATTTCCATTCTCAATAGCTCTACAGTATTTCCATGTATCTTACGTTGCTTAGTTGAGAATGTTTTCAGCCCATAAGTTTCAAACAACTCTTCAAGTTTTAAAAATCATCTCATCTTTACTCTGTAAATACTGTTTCCCTGGGATCTCTGCTCCAAATAAGATTTTTCTCAAATTCTATTTTGCTTCTGAAAATAATTTCTGTTTTCACTCCCTACTTCTGCTTCTCTACTTCCTATATTTCAAAGATATGTTTCTTTTGTATATTCACAAACTAAGCCTTCCTACATTGATTTTTTCTATCTCAACAATTTGAAGTGGATACCACAGTTTCTGTATCTATTGAAATGTACATTTAAACTCACCAAAACATTGATATAAAACTATTTCAACTTTTGATGCTCTCTCTGAATTTGACATAGTGTTTTTCTTTTCTTTCCTATATTCATTACTTTCCTTTCCATGTATTTCATATTTTCCCTGTGGTAAAACAATCTGATCCTGTGCTCTTTAGTAATTCTTATTTCTTCTTCATATGTTTAATATATGAGGATTTTACTTAAATCTCTTCTCCCAGTTTTATTCTTTTTGCTCAAAAACATTTTGCTTGTGTTTAATTCTTTTTTATGACCTCACATTAACTTTTTGGCATAGAATAAATTCTAAGTATTATAATCTGTCTCAAAGCTTTTACTTAAATGTTTTCATCACCCTTTTTGAAGATATTTCATTTGTAAGTCTGCTATCATTACACACCAAAACAAATATCTCATAACTTTTGCACAGTTTTTGTCTAAAAATTTTCCGGAATCAGTATCTTTGTTAAATTCCTGTTATCTATTAGATTATTAAAATGATATCACACCGTGGCTCACTTGGCTAATCTTCCACCTGTGGCACCGGCACCCTGGGTTCTAGTCTTGGTTATGGTACCGGATTCTGTCCCGGTTGCTCCTCTTCCAGTCCAGCTCTTTGCTGTGGCCCGGGAGTGCGGTGGAGGAAGGCCCAGGTCCTTGGGCCCTGCACCCACATGGCAAACCAGGAGAAGCACCTGGCTCCTGGCTTCGGATCAACACGGTGCGCCAGCCATGGTGGCCATTTGGGGGTGAACCAACGGAAGGAAGACCTTTCTCTCTGTCTCTTTCACTGTCTAACCCTGACTGTCAAAACAAACAAAAATGATATCACTCCACTTTCTATTCTATATTGCTCTAATATATCCTAATTGATAGAACTTCTGATAACTCTTCTCAAATCACTGCCTCAATCCAACAATCATGAACAATTTTTCATTTTCTACTAACTTAATTTTAGAACTTCACTTTGCAACTAAAGAAAACCCATACTTGATTATTGTCTTCTAAACTATTTCCTTACAAGAACAAAAGTCTCAAGAGAAAATATAAAACAAAGATAAAAACATATAAAAATAATATTTATCTTGCTGCTCTCTGGAATCACATCATTCCACTAATTTAAGGATATAAGTTAATGCTCACCAGGTCAAATTACATTTGTGATTTTTGTGGCTACCTCGGAAGATATGTTGGCAACATAACTACCTAAAGAAATAGTAGCCCAAAGTAGAGAAGTCAGATTTGACATTAATTTTCTACAAATAGCCTATAATCATGTGACTCAGTGTTCTCATTTAAAATGAGGGTAATGATAGTATTTGCCATTAAGAGTTATTGAAAAGTTTAAATGGGAAATGTGCACAAAGATCTTACCACAGTGTGTCAAATAGTAAGTATCAGAATTATTGGCTTTTATTATTTCTTATTAAATGCTGCCAAAATATAGAAAGACCTTTGTTCTTAACATCTACCAAGATATTTGCAAAATGCTATCCAAGAGAAATGTATCCAAGAGAAAGTAATGTATTCAAGAGAAAGAAATGTATTAAAAAGAAAGAAATGTATCCAAGAGAAAGCACTATTACATTTTACTTCACTAGAATTGTACAGAATTGTTAGCATAAAGTGAAAAAATATAGTATTATATCATGCTGGTAATAGTATTTTTCACTCTAAATCTCCAATTTTCATGGAATTTTATTTTCTTGTTTTATTCTTATTACTATAAAATATATATTGATGAAATTTATTGTACTCTTCTTTTAATCTCATGTTTCATATATTTATATGAAATTCAGACTCTTCATTTATGTGTTTATGCATGGATGCACACAGACACAAACACAAACATATGCTTAAACATCTACTCATTGTTCCGGCTGTTATTAAGTTCAATTATTTAGAACTTCACATAAGATATTTTTGAATATATATCTATTTAGAAAATAATTTTATCTATAATAAGAATAGTAGTTTAACTCCGATAACCATTTATAGTGTAAAGCACTAGTATTTGTGTTGCTTAAATGATTGCTGTCTTCATATTTTGTTAAAACAAATGGCTGTAAGATTGTCAAAAAAAACAAGAAATTATACTTGTTATTTTTAATAATAAAAGAATGAGGATTACCCAAATTACTGAACAAAGCTGAAAGAATCATCATCTAGGATAAATATATGAAATGAGATATTAAGCAGATGATATACTTTGTGGCATACATTGGTAAACGGGATAAAAGAAAAGACTCCTCCGAAGATCAAAGTATATGTGATACTCTTTCATTATGCAAAAATCAAGGGGAATAAACAGATAAAACAAGAAGCAAATAGAGTGTGTGTGTTTGTGTGTGTGTGTGTGTATTGCACTTTTGCAGAAGGAAATGTAAGGGAGAAAAAAACAAACAATGAAATGGGTTTACTATGTTGAATAAAAGAGATGAGGAAAAATAACACTTTCCTGAGTAGTCTTTTCTTATCATTTTGACTTTAAGAAACATACTACTAGGCCAGTGCAGTGGCTCAACAGGCTAATCCTTCACCTTGCGGCGCCGGCACACCAGGTTCTAGTCCCAGTTGGGGCGCCGGATTCTGTCCCGGTTGCCCCTCTTCCAGGCCAGCTCTCTGCTGTGGCCCAGGAGTACAGTGGAGGATGGCCCAAGTACTTGGGTCCTACACCCCATGGGAGACCAGGAAAAGCACCTGGCACCTGGCTCCTGCCATCGGACGAGCGCGGTGCGCCGGCCGCAGCGCGCCGACCACGGCGGCCATTGGAGGGTGAACCAGTGGAAAAGGAAGACCTTTCTCTCTGTCTCTCTCTCTCACTGTCCACTCTGCCTGTCAAAAAAAAAAAAAAAAGAAAGAAACATACTACTACTTTATACATTTAAAGCAAATAAATTAATATTGATGAGGCTCAGAATCTTAAAAATTAATGTAAATATAAGCAAATGAAACAAAATCCACTTCAAATGAGTACAAAAATACACTGAGTGAGGAACAAATCAGAACTAATACAAGTTACTTTTAATATAGTATTTTTTATACTGAATAGCAATAAAAAACAAAGGCGTTTTTACTTCACAGTAGGGTTGCTTCTTGTAATGGGGACAGTGCAGTAATTGTGAAATGATTCATACATATTCCCAAACACATGAGCAAAGGTATTGATATTTAAAGCATCAAGTTTCTCACTTTCCAAATCGGAGACAATAATATATAAAGGAGGAAATTCAGGGGATGCAAGCATCAGCTTGTATTAACTCTGTCTTCTGAAACTGCATGGAAGAAATGATATCCCAATAGCAATGAGCACACCTATTATATGAATCATTATTTCTAAATGTCATTTTAGGATAAGTAAATGATACTCTTCAAGAAATGGCTGATGAGAAAACATTACAAAGTGAATCTGAAATATCATTTTATGTAAGAAATTAAGGGCTTAAGAATAATGGCCATGAGAAAGAAAAAAAAGTCATAGAAATCAGATCTAAGGAATACCTGCTAGGCAACACAGAATGCTGGGATATTGTTATAAAAATGTAGCTCTAGACTGTAAATAGTTACTAAGAACCTATATACTCACACTTGAGATAAAAGTACAAAAAATTAAGTTTAAGCTCTTTTCTACATTAAAATTCTAACAAATAGAGAAGAAATGGTAGAATGACATGTTTAAGACCATGGAAAACAAAGTATTCTTTTTAAAATTGATAATAAAGCAATTAAAATATAAACTTGATTAGCAAATGGCATTGAGATGAATAAGCACAAACACTAAATGGAGTCAGAAAATCATTATTTCTAACTCCATCATTTGGGGCAAGGCCGATTGAGCATGTCCCAAATTGTACATCTCCTCCCTCTCTTATTTCCACTCTTTTATTTAACAGAGATCACTTTTCAGTTAAACTTAAACACCTAAGAATAATTGTGTGTTAATTACAGAGTTCAACCACTGCTACTAGAATAAAAAATACTAAAATGGATAAAGTATTACATTGTACAACAACAGTCAGCACAAGAGCTGATCAAGTCACTGTTCTCCTAGTGTATGTTTCACTTCAACAGGTTTCCCCTTTGGTGCTCAGTTAGAAACGTGCCAGGGTATCACAATATAATCCCATCAAGGTGGCATGTACCAATGTCATCTCACTAGTCCAAGTGATCAATTTCAGTTCACAATTGATCACACTGATAGGTCTAAGAGTCAAAGGGATCTCATAAACAAGACTAGTGTCTGCGAATACTAACTGATAGAATCAAAAAGGGAGAGAAGGATCCAACATGGGAAGTGAGATACACAGAAGACTCATAGAATGCCAGATATCCTAAATAACACTCTGGCCTCAGAATCAGCCCTTAAGGCATTTGGATCTGGCTCAAGAGCCCATGAGAATATTTTAGGCATGGAAAGCCAAGACACTCGGGAAAAAAAAAGAAGAAGAAAGGAGAAGAAGAAAGAAGAAAGAAGAAAGAAGGAAGAAGAAGAAGAAGAAGAAGAAGAAGAAGAAGAAGGAGGAGGAGGAGGAGGAGGAGGAGGAGGAGGAGGAGGAGGAGGAGAGAGAAGAAGAAGAAGAAGAAGAAGAAGAAGAAGAAGAAGAAGAAGAAGAAGAAGAAGAAGAAGAAGAAGAAGAAGAAGAAGAAGAAGAAGACCTAAATGAAAGATCTCTGTGAGTGAGATCCCAGTGGAAAGAACCGGCCATCAAAGAAGGAGGTACCTTTCTCTGAAGGGAGGAGAGAACTTCCACTTTGACTATGACCCTGTCGGAATAAGATCGAAGTCGGCGAACCCTAAAGGCTTCCATAGCCTTGGCAACTCATGACTAGAGCTTAGGGAGATTACTGACGCCATAAACAAGAGTGTCAAATTGTTCAATCAACATCAGGAGTCATTGTGTACTTACCTCTCCTGAGGGATCTGTCCTTAATGTGTTGTCCAATGTGAAGTAATGCTATAAGTAGTACTGAAACAGTATTTTTACACTTTGTGTTTCTGTGTGGGTACAAACTGATGAAATCTTTACTTAGTATATACTGAATCGATCTTCTGTATATAAAGATAATTGAAAATGATTAAAGAATCTTGGTGTTAAATTGGAAATTGCATAGATAATCAATTTAAAAAAATATATCATGTAGGATCTCTGTCCTTAATGTGCTATACATTGTGAGTTAATACTATAACTAGTACTCCAACAGTATTTTTCACTTTGTGTTGCTATGTGGGGGCAAACTGTTGAAATCTTTACGTACTAAACTGATCTTCTGTATATAAAAAGAATTGAAAATGAACCTTGATGTGAATGCAAGGGGAGAGGGAGCGGGAAAGGGGAGGGTTGTGGGTGGGAGGGAAGTTATGGGAGTTGGGGGGGAAGCCATTGTAATCCATAAGCTGTATTTTGGAAATTCATATTCTTTAAATAAAAGCTTTAATAAAAAATTTAAAAAAGAAAATCATTATTTCACATCTTTGTAAAAATAAGTCAGGCAAAGATAGTCAATGGTGGAAATATCTGGTGTGAGGTATTTGATGAAAGTCAGCCTTAATGGTTCTTACCTGGAACAAACATTAAGCAGGCTACTACTTGCCTCTGGGCCCCTGATATCCCTTTCTTTAAAGCATTTACATAAGAAAGGAGTTGCAAGTTTTTTCTGCCTTACAGATGTAAATCTTCTTAAAATCTTCCTTTCAGTTGTAAAACTGAACCCAGATGCCTTTTTCTCAAGGACCTTGGAGCCAGGTCATTAATGATAGGGCCCTCTTCTCCCAAAGTCTGTGGAAGTGTAGAAGCCTAACTTCAACAGGTACATTGAGTTGTGAAAGTACATCAAGTGGGGCCATTGCTGTGCAATAGTAGGTTAAGCTTCTGCCTCAGGCGCTGGCTTCCATTATGGGCTCCGGTTCCAGCTCTCTGCTAATGGCCTGGGAAAGCAACAGAAGATGGCCTAAGTACTTGGGCTCCTGCACCTGTGTAGAAGACCAGGAGGGGTCCTGGCTTTGGATTGGCCCAGCTCTGGCCATTGTAGCCATTTGGGGAGTGAACCAGCAGTGAAAGGCCTTTTTCTCTGTTGCTCCCTCTCTCTATCTGGAACTCTGACTTTCAAATAAATAAATAAATAAATATTTTAAAAAAAACCGCTTTCATCATGTAGCAAGATACAAGAAAGTTTGCTTTTCCTTTGTGTAGGGTCATTAGGGATATACACGTGGTATTCTCACTTATTTTTCTCATATCTGCTCATATCAGCTCTTAAAACCTCTCCAACCATTTTTTTTTTTGGGGGGGGGGGGGACAGGCAATGTGGATAGTGAAGAGAGAGAGAGAGAGAGATCTTCCTTTTTGCTGTTGGTTCACCCTCCAATCGTGCCTGATCCGAAGCCAGGAGCCAGGTGCTTCTCCTGGTCTCCCAAGGGGTTCAGGGCCCAAGAACTTGGGCCATCCTCCACTGCCCTCCCGGGGTGACAGCAGAGAGCTGGCCTGCAAGAGGGGCAACTGGGACAGAATCCGGTGCCCTGACCTGGACTAGAATCCGGAGTGCTGGCAACTCAGGCAGAGGATTAGTCTATTGAGCCATGGCGACAGCCTCCAACCATTCTTTCCTCCTCCTTTATCTTCCTATAAACGGTAACTATTAAGTACACAAAAGGAAAACTGAAATGGTACAATGTTTGTTGAACTCCTGTTTTCCTGTGTACAAATTCATAGGAACAAATGAGAGAAGGAAATAGAAAAGAGCCACAAAGATTCAAGAGGATAATGAAGTAAATGTGGGAGCGTGATAAACAGGTGAGATTGGTAGGGATTATCTGGAAAATAGTTGTTTAACGTGGCTAATTTTATAAAATTTTAAATTTCTTTATTTTAAAATGGATGTAAAAAGCAGGGAGCCAGACCTAGAGATCCCTTTCATGGATTCTCTACCCAAGTACCTGTAATAGGTAGGGATGGGGCACAATCTGGATCTTCCAGTGGTAGGCAAGAGTCCAGCTAACTGAGCCATCACCTGCTGCTTTCCAAGGTATGCCTAGCACTTGAACTCAGGTACTGTGATAATAGTTGTGGATGCCCCAAGTTTAATATTAATTGCTGGGCCAAATACCTTCCGTTAAGTGTATTTTGGAATAAAAAAATTTAATTCATTTGATTAAAGATACTGTTGATCCTTGATTACTTCATTCCCTACCTTGTTAACTAGAGACTCTTCCCAACAAATAGAAATAAAGATACTGGTATGTTAAATTTGAGTCAAGCATCACTTTTATTGCTACTAAATACTGAGACATATGGTTTGTACAATTTATCAAGTGGGATTTCTACAATCCATCTGGTTTAAAAGTTGAGTTTGTGGTCATCAGAGTTATCACTCTTCTATTTTTGGATAACAAAGTTCTATCAATAAAAGCATGATTTTATTCTTGTAAAACCAAGTTTATTATCGATCACTACTGTATTTGTTGTTTCTGAGGCCACTATGTAGAAGCAAATATTTTGATTCCAGAAGACATTGAAATTCATCAGGATATCATATTAATTCCTGTGTTAGTTTATATGCAATTTTGAAATTAACTTCCTAGTCAATACTAAATGATACTCTATTCCATTATTGAATAATATCATTAGAAGTTTAAAAAAATGAAATAGCATAGAATCAAATTTTTATTTCATTATCAAATGTCCATTGAGATGTAAAACTTAAATCATAAAATACTTAATTGGATTTAAAAATGTGAAACTAATATTTCAATACACAAGTTCAAAATTCATCCTCCCCCATTTTTTAATCTTCTCAGTATCACAATATCACATAGAAGTGTGTGTAATGCCCGATGGAATTGTCATTTCCAAACAAATGTAACTTGAACTGCCTTGTGATTTCATTGAGTGTGGTGTATCTGTTCAGGGCATAAGAAGTTTTATTCATTCGCTCCAAAGGATCTTACTGACTGCACTTTTTATCAGTAAAAGTAGTTAATGGGACAAGCAAAACTATCACAACAATGGACTGAATGCCTACAGCATTTAGAAAACACACAAGTTCAAGCCTCTAAAGCAGATCTTCTAAGAAAATGTAGTTCCTAGTACACAGTATTTTTATTGATTGGACATTTAATTCAGTGGTATGTGAGTTATAGGATCTAAATGGTGAAAATGTTCTTGGCTTCAGACTTGTTGGGATAGCATTGAGTGAATGCCTGTTGTGCAGAATCTGTACTCTGTAAACTAGAACTCCCTCATGTTTTGGGAAACAAAAAGTCTCCCAGCCAGATGCTAATTTTGGCATTTTCCATTTACTATACTTGAGTCTGATGAGAAAGTCACCCATGCCTACTGCCTCCTTGCTGGCAATGTCATATGAGACACTGACAGTTGTGACATCCCTATTAAACAAGAGTTACTTGAAGTGACTTTTATTATTCTGAATTTTTTAAACCTTTACTTTTCACTGATTTTTGAAAATCCAGAAAGGAATTGAGTATGGGCTTTATTCACTGATGTAATGCAGTTGTATTTCTATGGATAGTCATGTTTAGCATGATTCTAAATGAGCAGTTTAACAATCATGGAAAGGAGCCCAGGAAAGGATTACAATACTATGACCTCTTACCACATAAAAATCTTTCTCCCTCCACAAACCAGGGCTTCATATCTTTCTCCACAAAATTGCATCCCATGAACAACCTCACAACTGTCCTTTACGAGCATCATGTTTTAAGTTACTCAAAGGAAACTGAGACTGAAAGGTAAAGCTCAAATTTAGAATTATCAGAAGTTAAGGAATGAAATTTTTAGGTTACACAAGCTACTTGTCTTTGGAATGTCCCTCTATCACTCAATTCACTTGTCCTATTCCAACACTGGGGCTATGTCTTGGATTTAGGAACAGGTGCATCCATTTTCTTGCACTTTAAAGAAGAGAGATCAAGGAAAAGAGTTTTGTGCAAGCCTTGAAAGTGAAAGTAGACACAGAACAGTCTGGTTAGGAAATGTCAAGTTTCTGAATATGACTGCATATATCTCAAGAAAGGAAAACTGGAAGGTTAGTAAATTATACATTCTCTGTACCTAAAGGTGCTGGTGATTACAATTGTTATCTTTTGATATGTCATCTTTTATGGTTAGGAACTCTACCTTCTAAGGAAGTAATTTATCTCCCCAAAGAAACACTGTGCCAATTCTAGATCACTCTAGCTGCGATATCTATGGTATGCACATACCTAAATATTTAAAAGAAGAAATATTGTTCTATATTATCATTTCCAATATGTATGTCTACCATCTCCCTTGGTATCAGCTGCCATTACACGCAAAAGTCCCTGAACCAATATCTGCTAAGGTAATTTATTGTCCCCATTGATACAAAACAATATTTGGCTATTTTTTCAAGTTCAATCTGTGGCAAATAAATAAATAAATAAATCTCCTGTAGTGTGGCTGTGATCATTCATGTGAATCTCAGGGGTTTGCTTGCCAGGGTTAAGTAGGCTAGCATCTGCCAAGGCACCTAACTTGGCCAGAATCTGTCAGGGAACACCTGGGCCATTGATTTGTTGAGGACTAAATTACTGCTCCACATTTATCTGACGCCTGAGTCACCCCATGCCTTTACTGAACCTTGTAGCTTTATACTGGTATCTGTGTATGGATTCCTGTATTCTATGAATTCAGTTACTTGTCAGTAAACAATGCTGGCTGGCATAAGCTGCAGTGAATTGACAAGGTAGAAATCACATGTGATTCAAAGCTTGCAACCGTTTACCAGGACAACACAGTAAATGAATCACTTTTTATGAAGTAAATCCAGTCATGTGTCCCAACTTAAGTCTGTAAAACCCACAAAGGTCAAAGTTCCCTAATAACATATTGAAGTTAAGACCTTAGCAGCACACTCTGGTGTGTGTGTGTGTGTGTGTGTGTGTGTGTGTGTGTGTGTTTTCTGATCAGTTTTTTCTTTTCTGTTTCCTGAGGCACACATATCAATCCACTGAGTTTTGGCTGTTTAAGGATTTTGATTAATACCAGCCCATTTTCCGATATGAGTTCTCATTCAGTTGAGGAATCAGCAAGTGATTAAATCCAGTAGGGCAAAAATATAATGTTTATTACCAATACCATTAATATGGGACTAGGGCCTTATCTATATAACAAAGGGTTTCATAGTACTTGCTCTATGAATAGATTTCATGTTCAATGGTCAGAAAATATTTCCTAGAGAGAAAAGAGAAAAAAATTCCTCCTTAAAATCACTTTTTAGATACTTATCCCTCCCCCTCCATTTCCAAAGAACAAGTGATAAATACTAAAGAAAGAAAAGTTTTATTATTAAATATTTCTCTATCATATATTATGCATTAAACATCAGGTCTGAGATGCAAACATTGCCCCACTAAACAGATATTTAAATGCTTCAAGTTCTGCGGAGGAACAAAGAAAACCAGTGGGAAGATGATCAGGAACAGAGTATTGAGGGGTGAGTGAGTATAAAATCCATCAAAGACAATCTTACAAATTTCCTGCTTGCTGATATTTTCCAGTTCCATTTCCCTGTGTATCAATGTTAGGAAAAATACTAATTGGTGTGTTTCACATAATGGAAACAGCATCAATGACTTTGTACATGGTAGGTAAAAAGAATGCTTATTTCAGATTTTGAATGAAAATTCTTGTTAGACTTCCTGTTTCTCTGGGTTTTTCTTGTATTAGCTTATTAGTCAACTGTAAACCTTCTTAACAAAGTAGAATTTCATTATTTATTTTGGAAATTTTTGACATGCATGAGTGATTTAATTTTGCAATTAAATTTTATATCCAACTAATATTCTTTCTCTATCTTCATCTTAATTATTTAGTAGAATAAATGCCACACACTAACCTAGCAAACTAATTACTTTCTAACAGTTACAAAATGCATATTTTATGTGGTACATTTTGTCCTTTTAGAGGTCAGCTTTACAAACACTTAAATGATAGGAGAATGTTTACATTCTTTATTAAACTTACTGCCTCAGTCAGTCATATGAAATGAATCCTATGTTTATTATTAAGTTATACAACACCATTGTATTTTTTAACTTCATCAAATAATTCTCTGGAAGTAAAATTCCGGTGAGTTAAATCTTAATCTGAGATCTGACTGTAACTTTATATATAAATATGGACAAATTGCTTAATTTCCCTGAGCTCATTTTCCTTTCCAACTGTAATGATTACTCAGTTCATGCCAATCCCAGCCCCATATGGACATATCACTAATAGGCAGGTCACTTCAGTGGTAAAACACCAGAATTTAAAGCCTCAGATGTTATTAAAGAGACATGCATCCTGGAGAGGTTCAATAATAGTTTCTTTTATTTAGCTTCATTATTTTCAAAATAATATTGTTAATGACATAATCTGCTCCAAATAATTAGTGAATTAAATGCAATTAGATTATGTGAAATCATATTTTATACATTGAACATTTTTCATTGTAAAAAATTACTCCAATTCCAAGAAATAATTTCTGTACTTCAAAGGTTGTGTTCAATGTAGGCTATTATGTAGTTTGATGACTGATACTACTTTATTTCTTTTAACACTAGTTTCTATTTTATCCAATTAATACCATTTATGATCTCTATTATGTATCTGATATTGGTGTTGCATATTTATAAGTCATTATTTTCTCACTTTTGTTTCTGACAGAATAGACTTTCTTCTATGAAGGCTTTTCCTCTGCCCTCTTGATCATCTTTGAGTCCCACTTTTGGAACTTACAAAAGAGATTATTAGGGGCTTTCTTTGAGTAAGCGGGAGCAGAATGGCAGAGCAGGTATGGGTGTATAGTTTTATATCATAAGAAGAAGGAAACCAGCTTTCATCTTAGATCCTTTTACTAATTACATAGACCAACTGTCAATTTATTCTTGGGCTTTCTCCAATGAAAAATGAAAAAAGAACTATGTGATACTGGCATTTAGCATATGCCAGAATTTTCCATAGTCATCAGGATAACGTTTTCCTAGGTCTTTACCAATAATTAATGGCACAAAGAGAGGTGAAGCATACCACTTCGTGTAGCTGATTGTTTTTTTAAATCTGATGCTTTGATGTTTATATTCTGAGAAAGGAATTTATTCTTTGCATTTATTTCATATTATATCTGAAAAAATTATTCTTATGCAAAGGTCAATTCTACACTTTCCTGTGATTCAGATATTTAATAATTATGAAATTATCTATAGAATTGTTCAGTCTCCATGACATTCTTGAACAGGGCTTTCCTGTTACATGATTCTGTGTTACCCTCTGTTCTGCACTCTTAAAATTAAACTTCAGTTTGGCTTGTTAGTAGGCTGGAACACAACTTCTACATTTCCTTATTATATTTTAGTTAGAGGGTAGAACCATTAATATTATGTTGATTTTTTTTATGATCTGTTTTAATTAAATTGAGTTCTAAGTCACACAGAATTTCTCATACCAAATTAGTATTTTGTTTTTTC
This sequence comes from Sylvilagus floridanus, assembly GCA_949820135.1. Lineage (NCBI taxonomy): Eukaryota > Metazoa > Chordata > Mammalia > Lagomorpha > Leporidae > Sylvilagus > Sylvilagus floridanus. The sequence goes on from OX463230.1 coordinate 78,279,891, forward strand.
TTTTTTCTAAAGATTTATTTATTTATTTGGAACTCAGATGTATACAGAGAGAGGAGGAAAGGCAGAGAGAGAGAGAGAGAGAGATCTTCCATTTGCTGGTTCACTCTCCAATTGGCCGAAACGGCCGGAGCTGAGCCAATCCAAAGCCAAGAGCCAGGAGCTTCTTCCAGATTTTCCAGGGAAACAGGGAAAAAAGCACTTGGGCCATCCTCTACTGCTTCCACAGATTTTAACAGAGAGCTGGATTGCAAGTGGAGCAGCCAGGACTCTAATGGGATGCTGGTGCTTCAGGCTGGGCTTTAACCCACTGCACCACATTGCCAGCCCTGATAGCTGATTTTTTTAAACATAACTTTCTGCAATGATCATATGAGATAAAAGAAATTATTAATGTTATTCTTATATATTATTAATCAATAACAGAAATAAAAGTTTCAGAAGGTGTAATAACTGATGACATGAATGTAATTTCTAAGGAAATAATATCAGAGGAATATACTACATATATTCATTCTGGAAAAGTATGAAAAATTCATTCTCTTCATGTCCCCATAAAGTGCATATTAACTATTCATTTTGGATTTCAAATCTTGCTTGCCATGATAGATAATTTATATATAGTTTACAATTCAACAATTTCATCCATTCATGTAATTAAAAGAATTAAAAAAGAATGAGATAGTAAAATGTTATATTTACTTACAGATTTTTTGCACATTTACACATGTGACCTCAATGTGAACTGAAATGTATTTTTGTAGTGAAAACCTATTATTAAACAGATAACATTATAATGAATGCTTCTTAGAACTAAAAAAATATAAAATATTGTGCTCAGGGAAATACATATTTTTGTTCTAGTGTCAAAATGGATTAAAATACAGATTTATCTTTCATTTACTTAATCAGCTTCTGATTTCAGCAGTGTAGAATTTATTGAAAGAAGACAAAGAATACCTATCCATGCACCCTACCGTCACAGAAGTGCTGGTCTTGTGCAGTTGGAAAAGAGAGGGGGAAAATCTGAGGTTTAAGGAGCAAATGGAGTGACAGTTCACTGAGTTAATTGAAGTAGATTGGAATTGCATGGTCAACAAGGAAACTGTATTTATTGTATACCCGCTCTTTTATTTCACATAATATTTCTTCAAGTCATATCAATCAGATATTCTGGAGCTATTTAAACATTAGAAAATTGAGACAGTGTTTGCAAATCCATGTACTGATGTAACTAATAAGTTAACAGATCTAGATTGAATCTAGATCTAAATTTTCTGTCTACTTTTCTACTAAAAAAGACACCTAAAAATAATTCATTTGATGATTTTCAACCTTTTAAAAGAGTCAATGCTGGATATTGTTTCCTAACTTCCAATTCACTTAAAAGTCTCTGAACCAAGCAACAGTCATCTGAAAAAATGTCTTTGCCAGCATTCTCTACCTTTCTGTGTAGTTGACAGAAATATTTTTCAAAGATTTATTTTTATTTATTTGAAATACAGAGTTCCAGATAGAGGTAGAGACAGAGAGAGAGGGGTTGCCCATCCGCTGTTTCACTCCCCAGATGGCCGCAATTGCCGGAGCTGTGCGGATTCGAAGCCAGGGCCAGGAGCTTCTTCTGGGTCTCCCATGTGGGTGCAGGGGCCCAAGGTCTTGGACCATATTTTATTGCTATCCCAGGCTGTAGCGGAGAGCTGGATGGGAAGAGGAACAGCAGGGACTAGAAACGGTGCCCACATAGGATGCCGGCGCCTCAGGCCAGGGCTTTAACTTGCTGTGCCACAGTGCCGGCCCCTTGACATAAATATTTTTAAGTTAGATTATCATATCATTTTTCAAATCAAATTAGTTTTATGATATCTGTTGTTAGGACAAAAAATACTAAATTTTGGCTTACAAAACAAGATTCTACTCATCTGGTTTTCTTCTCTGGTTTTTTCTTCCATTGCCCACAAGTATCCAGGCCTTGCCCATCTACTCTTCCTCGATAGCTATAATATTTCCTTCCAAGGAAATGCTTTACATTAGCCTCACTGAAGTAAAATGAAGGGCTGAATGGTGGACATCAGTGTGGTAGCATGGTGGTTTAAGTGGCTGCTTTGGGTGCACTTGTCCTTAGCAGAGGGCTGGTTTTCTATTTCTCTCTAATTTGTGCTACTGATCCAACTTCTTGTTAATGTGCTGGGGAAACAGCTGGTAATGACGAACATGCTTAGGCCTCTGCCACCCAAATGGGAATCATGGACTGAGTGCAGGGTTCCTTCCATCTGGCCTAGGGCAGGTTGTTGCAGGCATTTGAGGAGTGGACCAGTGGATAAAAGATCTCTTTCCCTCTCTCTCTGTATCTTTCAAGTAGATAAGAAAAAGAACAAATAACCATGTTTAAAAATGAAAAATTTTAGATAAATTTTTAAGAAATGAAAAATTGAGAAGCTATTTGAAACACGTTGAGTACTTATTTATTTAATAAAAAGCAGCTATTTGAAACGCTAATACACTCTTTAGTGGAAAGGGGAGAAAAAGGGAAATATGGGAGTCAGGTTGTCTAGGAATGCATTTTTAATGGGTAATGACATCATTGGTGATATTTTATTTTTGTTGTTCTTCAATTTTAAATGAATTGTAATGCAACGTTTGGGCTATAAAGAACATTACTGCTGATGACACTTAGAAAGAACCCTATAAATTTTAATAGGTGACATTTCCAAAAGCTATCAATAAATTAAAACTTTTAGATGGTAAATCTAGTAACTCATTCTATCTTTACTTTTCTACACATACTTAAATATATATATTTACATTTATAACTAAAACATAACTGTATATTTGGAAGAAAAATAAACATAATAATGTTACTAAATACCGCTATTTAGGAATAGCTTATTTATTTATTTATTTATTTGACAGGCAGAGTGGACAGTGTGAGAGAGAGACAAAGAGAAAGGTCTTCCTTTTGCCATTGGTTCACCCTCCAATGGCCACCGCGGCCGGCGCACCACGCTGATCTGAAGGCAGTAGCCAGGTGCTTCTCCTGGTCTCCCATGGGGTGCAGGGCCCAAGCACTTGGGCCATCCTCCACTGCATTCCCTGACCACAGCAGAGAGCTTGCCTGGAAGAGGGGCAACCGGGACAGAATCCGGTGCCCCAACCAGGACTAGAACCCAGTGTGCTGGCACCGCAAGGCGGAGTATTAGCCAGAAATAGCTTATTAAAATTACTCTTTTTCCTCTAAACTTTAAATGAAATTTTATTTATGTAATATACCCATCAAATACATATATGTGCCTCAGCATATGCATGTACAGAGTGAAACAATATATCCTAAGTAATGCAGGTGTCAGACTGTCAATGACTTCTTTTCAAATTATATGAAATATCGCAGAGCAAGGAAGAAATCCTGTCATTTTAGCTATGGAATTCAAACATGCTAATGAGTACATATTCTGGCATAAATGTGGTTAGAAATGTACTGTGTCAAAGAGATTGATCTCTTAATAGTTAGTGAATCTGAAATGAAGAATAGAAGATACAGTGTCATAGATCCATGTTTATTGCTTGGGATTATATTCACCCTTGGCAAAGCAGCTTGTTTATTCGTGCTCATCATGGCTATCACAGTATTGTAAACTACTTTCATTTAGAAATAAAGGTTATCAAAGATCATAACGTGACGTTTTCACAACAGTTCAGCATGCTTTTATGACTGACTATAATACAGCAATACATGTAGTGTAAGTATTAGCATTATGACAATACTGCTAGCAACTTATCAGTAGTTTTAGTGTCAAAGAAATTATGTTTAGTCAAGCTTACATAATGATGCAATTAAAAGCAGTATTAAAAAATCAAAACTGAGTGCAATAGGCATTTGAAAAAGGTAGGACAGATTTATTATTCATATTGAATACAATTGTTCCATAGCATCAGTGGAAACAAAATACCAAGTAATATGACACACTGAAGACCACTACTATTTTAATATCAGTTCTGGTATTCTTAGCTTGGATAATCTTTGGCAGAAGGTGAGGACTGCTTTATTAAACTATTGCATTACTGCAAATAATATAGTTTAAAAGTTATGAGATTATACTTCAAATAGATTTAACCAAAAGGCAATGATTTCATTACATATTTTACATTGAAAGCATATCTAAGCAAAATTTGAAAATTTTAAATATTCTAAAGAAGAATTGGTTGTCTTTTAGGCATCCTTAATTACCTGCATTTATAAAAGGTAAGCAGAGATTTTTATGTTCACTGTGAAAGGCAGTGTTTAGTGATCATATTAAAAAGTCATTTTTCTCTTTTACCCCAACAGTGTGAAAATTTATATATATAAACAATTGAAGGAAAAACTTGCAAAAAAAAACCGAGTGCCAATTGTTGAATGAATATCTGCTTTTTTCCAAAAATATATATTCTAACCCTTTAGAACTCATTTCATTTATAGCAATGAGGTTTTTTTTTTATTTTATTATCAAATAATTGTGAAGAAAACAATGTGTTTGACTACCATCCTTGATATGGTATTACCCATCAATTCATTAAAGCAGCTACAAAAACAGGCACCTGACATACATATTTTTATAAACTAGATGAATGATAATTAATATATTTCAAAAGTAGTTAAGAATTTCTCTTAGTTAACAAATGATTTAAAGAGAAAGAGAAATATATAGATATGGTTCCTAAAGTGTTTTACCATAGGTAGCATTAATGTTTAATGAATCTGTTTCATTATCCACTTTATCCATTGATTTCAGATGCTCAAATTAAATATAGATTGATTTGATAAGACCCACTTAATATAAATCCAATTTTGAAGCTCTCATCATTCTCACTGATTCTAAGTGTCAGAAAATGATTAGGGAAATTTTTCTTAAACAAATATTATTATTGGTTTGATTCCTACTGCACAGTCTTCATTGAGCTAGGTTAAGGCACTTTGTCATTCTCATTCAGGAAGTATGAGTAATGGTATAATTTCAAACATAAAGACTGTTTAGACAAAAGTCAACTAAATAGAGTTTTCATCATTTAAGAATGATTAAAGATCAAAAAGCACGGGGCCTGCACTGTGGTGCAGCAGGTTAATGCCCTGACCTGGAGCGCCGGCATCCCACATAGGCGCCGGTTTGAGACCCGGCCGCTCCACTTCCGATCCAGCTCTCTGCTGTGGCCTGGGAAAGCAGTAGAGGATGGCCCAAGTCCTTGGGGCCCCGCATCCACGTGGGAGACTCAGAAGAAGCTCCTGGCTTCTGGCTTCGGATCAGCACAGCTTTGGCCATTGTGGCCATCTGGGGAGTGAACCATCGGATGAAAGACCACTCTTTCTCTCTGTCACTCTCTGCCTCTCCTCTCTCTGTGTAACTCTGACTTTCAAATAAATAAATAAATATATATTTTTAAAAAATATAAAAGCATGACATTAAAGAAAAAAAAATACTGTAGCAGAAAAAAACAAAGCTGTCACCATGATGAAGACTTAGTAGGGGAGACAATTGTGAAAATATTTTTGCCAGTTTCAAAAAAATTTTTACAAAAGTTTCTGACATATTCAGTAAAAGGCAAGAAGAACATGTGCTTTTTTGTTTTTTGTTTGTTTTTGTTTCATTTTGCTTTTAATGTTGAAGGTTTGCTGTAAGGAAAGAAGAGAGCTGGCATCATGGTGTAGCTGGTTAAGCAGGCGTTTGCCATGCTGACATCTTGCATGCACCCTGCTTTGTGTTCCGGCTGCTCCACTTCTGATCCAGCTCCCTGCTAATGTGTCTAGAGAGCAGAAGAGGATGGCCCCAGTGCTTGAAAACCTGCTACCCTTGTGGGAGACCTAGAAGAAGCTCTTGGCTTCAGCCTGGCCCAGTACGGCAGTTGCAGCATCTGGAGGAGTGAACCAGCAGATGGCAAATATCTCTCACTCTCTTTCTCTCTCCCTAACTCTGACTTTCAAATAAATAAATAAACCTTAAAAAATAGGAAGTGACTACTACTGATATACAAAATGAATAAAAATCAGACAAGAAACTGCATGTGTCTCAGAAACAATAGATTAGATTAAAAGTTAGATTTTTCAACTAAATGAAAATAAAAAGCTAATACCAATTTGCTAGGATGAGAACAAAATTTAAAAAGAGGAAATTGAGTAGTGATTGAGAAAATAATTAAAAGCAGACTATTAGAGTTTAGGGTTGTGGCATAGGGGGTTTAGCTGCTGCCTGTGATGTCAGCATCCCATAAGGGTGCCAGCAGCAGAAGTTGGTCCAATTGCTTGGATACACAAACCCATGTGGGAGACCTGGAAGAGGTTTTTGACTCCTGGCTTCTGCCTGGTCCAGCTCTGGCCATTGTGATCATTCCGAGAGTAAATCAGTGGGTGGGAGATCTCTCTCTATCTCTCCTTCTCTCTCTGTAACTCTGTTTTTAAAAAAATAAAAATAAATTTTTAAACAAAAACAAAACCAGACTGTTATAAATCAGAGAACCTAGACACAAATGGTGAAATTAATCTAAGAGAATACAAATAGAAAGTCAATTAATATGAGATTTATTTAAAGAAGAAACATTATTCAAGATCATAATTTTAAAAATATTTATTAAAATAAAATATAAATCTTGACAAAATCAATTCCAATTGTCTTCTACATTCAAGCAAAATAAATAAAAAATGGACCTCTGTTATCCTATATATGAAAAGAATATATTTCTTCTTTGAGGAAATGAAAACAAGCTTATCAATAAAATATGTTGCAAATAATAAAGGCATTTAAGCAGTGATTCATATTCTCCTTTATAATGTGATCATAATGACGTTTTGTGGAGATAATTAAACTTGTAAACAAGGATTACCTATATATTTAATTAGCTGTTCATACTATATTAAAGATACTTGCATATCTGAATGATAAATAGTTGGAGGGAATTCCCATGTCAGAGCTTCTGTTTTCTTTACTAGATAGTAGGCAGTACCTTTGGCTTAGAATAGAGAATTCTGAGTAGGAGTCTCTAGGAGAATAATGGAGACTTGAAATAGTGGCTTAAAGAAAACAAAGAGATTGCCTACTGTGCAGCTTGTCAAAGTTAAGAATTTGTGCTGCTGCAAAATATATTACGCACACTAGGAATACCATCAGAATGTATCTATTACATATAAAATTAATGCTGAAAAATTTATATTATACTACACAGGTTATTTTTTTCTCACCATTTGAAATTTATTTTTTAATGTGAGAGCAGATGATTAATTTTGATTATGTCTTAAAATCCTTTGAAATGAGGAGCCAGTTTCTTGGCAAAGTATGTCCCCATTGCTCCACCTCAATCCAGCTCTCTGCTAATGGCCTGGGAAAAACAGTGAACGATGGCCCATCTGGTAGACCCAGTAGAAGCTCCTGGCTCCTGTCTTCGGCCTGGCCCAGCTCTGGCAATTGCACCCATCTAGAGAATGAACCAGTAAATTGAAGTTCTCTCTCTCTGTAACTTTGACTTTCAAATAAATTAAATAAATAAATAAATCTTTTAAAAAATCTGTTGAAATAATTATGTTATTTTCCTTTTAGATTTATTCATTTTATGAGCATGTTTATTTTTATAGAAATCTTTTATTTAATAAATATAAATTTCATAAGTACAACTTTTGGATTATAGCAGTTCTTCCCCACATACCCATTCTCCTAACCCCAAATCATTCCACCACCTACTCCCTCTCCCATCCAGTTGTTCATGAAGATTCACTTTTAATTATCTTTATATACAAAGGATTGGCTGGCACCGTGGCTCACTTGGCTAATCCTCCACCTGCGGCTCCAGCACCCTGGGTTCTAGTCCCGGTTGCTGCTCTTCCAGTCCAGCTCTCACTGTGGCCCAGGAGGGCAGTGGAGGATAGCCCAAGTGCTTGGGTCCCTGCACCCACATGGGAGACCAGGAGGAAGCACCCGGCTCCTGGCTTTGGATCAGCGCAGTGCCGGCCGTAGAGGCCATTAGGGAAGTGAACCAAAGGAAGGAAGACCTTTCTGTCTGTCTCTCTCTCTGTCTATAACTCTCTCTCTGTCGCTCTCTCTCTCTCACTGTCTAACTCTGACTGTCAAAAAATAAAAAAAAAAAAATCTTTATATACGAAAGATCAACTCTATACCAAGCAAAGATTTCAACAGTTTGTACCCACACAGGCACACAAAGAATAAAGTACTGTTTAAACACTAGTTTTACCATTAACTCTCAGTTTCTTAATCATTAACCATCTATGTTTGATGGTATTAAATTGCATTTAAACTGAAATTAGAACAAGGAGAAGTGGAGTAAAAGATAGAATGTTGAAAGAGAAGATGTGCCAAGTGAGAAGGGATTTTTCCTGTGCTTGCTAGGCATGGTTCTGAATGTTTATGCCTTTTCTCTTTAAATCTTCACCATACATGTTTTAACTATCATTTTCATAACTATGTTAAATCCCTGTTGGTCATCAGTTAAAATTTGAGGATGATCTAGAGCATTTCAGGATTTGTGTGTGTTATTTTATTTCTTTCACACATATAATGGAGTTGTATCCAATGCCTCATGTTGATTTTTTTTGTCATTGTGCTAAAAAACTCAAATTCATTGGCAGTTCTAGGCCGAAGGTGGCTAGTACTGGGTCAAGTTGTACCACTTGTTGCTTGACCTTACATGTACAGAAGAAGGGTCATGCAGTTTTTCAGCAAGATTGATTGATGTTAGTCACATGGATAATACAGACCAAAAATATAGCTTTCTTCTCATAAAAATAAGCTATTCCACATTTGTTCAAATAAGTGACTCATATTTTTCCATTTATTTTACAAGGTTGAATAGAGAGTGAAGTGTTTTCTAGTATTCTCTCATTTAAATCTCCATGATTAAAGAATGTTTACTAAGTGATTTCAACTTGGGTGTGTCATGGTGTCCAATCAGGTAACCCAATGTAATTTCTACCTGTCATTTATTAACTTACAGAGTCTGGAATATTGTCCAAAAGAATCAACAAGATAGAAGATTTACCATGCCAAACCTGAGTGTTTCACCTTTGGCACACCCTTAACTCTGAAGAACTGAACAGAGCTCTCTGGCACCAAAAGCAGACAGTGCACTTAATCTAGAGTCATAGTATAACGAGAAAAAAATACAATGCCAAATGACAAACATAAAAACTGAGGAAACAAGAAGAAAGAAGACATCATGATACTCCCAAAAGAACAAAACAATCCAATACAAGATTATGAAGATGATGAGATAGAAGAAATGCAAGTAATGGATTTCAAAAAATTTATGTTAAGAATATTTAGAAGTAATCAAAAACAAATGCATGAACTAATGAAATCCATGCAGGAGATGACAGAAAATCTCTCTCATGAAAATGAAATCTTAAGGAGGAATCAAATTAAATGAGGGATTTAGTAGAACACAGAAGTGAGATATGGAAGAGAAATCAAAATGAAATGAAGAAATCAATAGAATAAATGAAAAACACCTTTGAGAGCATAAAAACAGAACTAACTCCAATTCTTCTCAAAATATTCAGAACAATTGAAAAAGAGGGAATCCTCCCAAATTCTTTCTATGAAGCCAGCATCGCCTTGATTCCTAAGCCAGAAAAAGATGCAGCATTGAAAGAGAATTACAAAACAATATCCCTGATGAACGAAGATGCAAAAATCCTCAATAAAATTCTGGCCAATAGAATGCAATAGAATTCCAATAGAATTCCTTATTTAGGAGATCCAAAGAACTGTACTAAGAGACTATAGGAACTCATAGAAGAGTTTGGCAAAGTAGTAGGATATAAAATCAATGCAGAAAAATCAACAGCCCATGCCTGAGGACGAACTGCTAAGATCAATCCCATTCACAATAGCTACAAAAACAATCAAATACCTTGGAATAAACTTAACCAAGGATATTAAAGACCTCCATGATGAAAATTAATAATATTTTAAAAAGAAATAGCAGAGGATACCAAAAAATGGAAAAATCTCCCATGCTCATGGATTGATTGGAAGAATCAATATCATCAAAGTGTCCATTTTCCCAAAAGCAATTTATAGATTCAACGTGATACCAATCAAGATACCGAGGACATTCTTCTCAGAACTGGAAAAAATGATGCTGAAATTCATATGGAGACACAGGAGACCTTGAATAGCTAAAGCAATTTTGTACAACAAAAACACAGCCGGAGGCATCACAATACCAGATTTCAGGGCATACTACAGGGCAGTTGTAATCAAAACAGCATGGAACTGGTACAGAAACAGATGGATTGACCAATGGAACAGAATAGAGACACCAGAAACCAATCCAAACATTTACAGCCAAATTCTATTTGATCAAGGATCTAAAACCAATTCCTGAAGCAACGACAGCCTATCCAACAAATGGTGCTGGGAAAACTGGATTTCCACGTGCAGAATCATGAAGCAAGACCCCTACCTTTCACCTTACACAAAAATCCACTCAACGTAGATTAAAGATCTAAATGTATGACCCGACACCATCAAATTATCAGAGAACAACAGAGAAACCCTACAAGATATAGGCACAGGCAAAGACTTCTTGGAAAAGACCCCAGAGGTAAAGGCAGTCAAATTCAAAATTAATAATTGGGATTACATCAAATTGAGAAGTTTCTGTATGGCAAAAGTAACAGTCAAGAAAGTGAAGAGGCAACCGACAGAATGGGAAAACATATTTGCAAATTACACAGCCAATAAAGGTTTAATAACCAGAATCTACAAAGAGATCAAGAACTCCACAACAACAAAACAAACAACCCATTTAAGAGATGGTCCAAGGGCCTCAATAGACATTTTTCAAAAGAGGAAATCCAAATGGCCAACAGACACATGAAAAAATGTTCAGGATCGCTAGCAATCAGGGAAATGCAAATCAAACCACAATGAGGTTTCACCTTACCCCAGTTAGAATGGCTCACATACAGAAATCTACCAACAACAGATCTGGCCTGGATGTGGGGAAAAAAGGACACAAGGGACACTAACCCCCTGTTGGTGGGAATGCAAACTGGTTAAGCCACTATAGAAGTCAGTCTGGAGATTCCTCAGAAACCTGAATATAGCCTTACCACATTACTCAACCATCCCCCTCCTTGAAATTTACCCAAAGAAATTAAATTGGCAAATAAAAAAGCTGTCTTCACTTCAATGTTTATTGCAGCTCAATTCACAATAGCTAAGACATGAAATCAATCTAAATGCCCATCAATAGAAGACTAGATAAAGTAATTATGGTATATGTACTCTATAGAATACTATACATCAGTAAAGAAAATGAAATCTGGTCATTTGCAACAAAATGGAGGATCTGGAAAACATCATGCTGAGTGAAATAAGCCAGTCCCAAAGGGACAAATATCATACATTCTCCCTGATTGGTGACAACTAACAGAGCACCTAAAGGAAACCTGTTGAAATAAAATGGACACTATGAGAAAGAGTGACTTGATCAGCCCTTGTCCTGACTCTTTTGTTTCTTTTAGTATTTTTTTTTGTTCTACTTAATACTATAGGTTGAACTATTTAATTAACACACAATTATTCTTTGGCATTTAAAATTAACTGAAAAGTGATACCTGTTAATTATAAGAGTGGGAATAAGAAAGGGAGGAGATGTACAGTTCAGCACATGCTCACTTGGACTTACCCCTAATGGCAATGCTAGAAATGTTCCAGGGGATTCCAATTCAATCCCATCAAGGTGGCATGCACCAATGCCATCTCACTAGTCCAAGTGATCAGTTTCAGTTCATAATTGATCATAATGATAGGATTAAGTGTCAAAAGGATCACATAAACAAGACTAGTGTCTGCTAATACTAACTGATAGAATTTAAAAGGAGACAACAATCCAACATGGGAAGTGGGATACACAGTAGACTCATAGAATGCAGATGTCCTAAACTGCACTCTGGCCTCAGAATCAGCCCTTAAGGCATTTGGATCTGGCTAAAAAGCCCATGAGAGTTTCACAGGCATAGATAGCCAAGTCACTGTGGCAAAAAAAATGACCTAAATGAAAGGTCTCTGTGAGTGAGATCCAAGAGGAAAGAAAGGGCCATCAAAGAATGAGGTACCTTTCTCTGAAGGGAGGAGAGACAGCTCATGACAAGAGCCTCAGGTGATTACTGACATCATAAATAAGAGTGTCAATTGTTAAATCAACAACTGGAGTCACTGTGCACCTACTCCCCATGTAGGATCTCTGTCCTTAATGTGTTGTATTATGCAAATTGATGGTAAAACTACTACTCAAACAGTACTCTATACTTTGTCTGTCTTGTGGGTGTAGTCCTTTGAAACCTTTACTTAGTATATACTAAGTTGATCTTCTGTATATAAAGATAATTGAATATGATTCATGATGAAGAATGGGATGGGAGAGGGAGTGGGAGATGGAACGGTTGTTGGCAAGAGGGAGGTTATGGGGGGAAAAGCTGCTATAATCCAAAAGTTGTACTCTAGAAATTTATATTTATTAAATGAAAGTTAAAAAAAGTAAAGTAGATGAGTGAAAGTTACATTTTGAGATGTGATCATTGTTTATAGGACTTGTCTATACTCTTGAGGAACAGTGGTTTTCCTATTTACCACTTGTTGAATTCTTTATTTCATGGAAGTTTAAGCTTGTGATTATAAAGTAAGTTGAAAGTATGGAGGTGCAAAAACTAAAAGAAAAATAAGAAAAGAGGAGGAAGGGTAGGTGGAAGATAGGGAGATTAGGGTGGGAAGTCTCTTCAAGATCTTAAAACTGTATATACAATAGTTACATAAATTTGTGTTCCGGCTGGTGCAGTGGCTCAACAGGCTAATCCTCCACCTTGTGGCGCCGGCACACTGGGTTCTAGTCCCGCTTGGGGCACCGGATTCTGCCCCGGTTGCCCCTCTTCCAGGCCAGCTCTCTGCTGTGGCCCGGGAGTGCAGTGGAGGATGGCCCAAATGCTTGGGCCCTGCACCCCATGGGAGACCAGGAAAAAAGCACCTAGCACCTGGCTCCTGCCATTGGATCAAGCACGGTGCGCCGGCCGCAGCGTGCCGGCCGCGGTGGTCCTTGGAGGGTGAACCAATGGCAAAGGAAGACCTTTCTCTCTGTCTCTCTCTCTCACTGTCCACTCTGCCTGTCCAAAAAAAAAAAAATTGTGTTCCTTTTATTTAAATAGTAGAAGTTATAATGGGGAATATGCTCTAAAGGTAATCTTATATAGTTCAAAATATATAAAAGATAATTAGAAATTTTCTTCATTAATTTTTGTTTGTTTGTTTTTGACAGCAGAGTAGCCAGTGAGAGAGACAGACAGAAAGGTCTTCCTTTTCTGTTGGTTCACCCCTCAATGGCCGCTGCAGAAGGCTCGCTGCGGGCAGCGCACCGCACTGATCTGAAGCCAGGAGCCAGCTTCTCCTGGTCTCCCTTGCAGGTACAGGGCCCAAGCACTTGGGCCATCCTCCATTGCACTCCTGGGCCACAACAGAGAACTGGACTGGAATAGGAGCCACCGGGACAGAATCCAGCACCCCGACCGGAATTAGAACCCAGGGTACCGGCACCACAGGCAGAAATTAGAACTTTAGATACATACGCTCAGTTTTATCAAGTTGGTTTATTTGAGATAATCATTTGTAAGCATTAAATTACTCAGAGAAAATGATACATGTTTTAAAATTTGAATTTCATTTTCTTTCCCATACTCTTGTAATATCTTCCATCACAGCATTTATTTGGGAACGTTTTAAAAGCTCCCTTGTTTAGGATATGACTAACAATTAAAGAAGAGTAAAGACAAATGTAATGTTTTAATTATTCTAATAGAAAATTTGATTTGTAAGACATAAAAATAAATAAAAATTTTTTACAATACCTCTTCTATCTTTTAAATCATTTAACATACTTTTATTTCTCAATAGAATTGACTTCAGCTACCTGTGCTGACTGTGCCCAAAAGCTGCACACACTCTGAAGACTATGCAGATGCTTTCTTTATTATTTGTCTAAGGTTAATGTAGTATTTTTGGAATGGATCAATGGAAAATACTCCCTTCTTGTTCCTATATTGTATTTCATTTTAATTTACATTTTCATTTGTGCAATTCTGTTGGAGATCAATGTCTCAATGATCTGCTTATTCCTATATTAAATGGACTGTAGCTTGCATGGAGAGAAGCTGGATCAGAAAAACCACATAGAGGGAATGTCTCAAGTTGTTGTACATATATTTACAGTAGAAAACATAAATGATCATCTGTAACTTCTTTATCTATCATTTTGCTTCAGTGTAGCTTTAAATTTACAGAACAAAAATTGTGAGGGAATAAAACAGAGTTCACCCACTTCCCCTCTTATTGTCAGATTGCTAGATTTGTCTCAATTATTAAACCACATCCATCTCATTCTATTTTCTCCAAACTCGTTTTATCCTTTCCAATGCTCCCAGATTTTAGTAATCAGCATTTTGTGATGAGATTAAGCTTTTTTAAAAAAATATTTAGCTCCCATGTGTAAGACAGAACATGTGGTATTTGTCTTTTTGTGTCCAAATTAATTCACTGAATATGATATCCTCTAATTCCATACATTTTGCTGCAAATGACAGGATTTCATCCTTTCTGTTGTTGCTGCTGAATAATAGTTCATTGTGTATATATGCCACACTTAATTTATCCTTTCATCAATAATATGGCTACTGTGAACAGTGCTGAAATAAACATATTGGAGCAGAAATATCTTTGATACAATGAGTTAAGGACTTTGGGTTACACACTCAGTAGTGGGATTGATGGATCATATGGCAGTTAAACTTCTGCACTGTTTCCACATTGGCTGTGCTAATTTACATTCCTATCAGCAATGTACAAGGGTTTACTCTTTCTCCACATCCTGACCAGTATTTGTTACTTAGTGTCTTTTCAATAATAGCCATTCTAATAAGGTGAGGTGATATCTCAGTATGGTTTGAATTGCACACCCATGGTGGCTAGTGATATTGAGCATTTTTCCATATAGCAACTGGCCATTTGTATTTCTGATTTTGAGGTTTTGTCGAGGTATGTTGCCCATCTCTTAGGTGAATAGGCTGGGTTTTTTTTAATTTATTTTTGTTGTTATTGAAATCATTGAGTTGCTAATATATTCTGGATATTAATCCTTGTTGGTTAAGTAGCTTGAAACTATTTTTTCCCATTCTTCCAAATACCTCTTCATTTTATTGTTTCCTTTCTTGTGCAGAAGCTTCTGAGTTTGATATAACATCATTTGTCTAGTTTTACTTGTGTTGCCTTTTCTTTGTGGATATAATCCTAGAAATTGCCACTTTTACTAATGCTTGAATGGTTTCTCATATGCTTTCTTCTAGCAATTTCTTGGTTTCATGTCTTATATTTAGGTCTTCTATCCATTTTGAGTTAGTTTTTTTCATATGGTGAGAGGTAAGGATCTTATTTTATTCTTTTATATGTAGTGTCGTTCAGTTTTTCAGCGCCATTTATTAGAAAGAATATTGTTTGTCCAAAGTATGTTCTTGGCAGCTTTTTAATAATTGGCTGCATATGAATATTAATCTATTCTATTCCAATGATTTCAATGCCCATATTATGCTGTTTTAATTAATGACACCTTATAATTTGCTTTGAAATCAGAAAAAAATTAATTTTTTTATCAGAACCATTTTGGTTCCTCTGCATCTGTTGTAATTCTATACAAAGTTTAGAATTTTTTTCTAATTGTGTAAAGAATATCTTTGGTGTTTTAAAAAGGATTGCATTGAATCTGTAGGCTGCTTTAAGTAATACAGACATTTTAACAATTTTAATTCTTCCAGTTCATAAGCAATGAATATCTTTCTGTTTTTTTGTTTCCTTGACAATTTCCTTCATGAATATTTTATAAATTTCGTGGTAGAAATCTTTCACTTTTTTTAAGTTTAGGGTTTTAAACATTTTTAGCAATATAAAAAGAAGAGGTTTTATATATTTCATAGATACAAATCTAAGATAACCATACTGCCCTCTTTCCATCAAATTTATTCTTTTAAAAATATTTATTTGAAAGTCAGAGTTACAGAGAGAGAGGGGGAGAGAGAGACAGAGAGAGAGAGAAAGAAAGAGAGAGAGAGAGAGAGAGAGAGAGAGAATTCCTCCACACTCTGATTCACTTCCCAGATGACCACAAAAGCCAAGGCTAAGCTTGGCAGAAGCCAGGATCCAGGATCCAGGAGCTTCATCTGGGTCTTCCCTGTGGGTTGCAGGTTCACTAACACTTAAGTCATATTCGACTGCTTTTCCTTGGACATTAGCAGGGAGCTGAATAGGAAGTGGAGCTACCAGGACATGAACCAATACCACTATGAGATGCAGGTAGCAGATTTAACCTCCACCCCATATATTCCCAAATTTTTTTTTTAAGATTTATTTATTCATTTGAAATTCAGTTATACACGATTAGGTAGAAGAGAGACAGAGAGAGGGGTGGAGGGAGAGAGAGAGTGAGAGAAATCTTTAAAGACTTTACCTTTTAATACCATCAAATTTTGAGTCAGGATTTTAACATGTGAATTTCAAAAAACACAAATGCTCAGAAAAGGAAAAAGTTTATAAATTTTATGTGTCAAACTCTTAAGACTATGAAAGTACATAGAAAGTCACTAAAATACATACCTTATGAAAATTTCACGCATAAGGATCTCCATTTTAGTAGATATTTAAAACAAATAATTAGTTTTAGAAATAATATTGATCTATATATTAATATATGTCATAGATCTTATCTATATGTATATATATACAGCATTTATCATAATTTATTTATTTTTTATGGAGAAAGATGAGGATTTTTTGCAAGGGATTCCATTTATAAGAAGAGGAATAAGTATGCCTCCAATTAGAAATTAATGATACAATTGAAATATTAAAGCACCCCTATTTTAGCCGCACTAGCATAAAAACTTTAAAAATCTGTTATATTCCAGTTTCTGGCTCATATTATACATCCTTATAGATAACAATGATCATGGGATTAACAGCTTCCCTCAGTCCTTCAGGGACTCACTATTCTTCTCAGTGTACTTTGCCATTTCTTTGGGCTCAGAGTAGATGATGGATCATTTGTTTCCAAAAAGACAGACTGCAGATTATAGAGGATTACATAGAGTTATTATGGTGCTACCATAAAATATTGCTTTATTTATGTCCATATTGTATTCAACATATCACAACCACTTGAGATCCTAACTTAAATAACAGAAATTAAAGTGCCAAGAACTTTTGTCTAGTGACATACATAAAACACAAAGAGAAAGATTTCTGATGAATGCAGGAAAATAAAATTTCACTCTTCTTGTACACAGAACGTAGCTACTGCTCCAAAGAACAAAATCTAAAGTCCCTTTCAGTTGCTGTGACTTTCAGATTAATATCTCCAGTGGCATGCATTGTCACCATCAGGTCTGCATACGAATTTTGTGTTCTAGTAGTATCATCACTACTCAAGATTTTACACTTACAAAATTAATCTTGGATTAATTTGGATTGAAGATTCGAAGATTGAAGATTAGGGGACAACATACTGCAGTAGGCTAAGGTGGATAGTAAAAATATATATATAATGCACTCACAAATTAGAGAGAAAACCACAGTGGAAATCCTACAAGAGGAAGAAGAATACTGTGGACCTGTGTGGAAGGTGAAGATGCACAGCACAAACACTAACACAATGCACAATTGCAACAACCAAGAGCAGGATCAGGTGGTAGCTTGGAGGTAACACCAGACTGTAGCAAACTGTGGTGATATAACTAGAGGGACTGCACAGTGTGAATCTGAACTGGAGCCCTGGGGTTCAGTGGTTGCCAGCAGCTGTCCACAGACCCAGTGGAAGTAGGCAGGGCATGTTTATCTTGACCCAACTTCCCCATAATAGCTCCTGCTGCCCATCTGGGAAAGGTCAGGGACCATTCTGGTTCTGGGGGAGTGCTGCAGAAGACTGTGCACACACAGCAATTGGCTAGGACAGGGCACCATCTTTTTGGCATTATTGGTAACAGTGCCATGGCTCTTGTGTATGCATGTGATCCAGAGATTCTAGTGGAGGGCAAAATCCACAGTCCTCACTTACTTTGAGTCTGGTTGGGAGGTGGCTGGTCATCTGTATGAGACTATGAGGCAACCTCAGCCTCCTGATATCAAGATGCATAGTCTAAGATAGCTTTTGGAACATCTGCTCTCTGTTGACCGGCAGGCTGGCAAGGCAGAGAAAAACCTCTACACCCAATAAATGTTGGTGCCTTGTTTGCTGAGACTGTGAAGATGCAGTGGTTACATTAGAAGGTACAGGGTGTTGCTGGGTCTTTGAAGTCACTTGGTGTGTCTCCCCATGCTAAGAGCACCTTGGTTGCCTACATCAAGTCATTACAGTTGGAACTGTACTCACAGTGAGGACTGTACAGATATTTGTGTGGTTTATAAAGTGGTACAGATGAATGTTGAACACACTGGGGACTAATACTCAGGCATTGCTCAGCTTGGAGGAGAAGAAGTGCAGGGGAAATCTTATAGTCAGACCCAAAGAAAAAAAAAAGAAATTAGAAAACAACAATATTGTTGGAGATTTATAGGATACTATCAAATGACACAACATATAGGTCTTAGCAGTTCCTGAAGATGCAGAAAGAGAGAATGGACTAGAAGGAATATTTAATGAAATAATTACAGAAAACTCTTGCAACATGGAAAAATAAAGGATGTCCAAGACCAGGAGGTACATAGAACTTCTAACTGAAATGACTGAAAAACATCTTTACTACAACATATTGTAATCAAACTTCCCACAGTTAAACACAAAGAAAAGAATATAAAACTTGCATGATAGAAATGTGATTACTTTCAAAAGATCTCCAATGAGACTCACACTGATTTTTCATCAGAAACCCTACATGCTAGAAGAGAATGGCAAAACTTAGTCCAAGCCTTAAAAAAAACTGTCAACCTAGAATATTGTACCCAGCAAAGCTCTCATTTATGAATGACATGAAATAAGATATTTCCATAGCAAATAGAAACTGAAAGAATTTTCTACCACTCCATCCAGCTTTACAAAAGACGCTTAAGGATGTGCTACAATCAGAAACACAGCAAGTTAGCCATCATTATGAACAAATATGAAGGCAGAAAATCCCTCAGTAAGAGCACCAAAAAATACAGTCAATATTGGAATATTTATGGAAAAAATGGCAGAGCCAAATCAGTATTTATCAATAGTCAAAATATAGTCAATATTGGAATATTTATGGAAAAATGGCAGAGCCAAATCAGTACTTCTAAATAGTCACTGAAGCTGGAAATCAACCCCTGAAGAACCTCTAGATCATATGCAAACACATGGAGACTGAAAAACATGTTACTGAATGAACTATGGGTCACAGCAGAAATAAAAAAAAATTGCTGGAAATGAATGAAGATGACAAAACATCATACCAAAACTTATGGGATGCAGCAAAAGCAGTGTTAAGAGGGAAGTGTATACCAATCAGTGTCTACATGAAGAAAATGGAAAGTCACTAAATGAGCTATCAATGAATCTCAAGGACATAGAAAAACAACAGCAAACCAAGCTCAAAATTAGTAGGAGGAAAGAAATAATTAAAATCAGAGAAGAAATAAAAAAATCTTAGGCAAAAAAATATAAAAGATCAGTGAAATGAAGCATTTTAAAAAAAAAAAAACAAAATTGATACACCATTGGCCCAACTAACAACAAAAAAGAGAGAGGAAACCCAAATCAATAGAATCAGAAATGAAAATGTAATATAACAACAGGTGCCACAGAAATAAAAAGAATCATCAGGAATTACTACAAATAGTTGTATGTGAACAAATTGGGAAACCTAGCAGAAATGGGCAGATTTTTTAAGACACAATAAACAATTTGAATCAGAAAGACATAGAAAAACCTAAACAGATCAATGAAATAGACAGAGATTTTATCAGTAATAAAAACCTTCAAAGAAAAATTTAGCACCAGACAGCTTCAATGCTGATTTCTACCATTCATTTTTTATTAAAGATTTATTTAATTTTATTTTAAAGAGTTACAGAGAGAGGTACAGACAGAGAGGTCCTACATCGGCTTGTTCACTCCTCAATTGGCTGCAATGTCTGGAGCTGCACCTATCTGAAGCCAAGAGCCAGGAGCTTCTTCTGGGTCTCCCATGTGGGTGCA
The DNA here is from genome assembly GCA_949820135.1 of Sylvilagus floridanus. Taxonomy (NCBI): domain Eukaryota; kingdom Metazoa; phylum Chordata; class Mammalia; order Lagomorpha; family Leporidae; genus Sylvilagus; species Sylvilagus floridanus. The sequence continues at coordinate 78,300,114 of OX463230.1, forward strand.
GGGGCCCATCTTCTATTGCTATCCCATTCCATAGCAGAGAGCTGAATCAGAAGAGGAGCAGCCAGGACTAGAACTGGTGCACATATGGGATGCTGGTGCTTCAGGCCAGGGCTTTAAATGACTGTGCCACAGTTCCAGCCCCTCTAACATACATTGAAAGAAGAACTAATTTCAATTCTTCTCAAACTATTCAAGACAATTGAATAGGGGGAAATCCACCCAAACTACTTCTATTAAGCCTACATCACCTGAAACCCTAAACCAGAAAAAGATATAACAAAGAGGGAGAACTATAGACCAATATGCCTGATGAACACAGATGCAAAAATCCTCAACAAAACACTAGCTTATCAAGTACAACAACACATCAGAAAGACTATTCACCCTGACCAAGTGGGGTTCATCCCAGGTGTGCATGGATGGCACGACATTTAAAAATCAATAACTGTGATACATTACATTAACAAACTGAAGAACAAAAACCACATAGTTATAGATACATAGAAAAGAATTGATAAAACACAACATTCTTTCATGAGGAAAACCCTAAGCAAACTGTGTTTAGAAGAAACATTCCTCAACATATTCAAGGGAATTTATGAAAAACCAATAGCCTGCATTCTACTGAAAGGGTGAAAGCTGGAAGCATTCCCCTATAATTCAAAACCAGACAAGAATGTCCGCTACAGCCATTGCTATTTAATATAGGCTTGGAAGTTTTAGCCAGAGCTATTAGGCACAAAAATGAATGCAAAGTGAAACAACTTGGAAAGGAGGAATCCAAATTATCCCTATTTGCAGATGACATGATTCAATATAGAGGGATCCAAAAGACTCTACTAAGAGACTATTGGAACTCATAAAAGAGTTTAGAAAAGCAGAAGGTTATAAAAATCAACACATAAATATCAGTACTTTTTATATACATAGACAAGCCATGGCTGAGAAAGAACTTTAAGATCAGTAACATTCACAATAGCTGCCAAAAGAATTAAATATCTTGCAATACATTTAATCAAGGATGTCAACATTCTCTCTGATGAAAATTACAAAATACTAAATAGAAGACATTAAAAATTGAAAAATCTTCATATTCCTGGATTGAAAGAATCAAGATGATCAAAATGTCCATACTACAAAAAATGATATTATTTTTTTTTGCAACAAGATGGATGCAACTGGAAACCATCATACTTAGTGAAATTGTCCAGTGCCCAAAAGAAAGATATCATACATTTTCCCTGATCTGAGGTAACTAATAGAGTACCTAATATGTAATTTATTGGAGGAAAATGGACATTTGGGGATTTGATGATTGTGTACAGCATTTGTCTCTTCCATTGAGAAATAGTATTTTTTTCTTCATATCATTTGTTGAACTTTTTTTACTTAGTGAAGGGCTAGCAATATTATCATTAAGTAAACTAAAGTAGATCTTTGTAAACAGTTAAGACTGAAAATGAGAGAGGGAGGAATAATAAGTGTTAGAGTTCAGGTGGGAAGGAAGGTGCTGGGGAATTATCACTATGTTGTTTATATATATATGAAATAGATGAAACTTGTAGAATGTAAATGTAATTTAAAAATGAATAATAAAATAAAATTTTAAAAACACTTGGTATTCATTATTATTGGTATTTTCACATACTTATATCTATTTAACACTCATGGCTGCTTGCATAAAATTTGAGAAGTACTAGCACAAAGACAATGAATAAGGCAAAGGAAAAAATAAGTTGTAGCAGTAAGTTATGGCAAATAGTAGGAGATGTACAGAAAGAGAGAGACAATCCCAAAATTATGGTAGAAAAACATAGAGACACTTTCAAAGTTATAGAAAAATAGTTACAGAGAAGAATCTCAAGAAAAACTTCATGACCAAAGAGAAATATCATAGACAAAAGGAATTTAAAGAAAGCAGATACAAGATGGATTCTGGAGTGAATTTTAGTTACAAAGATTACATTTTGGTATATCACATTGTAAATGTAAATTATTTAAATAACAACTAGCTATTTGTTTCTTATAGCTCTTTAACTCTTATATGTTCAAACTTGGAGATATAGTAGAGGTCAGTGTTTTGGCTTAGTAGGTAAAGCTACCGCCTGCAATACCTGCTTCCCATATAGGCACTGATTTGGCCCTCGTTGCTCCATTTTTGATCCTGATCCCTGCTAATGCACCTGAGAAAGAAATGGAAGATAGCCCAAGTGCTTGGGCACCTGGCATCCACATTGGAGACTTTGAAAAACCTCATGGCTCCTGTCTTCTGTCTGTCCCAACCTTGGCTGTTATGACCATTTGAAGAGTAAACCAGCAGAGTAAGCCAAACCATCCGGTCTGTCTCCCTCTCTCTTTCTCTCTGTAACTCTGCCTTTCAAATGAATAAAATAAATATTTTTAAAAAGAAATATAATAAAGATGCAGTGAAAAGAAAATCATATTGTCTAATTATATGGGAGTTACTATAGCAATTTTAAAAGCATTACCATGATAATGGTTAAATTAAATCAAGCAGAGGACTAAATTTAGCCTTTGTCCATAGCTGTTCACCCCATATAGAAGTTAGTATGCTTAGAAATGTATTTATAAATGCAAAACTCATTTGATTCCAACTCTACTCATAAAATAATGCCAAAATTGTATTCTGGCTGCATTTTAATATACAGAGATAAAACTGGGGTAACAAAATAATTATAATTTATGGATCACATTATTGTATATATATATATGTGATACGGGATTTGTTGAAACATATAAATATATATATGTTTAATTAAGTGATTGAAAATTTAGATTAAATATTTGAATGAATGAATTGAGCTTCTTTATATTTTGATAATAATTTTGCCAATGTAAGTGCACAGTTCATGTTATATATTTAGAATTAACTATATAATTTTCTAAATGATAGCTGATTAATGGAAACTAATTCATTGTAAATTCTAAACAGATAAAGCAGACATATTTTCCTGTAATAATGGAGTTTTGCTTTGATATAATTAATAGTTTTGATGACTGATAGAATTCAGACACTCCCTTGGCGATATTGATGCACTTTTCATTTTCTAATGCCTACTATGCATTATTCATAGGGTAACTGAGTGAATAGCACAAATGGACATTTTAACTGCAGCCAAAAATCAGGATTTATGACTTACAATGAAGAATACTCTTAATATTATATTAATAAGCCACTTCGTATATAATTATAAAAATATGTAAGAAGCTTTTTTCTAAACTTTTGTTTAATAAATATAAATTTCCAAAGTACAACTTTTGAATTATAATGGCTTCCCCCCCATAACCTCCCTCCCACTTGCAATCATCCCATTTCCCACTCCCTCTCCCATCCCATTCTTTATCATGATTCATTTTCAATTACCTTTATATACAGAAGATCAACTTAGTATATACTAAGTAAAGGTTTCAACAGACTACACCCACAAAGACAGATAAAGTATAGAGTACTGTTTGAGTAGTAGTTTTACCATTAATTTGCATAGTAGAATACATTAAGTACAGAGGTCCTACATGGGGAGTAGGTGCACAGTGACTCCCGTTGTTGATTTAACAATTGATACACTTATTGATAACATCTGTAATCACCCGAGGCTCTTGTCATGAGCTGCCAAGGCTATGGAAGCCTACTGAGTTCACCAACTCGGTCTTATTTAGACAAGGCCATATTCAAAGTGGAAGTTCTCTCCTCCCTTCAGAGAAAGGTACTGCCTTCTTTGATGGTCTGTTCTTCCCGCTGGGATCTCACTCACAGAGATCTTTCATTTAGGTCATTTTTTTTTCTTTGCCACAGTGTCTTGGCTTTCCATGCCTGCGAAACTCTCATGGGCTTTTTAGCTAGATCCAAATGCCTTAAGGGCTGATTCTGAGGCCAGAGTGCTGTTTAGGGCATCTGCCATTCTATGAGTCTGCTGTGTATCCTGCTTCCCATGAAGGATCATTCTCTCCTTTTTAATTCTATCAATTATTATTGGCAGATACTTGTCTTATTTATGTAATGACTTTAAAGTCACAGAAAAAAATGTTAATTAATGATTCTAGTTAAATATAGAAGATGTTATTAGGACAGGATGGATTAAAAGACAAATAGGACATTTTTATGTTCCCATGAAAGATCATGTCACGTGCTTTCTTCACAATTTATGTTGATTTACAGTGCTCCTAATGTCTTTTGTGAAATAAGGGAAGGTATGAATATAATCAAACTGTTAGTTACTATAAAAATATATTTTATTGTGTTTTATTAGGAAGATTAAAATTATAGTGATTTAAGCATAAGCCAATTATTAGACATTTTCAATTGCACTTATCAGTTCCACCATGATTTGCAAGCACATTCTCAATAGATTTCTTCTTTTGCTTTTTGGTAGCTGCCATTTGAGAACTATATCACTAAAAGTACCTGCTGTCCACAAATAATTACGTGAAACCAACACAAACCAATAGCACAGTAGGCGATAAATATTTAAAGTGGACCTGGACAAAAAACATATATCAAGGGGCCAGTGCTCTGGTGTAGCGGGTAAAGCTGCTGCCTGCAGTGCCAGCATCCCATATGAGCGCCAGTTCAAGTCCCAGCTGCTCCACTTCCAATCCAGCTCTCTGTTATGGCCTGGCTCAAGTTCTTGGGCCGTTGCACCCACATGGGAGACCTAGAAGAAACTCCTGGCTCCTGGCTTTGGATCGGCACAGCTCTGACCATTGTAGCCAATTGAGGAGTGAACCATCGGATGGAAGCCCTCTCTCTCTCTCTCTCTCTCTCTCTCTCTGCCTCTCCTTTCTCTATGTAACTCTGACTTTCAAGCAAATAAAATAAATCTTAAAAAATTTATATACATATAGAAATATAAAAAATTATATACATATATGTATATAAATACATATACATATATATTATATATGTATATAAATATATATTATATATTAAATTTATATTTATTATATATATTTATTATATATATATTAAATTTATATTTAGGAATGGTTTGCATTTTAATGCTCACTAATTTCAGAGCTACATTCTCTCTGTCATCTTTTAAGACATCTGTCATATTTTAAGACATTTATTTTCAAACACATAAGGTTATGGATTTTTCCAAGAAATAGTCCAATAACCAGTAAGTTAAGTTTCAGTTTTTAAAGCATTCTTCTAGACACTATGGAAATAAAATTTCAGTATAACATTTGAAACTATTACCATATCATTGAAAGGAATTTTATCCTTCTTAAAGCAAGGATAGCTTCATCAGAGATGGCATAGACAACAAGTACATTAAATCTTTCTCACACTGGAAGCTATCATGTTTCCAGGTTCTTTAAATGCCTAAAAGCCTATACCAATTATCGTGCTCTGGGGAAGCCAAACGTATTTCATAATCCCCTTTCTTCTTTACTTACACTTATATATTTGAAGTCAATAAATTGTGTCTTGGGAACATGAGGTTATTGAATATCAAATCTTGAATTATGGGCTAAAGGTCAATTATACAGATAGCATTGCAACATGAAAAATAAAGCTCTAGGATATTGTCTATATCATTTTTTTTTGGCCAGGCAGAGTTAGACAGTGAGAGAGAGACAGAGAGAAATGTTTTCCTTCTGTTGTTTCACTCCCCTAATGGCTGCTACGGCTGGTGCTGTGCCAATCCGAAGACAGGAGCCGGGTACTACCTCCTGGTCTCCTATGCAGGTGCAGGGACCCAAGCACTTGGGCCATCCTCTGCTGCCCTCCGGGGCCACAGCAGAGAGCTGGACTGGAAGAGGAGCAACTGAGACTAGTATCTGGTGCCCAACCGGGACTAGAAATCCAGGTGCCGGCGCCGCAGGAGGGGGATTAGTTAAGTGAGCCATGGCGCCGGCCATCTATATCATTTTCAATTACCTTTCTTATATATGAGAGGCAGAGGACAGAGCCAGATAAACACAAAGAGAAATTTCCCATCTTCCCTTTCACTCCCAAAATTATAATAATAGCTGTGACTGAGCCAAAGCCACGAGTCAGGAACTCAAACCAGGTTACCTACTTGGGTGGCAGGGACTCAATTACTTGAGTTATAACCATGATTTCTTGGATTTTAACTGTCAGGCCAAATATCAACAATTTAGATTTCAATATTACTTTAATTTCCTGGTACTATGGTGTAATTGCTTGCCATGAGGACATATGCAGAAAGCAGATGACAACAAAGATCATTATTAATGTGATTGATGTGTTTATTTGACATAGGTAAATATTTACTATTTATCCATGTATTTTCATCATGTAGAGAGCTTAGTCTGTGTCAGTTTTAGGGAGGAGTTGTCATGTTTGACAATGAATTTTATGTAGCATCACTCATAAAGTAGTAGGCACCATGCTCACTGTCTTGTCATTTGACAAGGTGTCTGTGGGTTTGAAAAGAGTATCTTCTTTTGATCAACATCATTCTTCCCTTGTCTCATCCATCCTACAAGTCTTAATAAAAGAATAGTCCATACTTCTTTTTTGGGAGACTATGTAGATCTAAAATGCTTCATTTTAGAATCAATCTTTTCCAGGTCAAATAGAGAATCAAAGAGTCACTTACATTTAGTTTGATCTAAAAAAATCAATTCTTAGCATTTAAGGTATAGTTTATAGATACATTAAAATAAACACCACAAAGCCTTCTTTATTTATCTTGTATCTACCTCTGTAATGAACCTAGCTCACCAAAGAAATCTATCTTTTTGCCCTTAGTGCATGGCTCTACTGACAGATTTGGGCATCACTGTGCAAATCTGACCTGTTTTCTTTTCTCACATGAAATATAAATCTATTGGCTGCCTTGAATTGTATACAGAAGTTGGAACCTGACAAGGCCAGTAGAACAATGACTCTGGTTCTTAATCTCTCAACCATCAATATTTTCATCATTCAACAGCTTCAAACCTACAATCTAAATATTTATATTAGAATGTTTTCTGAGAATACTATTGCTGAAGTAGCAGCTAAGTAATCAAAACCATATTTGTAAGAGAAATAATACCTTCGATGGAATAAAAAATATTTCTTATGTTGATAAGATGCTATACTCATCATGTGAATGGAACAGTGCTAAAAGGAGAATAGTAATATAACATGATCTGGATTTTTTATATGTTTTAAAATAAGCAGGGTCTTGGGGCCGGCGCTGTGGCACAGCCGGTTAACGCCCTGGACTGAAGCGCCGGCATCCTATACGGGCACCTATTCTAGTCCCAGCTGCTCCTCTTCCAATCCAGCTCTCTGATATGGCCTGGGAAAGCAGTAGAAGATGTCCCAAGTTCCTGGGCCCCTGCACCCATGTGGGAGACCTGGAAGAAGCTCCTGGCTCCTGGCTTCAGATCAGTGCAGCTCCGGCCATTGTGGCCATCTGGGGAATGAACCAGTGGATAGAAGACCTTTCTTCCTGTTTCCCCCTCTCTCTTGGCCACTCTGTAACTCTGTCTTTCAAATAAATAAAATAAATCTTTTTAAAAATATACAGAATCTTAAAAAGTTCATTAAAATTACATGAAAATTATGTATCAGTTTCAAAATTTTGCATCAAAATAAAATTATTTTTAATTCAATTTTCTAGGACCATTTTGAAGTAACATCATATTGTATGATTATTCAATATCTCTACTTATAAGTCATTTAAACAGAGTAAATTACAAAGAAAACTATGATAAGTGAAAATTTTTATTTTTTCTGTTAAGCAAAATTTAAGAGACATTAATGTTCATTACATTATGTTTTTGCTATGGAATATAGTACTTAGCTTTACTGAAATATTTAATGTAGGTTTTTCTTTAAAGATTTTTTTTTTAATTTGGGAGGCACAATTACAGAGAGACAGAGGCAGAGAGCAGAGAGGTCTTCCATCCACTGCTTCGTTCCCCAAATTTGGCTGCAACAACCAGAACTGAGCTGATCCAAAGCCAGAAACCTGGAGCTTCTTCCGTTTCTCCCATGTGTGTGCTTCTGCTGCTTTCTTAGGCCATAGCAGAGAGCTGGATTGGAAGTGGAGCAGCCAGGACTAGAATCAGTGCCCATTTGGGATGCTAATAACGCAGGTAGAGCATTAATCTACTGCTCCACAGTGCCGGCCCTAGGGTGGACTCTTAAATATTCTCTTCTGAGTATGGTCTGATGTGGGTCTCCAACTCTTCTACACTCCAGTGTGTGTCTCTCTCCTCTCTGATATTCCAGATGTTCCACACTGTGGACCAAGACTGTGGCCGGCAGGGTCTCTGAACTCCAGAAAAATGTGGTCCACAGGACAGTCTAATAAGACTTCCAATTGAAAATTACAAATAGGTTGCGACAATAAATGTATGCATCACTTGGAATGGTGTTTGAATTTCAATGTGGTTATGAAGAAAATGAAAATAGAAAAAATAAAGTAGTAATACCCAAGTAGTCCTCATCTTAGAATAAAGGAATTTTAATTGAAATAAGTCCTGAGGAGTAACTAGTAACTGAACAACAGTCAGCAAAATGTTGTTACTTTTTTTTTAAGAGAATAGAATTTTTCCAGTAGGACAGAGCCAATTCTTTAAGGTTTCTTAGACTTCATTAACAAGCTGCCAGGAAAGTTCGCAAGAGGAACCTGAAAGGAGGCAGAGTGATTAGAAAATGAAGTAGAGGTCAGGAATAAGACAAAGGTCTTTTTTATTAAAGATTTATTTATTCATTCATTTAAAAGGAAGAGTGACATGAACATAGGGAAAGGGAAAGATGAAAGGGGAGAGAGAGAGAGAGAGAGAGAGAGAGAGAAACAGAGAGAGAAACAGAGAGAGAGATAGGATCCATCCACTAGTTTATGCCTCTAATGTCTGCAACAGCCAAGTGTGGGCCAGACTGTAGTTAGGAGGAGTCTGGAACTCCACGCAGATCCCCCATGTGGGTGGCAGGGACTTAAGTACTTGAGCAGTCATCTGCTGTAGTCTAGGGTGTGTATTAGCAGGAAGCCAGATTGAAAGTGGAGTAGTTAGGACTGGACATGTGGTGTCTCAGTTGCAACTTACTGTCTGTGACAAATGTCTGTCCCTAGAGTTCCTTTTAGACACTTCTATTGATTTAATATAGAATGATAAAAAAAAAAATCATGAGCTGAAATTGAAGTGTGGAGAATGGAATAATATAATTGAAAATAAAATGTGATATAAATATTTCCTTGAGGAGCAGGAGAGTGAATTTATAGTTAATCATAGGAGGAGAGTAAATTACTGACCTGGTTAAAAGTTCTTCTGATTTTGTAGATGATAAAGTGAAATGTATTCAATTTGCCCAGTAGATCAATTTGTTCAGCCATCCTTAATTCCTACCCCCACGTCAACTCAGAAAACAGGATGACAGAATGGTAAGGGGTCTGAGAATATGTCTTTTTTTCCTTTTTTCAAAAGAGCAGTTATGGGGCCAGCATTTTGTCATGCCTGGTACAACCGCTGCCTGCAACTCCAGCATCCCTTAGGGGGATATTTGAGTACCACTTGCTGCTCTTCTACTCCACTTTCCTGCTAATATGCCTGGTAAAGTAGTGGAGGATGGCCCGAGTGTTGGAGCCCTTACACTTACACAGGAGACCTGGATGAAGCTCCAAGCTCCTGGATTCCACCTGGCCCAGGGATGGCTGTTGCCATATTTGAGGAGTGAACCAGGAGATGGCAGATCATTCTAGGTCTCTCCCTTTTTCTCTGTAACTCTGCCTTTCAAATGAATAATTCTAAAAAGAAAGAAAGAAAGAAAGAAAGAAAGAAAGAAAGAAAGAGAAAAAAAACAAAATGAAGAGGCTATGATTGATCACAGAAATATGTATTCTTAGGATTTACATAAAAATTAAAATGAAATGAGTACATTACAAGAAGAGAAATATACTCTTTCATAGTTCTCAAAACTAGAAATATGAAGTATGCTACCTCATATGACTATTATAAAAAAAAAACAAGAAGTTAGTATTGGCATTTTTGTGAAAAAATGAGAACTCTTGTACTGTTTATGGGGATATAGATTGATATAGCATTATGGAAAATCATATGGAACTTCCTAAAAATCAGAAATAGAACTCATATGATCTAGCAAACCCTCTTTTAGGTCAATATCTAAAGAAAATGAAATACCTCAAAAAGATATGTACATCTCCATATAAACTACAGAATTATTCACAATACCTAGGATATTAAGACACTCACTTGAATGTCAATAAAAAATGGAACATATATAAATGAAATATTTTTCTGACCTATAATATGATGAATCAAGCTAGAGGACATCATGCTAAGTGAGATAAGCCCAACACAGGAAGATAAAATTTACAAGAGCTTCCTATTTGGAAGTTTTGCTCAATGAACAGATTGCACCTTCTCTTGCTACACACACACACACACACACACACACACACACATGCACACTTAGAGGATTTGCTAATTTGCCTCACTGTAGTAACCAGGCTACTTGCTATATGTGTTTCATATCATGTTCTGTGCTTTAATTGTACACAGTGAACTGTGTTATAAAAAAGAAATGTGGGAATTAAAGAGCAAACTGACAAAAATACAATATCATGTGGCAGGATTTGACACCTTATGAAATCAGTGACCATAATTTTAAAAATGATTCTCTACTGCCTTCTAAACACAGTATCTATAATGTAGGGAATTATTCCACATCAAATGCTTTACTTTTATTATTGTAAAAGATCTTGTTGGCTTAGTAAACTAATTCTCATTTTGAATATGAAAAGTTAAGACAGTGTTGAAATATTGAAATTCAAAATTTGAACATCAGCAAATCACATTGTTAGTCATCAAGAATTTAAAAATTAAAATTATATGAGTAATAAATCTAATATTAGGAAAAATGCTATCAATTGCTTTCTCTTAATTGGAGTTAAAATTGTATTAACAAAAATAGAAAATAACAGGTAAAAATCTCAAGAAATAATTTTCTCAGATTGAATTTATTGACACCATAGACAATATATCTCATATAAAATTCTTGCCCATAAACCAAATTATAATGATCACTAGATGTACCACTTGAATTTTATTTAATTTGTTAACTTAGATGAGTCTTTTAAAAGAAATTATCTCCAAAGAGATGTGAGCCAGAGTGATTTTATGCTTCATGTGGTATTCATAATTTGGCATATTACGGTTATGAAAGAACCAGAAGCATGGAGTTTTAAACAGATGTCTTACTTGTACAGGTTCCTAATACATTGGCGGGTTTTTCATTATGAATTTTGAGACTTCCTGCTTTTCAGTTAGATGGGTGAGGAGACAGGCCTGATAAATGTCTTGGAGAAAAAACAAATCAGTGCAGCTGTGACCCAGGTCAGGATTATTCTTAATATTCACAATTAATTTCTGGAGCACAGCTTGTGTACAACATTACCAGCTGCTCCATTAACAAATATGTGCACATATTGGCAACTACACATTTTGTAATTTGTCTGACTCATATGAAAACCAAAAGGTGAAATCATCTTGTATGTTTTGTATCTTTTACTTTATTTTATAATGATAATGGTTATTAGCATATAAACTGTAAGTTAGTGTAAATTAAGAACAATGTGGCACTTGAGTTACAAATGAACCTCTTTCAAGTTAGGGAGCATATATTAATTAAAATTTGGATGAATGGTAATAATAGACCTCTCAATAATTCTTTGCTTCAGGTACAAATCTCTGGAGAGATATTTTCTATTTCATTTCACTAATCCATTTGTGTACTTTAAGGTGTAGAAATCGTTGAAGTTACATTATTTCAGAATCAATCATAAATTACTTGAATCTGAAATGGAATGGCAGCATTTTGATGCATTCTTTGTAGAGTATGAATAGTAGGAAACAAGGTATGATATTTACTATCCAAGGTGATAGTACTCTCACATATCAAATCTGATTGGAACTGTAATTTGAATTAGATGCCTGCCCAAATACTGAAGGGCTTATTAGAACACATTTGGTCCTCAATTCCTTCTGCATTTGAACTTTGAACTGAAGGTACAATAATTAAGTAAATTCAGTAATGTCAGTTGACAATCATCTAAGTGGATTCAAAGAGTGACAACTTTTGTACCTTGATTTGGCCATTGCATAATGTATACATATACAAAATATTACTTTGTGCATCACACAATTATATAATTTTTTGTCATTAAAAATTAAGAAACTATGTTTTAAAAAGAGGGCAGCACCATGTTATGATAAAAACAGAGGAGCTTTGAACAGTCCAACTTATTAATTATTACTTATTTATTCTTTAAAAATCTAATATATCTGATTTTCACTTGTCAAAAATGAATTCACATATGTATATTTCATAGGATTAATGAAATAGCTTTAAATACCTGCAGTGAAGATAGCCATGAATTGTGTGTTTTATCTTCCCTAACAAAGACAAGCTACCATAAGAATTATGCAATGTGGGTGCGAATGGGAGTGTACTAGTTCAAACCAAGATATCTTGTGCAATGAGCAACACTTGAACAAATAGTCAAAATTTATTTTGAGTCTGAGTATTCAAACAAAAATAGGAGGGATAATTTAAATTTTATATTTTGTTTTAAAATAATAATTTCTACTGTTAATTTTTAAATAATTTCAAGATTTTTGTCTTGCATATCACTAAGAGAAGCATTATTTTCTGATAATTTCTATTTTATTATATATTTGCAGTTTATTTTTTTTGCTTTGGGGTTTTTTATTTTTTTAACTTTTATTTAATAAATATAAATTTCCAAAGTACAACTTTTGGATTATAGCAGATTTTCCCCCCCATAACCTCCCTCCCACCCACAACCATCCCATCTCCCTCTCCTTCTCCCATCCCACTCACATCAAGATTCATTTTTAATTATCTTTATAAACACAAGATCAATTTAGTATACACTAAGTAAATATTTCAACAGTTTGCACCCACACAGAAGCACAACACCTTCGTGATCAGGAGCAGTAATTAGAGCCAAAGAGGGCCTTGTTTTCTTTAAAATTCAAGTGTGTTTAAGCACTGCATTAGTTTCTTAGAGCTGTCATAACGCAGTGCTACAATCTGGGTGGCTTCAGCAACAGCTACTTATTTTCTTACTGTTCTGGAGGTTTGAAGTCTATGATAAAGGTGTCACTAGGATTGATTTCTTTTGAAGCCTCTCTCCCTGGCTTGTAGATGACTGTCTTCTCTCTTTGTCTGCTCGTAATCTGTCTTCCTTCTGTGTGCATGGCTGTGTCCTAATCTCCTCTCTTATAAGAATACCTGTCACTGGATTAGGGCCCACCCAAATGACCTCATTGAACCTTAATCACTATTAAAAAATTCTGTAAATGTCATCATACTTTGAGGTGCCTTACCCTGATTATGTGTTGAGATTTTCATATTTCACATTTATTTTAGCAATTCTGAGTGATGCTTTATATGGAACATTTTAGAGAAACCTGATGATTTTCCTAATGTTTAGTATTCAAAACAAAGTATTAATTTTTATTGTTTTCTATTGGGCTAGTTTTCAATGCATCTTAACAATATTGTTACCAATACCTTTTCATTTTAATTGATCAATTAATCAGAAAGGCAGAGTGACAAAGAAGAAAGAGAGAGAGGACAGAGTGAGGGAGAGAGAGAGAGAGAGAGAGAGAGAGAGAGAGAAACCATTCACTGATTTCCTTCCCAAATGACCCTAAAATATGGGGCTGTGCCATGCTGAAACCAAAAGCCAAGAACTCCATCTGAGTCTCCACGTCACTGACATGCTCTCAAGTGTTTGAGCCATCATCTCTTGCTTCCCAAGAGCATAAGCAGGAAGCTGAATTGGAAGCAGAGTAGCCAGGACTGATACCAGCGCTCTAATATGGAATGCAGGCATCCCAAGCAGCTTAATACACTGTGCCACAACACCTGTCCCTTCCAGAGCATTTTTCTAAGTTTTATGTTTCTTTGACTGTTGCTTCATCCCTTGCATGATACGCAATGATGCCATATATACTTTAATTTCTTAAACACAGAATATTTTCTATTTAAAAAATCAGTTTGAAATTTTATTCATTTATTTGCTTGTTTTAACATTTGATTCATCTAAATATCTTTAAGATTTTTTTTTTGTTTATTTGAAATACAGCATGTCAGAGACAAAGGGAGAGACACAGAGAGCCTTCACCTTTTGGTTCACTCCCCAAACAGCCATGACTACTGAGGCTGTGCCAGGCCTAATTCAGGAGCCTAGAATTCCACTGGGGTCTCTCATGTTGGTGACATAGTCTTGGGCCAATTTCTGCTGCCTTCCTGATTGCATTAGCTGAGTAATAGAGCAGAAAGAAAGCGACGGAAGCTGTTATGCTGTAATATGAGATGTCCTCTGCACTGGGTCGTCTTTACCTGCTAAACAGCAATAATGCCCCCCACCTACAAACCTTTGAATCTGAGAATTAAATCCAAGTCCCTTATTCTGATAGGCCCTTTCTCTACATTTCTAACTTTATTTATCAGTTTATTTACCATGACTATATTCCATGCCTTATTCTGGACCACCATGCCCTAACTGATAAAACTCTTCTGTACATTTCTGAATTTATTCATCCATTCTCTTTCTTTCATTTACTATACATATATTTCAGGGACTTCCTTTTTCTTTTTAATTGCCTTGAGCTTTGTGCCTAGAATGAATGCATTCCTCCCAGCTCAAATTTTTACAAGCTGAGAACTTCCCTGACATGGTTTTGTCATTCAGCCTTCACTTTGTATAATATTTTCTCACAGAATCATTCTGAAACCTCACTGTCTTTCACTCTGCTAGCTTCAGTTTTTTGTTTTTGCTTTACTTGCAGTCACTGTCTAAAATATTGGCCTTAGGTTTTTCACAGCATACATCAATGTGTAAAATTGCTTGTTTGTGGTGTTTTTTTTAATAGTAGCAGTATTCAATAGATTGAATACTACCATGACTTAAACGTCCTATATCTGCACTGTTCATTATCACAACCATTGACTAACTACGTGTCTATTGAGTACTTGCAGTGGAGCTAGTGAGAGAAGGAACTGAAATTAATAATTTTATTTTATTATACAACGATATTCACTTGTGGATGGCTATTGGGTGTTGTTTGGGGCAGGCCTGCCCAATGGCTAAGGATTATTGCAAGGGCAATATTTTTCTTTCTGTCTTTGTTTACCAATTTCCTCCAACTCCGAATTATTTCAGCACAACAGTGAGACTGTGATGAAATTACATTAAAAAGCAAACTACCATGAAGGGAAATGTTGCCAGGATCTGGTCTTGTTTTTTCTCATTCTCTTAATTCATAACATTTGTGTTTCAACACAATGTTAAATATAATTTCAAATGTGCTTATCAATTGTGGTGTAGTCACTGCTGCAGAAGAGTGAACATTTTCCACTGAGAGTCAGAATGACCAACACATGTGGGGCAGCACAGCTCCTTCTCCTCCATTTCATCCAAAATCTTGTGATGTCAATGAATTTTTCATTGTGAATTAGAAATCTTTATAACATAGTATGCTCATACATGGCAATAGTGAGTATATAAAATATTTCTTAAATTAATGAAAGATACACAGATGAGTAAAAGGAAAAAACACAATCTATTCACATTCATTTTGATTTGAACATATTTTGTGTGAATTTTGTCTTCTTAACTAATACTTGTATTATCATATTTTTTCCCTCTCCTTTATAGGAATTTATCAAAGCTTACCTTTTGTTTTCCTCATATATTTGGATTTCTGACAGAAATTGTTAACATGAATTTAATACCATCCTTTTCAAGTACCTTATGTATTTTTAAATCATTTGTTCTTCTCAGTCAGCCACGGTAGTAGGTTTCACCATTACTCCCTTTCTATTGATATAGAATCTGACCACTAAATATTCACAAAACACATCAAAGTTACCTGCCTAATAAATTAATGGGGGAAGTTTCAGACTCCACTCCACATGTGGTGGTCATTCTGACTCTCAGTGGAAAATGTTCACTGTTCTGCAGCAGTGACTACACCACAATTGATAAGCACATTTGAAATTATATTTAACATTGTGATGAAACACAAATGTTATGAATTAAGAGAATGAGAAAAAACAAGACCAGATCCTGGCAACATTTCCCTTCATGGTAGTTTGTTTTTTAGTAATTTCATCACAGTTTCACCATTGTGCTGAAATAATTTGGAGTTGGAGGAAATTGGTAAACAGAGACAGAAAGAAAAATATTAGCTTTGCAATAATCCTTACCCCTGGGCAAGCCTGCCAGTAAAGGAATGTCAGGAGAACGAGTTAAGCCACACGCTAACACCTTGGGTTTGTCTCTCACACCAGTCCATTTACCTAGAATACCAATGTGATGAACTCTGCTTTTCCTGCAGTAGGCTTTATTTTTAGTTTTTTTCTTACAATTACATACTTTCAATTTATTTGATAACCACAAGCTTAACCTCCCACCAAATAAAGAATTCAGCAAGTCGAAAATAGAAAAGCCACTGTTCCTCCAAGGTATAGACAAAGGCTATAAATAACAAACAAGCCTTAATTTGTCAATTTTGTCATAATGCATTTTTGTGCTCTGTATATTAATTATAGAAAATTACAGAAAGCATGATATCTGTATTTTGGGACTATTTCAATAAATATAAATGCATGCATTTTGCTGCAAAAAAACAGGATTTTATTCTTTTTAAGTCTGAGTAGTATTATATAGTGTGTATATACCATATTTTTGTTCTTTTTTGTTTTTGTAAAATTTAAGTTATATAAGTTTCATGTATTTCATATATATAGATTTAGGAACATAGTAGTACTTCCCACCCTAACCTCCCTCCCATCCACACTCCAACCCTCTGCCCCTTCCCTTTCCAATTCCCACTTTTAATTTGCACAAAGATCTACTTTTCAGTTTACATGGTGTTATTAAAATTAAACCTATACTAAGCAAGAGTACAATAAGTAGTATGAAGGAAAAAATAAAAAACTTCCTCAACAGAAGAAACAGAGGCTATAAACAATCACTGAATCTCAAAATGTCTATTTCATTCCAATACATTACCTTTTAGGTACTCTATTAGTTACCTTGGATTAGGGAAAACATATGTTATTTGTCTTTTGGGGATTAGCTTAAATGACTAAGTATAAAGATTTATAGTTGCATCCAATTTGTTGCGAAAGACAGGATTTTTTTTTATAGCTGAGTAGTACTCCATAGTGTGTATATACCATAATTTCTTGACCCATCAAGTTGATAGGCATCTGGGTTACTTCCATATCTTACCTTTTGTGAATTGTGCTGCAATGAACATGGAGGTACAGATAACTCTTTCAAATGATGGTTTCTTTTTGTTTGGGTAAATTTCCAGGACTGTGATTACTGCATCATATGATTTCTGAGATGTCTCCATACTGTCTTCACAGAGGCTGGAACAGTTTATATTTCCACCTATGTTGGATTATGCTACCTTTTCCTCCACATTCTTACCAATATTTTTTATTTGTTGAGTTCTGTATGAGAGCCATTCTCACTGGAATGAAGTGACACTTCATTGTGGTTTTGGTTTGAAGTGACGCTTTATTGTGGTTTTGGTTTACACTTCTCTGATGGCTAGGGATCCTGAACATTTATTCAAGTGCCTGTTGGCCATTTGAATTTCCTTTCTTAAAAAATGCCTGTTCAAGTCTATGATTCATTTCTTAACTGATTGTTCAGTTTGTTGTTGTTGAATTTTTGAGTTATTTATAGATTATAGATGTTAATCCTTTATCAGTTGCATAGTTCTCAAATATTTTCTACCATTCTGCCAATTGCCTCTTCACTTTTCTGAGTCTTTCTTTTGCAGTACTGAAGCTTCTCAGATTGATGTAATCTCATTTTTTGCTTTTGGCTTTGATTGCCTGCACTTCTGGATGTTTTCCAAAAAAGCTTTCCCTATGACAGTGTCTTCCATTTTTTTTAAATGTCTTCTTTTATTTTTTTCTTTAGTGTTTTGTAATTTTCATCGTAGAGATTTTGGCAGCCTTGATTAAATTTATTGCAAGGTATTTAATTCTTTTTGTAGCTATTGTGAATGTGACTGATCTTCAAAGCTCTTTCTCGGCCGTGACATAATCTGTGTATACAAGAGTTATTGATTTATTGATTTTTTGTGTTGATTTTTATATCCTGCCACTATCAAATTCTTCTATGAGTTCCAGCAGTCTCTCAGTGGAGTCTGTTGGATACCCTATATATTGAATCATGTCATCTGCAAATAGGGATACTTTGACTTCCTCTTTTCCAATTTGTATCACCTTGATTTCTTTCTCCTGCTTAATGGCTCTGGCTAAAACTTCCAGTACTATATTAATAGCAATGATGAGAGTGGACATTCTTGTCAGGTTTAAAGTTGTAGGGGAAATGCTTCCAGCCTTTCCCCTTTCAATAGGTTGCTGGCCATGGTTTGTCATAAATTCCCTTAACTGTGTTGAGGAATCATCCTTCTACACTTGATTTGCTTAGGGTTTTCAACATGAAAGAATGTTATATTTTATCAAACGTTTTATCTGCATTTATTATGATAACCAGATGAATTTTGTTCTTCAGATTGTTAATGTGATATATCACATTTATTTATTTGTAATTGTTGAACCATCCTTGCATACCAGGGATAAATCTCACTTGGTCTGGGTGAATGATTTTTCTGATATGTTGTTGTGCTCTGTTAGCTAGTGTTTAGTTGAGAATTTTTGCAGCTATGTTTATCAGGAATATTTGTCTATAGTTTTCTTTCTCTGTTGTATCTTTTCTTGGTTTAGGGATTAAGGTGATTCAGGCCTCATAGAAGAAGTTTGGGAGGATTCCCTCCCTTTTAATTGTTTTGAATAGCTTGAGAAGAATTGGATTTAGTTATTCTTTCAATATCTGGTAGAATTCAGCAGTGAATCCATCTTGTCCTCAGCTTTTCTTTTTTGGGACAGTCCTTATTACCAATTCAATTCTGTCTTGGTTATTGCTCTGTTTAGGATTTCTATATCTTCATGGCTCAATTTTGTTAAATTATATATGTCCAGGAATCTATCCATTTCTTCTAAGTTTCTCAATTTGTTGGTATACAGCTCTTTGGAGTAATTCATGAAACTTTTTTTAAAATTTCTGTGGCATCTGTAGTATACATTTCCTTTTTCATCTCCAGTTTTATTATTTGAGTCTCTCTCTCTCTTCTCTCTCTCTCTCTCTCTCTCTCTCTCTCTCTCTCTATATATATATATATATATATCTTTGGTTAGTTGGGCCAATGGTGTATCAATTTGTTTATTTTTTTACTTCACTGTCTTTTATATTTTTTCACTTTTATTTATTTGGTATGTGATTTTAATTATTTCTTTCCTCCTACTAATTTGTTTGTTGTTTTTCCTTGAGATGCATGAACTAACAAGTTCATTTTTTTACTATCTTTCTAATATCTTCTTTTAAAAAATTTATTTATTTATTTGAAAGGCAGAGTTACAGATAGGCACAGGCAATCCCCATATGGCTTCAATGGCCAGAGCTGAGATGATTCAAATATAGGAGGCAGGAGGTTCTTTCAGATCTCCTACACAGAAGCAAGATCCCAAGCAATTAGGCCATTTTCTACTGATTTCCCAGGGCATAGCAGAGAGATAGATCAGAAGAGAAGCAGCCAGTACAGGATCCAGCCCTATACCGATACTGGATCTGCAGGAGGCAGCATAACCTTCTATGCCAATTACTAGAAAATTCTCTATTAATAAATTTTTTACCATATCCTGTAAGTTTTCATATGTTGTATTGTTGTCTTCATTTATTTCAATAATTTTTTATTTTATTTTCATTTCCTCTATGATCCACTATTGAGTCAGCAGCATGTTGTGTAGTGTCCATATATTTTCATATGCTCTAGAGATTCTTGAGTTGTTGATTTCCAGCTTCATTCCATGTGGTCAGAGAAGATGCATGGTATGATTTCAATTTTCTTGATTTTACTGAGTCTTGCTGTATGGCCTAGCATATAGTCTATCCTAGAGAAAGTCCCATACACTGATGAGAAGATTGTATATTTTTCAATGTTGGGTGAAAAGTTACGTAGATATTAGTTAGGTCCATTTGGTCCATGGTTTTGATTAGCTCTCTTGTTTCCTTGATGATTTTCTTTCTAGTTGATCTGTCTGTTGATGAAAGTATGGTGATGAATTCCCCCATTACTATTGTATTGGACTCTTTATCTCCCTTTAGATCCATTAACACACAACATTTCTTTTAAATAGCAAGGCACCCTGTAATTGGGTGCATATATACTTATTATTATGATATCTTCCAGTTGAATTGATCTCTTCGTCATTACACAGTGCCCTTCTTTGTCTCTTTTAACAGGTTATGTGTTAATGTCTATTTTGTCTGATATTACTATTGCAACATCTGTCCTTTTTTGCTCTCCATTGATATGGAGTATCTTTTTCTATTGTTTCACATTCAATCTTCATGTATCTTTGTTGGTGAGGTGTTTTTCTTGTAGGCAGTAAATAGATGGGTCTTGTTTTTTAATCCATTCAGCCAGAGTATATCTTTCAATTGGAAACTTGAGGCCATTTACATTCAAGGTGACTATTGATAAGTAACGACTTGACCCTGCTGTTTTTCCATAAATATTCCAATGTTGACTGTGGATTTGCTTTGTGCTTTTACTGGGGGATTTTTTGCCTTTACATTCTTTCACAATGATGACTATCTGAGTTTCTGTGTGTAGTACATCCTTAAGCATCTTTTGTAAGGCTGGATAAGTGGTAACAAGTTCTTTCAGTTTCTATTTATTACCACAGGTCTTTATTTCACCATCATTCATAAATGGGAGCTTTGCGGGGTACAGTGTAATGGGTTGAATTTTTTTTTCTCTTAAGGCTTGGACTATTTCTTGCCATTCTCTTCTAGCCTATAGGATTTCTGATTAGAAGTCGGCTCTGAGTCTGATTGGAGATCTTTTGAAAGTAATCTGGCCTTTCTCTCAAGCACATTTTAGAATCTTTGCTTGGTGCTTTACTGTAAAAAGTTTGACTACAGTTAATCATGGTGAAGAAATTTTCTGGTCATGTCTATTAGTAGTTCTATGTACTCCTGTTCTTGGATGTTCCTTTCTTTCTCTATATTGTGGAATTTTTCTGTAATTATTTCACTAAATAGGCATGCTAGTCCATTCTCTGTTGTCATGCCTTCAGAAACTCCTAAACTCTGAATGTTGTGCAATTTGATAATATATATATCTCCAACATTGTTATTAACTTTTCTAATTTCTTGTTCTTTTTTGTCTGATTATACAATTTCCAAGGATTTGTGTTCTAATTCAGACAATCTTTCTTTTGCTTCACTGAGTCTATTGTTAATGCTTTCCACTGCATTTTTATTTGATCTATTGAATTCTTCATTTCTAATGTTTCATTTTGATTTATCTTTTAAAGCTCAATTTCATGGGAAAAATTTTGATTCACATCACTTATGGCTTTCTTTAGTTCATGGATTTGTTTCTGATTGCTTTTGAGTAATAGTATGACTAATCTTTTGAATTCCATTTCCAGCATTCCCTCAATATTTTCATCTTCAGATCCTAATATTGAAATGTTGTTGTGTTCCTCTGGGGTAGGGTTTATGTTGCCTTCCATATTCTTGTTTCTTGAAAATCTATCTTGATGTTTAGGCATTTGTGAACTTACTTGATGATTTTTCCCTCTGATATCTTTTATCCTTGAGATATGCCTCTGTGGCTTAGTGACTTGTTTTGTAATTTCAGCATATACTAAGAGGTGTGTGGTGAGTGTGGCCTGGGAGTTCCAGTCAGTGTTTCAGGGTTGGGCAAGTAGCAAGGCTAACACTGAAGTTGGGCATGGTAGATCTTTTCTTATTAACAGAAGGGTGGTAATGGTCTCTTCTATTGGTGGGATCACCCCTTCACTTCCTTTCCTCCAAGCTGAGCAATCCTCATATATTAGTCCCCAGTGGATTCAACACTCATCCATGCCACCATATGATCTGTACAAATGATCTTCTGAGTTCTCACACAGCGTAGTTCCGGCTGCATTAGCTGCCCAAGGCAACCAAGGATCTATGTGCACTCTCTAGGCTTTCTTTCACATATCCAATCACTAACGAGTAAACAAATAAGGAAAACTTACTATACAATTACATAATTTGTTAATACTGCTATCTAAGGTTAACAAGAAAACCAACTGTTTGAAAGAACCCCTGCAGTTTCAGAATAACTCATGTCCATAAGTACATACACATACAAAATCCATAACCATCTCTTTGTTACACTTGCATTCATAGTTTGTCTCTGGGGAGATAACGTTGGTCAAAGTGTCACCAAGATTAGTTTTCAAATATTTCTTGCCCCTTGCTCAATTGTTTACATTAGTAATTTCATAGCTCATTTTGGAGCCTACACAGCCTATCTTTGAAAAATGTATACTTCTTTTTTGTAATGACTCTAAAGGTTGTTGATTTTCTTCCACAGACTCGGGAAACATTTATGAGATAAAAAGTTAGTCAAATAACCCATTTTTCTTTCTTCCTGGTTTACCTTATGAAAAATCAGTTGATGGTAATATGAACTTTGCTACTTTTATTTTGGATTTGTTGTATTGTGCCAGCCTCTTTTACCTTGGATTAACTTCATTTTACTTCAAAAATGCATTTGAGTTAAATACTAGCATGTTTCATCAGTTGTACTCTGAAACAATTCACTCTAAAGATACAGATACATAAATAGAGGTAGAGAAATACATAAATTCAAATCAAAATGGATTCAGGATTATTTTGGAAAACAATACTTTAAAACTCTTAAGAAATATAGGTGTATAATTTTTAGATAGGATGTAAGAAAAATTTTCTTAACCAATAAGTAAAAGAGAAGTTTTATAAACTTACCATGCTAAAATATGGTACACTAAAAGAGAGTAAAGATATCCAGTTCTCAACTGTAAAATTTTTTAAAGATTTATTTATTTATTTTAAAGTCAGAGTTACACAGGGAGAGGAGATGCAGAGAGACAGAGAGAGAGAGAGCAGTCTTCTATCTGCTGGTTCACTCTCTAATTGGCCACAATGGCCAGAGCTGTGCTAATATGAAGCCAGGAGCCAGGAGATTCTTCTGGGTCTCTCACGTGGAGCCCAAAGACTTGGGTCATCCTCTACTGCTTTTCCAAGCCATAGCATAGAGCTGGATTGGAACTGAAGTAAATGGGACATGAACCAGTGCCCATTTGGGATGCCACCACTGTAGGAGGTGGCTTTACCCACTACACCATGACTCTGGCCCCTGTAAAAATGATTAAAACAGACATAATTACCAAAAGGTTCATATAAAATAGTAAATAATTTCTAAAATCAATTACATCATCATAAAAAAACTTCAGAGGAAACAAATACACATTTCAAAGACTAGAACACACATGGCAATTTATAGTGAAGTAACACTCATCCCCCAATCACAAAAATCCAGTTTCATATTTTTATTTTAATTTCACTTTAACTTTCTGCAGCACTGAATAATATTTCCCATTCCTTTGAGTCTTTTTTCTTTTACTGACTTGCACAACATTCCCAGTCACATTACTTTGTGTGTCAGACAAGTTTCTTCCTGAAAAACCTTCTGTATATTCTTAGTTCAACACTTTCATTTAACAAACTTGTCTTATATATCTTTAAGATCCCAGTCACTGTGAGATTCATGGATGATAGGAAGAGACATACTCCTTGTTACCCTTGTTCTTGAAGTACTTATGATTTACTGACAGAAGACAGGGACTTAACAGTTAATTTTAATCATTCACTTTCTCACCCAATGAATCTGCAGATGTGATATATGACTTCCTCTGTGCAATCTACCTAGAGCTTAGTTGTCAGCTGTCACAGATGTTTTAAATACAAGGCCATCACTATGAATTTGTATCTGCCATTTTTGAGAGAGGATGAAACTTCATATTGATAATAGATGAAATAAAAAGATAATAAAATAATATTCATCATTTTATATTGAGATTTTCATGTATATAAATATATAACTTTAATGCAAATTAAACCAATGAAGAATATTTCAAAAAGGGAATAGCAGTGTAACTGGTGATAGGGAAAACAGACATATAATAAAAGGAACTTTCTAGAAAAATGATAAAGATGACTAATCATTCATTGTAGTAAGTTTTGAGGAATTAGGGCTCTAATTTATCTCTAAAGAGTGTACTTCCAAATTTAAAAATTTCTTTCAACTTAACTAGGGATCATCAAAAAATTAGCACCTGTAGGGAGTATAATGCTAAAGTAGATGATTGTTTTACCTAGTAATCACATCTCTTTCCCTATAGGAACTTGCAATTTCATGAAAAAATATAGATGAATACTTATATAACATAATTGCTTTTAAAAATTAATTAATTTTGAGGGAGATAAAGATAGAGCTCCACTCTGCTACTTCATCCCTCAAATGCTGCAATGGCAGAAATAGGCCAGTGCCAAAGCTGTGAGCCAGGGACTCCATCCAAGTCTCCCATGTGGGTAACAGAAACCCAATTACTTGAACCATTATTACCATCTCCCATGGTACACATTGATTGGAAGATGAAGTCAGGAGCCAGAGATTCAGAAATCTAACCCAGATATTTGATATGGAATTTAAGCATTTTAACCATTAAGCTAAATACCTTTCCATATATAAGATAATTTCAAAGGTGCTCCAGTACAGTGAGGTAACTCTGAGGAAGTACTGATGGGTTATATTACATCATAGTGGCATGGATATCTATGTATGGCTCTACTTTAGTTTTTATTTTAAAAAGAATACAATATTTTACAGTCTGACTAAAGTGTGATATTGCTTAGTGAATTTTTCAAATATATAATATATTCAATTTTTAGTTCATTCAACAAATATCTATGTTATTAGGGTTTATGTCTTCCTACACACAATAGTACTGACATTGTATATGTGTAATGATTGAGTCATTAACAAAATGTACTCACCTTGAAAAATTCTTTGTTCAATTTGAAAATAAAAAAATACACATGAACAAATAGCAACTGAAAGGGGAAACACATGGACATCATGCTGTGAAACCACTGATGTCAATTTGAGCACTTAAACATGCCTCTGGGATAAAAGCACACCCTTCATAGTATTGATGATATTTCAGTTGGCATTTAGGTTTATTAGAACATTTTAAGGACATTGGAAGGACATGTCAGGCTAGCTAATTCCATCTCAATGCTACTTTTCCTACAAACTTTTTACCAATCCTATTTCTGTTTCTCTTCTGTATGTTTCTTCTTAAGTGTAGGGTTTCAACAATAAGTCAATAAGAAGTGGAAGCATTTTTTTTTCTCAATTTGAACGTGTCTATATATTTTAGTGTCATGAACTATATAGTGACAACTAGTCTGAAGTGCTAAAAAGAGATACATTCCAAATCATCAGGACTGTTTAGGTAAGCAACTTGGTGGTGTTGAGTCACCGAATCACTCTCCCACTTCAATTATTTCCAAATTTTTCATACATTTTATTGTCTGAGAAAATGTCATAAACGTTAAATTAAGTATATTTTGATCATGTTGCCTAATATACTTCTGGTACAGAATTTCACATTCTTCTTATTCCTAAGCCTTATGACTCACACTAGTTGCTCTTTCTTTCACTCTGTTAATTTTGTATTTTTATCATATGGAAATGCCAACACACACATACACACACACCACACACACACAGGAGCTTCAAAAAGTTTGTTAAAAATGGAAATAAAGCATAATGCAGGACAGGATTCTAGGCTAGAAATTAAGGCACTCGTTGGTCAATACATGCTCTTCTTAAATCTGAGTATCTGAGTTTGATAGCTGAACTTGGCTCCTGAGTTCAGCTTCAGGCTAATGTAGATCATGGGAAGCAATAAACAGTGGCTCACGTGGTTGGGTTTCTGTAGGAGACTTGGATTAAATTACTGGCTCCTGGTTTTGGCTTGTCCCAGCATTAACCATTGTAGGCATTGGGGAAATGGACTATTATGTGAAAGCAATATCTCTTTCTCTCAAATAAATACAACAAAAATAGCATGGGTTTTTTTCTGACCATTTTAAATCCCCCAGCGTGTGTGTTTGTGTGTGTGTGTGTGTGTGTGTGCATGCGAGTGCATATTTCTTTTCCTAGTAAACTGTTACTTAGAATGATACATCTCTCCCAAAACAGCAAAATGAATCAGGAATTATATTTATGCTCACAAAATTAAACTAGATAACATGAACAATATGCATTTCAATGTGCGACTATTTTCTCCTTTATAACATTAATACAAAACATGTTTTGAAGGACCCATTTGCTGTCAAATGGAAACATTTTTATTTAACTTGAAGGAAAAAAGTCCAGAAAACTATTTGGCAATGAAAATTTGGAAAATAGATTAGGTTAAGAGAAAATGTAGAGTTATAAAGATTTTGTTTTTCACAGGATTTACAGTCTAATTTAAGTGGGTCGATTCACCATTATTTTTTATCACTTAATCAGATACGCTTTGTATTTTTTATACAATTTGAACGTCTCTATTCCTTTTAGTGTAATGAACTATATAGTTACAACTAGTCTGACATGCTAAAAGACAGACATTTCAAATCATTAGGACTGCTTAGGTAACATAAGTTTATTTAATTTGTGTAAAGAAGATATTCCTATCAGGGTTTTCTGCTGAAGGTCTTTTAATTTCCCTGTAGGTTTTTAACTCCATGATGATTTTTTTTGTAATTAAGAGTTATGTACCTAATGACATGAGGCTTGCTAGGCAAAGTGCCACTGCCCACACTGCTGATAGCAACCTCAGAGCTCCCCTGAAAGACTGGATTCATTTTTCAGACTTGAAAGCAGAGAAGGCAGAGCCTTCTTTTACAGTAAATATGCCAAGTGTCAGACCTATAATTCACCCAACTCCTGAGCAAAGGTTTGCACTACTGAACAAAGGTTGTGCTTGATAGACTCAATAAGCAATCCTCTATTGTTGAAAGGTTTCAGATATGCTTGAAAACCATACAAAATTTACTACTGCAGTTATATTGAAGCACTTTTTGGTAGCTAGTGATGCAAGAAGTATATTCAACATTCTAAAAATAACAAATAAATAATGTTCCAAATTAACCATATCATAACCCTGTAAGTAGTTGTCTAGTACTTTGCTGTATTTCATAAATGATTACATATTATTGAACATTAGAGGTGGAAGCACATATTTGCCCATCATGTAATAAAACAACTTTGAGGAATGACAACAGCAAATTGGTTATCTAGGAAATCTCCGCCCTTTCTTCCTGCTTCATTCAAAAACCACTGTGATTTAACAATTGGCCATCAATGAATGTAGTATCAAGAAAGCTCTGGAGTATGATTATGAAACTGTAGCAATGCAACTGAGCACAAAAATAGTTATGGTTGCATAGAAAAGTATAGGAAGCATTTTACCTATATCATCACTTCCTTGGACTAGTTTAACTCAGAGCCAAGATAAATTTTCCCAGTCATATTCCTCCTCTTCATTCCCCAGTGGAGCATAGGAAAGTAGGAGGAAACCAGACGCTCTTACCACTGCTATGAACACTTGCAGCACTGCCTGCCAAGCCCCAGGCTGCATGGACCTCAGCTGTCGGAATAGCTCAGAGTCCACATTGTCTCCTGGAGCCACATTCACTGCTTTCACTCTTCAAAGTCAAAATTTGTTTTATTAAGCATACACAGACCATTCTTCAGAATAGAGCTCATTTTAGACAAAAATTATTCAACAAAATTAAGAAGATAAAAATCATCCCAAATTTCTTTTATAACATCAATGTAATGAAGCTAAAAATAATTAACAGTAAGGAAAGAATAAAAACTCTGTTATATCAGAACTAAACACCAAGTTGTTGATCAACTATTGGTCAAAAATATATCAAAAAGGGATGTGAAAAATATCTTGTGCCCAAACACATACATACCAAACACAACATACCAAAACATAGGATACAGCTTAGGCAAAAATATTAATGATGTTTATACCAATAAATGCTTACATTAGAAAAAATGTCAAATAAACAAGCTGAATCCTATACCTAAAGGAATTAGAAAGAGTAGAAAGTGATAAAGGTAGATGGGTGGTGTTAGAGACCCATGCGGCAGTGTGGGGCATCATTTGACAATTTCAGCCACCCAGCATGGCAGCATGATCTGCCCTGTGACAATAGATATGATCAGCTTGACCACTTAACCATGCCAATATGACAGACTTGTCTGTACCACCCAACACTCCCTTTCTGGGAAGCATCCACACCGCCTTCCATGCACCACCTGCCATACTCCTCCATCCTTCTGTGTAACAGAAAGCACAAGTTCCACAGTGCTGAAAATGTAACCAGTAGCAGCTGGAAATATTCACTGTGGCTTCAGGATATGTCCCTGTGATGATCTTTATGTCATTATGTCATGTAATTAAATTATCATGGCTGGCACTCCCACTCCTATCAAACACCTGACACTACTCTACTTCCTTTCTTTTACAGTCATTAAGCTGTGTCCATTGGCCCAAAATATGTTCAGTCTTGTTAAATGTCCCACATGAGTTTGAGAAGAATGTAAATTCTACTATTGTTGGATACAGTATTCTACAGATGATCATTATAGCTAGTTGATCAATGGGGTTGTTGAGTTCAAAGATATCCTTGCTAACCATTACCTGTTGGATCTGTCTATCTTATATAGAGGGATGTTGAAATATATATGATAGATTTTGAAGTTCTTTCACTATGATTCATATGGTTTATTGCTTGCTTAAAAACATGTACATGTTGAGTACTGTTATGTCTTGGAGAATTGGCCACTTTTTAAAAAGATGTAATACTTTCATTCATTGCTACTGAAATTCCTTGCTTTGAAAACTATTGCACCCCAAATGTAATTACTTCTGCTTTACTTTGCTTATTGTTAGCATGGTTCATTTTTATTCATCTATTTATTTAAAGTTTATTTTATATAGACAATAGGATTTTTTTTCTCTCTCCCATTACTTGAAAGTAGATAGATAGGATAGATAGATAGAGATGTTCTGTCTGCTGTTTCACTCCTCAAATGTTCAAAACAGCAGTAACTGGATCAGGCCAAACTCAAGAGTCAGATTCCACCCAAGTCTTTCACATTGATGGCTGAGGCCCAGGAAATTTAGCCATCATCTGCTGGCTTTCAGGATATGGAGCGGCAGGCAGCTGGATCAGAGGCAGAGGTGGTACTTAATCTTAGATCTTCTGGTATAGGATACAGGCATCTCAAGTGGTAGCTTAACCTGTGCTGTAACAGCTGTGCCTTGGAATTGCTTTCTTATTCACTCTGACAATCTTTATTTTTTAATTGATGTATGTATTTTTAAAAGATTTTTAAAATCTCTTTGAAAGGCAGAGTTACAGAGAAAGTGAGACAGGGAAGGTGAGAGTGAGAGATAGAATGAGAGAGAAAAATCTCCTATCTCTAGCTGATCTGTGGTTCACAAATGTAGGCAATGACTCTGGCTGACCCAGGTCAGAGCCAGGATCCTGAAACTCCATCCGCATCTCCCATATGGGTGGCAAAGGCCACTCCTTTCTCAGGCATAATAGCAGCGAACTGGCCCAGAAGTGGAGCAACTGGGACACAAACTGGCACTCTTACGGCCTGCTGGCATTACAAACCACAACTTAACTTGCTGCACCAAAAATTCCAGCCCCAATTGATGTGTTTAAACTATTGATGTTCCATTGATTATTGATATAATTGCCTCAATTTTTACCATATTTCTAACTTTTTTTCTATTTCTTGTCCTAGTTCTTTTTCCTATTTTTTGTCTACCATTATTTTTATGTTACAGTTGGGCATATTATATGATTTAATTTTTTCTCCTTTTCTAGTGTATCAGTTATATTCTCTGTATTATCTTAATAGCTGTCTTGTTTGCAAGACATGATTATAACCAATCAACTTGCACCTTTAAAAATTTATTGGAGAGTCAGAGAGGCAGAGACATAAAGAGATAGAGAGTAAGAAACTTCCCATCTGCCGCCCCCCTACACAAATGGCAACAATGGCTGGGGCTAATTTGAGGTCAAATTTGGAGCTAAGAACTCAAGAACTCAATCCAGGTCTCCCCCATAGATACCAGGAACCTATATACTTGAGGGATCATCATTCCTCCAGGTTTTGCATATGCATTATCAAGAAGCTGGAATCAGAAACCAGAGATGGGTAATGAATCCTGGCATAATGATATGAGATATGAAAATCTTAACTGTCAGGACAAATGTCCAGCCCCATGTTTTCTTTTGAAAAACACTACACAGCTTAAGGTTAATATTTTACAAGAACAAAATAATCCTAATTCTCACCCCCTCCCATCCTGCTTATGACTGCTATCACTGCCATTAACCTCATTTATATATGAGCATGAATACAAGATTCACAAGCAAATACACTGTTGCTATTTTTGTTTAGAAAAAAATGGTATTTGTTAGATCAATTATAAAGAAAAAGATTAAAATTTTTATTTTACATTCACTTATTCTATCTTTGATGCTATTCCTTATTCTTTTACGTGCATCTGAGTTTTTGATCTGGGTAATTTTTTTTTTCTCTTAAATTAATTTTACAATTCTTGTGAGTCAGAGCTACCGGCAATATTTTCAACTTTTTTTGTCTGAGAAAGTCTGTTTCTTCTTCAGTTTTGCAGGGTATAGAATAATTAGATTTATTGTGTATGTGTGTCCCAACATTTAACTCCACTCTAATATCTTCTTGTTTTCATATTTCTGTGAAGTCAGGTAGTATTCTGCCATTCATTCTCTCTAAAGGAAAAGTGTTTATCCCTCCTCTTGTCTTCTTTTTGAAATTTTTTCTTTATCTTTTTCTATAGTTTGAAAATGATATGGCTGTATGGTTGGATTTGTAATTAATTTTTATGTTGACATTTATCCTGCTTGATGTTTTTTCAGTTTGTTAGCTCTGTGATTGGGGGTCTTACATTAACATGGGGAAAATTCTTAGTCATTATTACTTCAGATTTTGTTCTGTTTGTTTTTAGTTTGGGATGTTACTTTTAAGATAACCTCAAAGTCAGAGGCTCCTTTGTCAGCTACATGTAATCTACCAAACATCCAGTGGAGTTGTTCTTTATTTCTATTACAGGTTTTGATGTCAGCATTTGTTTTTTGTCTTTTCTTGGGTTTTCCATTTCACCATTTATGTTGCCCACCTGTTTTTGCTTACTTCCTCTTCATCCACTAGAGCACTTATTATATTGATTACAATTGTTTTAAATCATGAATTTATAATTTTCCATATCTTCCATATTTGGCCCTTATAGAATGTATCTTTAAGACATAATTTTTGCCTTGTAGGACACCATGTGGTTTCATAGTTGATATCCAGTTGTGATATATCAGATAGAATAAAATGCTGTAAACATGCCTTTAGCAGTACATTGTAAGAAGACAGGAGTTGTTCTATAGTCTTATGATGAGGAGCCACTGTTTACATTTGAGCTATACACATCACAAATGTTTCTCAGTATTGCCTCACTCCTGTATGTGGGAAAGGGCGCTACACTGAGTTGGAGCTGGGTGTGTCTATTCTCTCAGGTCATTTCGAATTTGACAAAATTCTAGAAGATTATGCTCCAATCAACTAGTGTCTACTGATGACAGGAATAGTTAAAAAGACCATTCTGGCATGTCCCCAAATGGTTCCCTTTCCCTTTCTTTTGCCAGAACCACAATGGTTTTGTTTTGTATTCTCTGCAATATTTACTCTGAGATTCTGGTTGACTGCTTGGAATTAAATCTTACAACACTGTGGATTTCTCCTATAGCTGACCCCCTAAGCGATCGCCCGCCCTTGAGGGTCTATACATCTCACACTTGTCCAGACTAAGCTCCAGAAATTTCTCAGTTACAGTTCAGCTTTTCCTATTCCACTGATAATTCCTGCCACACATTCTCTCAGGAGTCTCTGGGGAGGTTTGCTGGGACTCATCGCCATCACTCATATCTCTTAAAGTCTTGAAGGGAGTAGTTTGCCCTGCTTCCTCCTCTCCCTTATAAACTCAAGAAGGCTCGGCTTTCTAGTATTTCAGATTTTACTTGTCGTTAAGATGTAGTTATGACTTCCAACATTCTTTTGTGTAGAACCAGAAATTCAGGAATTCAGTGCTGCTTAACAAATACTATCAGCCTGGACTACTAATATTCTTCAGTTCTCCCCCTTTTGACTGAGAATTTCTGCTCTCATTATAAGTTGTTGCAGTTGGGAGACCAGAAGCATTTTCTTTTCAGTCTGATAAAAGCCATTGGAGTACAAGGGGAGGGTGGCCAGAACTTAGCGCAGTGGGTAAGCTGCTGGTTAGAATGTCTGCATCCCATGTGGGTGTGTCAGAGTTTGAGTTCTAGATCTACTTTCCATTCCAGTTTCCCTTTTACACAGATCCTGGGAGGCAATAGGTGATAGCTCAAGCACTGAGGTGACTATCACGCTTGTATCAGACCAGTCCTGAGTTCCTGACTCTTGGCTTTGCCTGGCTCATCCCTGCTGGTTGCGGGCATTGGGAAAGTGAATCGATGGATGTTGATCTGTCTCCGTCTCTCTTTCTCTCTGTCTCTATCTCTCTGTCAAATATGTAAATAAATTGAATATCTTTGAAAGGCAAAGGACATCACTGTTAGTACATTGACATTAGTAAAACATCTTAGAAAGTTCTGTCATAGGAACAATTATGCAGGATAGAAATCTGGATCAAATGGAGAGTTCTGTAGATTTATAGCTATGTGGATCAATATAAATATTGTTTTGCACTACTGGAAAAGCAGTCAATTGAAAACATGAAGAACACTGAATAGCATGTATAATTTAATAATAATAAATTGAATTTTTTTTTAGATTTTTATAATTATACTATGCATTGAAAACTATTAATGTTATATTAATCTGGTTATGGAACTACATGGAAACTGTGCAATTTTGACAATTTTACCTGAAACCTAAACTTAATTCTAAAATAACTTCAAAGAAGAGGTAAAAAATAAAGAGAATAGAGTGCTAATAATAAAAATAATGAATCATAAGTTTATAATATGTAGAAGTAAATATATGAAGTAGAATAGCATCTTTATATTTTTTGCTAAATAGTATATTTGAAGATATTATGTGGTAATATTAATTTTAAGATATTATTTTACTTAAAGTAAACTAATTTAATGTATTCCACTTATACAGAAACAGCTTTAGGAACATGGTGATGCTTCCCACTCTACCCACTCTCCTGCCCATAATCCCACCCTCTCCTATTCTGTTAATTTTTATAATGATATAATTCCAGTTTACTTTATACTCATAAAACTAACTCTACACTAATTAATGAGCTAAACAAATAGTAAGGAGAAAAAAATACTGCTCCTCAACAATAGAGACATGAGATGTAAGCAATCAGCAAATCTGAAAATGTCAATTTCAATCCTATACATTACATTTCTGGTACTCTATTGGGTACTGAATACAGAAATTATGGTATATATATTTATATATAATTATTTATTTTTTATTTTTACTTATTTTTTATTATATACTATTTATAAATATGTATTTATCTATATATACATTATTTATATATTATACATTTATATAAATACAAACACACATTATGGAATGCTACTCAACTGTAAAAAAATAAAATTTTGTTTTTTCAACAAAATTGATGTAATTGGCTTTTTTTTGACAGGCAGAGTGGACAGTGAGAGAGAGAGACAGAGAAAAAGGTCTTCATTTACCGTTGGTTCACCCTCCAATGACCACCGCAGCTGGCACGCTGCGGCCGGCGCACCGTGCTTGATCCGATGGCAGGAGCCAGGAGCTTCTTCTGGTCTCCCATGGGGTGCAGGGTCCAAGCACTTGGGCCATCCTCCACTGCACTCCTGGACCACAGCAGAGAGCTGGCCTGGAAGAGGGGCAACTGGGACAGAATCTGGTGCCCCGACTGGGACTAGAACCCAGGGTGCCGGTGCTGCAAGGCAGAGGATTAGCCTATTGAGCCTCGGCGCCGGGCAAAATTGATGTAATTGGAAACCATTATACTTAGAGAAATAAGCCAGTTACAAAAAGACAAATATCATATGTTTTCCCTGATCTATGGTGATATTAACTTTCATATCTAGAGAAATTCTTTAACAAAACATAAATGAATATTTACAAATGGAAGCTAAACATACGTGAAGATAATCAATTAGTCCAAAAGCAGAAAGGACCAAAATCAGATAGAACACTTAGGAGTGGGACTATAAGCTGGTAGATTTATACCAAACATCATCAATAAGCATATTCATTATAAATTAGGCACTCTATTTAAATAGATGATAAATTGAATATATAAAAAGCCCACAATTATACATTTAATTTTTAAAGATTTTTTTATTTATTTGAAAGTCAGAGTTACACAGAGAGAGAAGGAGAGGCAGAGGGAGAGAGAGGGCTTCCATCCACTGGTTCACTCCCCAGTTGGCCACAATGGCCAGAGCTGGGCCAATCTGAAGCCAGGAGCCAGGAGCAAGGATCTTCTGAGTCTCCCGTGCAGGTGCAGGAGCCCAAAGATTCAGGCTATTTTATACTGCTCTCTCAGGCCATAGCAGAAAGCTAGACTGGAAGTGGAGCAGCCAGGACTCGAACTGGCCCCCATATGGGATGCTAAGACTCCAGGCAGCTGCTTTACCTATTGCGTCACAGCCCTGACTCCTAATATAAACTCTTCACTGTGCACAAACCTAATAAAATAGCTTCAAAGTTAAGAAGGTAAAGACAAATAAAACTTTAAAAATAAATAAATAATTCTACATTATATTTGATGATGTCAATCCTCTACTTGATAAAATAAGTTAATACTAAATCAGGTATATAGTTGATTTGGACAAAAGTATCAACCAATTTGACATTTATCGAAGAACTCCAGGGCATCACTTAAGTAATCATGGAACATTTACCTAATGACACTGTATTTTGCGAAGCTTATATGTCTCAAAGTATGAAAATGAACCACACTAAAGATAGTAAAGTAAATATAATGTGAAACTTTTGAAACTAAACACAACTTATAAATTGCCCAATGGTAAAAGAAAAAACAGATCACGTGGATGATCAAAATGTATTCTCTAGAAAGTAAAGTAAAAATGCATTTCACCAAAAGTTTGTGTAGTGGAGCAAAAACAACAGTTCAGCGAAACAGGAAAGAAGAAATGTTGAATTGATTTATCTAAGCTCCTAGCTTAAGAAACTAAAAGAAGCAAAATCAAAAATAAGATGAAAAAAGAAAACCATGAAGAAGCAGAGATCACTGAAACAGTAAAGAGGAAAATAGAAATCAATAAACTCAAATGCTGGCTTTGATGATATTGATTTAAAAATTGATAAAACTCTGGCGAGGCAGATTAAACAGGATGATAAGAAACAAAAGGTAAAAATTTTAAAAGTGTATGTGTGTACATGTATGTGTGTTTGTATTACATGTGGAACAACTGAAAAACATATAAAATACTTTAAACTTCTTTAGCTGATACTCTGTATACGGAGTTTAACTTTGGGAAACTTCCAGAGATGTCAAGATTAGTTTTAATTGTTTTTGTAATGATTCTACCCACAGTCCCTTAGCTATTCTCAAAGTACACTAGTGAGACAACACTGGCTGCTCAAAAGTAAACCATTCTTGTTGTCTTTATATTTGATGACCTTCTCAATTTATGTTAGCTTCTCAACAATAACTGAAATACAAAGTATTTTTTAAACTCAGAAAACATCCTTGTCTATTTTGGAATAATTCCAACTTGCCTATAATACACTTTAATTCTCTGAAGCAAGTCAAATACTTCTGAAAAAATCAAATATGAAAAAAATATGTAAAAACAAAAGTTTTGAATTTTTCATATTACTTTTTTTAATCTTAGAAAGAAGTATTTGGTTCTGAAATTTTCACACTTCATCATTGTTATTTGCAACAGTTTTGAAATGCCATTGTAAGTAAGTTATCCTATATTTCTCTCACATTAGCCATGGTCTCATTTAATTATTTTCTATGAAAACATTATGAAAAATAGAGTACATGTTTCATTTGGCTTTCAAGGGTTTTCCAACTAATAACTACCCCCAGGAATTTCAGTGATAGGCATTGATGTACTTATTTTCTAAGATTCATGATGTTGTTTTTGTTTGTTTTATTTTTTGTATTTTCCTGTCAGATTCTTAAAGTGCAACTGGTTAAACTGGCTGTCTATTTTTCTTGTATAATCATATATTGCAGGACTAACTAACATCTATTAAGCTGCTTTGGAGATATTTCAAATCAGGCAATGCTCTAGGTAATGGGTGTGCATGTGACTGTATGCCAATTAATGTTCTACAGGAATAATAGAAAATCTCAAGCACGGAGGTCCATCTATGAATTAAATAGTTTCTTGAAACTTTTTAAATGTATTTTAAGGCTTAGAGAAATATTCTTAAATTTCTTACGAAATCTCCAGCTCATAAAAGGCTTATGATGGTGACTAATCATTCTTTCACTGAATGTGTCTTGAATAGCTAGTCTATGGCATAAGATCTTTTAGGAGCTTTATGGAGATATGTGACATATTATTGTTTTGGTGTTTTCCCTTTGGTCATCAATGTTCAAAAATTGGTAATGAAAGTAAATTATTGGCCAGCACCATGGCTCAATAGGCTAATCTTCTGCCTTGCTGGCCAGCACACCAGGTTCTAGTCCCAGTCGGGGCACCAGATTCTGTCCCGGTTGCCCCTCTTCCAGGCTAGCTCTCTGCTGTGGTCCAGGAGTGCAGTGGAGGATGGCCCAAGTGCTAGGGCCCTGCACCCCATGGGAGACCAGAAGAAGCTCCTGGCTCCTGCCTTCGGATCAGTGAGGTGCGCTGGCTGCAGCACGCCGTCCGCGGCAGCCATTGGAAGGTGAACTAACGGCAAAAAGGAAGACCTTTTTCTCTGTCTCTCTCTCTCACTGTCCACTCTGCCTGTCAAAAAAAAAAAAAGTAAATTATCTTTTAAGTAGAAAGCAATGATGGGGGGGTGTAATTTATACAGAGAGCTCAGGAGCTCAGGGATGGTATCTCAAAAAAGCAAAATTTGAGCTGTAATCTGAAGAAGAGACACCTACTATTGGGGAAATCCTAGATAAAGTCATTTCAGGTAGATATTACATTCAATGAAAGGCACCAAAGATACAAAGAGATTAAAAGAATGGTCTGTGTTCCAAGCACATGGGATGCTATTGCAAAGTCAAGGGCCATATGATGCAAGCCTTTGTATTCTTGTGGATGTACGATTTGGATTTCATCCAAGTTGTGATTGTATCTCACAGACAGCAGATTAGTTATCTCTTGATCCAACTCTGTCATGACAATTTATACTCACATAACCCAAACAAAACACTAGATTAAGTACCATAACTATACTGAGAGTAACTAGGCATGCCTTTGGAATTGTTCAGTACATATGATTACATATGATAATAAGCATATTTTTATTTTTCTCCCTTATCTGATATTTAATTCTTTAAATAATTTCCCTCTAGTATTTTATTTATTCTTACTTAGAACAATCTTTTAAATAATATAATCATAAAGGTAAATACTATCTCATACTAAATATCATGACCTTATGAATTATTTCATATAGTAGGTTGATGAACAGTGGTCTCATAAATGGTTCGATATGTGTGGAAATGGAGCCTGACTGTTCTTGCATAGTATTCACTTGGTTATTTGGAATTTGCTATAAGTTAATGATTTAGATCATTTAATTAACTTGTTTACTTGCTATTTGGCTAACTTCATTGCCTAAACAATCCATGTGGGGATAGGGAAAAAGAGAGAAATAATCAAAGGATTAGTCAGTTTAACCAGTAGTACATCCGGGATCGAGAAGTCCAGTTATTGTGGCATTTTGAAGATGTTGTATATTTAGCTGTCTTAGGCAGCTGAGCAAGATGACTGTTTTCCTGTAATTTATGAAGATAACCTGAATGTTCCATATAATCTTACATTACTTGTATTTAATATAATCATCGATATGTTTAAAACTACTGATTTAATCTTTTGTTTTCTATTGGTTTAATCTGTACTTTTTCTTTTCTAGTTCTATTTTAAATATTTCTAAATATTTTCATGTAACTACATTTTGACTTAAGAGATATGACAGCTTGCCTTTTATCTCAATGTTTAGTTTTAAGCTATTGTCCTATAACTTATCATACTCTGTCTTCAGGTGCTTTTATGATGCCTCACAGAGTATTAAAAATGTATAATCACTTACTTTCTTTTTTTTCTAAGAACAGGGAAGAAATATTGAAAATTGTGTTGTAGTAACAGAAATAGTTCTCATAGATCCTTCACTCTACATCTCCTATTATTCATACTATTATTACTATTAATGAGCCAGATCAGGTTCCCCTATTTTTTATTCATACACAATTTACTTATTTATATTTTTAATTATCACATAGTAATTGTAATTATTTACGGGGTACCGTGTGGCATTTTAACATATGTATCTGATGTGTAATGACTAGATCAGAAAGATTGAAATATCTATCACTTCAGACGTATATCGTTTCTTTGTGTAAGGAACATCCAAATTCTTCTCTATGAGTTTTCAAAAAAGTCAATCAAATATGGTCAATCATTACTCTACTGTGTCCTGGAATGTTCCAAATTATTCTATTCAAATGTATGCCTCCCTTAACCATCTTATGTCCAAGCTTCCCTTTCACACAACCTCACCAAGCTTGAGTAGTCACTATTCTATTTGCTGATTCTTTGAGATCAATTTGCTTTCCACCTATAAATGAGAACATGCAGTGTCTCTTTTTTCTGAGCCTGGTTTATTTTATCTAATACAACTAGATATAATTGTCCTCCAGTTCTATTCATGTTGCAGGTAATGGATTTTTTTTTTTTTTTTGAGAATACAACATTGTGTTTATAACCAGTTTTTAAATCCTTTCATCTATCAATGAATATCTAGGTTGCTTCTTTATCTTGGCAATTTTGAATAGGTCGTAATAAATGTGCTAATGCAAATGTTACTTTTCCACAGTGAGATTGCTGCATCATATTGTAGTTGTATTTCTAACTTTTTGAGGAGCACCCATACTATTTTCCATAGTGGCTGTGCTAATTTACATCCCCAATAAAAATGTCTGAGATTTCCCCTTCTCTGCATCCCTAACCCCACTTGTTTGGTTTTAGTCATTTTGATTATAGTTATTCTATTTTAAAAGACTTATTTATTGGGCCGGCGCCATGGCACAATAGGTTAATCCTCCGCCTAAGGCGCTGGCACCCCAGGTTCTAGTGCCGGTCAGAGTGCCAGATTCTATCCCGGTTGCCCCTCTTTCAGGCCAGCTCTCTGCTGTGGCCTGGGAGTGCAGTGGAGGATGGCTCAGATCCTTGGGCCCTGCACCCCATGGGAGACCAGGAGAAGTACCTGGCTCCTGGCTTTGGATCAGCGCGGCACGCCAACTGCAGTCCGCCGGCCGCAGCGGCCATTAGAGGGTGAACCAACGGTAAAGAAAGACCTTTCTCTCTCTCTCTCTCTCTCTCTCTCTCTCACTGTCCACTCTGCCTGTCCAAAAAATAAAAAATAAAAAAAACACTTATTTATTTATTTGAAAGGCGGAGTGACAGAGAGGGAGAGATGAGAAATAGAGAAGTTTCATCTGCCGGCTCATTTCCCAGATGTCTTCAACAGCAGGGCAGGACCAGGCTGCAGCCAGGAACCAAGAATTCCATCTGGGTTTCTCACTTGGGTGGTATCCCTGACTGTTTTTTCAGGTACAACAGCAAAGAAGTGCATTGGAATTAAAGCTGCTGGGGCTCAAACTGTCCTACCAATATGTCTTATATTGGATACCTGCATCCCTAGTGGCCACTTCACCTACTGTGCCAAAATGCTGGACCCTAATTATAAACATTCTATCTAGGGTGAGATGATATCTCATTGTGGATTTGATTCACATTTGCCTGATAATTAGGGATGCTCAGCATTTCTTCCAATACTTGTTGCTCTTTTGAAAAAATGTTATTTAGGTCATTTGCTCAGTTTTGCTATAGAGCTATTTGGGATTCTAATATTTTATGGAACTTAATTCCTCATCAGATGAACAGTTGCCAAACATTTTTGCCTATCCCATCAGTTTTCTCTTCATTCTGTTGAATATTTCCTTTGCTGTACAGAAGCTTCTTCAGTTAATTGTAATCTTGTTTTTTGATTTCTCTTTTTATTGCCTGTGCTATGGTTTCATATTCAAAATATCTTTACTAAGACCAGTGTTCTAAATTATTTGTTCTTCACTGACTTCCAGCAGTTCCAAAGTTTTTGTTCTCCATTTTGAATTGATATTTTTAATATGGTGACAAATAGGGGTGAAGTTTCTGTGTTTTGTATATGGGTACCAAGTTTTCCCAGCACCATTTGTAGAAGACATTTTTCTCTCTCCAGTGTGCTCAGACATTCTGTGGCCTTTGTCAAAAATAATATTTAAATCATGTATTTACTTCTGGGGTCTTTATTCTGTTCCATTGGTCTGCGTTTCTGTCTTTATTCCAATAACATACTATTTTGATTACTACAGCCTATATACTATGACTTGAGATCAGGTATCATGATGTTTTCAATTATGTTCTTTTGACCCAGGATTGCGTTGGCTACTGAAGGTTGAATGTGATTCCATGCACACTTTAGAACTATTATTTCTGTCTGTGTGAAGAATGGTATTTTCTTAGGGATTTGCACTGAATCTGTAGATTGTTTTGGATAATATGAACAATTTAGCAATATTAATTCTTCTAATCTATGAACATGTATTGTCTTTCTGCTATTATGAAGAAATTTTTCTGTCTCCAATGCACTCATATTCTCTTGAGGCTTTCACCAAAAATAAGTAAATGTGGGGATTTGCTTGTGGGCTCTCTATTCTTTTCCATTGGTCTGTTTCTCTTTATCCCAGTACCATGTTGTCTTGGCTGCTATATGCCTGTAGTATGTCTTGAGATCAGACATCATGATTTTTATCTAAAACTATCATGTCCTGTTCAGTTGCTTGCATCAATATTTCATAATTGTCAAGGTAGAGATCACTTGTCTCTTGATTAAATTTATTCCTAGCTTTTTCTTTTGTGTGTTTGTATTGTACATGGAATTTCTTTCTCAATAAGTTCATTACTGGTGTATTAAAAAGCAGCTGACTTTTGTATGTTGATTTTCTTTCTTGCAATTTTAATTAATTTTTGTCAATTCTAATATTTTTGTGAAGTATTTAAGTTTTTCTATAAAACATGTATAAAAGATGTCATCTGCAAACAGGTATAATGCAAACTTCTCCTTTCCTATTTGCATTCCCTCTATTTCTTGCTCTTGTTTTATACTGCTGCAGTTAAAACTTCCAATAAGATATTAAATAAAACTACTGAATGTATATTTCCTTGCCTTGTTTCTGCTCTTACAGGAAATTACTTTATTTTTCCCCCATAAAATATTATGTAGGCTGTGGAGTTGATAT
Organism: Sylvilagus floridanus; assembly: GCA_949820135.1. NCBI lineage: Eukaryota > Metazoa > Chordata > Mammalia > Lagomorpha > Leporidae > Sylvilagus > Sylvilagus floridanus. Next base: position 78,341,716 of record OX463230.1, read on the forward strand.
AGTGAGACCTCATTGTATTGAGCAAAGTACCACTGTATCCAATTTTTGAAGGTTTTTAGAGCCTGCATGTATTTAGATGATCATACAGTTTTTACCATTCATTCTGTTGATATGATTTTATATATACAGATTTTGGTATGTATAACTCATTTGATCAAGATATATACTCGTTTAATGTGCTATTGGATTTGATTTGCTGTTTTTTTTTTTTATTCAATCTGCTTCTATGTTCATTAGAAATGTTTTCCTGCATTTTTTTAGTTTTATTTTAAAGTCTTATTTATTTACTTGAAAATCAGAGTCACACAGAGAGAGAAGGAGAGGCAGAGAGAGAGAGAGAGAGGCCTTCCATCCAATGGTTCACTCCCCAGATGACCACATTGGCCGTAACTGTGTGGACCCAAAGCCAGGAGCCACGAGTTTCCCCTAGATCTCCACGTGGGTGCAGGGGTCCTAGGACTAGAGCCATCTTCTACTGTTTTCCCAGGCCATAGCAGAGAGCTGGATTGGAAGTGGAGCAGCCCGGTCTCGAACCGGTGCCCATATGGGATGCTGGCACTGCAGGCAGCAGCTTTACCCTCTATGCCACCAGGCCCTAATTTTCATTTTTTAATTTATTGTTTTCTTGTTGGATTTGGGTATCAGAATATTTCAGGTATTATGGAATTCATTTAGACACATTGCCTATCTTTTGGATCCTTGGAATCATTTGAGAAGTATTGGTATCAGTTCTTTGAAAGTTTCGTAACATACAACAATGAAACCATACTGTCTCAGGTTTTTCATTGTTGATAAGATTTTGTGATTATTTCAATCCCATTAGGTGTTATTGCTCTGTTCCAATTTTCTGTTCTCCATGATTCAATTTTTATAGGCTACATGTGCCTAGGAATTATCCATTCCTTCTACATTCATAATTTTTTTGTGTGTATAGTTATTTTCATAATAGTCTCTAATGATCATTTGTATTTCTGGTAGATGTAGGATGTTGTTTATTGTTTATTTCGGGTGTTCCATGGCTACAACAGTGAAGTTGGTAAATCACAAATCGATCACTGTATTAAAAAGCTTTTGAAAGGAATTTCCCTCTGAACTAGCTATCCTGGAAAGCTTTTTTATCCAATGACTTTTATGCATAGCCATAGTTTTCAAAAATAGAAAATATTTTTAAACAAGATTTAATTTTATATTGATCGATAATACTTTATTGTTTGCAATATTTATGACTATAACAATCGTATAAGATTACAAATAATTTTCAGGAAGACTAATAACAGTAAATGCAATAAGAAAACTAAATGGAAAAGAGGATAATATGAAAATTTAGTGCTTTTTCACTTGCCAGTCTTAAAAGAGGTGATATTGTCTTATCTTCAAATTTGAGCCACTCAATCAAGTGGAGAATCCAAGATTTCTTGATAAAATAAGAGCACACTCTCAACCAACTCTCAACCAAAGCTTACATGGAGAATAAATCTTGGATGCTTTAATTTAGAATGTTTGCTTACATGAAATGTTTATCCTATAATAGATTGCTTGTCCTACCCCGACCCTGAAATTCAACTCTAAAGCAAATTTTGTTATGCAAGACTCTCACACAAAACTGCTTACACATCTGTCATTGTCCTCTACAAGGCAAGCTTTGAGTCTGTACTATATTTATTATGCAAATTCCTTTGAAATCTGTGATGCAGGTGCCTCTTGCCTTTCAAAATTAGTTTGCATATTAAATGTAGCATAGAAAATGATGGCCCAAGAACTTTAGCTGCTTTGGTTTTAATGAAAGACTGTGGAATAAAATGTGTTGGATATTCAGGGTAATTCACACACAATAGAAACAATTAATGGAAAATACTCTAACAAATCCATTGTTTCTTTCTATGTAAGTTAAAGAAAGCAGATGTTTCCCAAATATGTTTTCCATGATTGATTTGCTTTATTTGCAAAATATCTGAAAAATAAACGGTAATGCAATTTCTTGCTAAAAATATTTTTGTGTAACTGAGGCATTTTCCCCCTCAAATCTACTCTTTATTAAGTGATAAAATTGCATTAGCAAGTCAAATGTCCAGAAACTACTATACATTAAGAATGACTAAATACTTTATGAAAATATTGATCAAAATAAATAAATCATTGAGGTGCTAGTTTCTAAATGGAAGAGATTTTAAATAGATAAGGTATAAACAAGCAAATAAATTAATGCATAAATTGAAGTATTACATACATGAAATAATTAGTGCTTGTTTCTATAATTAAATCTAAATTATTTAATTATAAGTTAAACTATTTGCGAATATTTTCAAGTAATATTTAAATTCTACTTTAAAAGTCATTTTATAGTTCCCTATTTCAGCTCTGAAATGCAAAGAGTTCTCATTCTTTCAATAACTAATGAATGATTAAATTGAAAGTCAGTGACCTTTTTTGAATCCATCAAGGATCTGAGAAGTCAGGGTAAACTACCACCCCAAATTCTGGAGGGACAGGAAGATTCAGAAAGTTACAGCTGAGATCAGATTATTGGGAGCAGACGCTGCTAGAGCAATTAACTTGCCAAATTGGGCTGAAATCAATACTGAAGGGAAAGAGAATTAGGAGGGCACACTTTTGTGCGTTTAATCTTCAGGAACTTCATTGAGTTCTAGTGAAAACTGAGAAAAAGTTCCCTTTGTGGCTCTTGGAGAGAAAGAGGAAAATTAATCATAAAGAAATATGTTACTTTCCAGTGACAAAGACCTCTCCAGGTCCTTCTGTTTAGGGTAAAAGTCATTTCTTTCAAACCTTCATGAGTCACCTAAGGAGACTGAAGAAAGAAAGAAAAAAAAGACTGTCCATTTCATCATTTAGAGATGCAATCTCATTAAAAATTAACATTAAATCATAAGATTATATAATGTCTCACATTCCCAATATTTACACCACACTAATATGGTTCCAGTATAATACAACGAATTGCAAGTAAAATATTAGCAACGATCAGTCTCAATCTAAGTAGGCCTTGTTAGGAAAGCTCAAAGACAGCACTGGAGGCAAAATCAAGAAATAGATTCCTCTTGATTCCTAAAGCTATAGCAAACATTAATCATAGCAAAAGACCTCGTCAAAATAACTAAACTTCACACCAAAGGCTCATTTACCTCATCTCTCATTATCTTGTATATCATTTACCTCATTTCCCATTATCTGGCTTTCAGCAAATAATTGCAAATCATCCTCTCCTTTGAGTTTAAATGCATTTTATTTTTAAACAACCCACATGACAATGTCTTTTTCCTTAAAAACAATGCCTCCACTCCAAGTAAATCACGGTCAAAATAAATGAAGAGCTCAAGATAACATCAGTGCCATTTTTTGGAAATCCTGGTGTTGCGCGGATGACAAGCAGTTGCCAGTTACGATGAGCAGCGAGAGATCCAAAGTAATTGTCAATTTTGTTAAATAGTTTCATTTCTAAACCAACCTTAAAAAATCATAAATGGGGTCACACCATCCTCACGGTAGTCCAGCACAGCAACCGTGCCATCTGGATTCATGTTTTCACCAATATAGAACTGGGAGTTTTTGAAGTTAGCAAGGATGTGCTTGATTTGTTCTGCAGCCCGTCATAAAATGTCTTACTCTTTCTGGTCTCTGTTCAAGTTTGCCTTTGATCAAGTTCATGCACTCTTTGATATATCCCTGGTAGGCTTCTTTTGTGGGAACACCAACACCAGTGGTCCCTGTGCTTTCAGTACCTTGGCCCTCCAGGCCTTCAGCAGAGGCGTTTCCACCAATGGGCGAATCATCAATGTTACCTTCTGTCCCATTGACCATCTTCCTCTCCACCTCCAGGCATAGCCTGCCTCCGATCTCCCAGGTCTCCTAAATGTCGGAGACCATCTCATTGTGGCTGATGGGGCCCGGGTAGGTAATCATGATGGCGGTGGGATGGAGAGGACGATTAGGCATTGCGAGCTCAGAGCAAGAGCGGTGCAGCCGGAGCGGCCCTTGGGGTTTAGGGGAGTGGGAGGAAAAGCTACAACACATCTTTAAAAAATAGGACAAGAAATCTTGTTAAGAAACAAAGGAAACACGGGAATTACCCTTCGATAGGCCACGGGTTTTGAAATTAACAGGAAAGGTAGATAACTATGACTGCATGTTAAGGGTTTTAATGGAAGTAGATCCTATGTGAAGACAGTGGGCTAATATAGGCAGAGACATGCAAAATCCAACAAAGAAAAAGTGGAAGCTAAAGTGTTGCTCTCATAGAAGTCTGAATGGAATAGCGCCTCTCTGGAGACCGAAAGATACGCAGCAGCAAGGCTGGCGAGACAAGGGCTAATGAACACCAGGGCAAAGTGGATAGAAGGAATGAATTCTAATATCCTACACAGGAGTAAGGTCACTATGATGGCAATTGGTTACATATTGCTGGAAAAGCTAGTAGAGAAGATTTCAAATGTTCTCAATAGAGAAATGATAAATATTTGAGGTGATTAATATGTCAATTATCCTGATATGATGCTACATTTTGTAAACATGTATTGGAATATCACACTGTGCACCATAATGAAATACAGTAACCATATGTTAATTAAAAATTTTAAGAGGGGAAAAAGGGGCTGCTATAGAAAGAAAAAAATAAATAATTGTTTTGGCAGGCAGGGACAGAATGTCTCTGAAAGATAAAACTACTAAATGTCACACCAAGAACACACACAATCTAAATAGGCCTCTGATGGGGTAGATTGACAAACCCAGCATTTTGGATATTATTTCATTCATTCATTCATTCATTCATTCATTTTTGCACTGTTGCCATCCAATTTTAATAGAATGTGCACATTAGCATTGCACCTCAATCGCCTGCTCCTTCTTTGAGAAGGTCAAAGTCTAGTTGTCAGTTCATTTGGTAAGCTTATTTCTTGATATGCTTTCAGCAAAGGGGAGTGAAGATCCCATATCTCATCTATCCTGCTCTCAAGAATGACCTTTGTTCAGTCCATAAAACTTTGGTCTACCACACAGTCTTTGGAAAAAATTACCAACACGTTTACTTTTTAAAATATAAATCCCTCTTTTTCACTCTCCTGATCTCTTATATGTAAACAAAAAGATTTTCACACAATGAAATCAAATGTATGTTAAGTGAATCCATATTACAGGGAATCAATCTATAAGAACTAAATAGCAGTAGATAGTCACAGTAGAGCTATAAAAAGAGAAATACAGAAATCCTTTAATTTTAGCTCTCTGAAGATTACTTCTATTACAAATATCAATATTTTCAGCTTCTTTATGAGAAAATGCTCAATATGTGAATCCATTAATTTAGTTTGAGTCTTACACTGAACCATAAGATGCATAAAATGAACTACATTTGTAAAATTTAAATTTTGCATGATATTAATGATGGCAAATTATTTAATTTTTTCATCAGGTTAACTCCATTTGTTACTTTTACAGTGGAAGGTAGAGAAAAATCAACAGATAAGTGCTTTAGTAGAAAATCACTTTGAAACTATCATGAAGTAATTTTTTAAAAAATATATCATTTTTTTACAGTTTTAGTCAGTTTATTTTTTCCTCTGTATCCCTAGAAATCCATTTTCCTTGCTATAGATTTGGGAGATGATAATTTTCAGTCAGATTGCTATACCTGATGCAGAATAAGGCATTTATGTTTTGATGACCAAATATTAATTGCATTGAGATACTTATTATATCCAAGTTTCTATGTTTTTTCTGGGAAAGAAAATAATTATCTAAGTTATAATTACCTTATATGCTAATAAAATTATAATATAAGAGCTATGATCATGGAGTTCCGTGTGTGTGTATGTGTGTGTGTGTGTGTGTGTGTGTATGTGCAGCATAGACCATGTCCTTTCTGCAATTAAGGAAAATAGCAAGTAGACCCAGAATTTAAAACCAAGACCGCGATGATGTTGTGGCATAGCAAGTAAAGCCACTACCTATGACACTAATATACCGTATGGGTGTCAGTTTGTGTCCTGGAGCTAGGACACAAGAGCTAGGATTATGGACTTAGCTCTAGTTGTCAACACGTTTCTTACTGAGTGTGTTACTGCAATTCAGAACTCACATTTCATTAAGGGGGTTTATGTGAAAAATTTTTGGGCATGACAAGGGAGTATTTATGGGAGATGTAAAAGTGACTGTGGGGGTCATATAACTCAGATTATGGCGACTGGATGGAGGAAAAATGTGAATTGCATCCAAACAGTAGGAGATTGCCACTAGAGTTGGAGTACATCTCAGGGAAATCACTGGGTATGACTAAGTTGAGGCATAATTTACCCAAAGTACAAATGCTATGGTCTTAAACCAGCAAGTTCCTGGTGGACCAGCAGTAGCAGGTGAGAGAGAACTAATGATGCAAGGAGAAGAGTTCAAGGGCAACTCTAGCATTTAATATGGAACTAGTATGCAAGTTACCTTTTCACCACCTCCATGAGGTCCTATATACCCACCTTCTCCACACATCACGACATCAGAAACTGAAAGGAGAGAATTCTAGAAGCCTAGATTACATGAGGCTAAATTACTTTGGGGCATGAGTGGCCAAGCCAGGCCCAGGGGCTCTGCATGTGCAGCTGCCCCCCATGTGCCCCTGCCAGAGCCGCGTGGAGCAGAGCTGCGCAGAGCCGAGCCAGCAAACTAACCCAATCTAGGGACCAGAGCCAGCCGGCGGGTGTCCTGGGGATGGCGGCGCAGGGAGGGGCCCAGCAGATGTGCACGTGGCCCTGGCTGCTGCCATGGAGGACAGCAGCCCCGTGGGGAGCACGGCTGTAGTGGCTCCAGCCCCGGACCAGGCAGTGCAGATGACGGGGGCCCCCAGGCCGTGAAAAGGAGGGGTCAACATGAAGCATGCCTGGCTCCAGGAGGTGCAGGGCCGGCTACAGCGCCTGCAGGACTTCTTCATCTACAGCCTGCAGGCACTAGAGGAGTGGGACTGTGAGATGGAGCGTGTGCACACCTGCCGCTATGATGCCACTGTGCCCAGGGCTGGCCATGAACAAACTGCTGTCGCGCAAGGAGGGGGAGCTGACCTGGAGCAGCTCGCGTGGCTGCCACAGTCCCCCAGCAAGAGAACCATTGGGAACCGGGACCAGGCTGCAGACGATGATGCTGGCGGCCTCCTCTCCAGCGGGCCCTGCTAGAGGGGCAAAGAAGATGACGTCCAAAGGAAGTAAGATGGGCGGAACTCAAAGTTGTTTACCACCAAAGCTGATTGGCTGTGCAACATCAGGGGAAATGACAACAACTGATGACAAGTATATAGACATATGGCTAGTCCTATAAAAATCACCCGTAAAATGATCTTTTAAGTGATTGGTTGGTCCTTATGCCCTGCCCCAATGACTCTGCAGTTTTGTGCTTTAAAAGGCTCTGTTATGGGTGAAATAAATGAGTTCCTGCTTGACTTGGCTCCCCAATGTGTCTGATTGTCCTCAGGCCCATGAGGCTGGGAAGTGGGTGAGCAGCACACTTACCTTTACTGGGACCCAGTCCATCCTCCTACGGGTGGACTAAGACCCTGCAAATTACCAAAAGAGAATATCTATATCATTAAACGACCCTGCAAATTACCAAAAGAGAATATCTATATCATTAAACGTCTGTGCTATTAGAAGTACTGAATTCCGATTTTTATTCTGATAGACCTCAGTAAAGTGATAACTTGAAAAGACTACAAAATTGATTATACAAGAAATACATGCTATATTTTCTTGGTACTATTACTTTAGCATAAATGGATTTAGAATGCTGACACATAGTCCTTTTTTTTTTTTTGACAGGCAGAGTTAGTGAGAGAGAAATGTCTTCCTTTCCATTGGGTCACCCCAAAATGGCCACCACGGCAGGTGCGCTGCTCTGATCCCAAGCCAGGAGCCAGATGCTTCCTCCTGGTCTCCCATGCAGGTGCAGGGCCCAAGGACTTGGGCCATCCTCCACTGCCTTCCTGGGCCACAGCAGAGAGCTGGACTGGAAGAGGAGCAACCAGGACAGAACTGGCACCCCAACTGGGACTAGAACCAGGTGCCAGCGCTGCAGGCAGAGGATTAGCCTAATGAGCCGCAGCACTGGTCTATAGTCCATTCTTAATTTTATACATACTTGTACTTCTTTCATAAATTTATGATAAATATGTCACATGAAAAAAGATTAAACACTGAATTTACTGTGATTGTATTTTTTAGATTGAAATAACAACTAGAATTAAAAAATTTGGTATGTCAAAATTCAATTATTGAAAATGGTAAAAATGAAGTATTTTTATATTGAAAAAACTTCATGTTATTTAAGACATACTCACACTCTATACTTCAGCGTTATTTACTCTATATTTCTTAAAGAACATCATTGTTAACAAATAATATATCTTGATTATTAAAAAGTATATATTGCTTTTTTAAATATTTATTTATTTATTTGAAAATCAGAGAGAGAGAGAGAGAGAGAGGGAAGGAGAGAGACGCAGAGAGAAAAAGAGGGAGATCGTCCACTTGCTGAGTCACTCTTCTGATGGCTATAAAAGCAAGGGCTGGGCCAGGCTGAAGACAGGAGCCAGGAGCTTCATCCAGGTCTCCCATGTGGATGCAAGGGCCCAAGGACTTGGGCCATCTGCCCCACTTTTCCCGGTCATTAGCTTGGAGTTGGATCAGAAATGGAGCAGCCAGGACTCCACCTGATGCCCATATAAGATGCTGGTATCTCATGAGTCGGCTTTACCCACTACGTCATAACGTCAGCCCCTAAAATGGCATATGACAAAATAATTTTATTTTTAAACTGTATAATTATTTCTCATGGCATTCATGATTGTTTTTCTTTGTTTTTGCTTTGCCTACAGATAAAATATTAAATATTATTTGTGTGGATCATCCTGAAGATATTTTCTAGAAAAAAATTATAGAATTATAGAATATGATCAGGTTTTACATTGTATGACAAGGATGATTTATATGATTCAGAATATATTATGTATTGATTTCCATAAGTTACTTCAGATAAGTATTTATGGACATGATATGATCTCTCATTTTATTGGATTCTCAAATGCATTTGTTGCTATAGTGCTTTATAAATCCTCCTCTCCCTGTTTATAAACTAAAAAGCCAGAATCTGTCTTGATATTTCAAAATTATTAATGAGTGACAAGAGACATTTTTAATGAGGTTTTCTTGTACAGAATGATATAATGTGTAATTTACTATTCTTGTCATAATGATCTTTTTTAAGTCATAGAGAAAACAAGCTTTCATGTGTTAATTATTAGTATATAACAGCAATTAAAGATCATTATTTTTATAATGAATCTTTATTTATGTGAAGCTTTTAAATAAAGCTTGATATTTTAGAATTCTTGGCTATCAAACAAAGAAACTTAATACATTTTCAAGAAAAGAATTTTAATTACTACTGCTTGAAAGAGAATATGGAAATGAGTGTCAACAAACAGATTTTACTTTGAAGGAAAACAAGAAGTTTAAGAAACTTTCACAGATAACTATCAACCATTAGGTAATTTAATAATTGAAAGTTAGGTATTTTTCACATAAGTGGGTACTTATATTTAGAAGTATTCACTGTCAGTCGAATATTGCAGCACAGTGTTTTGATTTTGAAGGGAATGATGTGTACAGGCAGAGCAGGGAGTGGGATCTGTACTTATGAAGGACTCATGCAATGATATTGCCTTCCCAGAACTGATTCATTATTTAGATAGCACACACAGATACTTGAAGGACTGTAGTTCCTTGCCCAAAGGCACATAACTGGTGTCAGAAAGAACAGAAGGTTAAACAGATGTTCTGGTTCCAGGGTCTCAGCTCCTATCCACTATATCTGATGGCCTCCCCTTGACATATATGCCTCCTGATAGAAAGGGAATGTCTACTTCTTAAGATAGTGACTGATGAAAGCCTTCAAGTCATAATGTTGTCAGAAAGAGGAAAGAGAAGGTAAACATAAGAACAATTCCTCACTGAAGAGACACCTAAGGAGTCAGAGACGTACAGCTTCGGGTTTGTAGGAGGCATGAGTCTTATCGTCTAGTAATTCTCATTTTTGTCCAGGGTGAATTAGAACTTGACAATAACACGCACATCTAATTGTAAAGAGTATGCAATATTGTCATTATAGTAATTAATTATAGTGATAATTCAAAACTACAAGAAAGTACACAGCCACCCAAACCCTGGGTCAGACATAAAGAAAATGAAACTTTAAAGTTAGGGAAAGGTGAGACAAGCCTTATCATTTATCTCTCTCTCCTCCTAACTTATTGTATTTCCCTAATTGTGTTCCCTTTTACAAACAGTAATTTTATGTCCTTTGACCACTTAACTTGTAGGTAACAAATACGATTTGCTGCTTGTTTTATTTTATTTCAACCAGTTTATCTTTTTTACAAAAATCTTAAATTTTAAGAAAAATTGATCATCTCATACCTACAGTTTCTACTATTATTTACATCTGGCATTAGTATGGTATATTGGTTGCAATTAATGAGTAGATATTGATACAGTACCTAAACATCACAGTTTATATTAGGTTGCACTCTATGCTTTGTAAATTTCTATGGTCCTGACAAATGCATACTGAGTCATGCACCCAGTATTACTGCATTGTACATTAAAATTTTATCTTCCACTCCCCTAAACCTTCTCTTCACATGCTTGCTTGCTTTGTTTTTTCCAAAATATTATATAGTTGGAATCATACAGCTGGTTGCCTTATCAGACTCGATTATTTCATTTAGCAATATACATTTAGGGATTATCTATGCTTCCAAGGCTTTATAGTTAATTTATTTTATTATTGGAAAATATCCCATTTTATAAAGGTGACAGTTTATCTATTCCTGTAGGTTGCTTCATGTTTTGGCATAAAGTTGCTGTGACCATTCTCGTAGATTTCCGTGGGCATCTAAGTTGTAAACTTAACTGAGGAAATGTCTAGGAGTAGATTTGCTGCATCGTATGTTTAGATCATGTTTCACTTTGCAGAAACTGACAAACTCTTCCAAAGTAACTGGGCCATTGTGCCCTCCTACCAGAATGAATGACTTTTCCTATTGCTCCATATCATTCCCAGCATTTTCTTCCCTCAATTTTTTAAAATTATTCAAATAGGTGTGAAGAGGGTTCTTCTTGTTGCTTTAATTAGTAATTTCCTAATGTCATATGAAGTTGAGTATCACTTTGTATGCTAATTTTCCATATGTTCATCTTATTTAATGTGATGTCTCTTCAGATCTTTGGCTCTTTTGAAAATTAGGTTATTTGTTTCCCTTTTGAAGAGTTTTAAGTATTATTTATATATTTTGGATACAAGTGTTTTATCAGATATTTTTCTTGTACACACTGTCTCCCATTGTGTGCCTTCTCTTTCAATTGTATTAACAACTCTCATTTTTCACAGAAAAATTTTTACTTTTAATAAAAATTGTCAACACTAATTTCAGTCAGTTAAACCTTTTATATGCAAAATGATTATTTTTTTCAACTTTGTAATTTTTGTTCTTGTTGTTGTGGTCACCTTAGGATTTGCCATAAACATTTACAGTGAATCCGAATTACATTCAACCAACATTATTTCACTATATGAGCTGTAGAGGTAACTTACACTATTGCCAATTTCTCATTCCCACGCCTTAGAATGCATTTTGTGCTGTTTCAGTGATCTATCCCTGTACCAATAACAAATATCCTGTTAACAAACGTTTTCTAAGCCTTGGTTTCTCATAGGAAAATGTACTCCTTCCTTTCCATCCTGCTTAGTCTTTCTTCCCATGTTCTCTCGTTCTCTCTCTCTCTCTTTTTAAAACTCTCTGTCTCTCTCTCTCTCTCTCTCTCTCTCTCTCTCTATATATATATATATATATATATATACACATATATATGGTTATGGGACAGTTAGGCTGTTTTATCAGAATAAAAACTTTATATGATTGTCTGTGGAGTGAAGAAGCAGAATTCTGGAATTTTTAGCATAATAATAAAATAACAGAAATTCTGTCCCATAACTATTCCTGTTTTAAAATTTGCCTTTACACATTCTTCTTCATAGTACATTTAAATTACTTTTTAAATTTGTTCACTTTTGTTTGATGTTTAGTTTGTCAAAACAATAGTTTATCAAAATATTCTTTTTATGATATTCTTGCTATTTATACAAATAATATTTATATATCCTCAAGGTCCTTTCTGTTAATTATGTAAGGAACTTAAATCCACAAGTAAAATTTATTTAGTTACAAATTCTCAAGCACCATATAAATATTACATTTCTCTATTCATTAAAAAGTACTTTTTGGGCCAGCGCCACGGCTCAATAGGCTAACCCTCTGCCTGCAGTGCCGGCACACTGGGTTCTAGTCCCGGTCGGGGTGCCAGATTCTGTCCGGGTTGCCCCTCTTCCAGGCCAGCTCTCTGCTGTCACCCGGGAGTGCAGTGGAGGATGGCCCAAGTCCTTGGGCCCTGCACCCGCGTGGGAGACCAGGAGAGGCACCTGGTTCCTGGTTTTGGATTGGCGCAGCGTGCTGGCCGCAGTAGCCATTGGGGTGTGAACCAACGGAAAAGGAAGACCTTTCTCTGTCTCTCTCACTGTCCACTCTGCCCATCCAAAAAAAACAAGTACTTTTTGTAATTCTTCATTACGGTCAATAAAATTTAAATTTGCTATCTGTCAGCATCATCTTAATTTTCCTTACAATAAGGATTAATAAACTTATTACATGAAAAAGAATGGAAATATAACATTTGTATCTTGTGGTTCAATTTCAATAAGAGATAATCTAGTTAATATTTTTAAAAGACTATTTAAATTATTTTAAACATACCTTAAGGCATAATAAAGAAATAGAAAATAAATAACCACAAATTTATAGATACTTTGAGTCAGCTATTTGTATTATATTTCTAATAGTTATGTTAATAGCAAATTAATAGGAAGAAGTCAATAGGATTATAACATGTAGATGTATGTATATGTGAGTATATATATATATATATATATATATATATATATATGTCTAATGTCTAAATAACAGTGTAACAATATAAAAATGAGTCAAGGGTCAGCATTGTGGCACAGCAGGTTAAGCTGCCTCCAGCAACATCTGAATCCCATACTGGTGCCAGTTCAAGTCCCAGCTGCTCCTCTTCAGATTCAGCTCCCTGTTGATATGCTTGGGTAAACAACAGAAGGTGGTCCAGGTGCTTGGGCTTCTGACACCAGAGGGAGACCCAGATGGTATTCTAGGCCTCTCTCTCTCTTCCCCTCTAACCCTGGCTTTCAAATTAATAAATAAATATTCTTTAAAAAGTCATTCAACGAACATCTGGTGAGGTTATAATATATCCACTATTTGAGTTTGCATTATTTGACATGGAACACAAGAAAGTATGTACCCTTTGACCTTAGGTATCTCCCAAGTTGATGGAAGAAAATTGATTCAGCATAATGACTCTTCTGCAATGGAACAGATGCTAAAAAAAGAAATGAACAAAATACAATGACAGAACAAAGAATGGAATGGCACCCAAACTCAGAAGATTCTTGTCAATTTTTGAAATTTATGTTCAAAAATGAATATAGATGTTGCTAAAATTCAGAAAATTTGCAATTGTAGCAATAAAATTGATGACATATTTGAATATTTGAGGTTAATATCTCTCAGAAAGTATTTTTTTTGTGCTAGAACTTTGTAAATATAATAAAAGAAAATTTGACTCTATTAATCCAAAATCTTTTTTAAAGGTTTATTATATTTATTTATGTGAAAGGCAGAGTTATGGAGTGGGAGAGACACAGAGTGATCTTCCATCTTCTGGCTCACTCCCCAAATGTCTAAAATTGGCAGTCCTGGGTCAGGCAGAAGCCAGGTGGCAGAAATTCCTGGGAACTCTATTTGGGTCTCACTTGTGACTAGCAGAGGTCCAAAAGCTTGAACAATCCTCTGCTGCCTTCTCATACCCATTAGTAGGAAACTGGATTTTAAGTGGAACAGCTGTGACTTGAACCATATAGGTGTAGCAGATGGTAATTAAACACATTGCACCACAACACCAGCCCCCTGTTGCTTAGAAGTTTAAACCTAAAATTTAAAAGCACAAAATGTTTATTGTCTAAAAGCAGCATATTTGTCTTGAACACTTTGCTTTCTTTTTAAAATATTTCTGTGTTTATGTATTTATTTGAAATGCAGATCAGCAAGGGAAGGGTGGAGACAGAGAGAGAAAGAGAATCTTTCTGCTGGTTCATTCTCTAAATGGTCACATCAGCAGGTGTGGGTTAGGCCAAAGCAGGAGCCAGGAATTCCATCTGGGTCTCCCACATGGCTGCTGTGTTCTCACAACTTGGAACGGCACCTGCTGCTTCCCAGGTGCATTAGCAGGAAGCTGATTAGAAACAGAACAGTCAGGACTCAAACTGAAATGGCATTCTGATATGGATTGCTGGCACCCATCACAAGTGGTTGACTTAACCCACAATGCCCTACATGCGCTCCTGAACACCTTCTACTAGCAATATTTCTTCATTTACTGTTCAGTTCCCAAATAGGAAATGTATTTTCTTAAACACACACACACACACACCCCTTTTTCTACTGCTCTGGAATCAATGAATCTTACCAGTAGATGATGTCACATCTTATCAGATCATCTAATTGGTGAGTTTCTATAATTTCCAGAGATAACAATGATACTTAGGCATTGTTCGATTTTTACTGAAAAAGTATATGCCTTTATGGCTTTTATTAACCTTGTAATCTTTGGTTAAACAGAAAACATATTACAAATATATTGAAAAACACATATATATGTTTCTGAAAAAAAGAAATACACACAATGTATATACAAGTAGATGTACAGATATAAAATATCTCTTTTTTACATTACACATGCTTAGAAAATACTCTTTAAAAGAGGTACAGAGAATTGATAATAATTTGAAAGCCTTGAACACGGGAAAAAAATAAAATTTTTTTCTTCTTCCATCTGCTAGTTTACTTTCCAAATGTCCACAACATGCCAGATGAGATGAACTCCACCCAGTTCTGAATAATCATCTGCTGCCTCCTGGGTGCATTGGCAGGAAGCTGGATGAGAAGCAGAGTAGCTGATATTCAAACCAGCACTCCTATATATGATGTGGACATCCCAAGTGATGGCTTAAGCCACTATGCCACAAAACAACCACCACTAAAATTGTGAATTTTGATATTATCTTAATGTCTTGGATTTTCCTTTGAAGATAGTTTTGAGCTTAAATTTGCAGATTTTGTAACAGAGAAGAAGTAATGAATGGAAACTAGAAATGGACCCAAGGTGAGTAAGGTATAAGGTGATGAAAACACTTTGTGTGTTATCAGCACATGTTAAAAAATACCTTATTCCAGAGAAATCTACATTTTAAGAGGTTACTAGATATTAATAATTTTAAGCTAATCATTTTGTACTTCATAATAATACCAAGCAATATGTGTTATTGTCATTTGCATTATCTAGAGGGGGATTCTGAAAAACTGACGGCTTATATAACATTCCTAAGCTAAGATTATGCAACTCGTAAGCAGTTAACATTGCATTTAACACAAAAAATTTGACCCCAATATTAGAATATTTAATTATAGTATATACATATATATATATGTATATATATTCATGAATTCCAAGGTAGTATAAGTGGAACACAGAGGACTAGGCAACTGAAAAGGTAATAGTAGAGATCTCAATTTAATAACTTTCCTAGTTTCTAGCAGGAGTGACAAATAGTCATACACTGACTTAAAAATGAAATTATAAGTCTAAGAAACAGTTTGAGGGGAAAGATTCAAGTTTAGCTTTGTTCATATTTGGAATAACTCAGACAATTCATCAAAGTAAAATTAAACATACAGTACAAAAGAAATGTTGGGATTAGAGTATAAATTTTGAAATGTTACATACCATGAGAAATATATGAGCTTTAAGATAACACAGAACCTGAGTACTTTAGAATATAGTCTCAGAAATTTGGAGAAAGTCATAATAATCCAAATTAAATAAATACTAAAATAAATACTGTTATCTATATATGCTGAAATGTCATGTGCTTTGATGGTTCTACATTTTTATATTCTGGTTTGCAATTAGGATTCTCTTAAATAAATTATTTTTTGATGATAACTTCTAATTTGACAACCAATTACCTATTCTTATTTCACCTGTTTTTGATTGATAGTTAATGTGGCTTACTTATAGTTTTCAGAAGCTTCTGAAATCAGTATAGCTAATTTATATCTACAGCCCAATATTGTCAACAAATAAAGATATTTAGCACCTTGGAAGTTGTGAAACAACTAAGGGATAATGTTCCTGATCCTTACCTTCCATCATCAGCAATTTGTCATAATTATCCCACATCTTTTCACCTTACTAAATACAATATTTGCTGTTTCTTGAGTTAGAAAATATAACCTATAAAAATCCAATGCTTGGGTATTAATTTGTTTGAATTTTAAAAATATCCTTAGGAGATAATAATTTGAAAGCAAACATGTTTAATTTGTGGAAGGATAGCTTTATTAACAGAGAAATGAATTTTTTTTTTTTTAACCGGCAGAGTGGACAGTGAGAGAGAGAGACAGAGAGAAAGGTCTTCCTTTGCCGTTGGTTCACCCTCCAATGGCCGCCGCGGTTGGCGCGCTGCGGCCGGCGCACCGCGCTCGTCCGATGGCAGGAGCCAGGAGCCAGGTGCTTTTCCTGGTCTCCCCATGGGGTGCAGGGCCCAAGCACCTGGGCCATCCTCCACTGCACTCCTGGGCCACAGCAGAGGGCTGGCCTGGAAGAGGGGCAACCGGGACAGAATCCGGTGCCCCGACCGGGACTAGAACCCGGTGTGCCGGCGCCGCAAGGCGGAGGATTAGCCTGTTGAGCCACGGCGCCGGCCGAGAAATGAATTTTGTCAGAATGCTTAAAGCTAGAAACTAACTGAATAAGCAAGCCAAGATTCTGAGATTATACAATAAAATCGTTAAGTTGGTGAAAATTATGATATAGAATCTAAACATGAAAATGAAGAAAAAATTTTTATTTAGGCTTAAGGGTAAAAGAAGAGTATCAGAAAATGGAAGGAAGCATCCCTTGGTATTTTGCTTTTATCAAAACCTCAGTGAGACAGAAGTAGCCCTTTCCCGTGGAGAATTCTTCCCACACTGCAACTGGTGCTTTGTTTCCCTCAACGAACTCTGGGGATGCTACAAATTCTTCATATAATCCATGAATTTTTCAAAGTGCCATGTCCAGAGTAACATAACAACAGTGAAGTAGTGATAAACAAAGTTATTAATCATATGAATGAGTGGTAACTGATAAAAGATGAATTTAGAATTTCTTATAATGAGTTTTTATTATGAAAGTAATGAGGAGTTGAAGTCTATACACACAGCAATCTAATTTTTTTCACTTCTCATTCAAACTACTCTGGAGCCTATAAAAATGAACTTCTATGTGTGTGTGTTTAGTGGAGGTAGATACTGAGAGTAGTGAATGAGAGACTAGTAGTTACTCTGTTACAAGAGTTCACACAAATAAGAAACATAAGTGGCTTTAACTAGGGTTTAATAAACAAATTGTGGAGGGTAGTCAGGCACGTGAATTATTTTACTGAGATAATTTAAAGACAAGGTAGTGAAATCATTGTGGGTTATAAAGAGAAAATGAAGGGTGATACATCATTCATTTTTGAAGTAGGATTTTAGTGGATAGTGTGAAAGTGTGTTGAGGTAGACTCATGAAACGACCAGAGTTTGTGTCACTACATGTCTGTTTTCCACAAGGAAATCCTTTGCATGAGTTCCTGCCTCTCAGTTATCTTCTTGTTATAATTTTTCTTCCCATAAAGTTTTTTAAAGAGAAAATGAACTGATGACTAGACAAAACACAGAAGTCTGCCCTACCTCCTGTAATATGTCTCTGTGTAAATTAATTCATTGCCTCTTGGCATTACATATGTTGTGCTTTATGAGTTTTAATCAGGAAAAAATATCTTTTAAAATTCAAATCAACAGCATGAACTTATAAGACACATTTTGGACTCCTGAGATAAAATTGCTTTAAGCCAAATAAAAGATAACATTAGAGAATGAGCCATTCTGAGTAAAAGCATAATTCTCTTGCCATTCAAATTTCTACATACACATACTTTCAATACAAGAACATTTAGCATCCTTCTTGAGAAACTAATAAAGGGTATACTAAAGTGTCATGACGATAATGAAAAAAAAATTGGAAATGAATAAAATAACACTTGAATTCCCCCAAGCCTCATACATTCATGATTAAATATTTTACCTTATCATATCATTAGAGAATCAATTGTTTTATGTTTAGATCCATAATATCTCCTCTTTCTTTCGCACCCTCTTCTCTATTGTGTCCCATTAATGGAACAATTCTGGATTAAACTCTCTACTTTGCCAGCAAATTCTATTCTTAATCCTGGAGGCACTGAAATTTTTCAATAGATGACTGTTAGTCCAAGCATATAAAGAGATTTGCTCTTCATGAGCTTCCCATTATTTGTTATTTTGAAAACCGACTAAAGCTCCACTGCTCCAGTAAAGCAGAAAACATTTGTCAATCATCTGTGGAAATCGCTTATCTGCAGTTTCCTGTCAATAGTTTAAAAAAATCATGTTTCCAACCCTAATCCAGTGAAGCTGCTCTTGAAGTCACTGTACTGAGCCTACCTCAATTTTCTACAGGAAATTCGGTAAAAAGAGTGGCAGGCATATTTCATTTTAAGATATGATTTCCTTGAGAAAATATACTGAGGATTGAATATGCTACTATCACTTGTTTAAAATTATTTGACCTAGGAAGTGTGAAAATCTAGATATTCTTCTTCTTAAAACACTGTTAGGTCTCTGCTCTGTGCTCTAATTAGTATCATAGACCCCAGAACAGTTTCGTTAACATTTGACAGTCTAAGCAGGGTTTCATGGTCCTGACCATGAATAGAATGCTAAAAAGAAGTCATTAAGGGTGATATTTTTCAGTGTTAACATAACTACTTTGAACAGGAATATTGTAGAGGCATCCATGTAGTTAGGTGAATATTGTTTAAGAATGTGTTAGCTTCAGAAGTTTATTTAGCATGTGGCAGTGGCTGTGAAAGCCAAGGATCCCATTTGATCTTTTATAGGGCTATAAAGATGAAGGATACGTATTTTTTAAGATTTATTTGAAAGTCAGGGTTACAGAGAAAGAGAGAGAGGGAGAGAGAGAGAGAGAGAGAGAGAGAGAGAGAGAGAGAGAGAGAGAGAGACTTTCCACTTGCTGGCTCACTCTCCAATAGCCTCAAAGGCTAGATATGGGCCAATGAGAAGCTGGCAGCCAGAAGTTTCTTCCAGGCCTCCCACATGGGTGCAAGGGCCCAAGCACTTGGGCCATCTTCCACTGCTTTCCCAGATGCAATAAGAAGGTTCTGGATCAGAAGTGGAACAGCTGAGATCCAAATTGTGGCCCATATTGGAACCTATGGCTGCAGCGGGTGGCTTCATCAGCTATGCCACGGCGCCCACCCCTGGATGCACACACTTAATTGGCTAGAGATGTCAGTCTCACTACCACTAAAATTTCGTGTGGTGAAGTTTCATCTTAGATTTACATTCAATGTATCAAACAAGTAGTGAGCATGCCAAGGTGGGGAAAACAGCATTTATCTTCTAAATCTGTATTCTACAAAGATCACAAAGGTGCATGAAAAGGGAAAGGGAAACAGCATTAAAAAAAAAGATTTATTTAGTTATTTGAAAGAGTTACAGAGAGAGAGAAAGAGAGGGAGAGAGAGAGAGAGAGAGAGAGAGAGAGGTCCTCTATCTGCTAGCCCACTCCCCAATTGGCTGCAATGGCTGGAGCTGCGGCGATATGAAGACAGGAACCAGGAGCTTCTTCTGGGTCTCCCATGCTGGTACAGGGGCCCCAAAACTTGAGCCTTCCTCTACTGCTTTCCCAGGCCATAGCAGAGAGCTGGATCTGAAGTGGAGCAGCTGGAACTGGCGCCCATATGGGATGCTGGCACTGCAGGCGGTGCTTTACTGGCCCCTGGGCTTTTTCTTTTTGGGAAGGCTCTTTATTATTGATTCAATCTCAATCTTGGCTATTGGTTTATTCACACATTCTATGCTTTTGTGCTTCAATTTTGTTGTTATATATGTCCATAAATCTATCATTTTTTCTAGATTTTCCAATTTATTGGCATATAGCTGTCTGTAATCATTCCT
This sequence comes from Sylvilagus floridanus, assembly GCA_949820135.1. Classification (NCBI taxonomy): domain Eukaryota; kingdom Metazoa; phylum Chordata; class Mammalia; order Lagomorpha; family Leporidae; genus Sylvilagus; species Sylvilagus floridanus. Next base: position 78,362,003 of record OX463230.1, read on the forward strand.
AGTGATTCTTTGGGGTTTCCGTGGTATTAGCTCTAAAACTTCTTTTTATTATTTTGGATTTTTTCACATTTTTTGTTTAGTGGAACCAATTGTTTTTCATTTTTGCTTATTTTTACCAAAAAAAAGCTTTTCATTTATTTTTGTATTTTTTTTATTTCTATTTTGTTCTTTGCTTTCTAATTTTTATTATTTCTTTTCGTGTAGCAATTTCAAAGCACTGTGTGGGCCAGGCTTTGTGGCTGCTTTTTGGCCTGCTGGGCTCAGCTGGACCGATAAGGTTCATTCTGCTCTGCTAGATGCAGGAGTGTCTGTGGAACTCCGAGAAAGAAGATTGGCAAAAACTTGAGAGAAGCTTCCCTTTCAAGGTGTTGCCTCCTTGTCACGACCCTTGCTCTGAGGAGTGGCAGAGGGAACTATGTGTGTTCCTCCCTTGAATTTGGAGCATGAAGTTTTCAAAGGAGCATTACTCAGTGAGCTGCTGGTTTGTGACAGCAGAGTTCTCCAGGGACGATGACCCTGTTGACCTCTCTCATAAAAGGAAATCCCCTGGCCAGTGCCGTGTCAGAAATGGCTTTTTCTTCTTTCTCCTCTCTCTAAGCTGCTATGCTTGTTATGGATATCTCACAACATTCGTACTCCTCTCCTACTGCCTCTGGTTTCTTCCACAGACACTGACATGCAGATGTAGACATGTTGGAGTATCTTGGTGGAGGAAGAGGCAAACACTGGACTTCTCTATTCCACTGTCTTTCAACCCCCTGCATTTTGCTTTCTTTCTGATGGTTTCCTTTTCACTTTTCCTATTACAGTATGTTGCTTCCTGAAAAAATTAAGCCCAGCTAAAGTGTTTTAATAAATTAATGTATAAATGCAGCTCAGTGCATTAAAACTGATTTCTTGCTCACTGAAAATCATTGTGCCTAACATGTCCCTCACTACTCTGCAATTCCATGAATGTAACAATCTTTAATGTTCCCCGAAGCTTTTATTAACAAAATAAATATTACAGCATTAGTGATGTTTTCTTGTCAAACATTGCATATTATTTCAGATTTAGTTATTATATATATATATATATATATATATATTTTAAGGATTTATCTACTTATTTGAAAGGCAGAGTTATATAGAGGCAGAGAAAGGTAGAGAGAGGGGGGAAGGTGGGAGAGAGAGAGAGAGAGAGAGAGAGAGAGAGAGAGAGATTCTTCCATCCACTGGCTCACTCCCCAAATGGTCACAATGGCAGGAGCTGGGCCGATCCAAAGCCAGGAGCCTGGAACTTCTTTCAGATCTCCCACATAGGTGCAGGGGCCCAGGGTCTTGAGCCATCTTCCCCTGATTTCCTAGGCCATAGCAGAGAACTGGATTGGAAGTGGAGCAGCTGGAATTTGAACCGGCTCCCATATGGAATGTCAGCACTGAAGGCGGCAGTCTTACTTACTAACCATGGGACTGGCCCCATAGTTAAACCAACTCCTTTCCCCATACCTGTTCCTTTACCTATTTTCTTTATGCATGTTTAGATAATTTATGGGTCTATCATCAAAAAATTCCTTTCCCTTGTTTTTCTTTGATTTTCTTTTTCATGTTTGATTCTTTTTACATGAATATCTGTCTTTTTCAGCTGGTCAGGTATGCTTATTTTGCATTCAAGAGTATCTTGTGCAAAATATTCTTTCTTAGAAAATTGGTATTATGAAGAGTCCCATCCTTATGTAATAATCTCTTTTCCATGGTATCCCAGAACAGCAGAAAGACAGAACCTTTTTGTTTGTTTCTTTGGTTAAAAAGTAGAGATAAAAATGGAGGGAGATCTCCCATCTACTGGTGTACTCCTTAAATGACCACAGCTTATGAAACTGAGTCAGGCCAAAGCTCAGATCAAGAGATTCAATTTGGATCTCCCAAATAATTGAGAGTGACTCCAATATTTGAGCCATTGCTTGAGACCTCCTAAGTTTTGCTATAGCTGGAAGATGGAATTGAGAACAGAGCAAGGACTCAATTCTAGGCAAAGCAGTATGTATTGTGTGCATCTGAAGTGGCATTTAGCTACCACATATCACAAACATTAAGTCAAGCACAGGGGTATATTCAAGATATTCACAAGACTACATGAATGTATAATCCAGTACTAATGATTAGAGCAGTAATAAATAAGATCAGAAAATAAATATCCTAGTCATATCAATTAAACAGATTTAATGTTACAAAAATATAAATAAGGTTCATGAACTGAGAGAGAGAGAAAATCAAAGTCAGATGTAAAAGTGACATTAAAATCCAAGGAAGTACGAAATATTTTAGAAACTACCACCATCAAACGTCAACAAATTTTATAACCTAGAAGAAATTTGTCAATTTCTGGAAACTAAACCTTACCAATATTCAATTATGATGAAAGAGAAAACCTAAACAGATCAACAATAGTAAAGAGATTGGATTATTATTTTAGGAAAGCCCTGACTAGGTGGTTTTATTGATGAATTCAGTCAAATATTTAAAAAATAACCAATTCCCATTTCTTCTCAAATAATTCAAAAATTTGAACAATATAATCTTTTCCCAAATTAACTCAATAAAATTTATATTACTCTGACACTAAAACCATACAAGGACACAGCAGAAAATAAAGCAAAAGGCCAATATCTCTAGTAAACTTAGATGCCAAAGTCTTCAACAAAATACCATCAGAATTTACTGGTGTATTAAAAGATTACTCACCACCATCAAGTAGGACCCATTCTGGGAAGCATGGATGCTTCAACATACACAAATCAATAAATATAACATATCACATCAAAAGAACAAAATATAAAAAATATCACTTTGATAAATGCAGAAAAGAAATTTGACAAAATTCAACACACCTTCATGAAAGCTGTGAAGAAACTAGATATAGAAGGAACATACTTCAGCATAATAAAGTTCACATACAACAAACCAAACACTAATTTCATAAACAAAGGAGAAAAGCTGATGTCTTTTGCTGTTAAGACCTACAACAACAATAGAATTCCCACATTCTCTATTTTTATTTAAAGACTACTGAAAGTCCTAACTAGGGCAACTGGGCCACAAAAAGAAATAAAGGTCATTCAAATAGAAAAGGAAAATATAAAATTATCACTGGCTGCAGGTGACATGATCTTCTATACAGAAAAACCATAAAGACGCAAATAAGAAGCTATTAAAATACTAAATAAATTCAACAGCTATAAGACACAAAACAAACATGCATGAATGAGTATTGTTTCTAAAGAAACAATAGTTATCTAAAAAACTAAATCAAGAAAGCAATCTTATTTCTAATAACTATAAAAGTTAGAGATTTACCCAAAAAGGTAGAAGATAACTACATTGAAAACTGAAAAAATCTATAACTGAACTTGAAGAAGATATAAAGAATTGAAAAACTCCCACATTCAGGGATTGGAATACTTAATTTTTTCACATAATCACTGTATAAATAGTACTTATTCTTCAGTAAGTGCTAATTGCAGAAAACATTACCTTTGTCTATTTTTATTTTAATTTTTAAAATTTATATAAGGAAAACAAAGTCATGTATTTATATACACAGATTTAACAGCATAATGTTACTTCCCATTCTATCCTGCCTCCAATCCATGCTTACACCCTTCTACTTCCTTCCTTTATGAATTTTTCTTTTAATATTTACAATGACATACTTTCAATTTACTTTATAATCACAATATCACAATCACCAAATAAAGAATTCAACAAGTAATAAATAAAAATGCACTGTTCCTCAAGATTATAGACAAGGGCTACAAGCAATAATCAACTTTCAAAATGTCCATTTTACTGATACACAATATGTTTTTGAGCTCTATATATTAATTGTCACAAATCAAGAGAGAAATATGTTGTCTTTTTGAGACAAGCTTACTAAACGTAACAGTGTCCATTGCATCCATTTTGTTGCAAAATACAGGATTTCATCCTGTTTCATGACTGAGTAGTATTCTATAACACACACATACTATGTTTTCTTTATATAGTTATCAGTTGATGGACATGTGGCTTGATTCCATATCTTAGCTATAGTATTTGAGCTGCAACAAACATGAGGGTACAGATAACTTTCATATACTGATTTCATTATGCTTGGGCAAATTCTCAGGAGTGTGATGGCTGGGTCATATGGTAGATCTATTTTCAGATTTCTAGGGAATCGCTACACTATCTTCCATAATGGTTGTACTAGTTTACATTCCCAACAGACTTCTAGGGTCCCTCATGGTTGCCAACATTTACTGCTTTTTTATTTTTGAATAATGGCAGTTCTAACTGGCTGAGGTGAAAACCACATTGTGCCTTTGATTTGTATTTCCCTGATGGCTAGTGACCCCGGGAACTTTTTCATACATCTGGCGGCCAATAGAACAGCATGGAGACAGGTGTTTAGTGTAGCAATTAACACACAGCTTGGAACTCCCACATTATATAACAACTCAACTCATTTGAGTGTTTCATTGGCATAGGCAAATACTTCTTCAAAAAGACCCAGAAGCACAGAAATTATAAGCTAAAATAGACAAATGGAATTACATCAAGCTAAGGAGTTTCTGCACTGTAAAGGCAACAGTGAAATGAAGAGTCAAGTGATAGTTGCAAACTATACAACTGATAAAATATTAATATCCAGAATTTATAAAGAGCTTAAGGAATTCCACAATAAGACAAAAAATTCAAGAAATGGGAAAATGACATGAATAGGCATGTTTCAAAGGGTGAAACTTTAGTGTATTATTAAGTTACCTAATATAATGCCTTCAGCTTTTTTCTTTAAGTTCCAGATTACTTTCATATGAATGTTAGGATTTCTTTTTTTTTTAGTTCTGTGAAGAACGCCATTGATGTTTTGGTGGGATTGCAGTGCATCTGTAGATCACTTTGGGTGGCATAATCATTCTAAGAATATTGAGTCTTTGTACTCAATCACCCAAAATCACACTACACAGCTCTAGTAATTAGAATGGTATGGAGGCAGGTATTTGGTACAGTGGTTAAAACATAGTTCAAAATACCCTCATTACATAACAAATCACCCTGCTAATGTTCCTGCTCTCCATCCAGTCTATCTTCCTGCTAATGGGAACTCTGAGAAGCCTAGATAATGGCCTAAACACTTGAGGTCCTGATACCCATAAAGGGGATTCAAATAGTTGTCCTGACCTTTTTATTTAGGGAGTAACCAAGCAGAAAGAAGAACTACCCTTCTGTCTGTCTGTCTGTCTGTCTATTTATCTATCTAATCAATCAAGATGTCTCTTTCAGCCTTTCTTTAAAAAATTAAAAACACTATTGATAGAAGTAAATGCATCTACATTCAACACATACATTTAAATAGAAATGTTAAAAACAAGTATTGAATGGTCTGTTTAATAAATGGTACTGGGAAAAGCAAATATTCACAGGTGAAAGAATTAAACAAGATCTCCTAACTCTCACAATGTAACAATGTCAGCTCAAAATGAACCAAAGACTTATATATAAGGCCTTTAGCTTTGAAACTACACAGAGAAAACATGGAAGAAGAGCCTAAAGGCATTGGAATAGGCATAGATATTAAAGGAAAAATAGAAAAATGAAATTAAATCAAAATAAAAACTTTTATACAGCAAAGGAAACAATCTACAGATTTAAGAGACAAAGCAGAATGTGACTACTAGAAAGCTATATATCATCTAGAACTATGTAACTATATATATCTAATAATGGTTTAGTATGCAGAATATTCAAGTAACTCAACTCACTAACAAAAAAATCAAATTATAATGAACAATAGATTTAAAAATATATTTCAGAGAATATTTATACAAAAGAACAACTTATAAGAATGTCTATTATTATCATGAAGAAAATACAAATCAAAAAACCCATACATTTATCAAATCACTGTAGCTAGAATGACTATTATAAAAAGACAAAAGAAACAAGTGCTGATGAGAGAGAGGGAAAAGGAACCACTTCTTTACATCTAATGGGTATGATATTTAACCATTGTGGAAAACAATATTAGGCTCCCTTTAAAAAACAAAAACAGAACTCTATATGGTACAACAATCCCACTATTGTGTGTATATACAGAAACTTTAGGAGCTACAAAAATTATAAATTAAACAACTTACTTCTGTATAATCATTGGATTGAGAAAGAACTCAAAGTGGAAATTAAAACATTGCTTGCAATGATTGAATATGGAAACATGAAGTATCGAAAATTATGGGATACAAAAAAAGGAAGTACTAAGAGTAAAATTAAGCAATGTGCACATAAAAACAAAACAAACCGCAACAGCAACAAAAATCCAGTAAATTTTACAATTTATCACTGAACCTCAGGGAACTACAAAATAAAAAGAAATAAAATTCAAAACTGGTACAAGGAAAGAAATAAAAAAAAATCAGAGCTATTGAATCTAAAAAGAAAAGAAAATTAAGAATGATCAACAAAAGTTGCTTTTTGGAAAAGATAGAGAAAATTGACGAAACTCTAGCCAGACTAACAAAGAAAAAAAGAGAAAAAAGTCAAATAAATAAAATTACAGATAAAAAGGAGACATTATAACTGACACCAATAAAATACAAAGGGCCATAGCACAATATTGTGCATAACTATATGTTAGCAAACGAGTAAACCTTGAAAAAATTGATGAGTTCCTGGATACATATAACCAATCGACATTAAATCAAGAAGATATAGAAGATCTAAAAAGACCTATAAAGAGCAAGGAGATCGATGCAGTAAATAAAAGTCTTCTGCTTAGGAAAAGTCCAGGACCTGATGACTTTACCACTAAGTTCTACAAAACATTTAAACAGGAACTAATGCCAGTACTTCTAAAATTATTCCAAAATACTGAACAGGATGGGACTCTGCCAAACTCATTTTATGGAGCATATCTGTTCTGATACAAATACCAAACCTTATGATTAGAAAGTAAACTGAAAGTATGTTATTGTAAAAATGAAAATAAAATAAGAAAGAATGGAGGAGGGAGGGTAAGAGTAAGGGGGCAGGGAGGATAGGATGAGAAGTATCACCATGTTCCTAAATCTGTATATGAAATACATGATATTTTTTTCCCCTTAAATACCCCTAACTGAATGTGTGTTTAACCTGTAAAGGATTTGGCATATTGCTTGCTTTTAAGTTCTAGGAATTTTAATGGTCCAATAACATAGAGATATTTATTTGGGGGAGCTTTTTAAATCTGTATCCAAGCATTTCCCTATTTAAGAGAGTCCTCCTTTACCAGTCAGAAGTACATATTGGGCTTTGGCATATCTAATAAAAAAATGAAGCTTCACATTCATGGTGACGATATTGTTTTCCAATTTCCCAATGCTGTGCCTTTGAAACTCTGCTTTTGTTCCTTGAAGTCAGAAAATTTACACCTGATCATGGTTATCCTATCACTGTATTGTTTTCTATTTTTTTTTAAATCACAATGTATTTTTCCTTTTCTCTGATTAATTTATTAACCTCCTTAATTTTGTGTGTTTAGATATATTTCATGAATTTATTTTAAAACATCCAAAGTGGGCTTACAGATTCTAATCCAGAAATCCAGCCATTGTGGGTGCAGTGGTGGAAACAGAGCTGGGAGAAGGGAGAGCAGGGAGTAGAGGTTATGTGACATATATTGGGCCATCAGGATCAGTTCTTTGAAGTAATAAGTTTACGTCAAAACCAGGAAATCCATGGCTATGAGTTTATGCAAAAGAGTGAAAGGACAAACCTCCAGCAGAAAGACTACCAAGAGTAAGAAAGTCTTCAAACAAGAAAGAGCATATTTACTGTCTGCTTTTTGCATTCTCAATAAATCTCAATATAAACAAGAAGTACAGCAATTCCATGCACCATTGACCCCAGCATGATGCCCATTACAGAATGTACATTTAATAAATATTTGTTGAATGAACATTAAATGTATTGAAAAATTCATCAATGTTCATCACCATGGCTACTTCCTTTACCATTTGGAAAGAGTAGAAAATTTCTGAATTATGAATGTTTACTTATTGTTTTAACTTCGGAATTGAGTAAAATACTATTCACTCCATTATAATTTCCTTATTGGGAATTTCTCAATGTTGGGAAGGCTTATCAAGCACAGTGAATTTTAAGAAACGTCATAAATATGTTTTAGTCACTCATGTGCCACTTACTACATATAATTGAAGCAATGACACTTCTCTGAACTCATAATGTAAGAAATTAAATGACTGAATAGTATAACTCTTTCACTGTGTAATGACATGATTATGAATTTGGAGTCAAGAATTGTGCTGTATCTTTTAACTACAAACAACAATGTTCATTAGTTACTTCTCACTATTCTCTCACTGAAACAGGACAGTTTCCCTAGACTATTCACTTTCACTATGCCTTTCAACTGTTTTTAATATTAACTTTATACCTGAATATGTTAAAAGAATACTTTTACATTAAATGTAATCTCTATTAATAGCTTGGACATCAGGATTTAAGCAAAAAAATAGACATAACTTTAGGTATCTCCTATGAAAGAAATTCAGTATAGGGGACTGAAAAGTATTGAAAATTTTTCTATAGAAATTACCTGAATATGGTCAAACACCTGTGGTTAGAATCTGCAATACTGAGTTTAGATGCATTTAAATAGTAACTTGTTACAGTCTTATTGTGGCAAGCTGGTTACTGTTGCCTTCTGTAACTCATTCATATCCAGAACTCCATCTGCAATGGAAGTTATGAGGAGTAGATTCAAATTTTCTAACTTTTCTATACTGCATAAAAGTAAGGCTAAATGGATCTAATACACAGTTTTGTCTAAAAGGATTTTTCCAATAAGTAGGTGTCTTGGATGAAGCTTTAATTCCATTATACATTGCTAATATGAAAATCCTAGGTGAGTGAGTGTATTTTATTTAAAAAAAAACAAACAAAATAGATCTCAAGGAGACTAAAAGTCTTCTAGATTGACTGTACTGCCTCAATGAATAGATTAACATATCAAACTTTTAAAAATGTGAAAGAATTATACAGATCAGTGTGCTTTTCATATGATTGACAGGCAGTGGTTTTAAGCTCAACTGTAATATTTTATACTTATCCGAAAAACTCTAGAGACTGGATACAGCTCAGAATTTAGTACTTAGTGCTTGTATCAATAGAAATGTCACTGCAAGGATTTTTGCTGGATCTTACCTTAACTCATCTAATATGATTAGAATTTGAAAGGAAAGATTTGTAATTTTTTTAACTAGATTGGCTATTTATAGTAGTTTACTTCAAAAATGCACACAAAAGAGTCTTAAACAGATTCTGAATAATCAGTGGGCATTATGTTTTGGGTTTTGGAACTGGGAGCATAGCCAATTGGGGTGGAATTTTAATAATGGCTTTGCTACTTTTACTGTTTACTTTAAGCAAATTTTTCATAAAAAGAGTTGGATTGACAGTCTTAGAGATCAAAGTTCTCTTTTTATCAACTGAAAAGATGCAGCACAGAGAGTAAAAATTTCCCATCTGCCCAAACACTGCTCTGGAGACTTTACCTCTAAAGGATGAGAGGATTTTTCAAGCTCTTTGCTTTTTTCTTTCTCTGGAGAGAACTCCTCATTCAGTGGCACTCACACAGGCAAAAATGTTTTTTGAATTTACAAAGCTACATGGACTTCATTTGCATTAAGCATTTTTCCACTGCTACTTAACATATCGTGTTTGGAAATTACTATATTTTGGGATCTGTTGTGTATTTTAAATCTAATAAAATGCTTTTGTAAACTACTTTTATTTCCATTTTGCAAATGAAAGAGGAAAGTCAAGAAAATTGAGATACTTCTCTAATGTCACATGACAAATTAATAATAGTATTTTGAGTAAACATTCATAGATTCTGATAATAAAATGCAACAGTAAGCAAGAGAATTGGCAATGGATTTGTAGATCATCATGCATACAAACCATGTTTAATCTGATCATTAAAAGTATTATAATTAGACCCCAGCTGAATGTAAATGAAAAAAAAGTAATATTGAAAAGCTTTAAGGAACATTGTCATGTGTTTTACATATATTAATGTACTATTTAACAAATATGTGAAATGTCTTACTCTGTCATTTTAAAAAAGCACATGTCTGAAATTGGAGTGCATTTTACAATTGATGATTTTTCACCGTCATAGCACTGGTAATATTTAGTCTTTTAAAATAAATGGTGATCTAGTTTTAGATGGAATGCGACTATGACCATTTGCAGACGAGAGAAAGGAAAAGGAAAATCAGAAAAGAGAAGTAAAATTCCAATTAACTTTTGGAAATCAGTAAGTCACATAGCTTGAGTATGAATCTAGTCTGATGTTATAATGAGGTCCACCCTTATATAAACATGATGGTTCAACAGAGAATACAGAATACTATATGTGAAAATAAAGATGAGATAGTATTGTAAAGTTTCAAAACTTTACATGGGTATGCATGTCATAGAAAAAGTTCTATAGGTCAGACAGAAAGAGCAATTTTCTAAAGTCTGTACATATGGTCAAAATCTGCAGTTATTAAAAGTAGGTATATTGTTGAAAAGTGATGTGTATCTTTAATCAGGATATACTAGAATTAAGAACTCATCATCTAAAACCTGGCACTGCCAATTTTAAGGAAAAAAAAGTTTACATTGATTTGCAACATTTATAATAAGCATAGAAATTTTTAACTTGTGAAAAAATAGTTTATGGATGATGAGTATATCCTTTGCTAGCCTTCTATACTTACCAGATAACTTGTATGAAATTTCAGAGATTCAGTATTTCGCAAGCCCAAGCTCAGCAGTAAGGGAGGACTAACTGCAGTGAACACAAGAGATGCAAAACTCTTAATTTCTAAACAAGAATCCAATTCTAAAGAATGGCATTTCTACATGAAGTAGTGATAGCAGGAAAGGTAATGCATGGAAGACAATACTGCAGAAAGAGAAGCCTGAGGGCATCAATATTTTACTTTCTGTGAAGCCCTTTGATGCAAACTATCTCGCTAGAACATCCTAATCTCAATTCAGGCAAGGGTAGTGCCAGTTGTTTTGATCCCCTTTATAATTCTAATGCCCATAATTGTAATCCCCTTTGTAACCTTAATCTCTATTGTAACTCTAATCCCATTATAATTCTAGCAATTAATGGAGTGCCTGTTATGGTTGTTATTTACTAAATTCTTCCATTAGGTACCAAAGGAATTAACAGATCCAGAAAATAATATTGGAACTCCAGTGTTAAGCACAAAACCAAAACTAGTCTCAGGTTAAAAAGAACCAGGTGTTGATATTTTGCAGAATCTTGGAACAACCAACTCACTTGAGGAATTTTGTTAAATGACGGAATTTGGAGTATTCCCTCAGGCAATAAAGTTACATGCAGTATATGCCTGTGGTTAAAATGTGGAATTAATTCTGTTCATACAAATTCATATCTTGAATAATTTTTAATTTTATCTAATATTCATTGAGTCATCAATATGTGACAGGGATTGTGCAAGGTTTTGGAGAAACAGGATACACACACACACACACACACACATCATATGCAAAACCAAACAAATGGGGAAAGAAATTAATTAAGCTCTCTGTAACCTCATGCCATAAGGATAAACATAATGAACATGTTTAGTTGGGGAAATTAACCCTACAGGTAAAAATGTTATGAATATTTAATGAATAAGTTTCCCCAGTAGTTTTAAAAATTTATTTCTGCTATTAAGTCCCTATGAAGATTTTCTCAGTTGACAGTTCTTTATTTGCAGCAATTATAATTATTGTGCCAATTCCGTTTTTTGTTATTTATGTTTTGTTAGGTTTAACTCCAATTGTCTTTCAAATTGATCTTCCCTTATAAAAAAGGTAATATTTTTCCTTGCATTTTTTTAAAGATTTTGCTTTTTATTTAGTTTTCAGAAATTTAATTATGCTATTTGATTAGCATCAATTTCTTTTCTTAAAGACTTATTGGCTTATTTTAAAGAGAAAGAGAGTGAGAGAGAGAGAGAGATCTTCCATTCAATGTTTCACTCTCCATATGGCTACCAAAGCCATGGCAGGGCTGGCCAAAGCCAGGAGCCTAGATCTCTATCCTGGTCTCCCACATGAGTGTCAGGGCCCCAGATACTTGCCTTCTTGGACTGCTTTCCCAGAAACATTAGTAGGCAGCAGGATCAGAAGTGGAGTAGCAGGAACTCAGCTGGCAGTGCAAGCTGCAGACCAACTCACTGTGCCATGATGTTGACCCTGGCATGGATTTCTTTAGGTCTTAGTCTTTTGAAGTTTCTCTCAGCTTATTGGGTCTGTAGGTTTCTATCTTTTGCAGTTTAAGAAAATTTCCAGTCATTATTTATTTCAGTACATTTTCAACCCTCATACTTTCTCCCTAAGACGTGAATGTCAGATTTTCCATTTTATTCCCACAGATCTCTAATGTTCTGCTAATATTTTCTTAACTCTGTTTATCATTTGTTGTTCAGGTTGGATAATGTCTTGCATAGTGTTCCAGTTCACTAATTCTTTACTATCTTTTTTATTATGCTGTCGAGTCTATCCAATTAAATTTCATTTAAGTTATATTTTTCAGTTACAAAACTTCTGTTAAGTTCTTTGAAACTGTAACATTACAAAGGCTTTCTATATTTTCTTATGTTCCTAGGCTAATCATAATTAATAGTTGAAGTAGTTTCATAAAATCAGTTTATACAGCAACACTGTGGGGCTGCCACCTGCAGTGCTGGCATCCCACATGGATATCAGTTCAAGTCCTGGTTACTCCATTCTTTTTTTTTTTTTTAGAGATTTATTTATTTATTTGAAAATCAGAATTACACAGAGAGAGAAGGAAGTGGGGAGAGAGAGAGAGAGGGAAATAGAGAGAGAGTGGTCTTCCATCTGCGGGTTCACTCCCCAGTTGGCTGCGCTGATAGAAAGCCAGGAGGCAGGAGCTTCTTCCGGTCTCCCACAAGGGTACAGGGGCCCAAGAAGTTGGGCCATCTTCTACTGCTTTTCCAGGCCATAGTAGAGAGCTGGATCAGAAATAGAGCAACCAGGACTTGAACCAGTGCCCATATGGGATGCTGACACTGCAGGTGGCAGTTTTACCTGCTACACCACAGCGCCAGCCCCAGCTGCTCCACTTCTGCTCCAGCTCTCTGCTATGACCTGGGAAGGAAGAGGAAGATTGTCCAAGTCCTTGGGATTCAGCACCCAGAAGAATCTCCTGGCTTTGGATCAGCACAGCCTCGGCCATCGCAGACAATTGGGAAGTGAAGCAGTGGATGGAAGACCTCTCTCTCTTTCTCTGCCTCTCCTCTCTTTCTGTGTAACTCTGACTTTCAAATAAATAAATATTTTTAAAAATATATTTAAATCTATTTTTAAGTTAGATTTATATATTGCATTAGATTTAAAATTTGCATCATCTTTTTATTAATTTCCATTGATTTAGCATTCAAGTTGATATTGATATTTTCTTGGCTTTTTGTATAATGAATTTTTCTGAAAAGGTTTTACTTATTTGACAGGCAGAGTTGGAGAGAGAAAGAGAGAGAGAGAGAAACGTTCTAGGGCTGTGCCAGACTGAAGCCAATAACTGGGAATTCTATCCTCACCTCCTTTTGGTAAGGACTCAAGTATTTGGGCCATCATCTGCTGCTCTCCCAGGAGCATTAGCAAGGAGCTGGCTCAGAAGCAGAGCAACCAAGATTTGAACAGGCAGTCCAATGTGGCTTGCCGGTTTGGCAAGCAGTAACTTAACCCACTACACAACAAGACATAATCCTTAATGAGACATTTTAAATGACATTTGGACATTTTTATATAATATCCTGAGATTCTGAATATTATTGTTAATCCTGTATTTTACCTGGCTTTCTTTGATACTCTTCTGACACAAGAAGAGGGTAGTCACTTCACTACTTCTTGGTTGCTGGCTGTTTAGATTTTCTACTCAGACTCTGTTGACATCTGAAGTGGGGAGTCCTTAATTATACTGATTGAGGGAGGCTAGAAGTCCAAACACTGAACTTGATCTCCATCGATAACTGTGGTGAGAGAGCTAGTTACTAGCCAACAGATAATAGTGCCAGCAACCTACTTGTCCTGTTCTGACACTGCCCAAGCAGAAGTGCTGGTATATTGTGTTTCAAGCTTATTAAAGTCGAAATTTATGCTTCATACTCAGCCTTTGTTGCTATGGTAGACATCCATAAGTTTTCCTCTGATGTTGAGATGGATTGCAGTGGTTCTAACATTTCGGTTTTTTCTTATTTTGCGTTGGTATGCTTTCCCCTTTCTTGTCCTTTTTTGTTTGTTTGTTTTTTGTGTTTTTTTTTCCAATTTATAAATTTTCAAGTTTAATATGTAGTGATACAGACATAGACATATACATACATGTTTTCAGACTATACATGGTGTTGTAAAGTTCAAGTGAGATATTGCATTGCATATATTTTGAACACTAGAAAAAGTTACATAATATAAAATATCATTAACTTCTGTAACAAGTCACACTGCTGAAAATTCCATAGAAGTACATGGCAAATGAAAAATATAGAATTATAATTACTGTATTGGGTTTTAAATTATTTCTTGGTCCTCATCTTCACCTTCACTTTGCCACAATGTGTTGGCATGTATTGTGATTCAGAGGACAACAAATAGAATCTCTGATAAATCATCAAGGAGAAGTCATCTTTAGAGAAAAATTTTCAACTGTAAGTATTTTTTCCCCTCTTAATTTTAGAGTTACACCTAGGAAAAAATACCTCAGTTAGATTCCAGAGGTTCCCAAGACTGGCCATATGAGTAGGTGGTATCATCTGAGAAATACCAAGTGGCCACACCTGCCAAATATATCTTTCCTTAGGGGCATTCCTGGAATTCTCATCACTAGAGACAAAACAGAAAGTCCTTTTAAAATGCCCAGAGGTGTTGGGATATCATCCCCTTTCTTGTCCTTTACCTGGATGTAATAGACGTTTGTTTTTCCTCAGTCTTTCCGATTTTTCCTTTTTTTTTTCTCCCTCCCTTTGCTTCGTTCCCTCCATTCCTTGCTTCCTCTCTTTTTCTATCTCCAATCCCACTTCATTTTCATTTCTTGGTTTCCAGCTTTCTATGCTTCTTGTCTTGCATATGTTAATATAAAAAGAAATCCTCTCAGGGACTGGCACTGTGCTGCAGTGTGTTAAGCCACTGTTTGTGATGCCAGCATTTCATATCAGAGTGCTGTTTTGAATCCTTAGTATAGTATGTATGATCCAGCTATGTATGGAACTACTATGTAGTTCCAACTAACACACCTTGGGGGTCAGTGGAAGATGGTCCAAGTTCTTGTGCCCTTTTCAGCCATGTAAGAGAACAGGAAGGAGTTTCTGGTTCCTAGTTTCAGTTCAGCCCAATCCTAGCTGTTGCAGCCATTTGGGAAGTGACCCAGTGGATAGAGGATATCTCTCTCTTCTACTCCTCCCATTCTCTCACTCCATCTCCTTTTTCTCTCTGTTGCTCTTCTTTCAAATAAATAAATAAATAAATCTTTAAAAAACAAAGAAATTCTCTCAATACTCACAAACATCGAATTCCTCCTCAGCTTCTAAGCTCTCAAACTGACTTGCTTTATTTTTCAAGGATTTTCTTACATTTTGGTGGTTGTTTTGTTTTATTTTGGTATTATATTCAATGCTTTGGTTATACTTGGCAACACAGTAGATGTTTACTCCATCTTACCAGAAATGAAAGATGTTGCTCTGCATGTGTGTGTATCTGTGTATTTTCTTATATTTTCTCATTGAATATTTTTTTCAATTATATTTTCTTTGATGAATTACTTGCTCTGCTTGACCCTAAATCATGTATCCTAGTTCCTGATTGAATTATTAACTTTGAAACTTATTATTTTATTGTTTTCTAGATTTCAGTGGAATAAGAATGATTAGAGATTTAATGCCAAATGAAGAATATCAGATGATCATTCTTAACTATTATTGGATTATTGATTGAACAATTTTACAGGTGAGATTATATACTTGTGTACCTTACATGTACCTTCAGAACTCTCACTATTTCATGACAAAATAACTTTCTTCCCTCCTCCCTTCCTCCCTTTTTCATAAAAATTAAATATAATTTTTTTTCAATGTAAGTTCTATAAAGTTAAAGAAACTTCTGTCAGCAATACCACATATTTAGTCCATTCCTAAAGAAATGATGTCCTACTTAAACACTTAGAAACAGTCTCTTTTTACATTATTAAGAGAGAACAGTTTAAAGAATTTTCAAAAGTTTATTTATTTGAAAGGCAGCGTTACAGAAGGAGAGAGAGGATCTTCCACAAGCTGGTTCAATGCCCCCCCGCCCAAAACACACACACACCAAGCGACAACGTCGTCTAGGGCTGGGCCAAGTCAAAGCAAGCACCCCAGAAATCCATCCAGGCCTCACTTATAGATGGAAAGGCTCGAAATACTTAGGCCATGTTCTGCTGCCTTCCCTGGCACTTTAGCAAGGCGTTGGATAGGAACTAGAGTGGCAGGGATTTGAACCAGTGCTTTGTTATGGCATGTATGCGTCACAGGCAGCAGCTTATCCTGCTGCATCAAAATGACAGTCCCAAAAGACTTTTTGTAAATAGTGCCCTATCTCAGGCCCTCACTCAGATCTTCATTTGAAGTAGATGAAATACAACAAAATAAACTTTAAAGAAGGTGCAGCTGTTTTGGCACAATGGGTGAAGTCAACACTTGAGTTGCCTGCCTCTCCTATAACAATGCTGGTTTGTACGCTGGCTCGTCTACTTCCAGTTTTGGTCCCTGCTAAAGCATAATGAGAATTATCAGATGATTGATCCAGTGTTTGGGTCTTTTTAATTTATGTGTCAGACACACACAGATTTTCAAGCTCCTAGCTTTAGCATGACCCAGTCTTGGTTATTTTGGGAATTTGTGGAGTGAATGGGAATGGAAACATTCTCTCTTGCTTTCTCTCTCTTCCTCTCATTCTCTCTCCCTCTCTCACCCTGCCTTTCAAG
Organism: Sylvilagus floridanus; assembly: GCA_949820135.1. Classification (NCBI taxonomy): domain Eukaryota; kingdom Metazoa; phylum Chordata; class Mammalia; order Lagomorpha; family Leporidae; genus Sylvilagus; species Sylvilagus floridanus. The sequence continues at coordinate 78,379,071 of OX463230.1, forward strand.
TAAATCAAAATAAAATAAAATAAGCATTTTTTTCAAAAATATTGGGAATATAAAGAAATAGAGCCAAACCAGTGTTGCAATTTGAATGTCTAATTATTTTCCACTGAAGTTCTCACAAGGTTGCCATTGTTAAATTAAATGAATGATCAAGAACATTGGCACGGTAGAGAAAGATTCTGGTAAAACATTTCTAAGCATGTTTTTTTATTAAACTTTTGATAATTTTCTCAAAATACTCTATAACAAGCAGATGCTGTCATTCATTAGCTCTCCAGCAATCAGCAAATAAATTACCTTGAGCATCCTAAAATGTTGGAATTATGACATTTTATCTGGACTGTTCACATCTAGACTTGATTGTCCCAGCACCGTTTCTTCAAAGACAATGCTTTGTGCTTTGCGCTCAGACTCATATGGGTAAAATCATGGTTCATCTTCTGTTACAATTTTTGAAGAAATGCTTTAGGATCTTGATCATATTTGTTGGCAGTTTCAATTGAAACCTCTGGTTTTGTCTGTAGTTTGTCAGTGTCCAAGACAGCAACAGATATATTCCATCTGTTGGTTCACTTTCCAAATGGCTGCAATGTCTGGGGCTGGGCCAGGCAGAAGCCAGGAGCCAGAAGCTTCACCTGAGACTCCCAAATGGGTACAGGATCCTGGGCCATACTCTGCTGCTTTCCCAAAAGCACCAGCAGGGTGCTTGATTGGAAATGGGGCAGCTGGGACTCGAAGCAGCACCTATATGGGATGCCTTATGGCTTAATCTGCTGCACCACAGCGCTGGCCCCTCTACTTTAATTTTTTATTCAGAATTGTATGAGCTATGGGACATGCAGTTGACAGTAGTTAAGACACTACTTGGTATGAATGCATCCAATATTTGAGGGCCTGGGTTCAACTCCCTGCTTTAACAGTAGTTGTACCTACCGTTAATAGACACCAAAGGAGGCAATGAGTGATGGCTCAAGTAGTTGGATCCCTTCCAAACATGTGGGGAAAATCTTGACTGAGTTCCCAGTTTCTGTCATCAGTCAGTCCCAGTCTCAAGTTTTATAGGAATTTGAAAAATAATGTACATGGGAACTCTCCATGCTTATCTGTCTGTTTATATGTCTCTCTGCCTGACAATGATAACAATAATAATAATCATAATAATAAATGAATTGTACAAGCTGGATAAGTTGAGGTGCTCATAGTGTTGGATATTGTTTCTGCTATTTAGTTGGTCCTTTTGAATTAGGCAGTAAACAAGATAAATTTTTTCTTCAAATATTGATATAGATAGTCTGCCACTTTGGGCTTCATCTTTAAATTGTCACAGCCCTCCTTAAAATTGGTTTTCCATTTGTAGACTACTGGCTTCCTTATATTATTGTCTCAATATACTTTTTCTAAAGCAGCAATAACACCACCATTCTTCTCAGCAAAATTTACCATAGCTTTGATGTTGTTTTTTATTCAATTTGAACATAATTTAAAGCATTCCGATAGAGTCTTTTCCAACACATGTCTTAACCTTCTTAGAGCTTCAAACTAGAAACTGTCAGACATATCATAGCAAGGTGATATGTGTTTATTTTGGTGCAAAAGAATTTTGGAGTCCATTTACCATTTTCACATGATACACATTTAGTGAGCTTTTTTAAAACCCCTCACATTTTAAAAATTTTAATAAAATATAATTATTTGTGATATTTTCACAAAATCGTCTAGATTTTACTTTCTATTACTCGATTTAAACAAAAATTTGCTCACTGTGTTTGTTCTATGAGTAATAGGCCACATGTCATAATAGAAGCTGCACTTGACGTAGAGCTTATGAGCACCAGGTTCAGATCTCAAGTTTGTAACCAGTTCAATATCTGCCATGACAAAATCTCATACCTAATACATCTTTTACGTTTTCATCTTTCACATGATGTGGTTGAACTTAAAGTTCAGTAAGATTACATGCAGATTTGAGACTATAATTTTGTGACTCAGTCATTCTGTTTTGTGTAGTCCATTTATTGAGTTTATGAATATGATCACTTTTGACTAAAATGCCTTCAAAACCTAGAAAAAATAGATGGACAGTACAGAAATTTGATTTAAAATGAAAGAAAAATGACAAAGGCAAGGTTGTCTTGTCATTTTAGAATACTAGAAATTTTACTTTGACTGTATTTCTGAACTGTATGAAGAAAAATATCAGAGAATTTTTTCAACAATTCTTGTAGAATATTTCTGTCTGCTTTTGTCAGGTTTGTAGTCAATTTTCATTGTAGATTTTCCTTTGACTTTCATGTGTTATATTCTACATTAAATACCTTTATTGTTCTGGAAAAGCAGCTATCTAAGTAGTTTTGTTTGAAGTATTATTTCTATGAGTTTTGATATATAGCAGAGAGATTTCTTATAAAACATCTTATGTTTTCATCACTGCCAGGTACAATGAATCAATCTATTTAAAACCCCAGTTATCAAAATCCCTTGCTAGGCTTTAGCTGTTGCTCAGATACTTTGTTTTTTAATTCTGATTTTACTTTTCTTCTCTGACCCAGGAATGAATATGAAAAAGTGTCTTTTTCTTTTCTTGTTACAGTTACCTTTTGTATAGAATTATTGTAACTTTATTTATTTGCACAATACATCTACCTTCTAGTTTGTCACACATTTTAAAACTGAAATTAGTTTTAAGCAAGGTGATTTAGGAGTGTATGTGTGGTTTCAAATCCTTAGATCATGTTTTGAGACTTTAGTGTTTATTGTCCTTTTGTATATTCTTATAACACAAAAATGCAAATTTAACCTCTAAATTAATGAACAAATCAATAAATTAAGCTTCCATCTAATCCTTTCTGTGCAAGCTCTACATAATTTACCCATTTTGGTATTTGTAAGAGGTTTCAGTGAAATTTCTTATCATTAATTCAAGAAACAATAATTTTTTATGATGTTCTAAGGAATCTAGGGACACAGTCAATGTAAGCATTATAGGTCACCAAGAGGAAATAGAGAACACCTACATTATGTGGATGTCACTAAGGGAGGCATTGTGTAGCTGAGTCTTCCAGGGTGAATAAAGATCAGCATTAGGAATTAAAGAATAAATTGGAAATATGCAAGCAGAAACTGTAGGGATGAGGTATGAATCCATCATTGTCACTTTCTTCTTCGGTAGTAAGGATTTTCTCATCAGGATCATGTGAATCAGAAATCCTAGACAAATTAATTTTCTCTCATTATCCACCTGCCAACCACACCTCTATATCTTTTTCCTAACTTCTTCTCTTAGAAAATACATAGCATTAGATATGCCAATCTCTCCCCTACTTCACAATCATTATTTACTAATCTTTGGGACCTTCTTTCAGATGGTTTAGAACATTTAAACAGTTTATATCTGGCAGATGTGGGAGTTGTGTCAAAGTGGGTTAATGCACTGACTGGTCCTACTACCCCTATCAAAATGCATGGCATCTAGTATTGCTTCCCCATTCTCATGCATCTTTTCATTGAAGCACTTAGAAGGCAGCAAATGATAGTCGAATTACTTGGGTCCCTGCCATCTATGTTGGAGGACCAGATGAACTTCGTGGCTCCTGGCTTAGTCTGACACAACCCAGGCTGTTGCAGGCATTTAGGGAGTAAGCCACCAAATAGATTATATTTCTCTGTCTCTCCCTCTTTCTGTCATTCTGCATTTCATATAAATAAGTAAGTAAATAAAAACCATAAAGAAATAACCTTACCAATCCTGTTTTAAAATTAATAATGGGGAAGGGAGAGCATTACCATGTTCTTAGAATTGCATCCATGAAATTTGTTTTCCTAATGTTAATAAAAATTAGAGAAAAGTTAATATACTTCTACTATATTTAATTTTAGTCAGAATTTATCTATCTCCAAAGCATACATCTGATATTTAAAAATCTTGATTTTATTAACACTTGAGCTCATCAACACTTGCATTTACATATTTTTCTCTTATTTCTCAATGGTCTTTATCCTCAGTTTTATTTACCTCCATTTGTAGGCTGCATACAAGCAACAAAAGTTATGTATCATAGATGTCTTCAGTAAAAAATATTTTATACTGCATGAATGGGTATTCTAGTCATCATCATCACAGGAGTTAAACCTAAAGTAAATGTATGTGGATGATAACAGGGAGAATTTCAAAATAAGTGAAAAACAAATCCTTGCAAAGTGCTCATGCCACTTGTTCAAGACCATAAGGCACATTTATTCAAGAGTATTGTAAAAACCACAGGAACTACTGCAATGTCTTAAGTAGGGAATATGAATGGGTTCAACTCAACAAGAACAAATGGAGGTTAACAGACAAGAAGAGAGATGGAGTCAATAAATAGGAAATTACTAAGAACATGAATGGTGAGAGATTCTTGCTAGATACATTCAATATATTTATTGCTAAATACAGAACTAGGGTGGCAAGATATTCAGAGTGAGGAATGATGTGTTCGATTAGATCTCAAGGTTAGGAGAATTTGCTAAACTGAGCCATTAGGATTCTCATGAAAGCAGGACCAAATGGTACTAGTGCAGAGTCAAATGCAGGCACCTTAAAAGGGTCAGAAGAGCCTGACTAGAGTTAAGTCAAAGACAGTGTCTTGTCACCCCTCAGTTCTTAACAAGATGTCATTTAAATAAACAACAAAATGACTCATTTAACAGTGTAGCCTGCTCTTCCCTAAGAGTATACTCCTCTAAAGCATAAGACCTTAGAGTTGCTAATGGGGAATTAAGAGAAATGCTGTCTGCCATCAAAGAACATGTTTACATGCCAACAATGCTAACTCATGAATACAAGTCTTTCTGAACAAGGAAATTGCTGATTTTATACCAATTAGCAGTATGTTCTCCAGGAAGGAAATCACTCTTGAGAGTTTTAGCAAATGGAAAATGCATAGGAGCTATTCACAGACTTATCCTAAAGAATTTTCCACTGCCAGATACAACTACCCTTATATGTATTTTTTTTGACAGTCTTTCTCAAGTTATTTTATATTTAAAAATTACTATATCTTCAATTTTTAAAAATATTTTATGTATTTGAAAGTCAAAGTTACAGAAAAAGAGAAAGAGAGAGAGAGAGAGATCTTCCATCTGCTAGTTCATCCTACAGATGGTTACAACAGCCATGGTTGGGCCAGGCCAAAACCAGGACCCAGGACCTTCTGGGTCTCCCACATGGATTTCATGGGCCCAAATACTTGGGTTATCTTCTACTGCTTTTTCCATGATGTTAGCAGGGAACTGGACTGGAAGTGGAGCATCCAGGACACAAACCAGCACCCATATAGGAGGCCAGCATTAAGGGCAGTGGCTAAACCTGCTGTGCTACAATGTTGGATCCATCTTCAACTCTGTTCTCCAGAATGGAAATGATTTTGTTTTTATTGTTTTTATTGCCTAATTGTTTTTTATTACAAAAGAAACATGGAACCATTTATATGTTCTCCCATAGAAATTGTTCTTTTGAGACAGTTCCTGTATCTTTGTTTTTCATTCTGATTTCGGGTAATTTCTCTATAGCTTCCTGTTGAATTTTATGAATGTCAAAAACACCAACTACCTGAATGCCTTTGAACTCGCTCAAAAATTCTTTTTCTATAGTTACTTCCATGATTATTAAATTAACTTTCCATTGATGTATTACCCGCCTCTTTTAAACTCTGGCCTATTCTAGTCATCACCTCTGTTTACCCACTCAGCTACTAACTCCAAATCGCTTTAAATTCCTGTTTATTGGAAACCATGCTGGCTATGCCATACTCTCATGCTGTCTCTCAGCAACTGGTCTCCCAAAGCTTTAGCTCATTGATCAGCTTGTAGACGATAAAACTGAGTTCCACTATTTCACTTCTGATTTAATTGAGTTCGCATTTGAATTCAGCATTTCTAACATGCCTTACTTAATAGAAGATATTGTATTCATTAGTTTATAGATTATTTATTAGTTACTAATAAACTAAAAAAGGAATGCATAGCGTGTGTGGATTGCAATGACCTTGAATTAATCTTGTACATGATTTAAATATGCATTTATTTTACCCATTTGAAAGCAGAGAGAGTGAAAGAGAGACAAAGTGACAGATCTTCAGTCTAGTGGTTCATTCCCCAAATGCTTGTAAGAGTCAAAATTAACCCAAGGTAGACCCAGGAACCCAACACTCAGTCCAGGTCTCTCATGTGATTGTCAGGGACCCATGTACTTGGGCTTTCACCTGCTGCTACTAAGAATGTGCATCAATAGATTGCAGAAATCATAATTGGAAGTAGTACTTGAACTCAGACAACTCCAGGACTGAGCCAGGCTGAAATCGTGAGCCAACAGCTTCATCTGGGTGTCCCATATAAGTGGCAGGGTCCAAACACTTGGACCATCTTCTGCTACTCCTGGTAGGTCATTAGCAGGGAGCTGGATCAGAAGTGGAAAAGCCTGGGAAATGAAACAGTGACCATATAGAATGCCAGCACAGAAGGCAACAGCTTTACCCACCATGCCAGCCTCCAATGCCTTCTTATAATACGTCAAGAGCAGTTGCTAGCATTGACCACCAAGCTGATTAAAAAAATAAATAAATAAAAAAGGAAAGGAAGAAATACAAAGGGGCACACTATTATGCAATCTAGCTTTTTATTCAGCAAGAATTTATTAACACCTTTCTATATGCTAGAACAGTGGTTCACAAAATGTAGTCCCATTGCAGGCATCATCAGCCTTACCTTATTAGACATGATAGTCCATTGGCATACAATTGTTGACCTATTGACTAACACTGAGGCTGGGACTAACAATTTGCCCTTTTAGAAATCATATCCAGATAGTTCCTCATACACTGTTCTAGAACAAAGCACGATACTAGCTAGTGAATATAAAAAGATAAAAAAAATAGATAGGGAGAAGTGAAACAAAGAGAGAAAGAACTCCATCTCCTGATCTGTCTGTCTCTCTGTCTCTTTTAATGCTCTCCTTCTCCTTCTTTATCCTTCTTTGCACCTTCCCTACAGTTTGTCAGGTTTCCCACAATAAACTCTTTTCCTTAAAAAAAAGTGAGAGAAAGAAAAATAAAAAATGGTTATATAAAGTACAGTTCCTACTTTGAATTTATTCACAACTTAGTAGAGGAGACAGATATTTTGGCAATAAATGTTAGTTAATAGGCTTGAAGAAACATGTACCAGGTTCTTTTTAAAAAAAGATTTATTTATTTATTTTGAAAGAGTTACAGGAGGGGGAGAGGGAGAGAGAAATAGAGAGAGACCTGCTGGTTCACTCCCCACATGACCACAATCATTAGGGCTGGGCCAGGTGGGAGCCAGAGTCTCCCACATGACTGCAGGGTCCTAGAAATTGGATAACCCTCCACTTTTCCCAGGCCATTAGCAGGGAACTGGACTGGAAATGGAGCAGCTGGGACATGAGCTGGTATCCATATGGGATGCTAGTGTCAGGCAGTGGCTTTACCCACTATGTCGCAATGCCAGCCCTATTTTTTAAGTCCTTTGAGAAAATTTTAAGCATGATTAATCTCTGAGAAGCAGTGGAGAAAGTTACACTTGAATGGGAGCTTGTGAGGAGTATTGTTAAGAGTTTTCAAAGAAGTTTCTGCCACTGACTGTATACCTGTCCTCTCTTCTCTGCCTCCTATTTATATTTTCTATGTTTCATTTTATAAATATCTTATAATTACTGGATAGCTACTCCTGAAAACAGTGTGTGTCATCATCAACATAGTAACAAATATAAGAAAAGGCACTTGGGTGTTTTTTGTTGTTTTGTCAAACGTTTGTTTATATCTCCATCATTTCAGTTTAGATTCAAAGTACAGTTACATTAAGATATTTGATATATTTGTATATATACTTAAAATATAAATATATAGGTTTATATATGTATATGAGTTTATATATTTGTATATATACATGTGTATATATTTTGTATATATATATTTGATATATTTTTCATCAAACAAAAATTGAAACACAAAAAGATTGACATGTTTGGGGCTACTTAAGGGTAGCACTGATTCTAATTTTAGTTTTTTTTCCACTATTCATTCATTAACATTTTCTTTTTCTATACACAATTACAGATTATCTCAGATTCACCCAATTTTGGTCACCAGTGGAAAGTTTAAGTTCCATTGGTGCATAAAAATTCAGCAAATGAAAGTAAAACATTATATCAAAACACCTTCAAAGTAAACATAAATAAAGAGGATGGAACAGTGGCTATAGTCACCACTTGGGATTTCCATGTCTCATATTGGAGTGCTTAACACTTGTAGAGTTTAATAGTCGTAAGGTTTCCTTTTATAACCTGTCTGTCTAAGTCTCAATTCCATGGATTCCAAAGCTATTTTGCTCCATAATGCTGACTGTTAGCTGTATCACAGAGTGCTGTAGCTTTCCAGATTCCAAAATATGTAGACCTGGCCAGAATCCATTCATTACCTAGGCCTCAATGTCCTTACTGATCCTAAATCCCAAGACTTCCAGGCTTCACTCATGTCTACGGTGTCCCATTCCTGTAAGGTCCTCTCCTGTCCAGACTGTTCTTTCATATCCAATTCTACTTGAAATTGATGCTTTGCCTTAGTGTATAGAGAAATATCTAATGCAAGAGATCGATAACATGACCTTTTAAATAATAATTGAGCAAGGCAGAGTTGCACTTAAATGAGCCTTGTTGCACAGCTTTCCTCATATTTATTTTATAAGTAAAAGAAGGATTCTATATGGGTTAGGACTATGTACAATGAGACAGTTGGTAATGTGACATAAAGCTTATCAATCAGGAAAGGCAGAGGCCCAAGTTCATATCCCAATTTTACAGTTAACTCAAATTTTTGACTCTGGAAATCTCCTCCTCCTTTTTTGCAATCTATAAATTATAAAGGTTATGCTAGTTGGCCTATAATTTTCCTTGAAATTCAGATTTTTTTTTCTAAAAATAGCCTAATAAGATTCATCCAATAGATTTTCTTATAAGGGGAAAGAAAAAATATATTTTTCCTAATGGTGCACTATGGATGCAGGCCAGTGATGATGAGTAGTCAAATGTGGCATGCTGTTTCCATGCTGTATGCAATCATGCTAAATGAAAGTTAATTTTAACTAAAGGACATACTGCGTTTGTTCTGCATGATAGAAAACTAGTGCTAACTTCTCAGTATTCACACAAGCAAACTGATATTAAGACTTGCTGCTGAGCTGAGGTTTGAATACTCAATTCTTGCAAAAAGTGATGGATCCAAGTTGAAGGGAAAATGATTAAAATAAACATGGGAAAAAGTAGCATGAGAGTGGTTGAAAATGAGATTGGCAAAATGATTTTTAGATAGTTAACTCCATGCCAATGTATCTTTTGGGTGTTAAGAATTGCTATAAAAAGTGTTGCTATAACAACACTAATTAATCATGGTGGGATTTTATGCACTGTAGTTTAGAGTCAATTCATGATGCTCTTATGTGTCACACAAAATGTGGCAATAATGTTTACACTGAAGTGTTTTGAGGTATCATGTTATATGTAAATCATCCCTTAGTGATGTTTTTAAACTGTTTCTGAGTTACGTTATGTCCATAATATCATTTTTGCTGCAAACATATGCCATAGTCATCAGATCTAATGAAGCTTACAGTATACATGTACTGTGGCCATTCATTAAAGTCAAGGGAAAATCGTGATTAAAGGAAAAATTTTGGAACCTAGGTTCCCAATAGCAGTGAATTAGAGGAATGAAAAAGCTGTAGCTGTCAATTTGCTTGTGGCAATTAGTCTCACTGGCTCTCATGTGACTGCAATGGCCATCTCCATAGAGATAAGATCTAGTGAAAGAAATAAAGATCTGTGGCATATATTTATCAGAAATATACCAAAAAATAAATTTGTAAAATTGTATTACCCAGATCTCCAAACACTACCTACATGTTGCAAAACGGCATTGTCAAAATTTAGTTACTAAATCCCTATCTTCTCTCCTCATGACCCATATCTTTGTATAGTTTTGCACAATAAATGCTAACATGATAAACAGCTAAATAAAAATTTGAACAATTTGTTTTCATTAGGGTGTGTATACTATTAGTATGACTATGTACAATTTCATAATTCTTTTGTATTTATCTTGCACAATTTTTAAGCACGCTTGTATACACTGAGCTAAAATTTTTTTGCTCATACATTTTTGAGATGTCTATTTGTCCCAAAGGTGGAGATAGCTGATAAAATTAGATCACAGATTTCTAAGCAATTTACTAGATGAAGAGAAATTTGAACTTTCAGGCATGATTAAAATAACAGCAACAAACTGTCTTTTAATTTAGATTAAAGGAAAGCAGACATTTATTTTGAAGACAAGGTGGACACCTTCCATTTAGCAACGTCAAACCAAACTTTCATTCTCCCACATTGGGCTGCCAGCTGTGCAAGGGGTTGACAGCCACTGTGATGCCCCTGCAGACATAACAGCAGCTGGAATGCCACCTGGGTATGGAGATGAGCTTCAGAGATGGGAGAATTGCACTGACCTCAGGCTAGTTTTGTCTTTCTCTAGTTTCGGCACAACTGTCAGATTTGAAAAAGAAAATTACCAGCTTCTGGTATTGTCTCATCAGAACCCCCAGTGCTCTCAGTGGGGCACTTGGTTGCAATCATAAATATATAAATACCAAACCCATCAGTGAAAAGGACCTGAACTCTGTAGTCTGGGCAGAGAAATCTCAGATGAAGGATGAAGGGTGAGCTGAGTGAAGAGTTGTGGTATCAAGATGTAAAAACTACTGTGTAGCCTCCTGGTGGAGTTCATCTTCATTTAACCTTGGGGAGTCTGTGATTATTAGTCAGAATTTTCCAGAAGTCTGTTAGAAGGCAAAAACGGAATAAAAGCAAGTGATTTAATTTCTTGAAACAAAGTACAAGGTTGTTTCTAACCTATAGCAAATCAGAAAATGTTTTAAAATTATATAAAATGTTTATGGAAAAGTAAAATATTCAATTTCCCCATTGAGATATGAAAGCATGTTCAAGGCAGCTCTTAGTGATGACTTTAACCTGTGCTTGGGTTATGTCCATAATATTTTTATTGCAGACATATGGTGCACTCACTGGAGATAATGAAGCTTGGAGTATACATGTACCATGAATATTTTTTAAAGTCAAAGGAAAATTGTGATAAAGAAAAGATTTGTGAAACACAGGCAAACCCTAGCATTGTGTTAAAGAACTGAAAATGACATGATATCAGTATTCTGTGACAATAAGTTCTAGGCATTCTGAAAGAACTGCAAAGATCATCTGACAAACGTACTTTTATCAGAACAAAAGAAGTAAAGGAGAGAGCATGATGAAATAATGGATGAAAGTATATTGTAATAAATGGTTTCAAAATCAACTGTAGACAAGCTAATATGACAAAGAAAAATGAAATAAAAACAAAATATTGCCTTATACTCTGAGGATAATTGTTCAACCATGGTTTATGCCAAATTCTCACTAGTTTTTGTTGGGACTTTGTTCAGAGCAAGAAGACATATGCTTCTGTAGGGCACCTAGAGCTACAGAGCTACTTATAATAAATTCAGAAAAATCAAGAGAAAAAATAATTGATATTGTTAAATGCCAGGTCTATGTTTTCAAGAAAGATAATAACTTTTAAAAATTACAAAAGAATTGTGTTTCAGAATGACATATTTCAATATATTGCATTAAGATGTATCAATGACTTATCAATTATCCATCCATCTTTGCTGAGAAACCAGGAATGGATTTGTTTAAATTACTGTTTTTTTAATTTGCCTCATTTCGTCTCCCGTCTGAGAGAAGCCTGCTTATTTTCAGGCAGCTGCATATGTTGGCATGATTGATGAGATCTGCTACAGTCAAGCAAGCAGCCCTGGGTGACCAGTTTACCCTTCCCTGCTAGGGTTCCAGCTGCCAGTTGCCCCCATTCTGTGACAGCTTCTCCTTCTCTTCACCTTGTCATCCAGCCAAGATTGTACACTGTAGGAGTACAGGTAAGCATCTGCCTCCATAATCATTGCCAACAGCTCTCCATTATCAACTGCCAGGGGTGCTTCAAAGCAATGTGGAATACTTCCTCTTGACACAGAGACCAAGTGTTTTTATGTGTGAAACAAACTCTACCTTTACTGACTGGGAAACCACACGTGTAACGTGTGTTTTTTAAATTGGATCACAAATCACCATAATATTATAAAACAGGTCATATCACCCCACAACCACCATTACCCCCTACAGGGATTCAAGTTAAACTATGCAAAGACCTGTCATTTAAAGATAAGGATTTCTTTGTGATTATTATATTCTTGTGTAGCAAGAAATTTGAAAAGCCCTGTCAAACAATTTCACTCCAGTGTAGTGTAAATTAAATCTACCTATAAAGGTGAATTATCCTCCAACATCTGTCTTTCTGTTTGCACAGCAACAACAAATGTGGATCAAATCCAAATGAGAGTGATAATTTGTATAAAGCAACATTAAAGTGCATTCAACTGTTTTGGTTTTTAACTGATCATGCTAAAATTTTTATTGTTAAATGATCTATAGTAGTGATTTAATATTTATTGAGAGTCCATGGTAATCTAAATACTACATGGGCTATAAATAAAGCTTTTGTTTTTTAAATAAACTATATCTCTATAGTAATATGTGTTATATTTAAACATATGACTGTGTATAGAGAATGATACACAATTTTGATAATAATATGCTTGTCACAATAACAATAAATTTGTTCAAATAGCCTAAAGGAAATTTTTATACAGTGCTTTTTAAAATCAAAGACTTTTCCAATAATAATTCAGTTCTAATCCTAGCTGTTACACACCACCTGCAAGATCTTGGACAAGTTATTTAACTTCACAGAACATAAGTTTCCTTATCTCCAAATGGTGATAATGAAGCCTGCCTTTTGTAGCTTTCTGAGAACTGAATATGAAAATATATGTAAATATATGTAAAGCTCTTGGTGTAATGCTTGACGTGTAGCTGTTAGTACTAAAGCAGTAAATGGAGGACGTAAAAACTGCTTATTGAGATTTTGAAATGGCCCATGATCCACATTTGGAAAACATTATATTAGTTGAAATTCATTAATGTATCTCTTTATACAAATGGATGCACATATAAATATAGTGGTGGAGGTGCACTGGTTTTATTCTGTGAATTCTTGTCCTAGTACAGGGATATTTAAAATTAATTAGCCAGTCAGAGAAACTAGTTGGGTTTATCCCCTCTATAGTAAGACAGGATCCAGGCATATTAAATCTACTTTGCATGTGTTGACTTTAACCTTCGTAAGCTTGCTACTTCACTTTCTCGTAGTCTATTTTCTTTCTTTCTTTCTTTCTTTTTTTTTTTTTTTGACAGGCAGAGTTAGACAGTGAGAGAGAGAGACACAGAGAGAAAGGTCTTTCTTCTGCTGGTTCACCCCCCAAATGGCTGCTACGGCCGGCGTGCTGCGCCTATCCAAAGCAAGGAGCCAGGTGCTTCCTCCTGGTCTCCCATGTGGGTGTAGGGTCCAAGCACCTGGGCCATCCTCCACTGCCTTCCTGGGGCCACAGCAAAGAGTTGGACTGGAAGAGAAGCAACCAGGACAGAATCCAGCGCCCCAACCAGGACTAGAACCCCGTGTGCTGGTGCCACAGGCGGAGGATTAGCCAAATGAGCCTCGCGCCTGCCTGTAGTCTATTTTCTCATGTGCAAAGTGACCTATTTGATAACTACATCTACAGATGATATCTGCCCTTCTGAAGCACCATCTTCGCTCTGAGAAAACAGCAGAAAGTCCTCCATTCTAAGATTTTTCACTGTAATTTAGCCAATTACAATACTCCTGCTGGTAAATGGTAATTGTGAGCAAATGATGTAATATATCTAATTCTTAGCTTCTTGATGAAAAACACTGTATTGAATGCCATAAAAATAATTTGTGGAAAATAGCATAATATGTGGTTTATCATCTGTTTATAATTGACACTAATATTGCTCATTATGTTGCTTACACTGAAATTTAACTAAAGTTATGAAATTGATCTTTTTGTGATCAGGTTCACATAGAGAATTACACTCTAACTCTGGATTAGTGTATTGATTTTCAATCATATAATGATGTGAGCTGAAGAATCTCTGTATATGCTGTAATTCATGATTCCCCTACCCTAACTCCAGGAAGCTAAGTGGAGAAATGAGTGCATTTATATAGATGCTTCAAAATCCTCCTCAAGGGCTAGGTTTCCTCCCATAATGCACATGTAGTTGTACCCACTGGGATGAACACGTGATCATGATGGACAGCAAAAAGTATTTAAGTGTAAAGAAAATTAAAATGATTGTTTTGCAACTATATCATAGTGGTTTAGAAATAGTGCATCAAAAAGGTGATTTAAAATGTCCTTTTAGGGGATGGTGTTGTGGTGCAGTGGATTAAGCTGCTTCTTATGACACTGGCATCTCATGTTGTAGCACACGTTTGAGTCCCAGCTGCTGATGCCACTCCAGCTCCCTGCTAATGTGCCTGGTAAAGCAGCAGGGCATGGTCTGAGTGCCACCCACGTAAGAGACCAGAATGCAGTCCCGGGCTCCTAGCTTTGGCCCAGACCCGCCTGTTTCAGGCATTTGCAGAGTGAACCAGCAGAAGGATTTCTTGTTCTGTCTCTTCATCTCTCTCTGACACTGAGCCTTTCAAACAAGTAAGAATTAATCTTTTAAATAGCATATGAATCTCAAATAATATTAACTTTAAGCAAATATTAACTTGTTGTTTATGCATTCATGTTCTGATATTAGCAGAATAGGAAAAAAAAGATAAGACAGAGACAACGGGAATATGGATGGACACAAAACAGCTGAGTTACTTTGCATCGTAACATCAAAGTAGAGAGAATTTGGGGCATTCACAGCCCAGAATGATTTAGTACCTAGTAGGCTCACAAATGGATAGCACATATCAATTAGAAGGCAGAAAGTCAGTACTCAGAAGAAAACTGCTGGAAATTTTTATCTTAGTAGATATGAAATAAAACTGTGTGTATGTTGGGACTCTTGTGTGAGGTTTCCTGGCAAATATAGCTAGAATTTTCCTAAGACAATGATTAGCCTTTTCAACTTTACTGGATGTCTGAGGTCCCTACGAGGCCTGGAGATAATAAGAAATAACTAGAGAAGCAGCTACCTGTTGAGTTATTTTCCAGTACAGCAGCTCTTTTTGCTACCCTATCTGCAAGGACATTTCCCTTATTAACATATTGAATAGGGGGATTTCTTTTGCAGTCAATAAACTTCCTTCTTTCCAAATTGCAGCGTGTGCGTGCACCACATGGAAAGCATATTTGGAATCTGTATATACATTAACTCTCTGACCCTTTCCTAATTTCAAGTCTCTAGTTAACGCAGTTAGTTCTGCCATTTGCTTGGCAATGCTTGAGCTTCTATTATCTGGGTAAGTTCTACTATAGTATAACTTGCCTTTTAAATTCCTTCCTTCATGTAGCTACTCCCATCAAGAAATCACTCAACATATGGATTCTCATTAATAGCACTGAGGCCTTTAACCATTTTGTAATCTCCATTTGACTTTAAATATACAATATAGGAGTATTACAGAGAAACATGGATCAAGAATCAAGAATCCATGTTTAAGAAATCTAATTCACTTTAAAGAAGCACCTAAGAATAACAAATGTCTTTACAAGCAGTGGAGTTGGACACTTTGACATAACTAAAACCTATGAGACATAAGAATATCCTCTACTTAACACACTTAAATAAAGTAAGTCTTTGAGAGCAAATTTTGCCATTAACTCTAATAATACACAACTTTGAGGACTAGGTCCCAGATGGGAAGTTAGTACACAGTGACTCCTGTTGTTAATTTAACAATTAACACTCTTATGTATGATGTCAGTCATCACCCAAGGCTCTTGACATGATATGTCTAGGCTTTGGAAGCTTTTTGAATCTGCAACTACTATCAACTTTTAGACAAGGCCATGAGCAAAGTGGAAATTCTTCCCTCCCTTTAGAGAAATGTATTTCCTTCTTTGATGACCACTTCCTTCCACTGGGGTCTCATCTACAGTGGTCCTTTATGTAGGGACACTTTTTTTGCAAAAGTATCCTGGATTTCTACACCTGAAAGTCTCTTGTGTTCTTTTCAGCAAGACCACAATGCTCCATGGGCTGACTCTGGGGTCAATGTGTGCTATGTACAGCAATTACCATTGTATGAATTTGCTATATGGACTGTTTCCCATGTTGAAGCATTCTCTTCTCTTTTAATCCTATCTCTATTATTACTAAACACTAAATCCTTCTACATGATACAAGATAGGGGTATTACACTGAGACATGGATACAAGTGTACATTTTTAAACAGTATTTTTAGAAGGAAGTTCAGAGGAATGCGTGCAGAACTATATATAGCTTTACAGTCTCTGTAGGTTCTAAGAAAATAAAAACAAGCACAGGTCTCTATGAGCATTAACTATCCTTAAGCATGTGCCTTGAATACATTGCATTAGTTATAATTTTTACACCTTAGAGTCCCCATTTGTACACGTAATGTGGTGGATTATTTTACTAATCTCATTGTGGGGGGTGTCCAATTTTTTTTTTTTTTTTTGCTTTTAAACGATCTTAAAGTCAGAATACCATGACAAAACAAATACAGAACACCACCTGGTCTGGAAAACACCATCCCAGAAAACCAAAGAGAAAACTTCCTGGCCCAAGATGAAATCCTAGATGGCTTGCATTTCTGAGATACCAAATGCCAGGAGGCTACTTCCATGCCTAGGGAATGGAAACCCGGATGCCAAAGTGAACCAGAGTAAAGCTAAAATAAAAAAAAAAAAATGGGAATCCAAGAAAGGATCCATGCATAACCAAAAGGACAAGGCAGCCAGAACAAAGCCAAACACAAGAAGAGCCAATGTAAAGCCAAAAGGATAATAAATGTGGAACCCAATAGTTCCACCTTCTGGTGCAAAGTAAAGAAAATAACAAACCAAAATAAAAAATAAAAAAAAGTCACTCTGCTAATCAAGTATACATCATGTGGCTGGACATGGGGGCTGCTATCTTTGTGATAGAATCTGTTGCTCATCTTCCACTAAGGGCAGAAGTCCCCATGAGGGCCTCCATCATAGCAACCATGTGTTTCTTATGGAGGCCACCATTTTGGGGTGGAGTCTCACTCTCCTCGGCAGGAAGTGGAACTGCAGCCATGTTTGGAGTCCTGCCTTCCTGATGTTACCAGACAACAGCACCAGCTCCCCCACCAGAAATTAGCAATTGAAAGCATGCCTGATTTGAAAATCAAAGAACCTGAGGCAAAGCAATTGTTTGGTAGCCATAAACCCATTCTTGAAGTAGGTTTTTTTTTTTTTTTCTTTTGACAGGCAGAGTGGACAGTGAGAGAGAGAGACAGAGAGAAAGGTCTTCCTTTTGCCATTAGTTCACACTCCAATGGCCGCCGTGGCCGGCGCACTGCGGCTGGTGCACTGTGCTGATCAGAAGGCAGGAGCCAGGTGCTTCTCCTGGTCTCCGATGGGGTGCAGGGCCCAAGCACTTTGGCCACAGCAGAGAGCTGGCCTGGAAGAGGGGCAACCGGGACAGAATCTGGCTCCTGGACTGGGACTAGAACCCAGTGTGCTGGCACCACAAGGCAGAGGATTAGCCTACTGAGCTGCGGTGCCGGGCCTTGAAGTAGTTTTGTTGTAACCTCTGCAAATCCTTAAGAATATGTGACAAGCAACTTGGAAACTTCTGTATTTTGACAAACTCTCATGAACTAGCCCCTTTTCTTCTCTCTTTTTCTCCCTAATTCTATTATTTCTAGCATTTTTTATTGCAAAAACCATGAATATTAGAAACACAAAATACATTAATCCTTGCATTTTTAGTTTCTTCCTAAACTGAGAGCATTGAGAGAAAGCCAAAAATCACCTGAGCTCTGGCGATAAACTGCCTAAAGCAAACCCTGTTTGCTTGCTCAGGTGCATTTCTGAGAGAGAGAGAGAGGAAACCACCTATTTGCTAATAAGGCACTCATAACCACCAGAGCTGAGAAGAGACAGAAAAATTCTCAGGAATGTAGAAGCTACATGAAATGGTTACCATGTTGCTGGTTTCTTAAAACAGATTTACACCCTTCATGGTCAACATTTATGTTACGGGAGAACAAATTTAATATTTTGGGTTCTTTTCTATAGCTTAGAGAAGAAGTCTAAGTTCAGGCACAAAGGAGACAGGCAACATGGTAAAGCTTAGGATTTATTTAAGAAAGTGAGAGAAACACACGGGAACGTGAGGGCCTTATTAAAGGAGAGGAGTCCAAGAAACATTAATGGGGAGTTCTGTATCAGTCTTTTCCTGTGAGTGGGCCAGAGGTGCAAGTGAGAGAGTGTAGATGGGTAGGTAAGAGGCCACAGAGGGTAGCCTGGGAGAGCAGGCACAAGAAGTGGAAAAAATGGCTAGATCATGTTTTGTATGTAATAAATGATTGAGAAGGAGTAGAACATTTGATTTAATAAATCATTAAATAGTAGATGGAGTAAAAAGATGAAATTTAAAATATTCTTGTATTTCAATTGGTTTCATAGAACATTATTTTCCATTTTCCTCTATCTTTGGTCAACCTGTTACTTTGAAAATGTATGTGCATTTCCTACATACATTAGAGTACATCTTCATTTTATTTGGTTTTGAGACAGATTACTATCATACAGGATATACTGATGTCTTTTATAGTATGCATCTTCCTCAATACAATGTTCAAAATTAAAACAATTCATATGAATGGGCAAATATTTTACACAATTAATTTACTTAAAACTTTAAATAAAGTATCTGCATTGGTAAATGCTTTCTCAGAGAATAGGTGTCTATGATTTTTTTTGTTATCCTAATTTGGAAGAGCATAAATTGCATTACTGAAAATTCAAATAAGTGTTTGATAGCAACAAAATAGTCCCAGGGTTATAGATTTTAGACCAAAAGTTTGTAGGGTCTTGAATTATTTTTATTGGCATCAGAATAATCAAAGGGGTAAGATTATTTAGAATGACTGTATTGTATAATCATTCCTAAAATGGTAATAGGAGTAATTTGAAGAACAATTCTATACTTCCTTTTTATTTTAATTTTTGATAATAATAAAAATTTAAATTGATTATAATTTGATATGATTGATTTATGGTAATGCTGTTTTCAATGGGGAAGTAAAAAGAAGTATTACACATTATAATAATAATAATCTTAATCATTATAATTGATTATGAAAATAAAAGTGATGTAAATTATAATTTAAAACATGCAGCAGTAGGACTAATTATGTATATTTATTCATAATTTAATATGCAGTTATATATATAATAGAATCATTGGTAATATATGGTTGAAAAATTAAAGTAATTCATGAATACAACTTTAATAATGAATAGTAATAACAAATAATATATATTGGTTAACATTAAGTAAGCAGATGATAACTAATATCTAGAACATAAGTGACTTCAATTCATTCACCCAATTTCTTACATCCCTTAGTTTCCTCAAAAAGTATAATTAGATTTATCATCCATCTTCACAACTTATAAAGGGTCTTAGCATTACTTTTATTGAAATGCAGGAATATGCTATCATTTTATAGTAATCCATGTTTTGTTATATTAAGTTATACAATTTTTATTTAAAAATGAAATAACCATTGTTTCTACAGTGCTTCATTTAGATGGTGTATGTGTGGGTATCAATGGGGTTCAATGATGGAGAGTACATTTACAAATTGTTTTTCATGAGCAACAGGGTTGCAGAAAAATGTCAGCTGAGCCAAATAACCAAATAACTACCTTTCTTTCTTGGAACAAAAACTAATTCAAAGATTGTTATCTGTGATAATTCAATTTCCAATTTCTCTACTTTAAAAAATCAATCCTGCTCTGTGTGAGTTATCAATTTATTGCCTTTCAGCTCATTTCCTAATTTATTAAACTGGAATTTTAACCCAACGAACAGGTCAGGCTTAGAAGAAACTAACAACTTGAACCACATAAGGACTTTAATCCACTCTTGCATACACAAGTAGCTTGACTACTTTTGCCAGAGAAAAATTGACATTCTTTTTTTTTTTTTTTTTTGTGAAAACACTGTAATAATCTCACAGGGGACAGATACTTGCAGGAAAATACATACTGTTTTAAGGCACGATGTAACCACTCTCTATTGAAACCTAACTGGAGTTTAATCTCAACATGACTGAAAAAATGGTCTGGAAAGACAATTCTCTGCATCTTTAAAGAGTAATATATTATCTGTATCTTTCAAGGCCTTCGCTATTCAAACATGCTCCTTCCTCAGAAAGCCAGGATCATTTAGAAACATGAAAAGTATTTATAGACAGTATCTTCCAACAATTGATTATAAAGAACAGCAATTATATACTAGTAATTAGAAAGTTTTAATCAACAGGAATCTCAGAAAGTACTTAATTAATCATGATTTCAACCAAATCAAATAGCTGGGTAGCCCAACAGAGTTCTGTTTGAATTATATAATAGGGAGAAAAAAAATATCTGTATATCTGGTGGCCAAAAATGTGATAAGTGTCTCTACCATGAAAAACCATGTTTTTTCACAGTATTTTAATGAACTCAATTCACTTTGACAGAGATGATCCCTCCAGTAAAAAAAAAAAAAAAAATTCTTGCAGATTTTCAGAAAATAGATGGTGTAAATATTCTTTCAAGTGTTTTTCAAAGGAGACAAAGGGCCTTTTTAACCATGTCTGCATACTGCATAAAGAAAATTTCAAGAACTTTTGGGAATTACAACACTACTCCTAGGTTGAAAATAGTTTCTGGAGACCCAAAACATCACTGTGGCCCATGGATAAACCTGGGAAGGTGTCGGCTTCCTGGTTGTCAGCAACTGGCCAGGAAGCCAACAACACTTCAACAAAGCAGACTGAGAAGACTCAGGTACACACCCTTATTACGGCATCTAGAGGGAGAGACTGCTCAGCCAAACTCCTCTGGGCACAAGGCACTATGGTCCAGGAGAATCCCCACAGGCACAAGGTACTACAGACCAGGGAGAAAGGCTGAGCAACTTCTGCTTTACAGCCTATGAGGGTCTACTTATATATAGTTTTTGAAGGGCAACCCCACCCCTGCACAGCCCTCCCAGGGTCTTGTAGTCATAGCAATGCCACCCTCCTAGGCCCAGTAGTCCTAGCAGAAGGGTTACATAGTTGTAACAACAGCCTGCTGTTAGGCCATTTCCTCTTGCAGGGCAGCTTAGAGTGCAGCTTCTTCTCCTTTGTAATTCCCTGACAGAAGGAGTTAATCTTGTAAAGATATCAGGAGATGTAAACAGCTGAAGAAATTAATACTACCATCAATGACTTAGATGATGAGAGGTGGTGATGACTTCTCACAGAAGTGGAATACATTTTGGAGAGTGGCTAAAGATAATCATAAACTTAATCAGGTGGTGATCTCATTGTAGTGCTATATCAGATCCAGTACCTTTATTGAAACAATCTGATATATCATTAAACACTTGATGCACTGCTGTTGACATTGGTAATGCTCTTTTTTTATTTCTCAGACTGGAAGAATCACTAGAAGTAAGTTACTTTGTCCTGACAGGAAAAATCATCACAGCATTGCCTCAGAGTTGTATCATTTCTCTTGTTCCAGGTATAATTTAATATTTGCTTTTCTCCTCATGACATTCCACAATATACCTCACTCATTTACTATATTGAAACACAAGGTTGATTTGGTCTGATGCATAAAATATAACAATCCATCTGAGTTAGTTTCATGAGACAAATGCTAGTGAGAATCCAGTAGATAAATTCCATAAAAATTATAATGCTTGTTTTTTGCTGTTTCTGTGATCCAGAATATCAGGAACCCTGGAGAAGCTAGACATGTTTCTTCACCTTGCAAGGCAACAAAGGAATTTTAAAGCTTAAAACTTCGCAGAACTTTCAATATTTTGATCACAATACATATTAAGTTTGAAAATGTTTCTTCAACACGTTCACCAAGTTAAATGTGAGCTGGCCTAATTCTGTTGAGGGAGAGCAACATGAGAGGTGGCTTCATAGTGAATACAGGCTGATGTTCAAGCTATAAGCTCTACACTTCAGGAAGTCCATTGACACGCAAAGTGTCCGTGGCAAACAGAGATCCTGTGTGGACCTTCCTGAGAAGAACTAACAGAAGAATCACAACAATGTGGAGGCAAATCTATATCCCTTGTGAAGATAAATGTTCTCATTCTGAGAATTAACTTCTGAGTTACAATTAGGCCTCAGAAAACAAATAGGAGGTGATATCAGTTGTTCATGTAGTCTGAGTTTTCCAGGTCTGATCCACTTGTTTATAACAACTTCTCATCAAATAAAATAATATATAAGATAATTGTTTTTTGCAGTACCAGAATGTACAAGTAAGCTTCATAAGCTAAGGGTCAGTTTCTTTTGATTATGATTCCTTTTGAATTGCAACCTCTCCATCAATCCACATCTAAGGTTTCAAGTGAGTTCCATTCAATTAGTAACTAAAAATCTAATATTTGAGCCTGGTTTACCACTTGGCCTACAAGATATGCAAGAATTATTGGGACAATTTCAAGATATTATCAGTTAATCCATATGCTTAAGGAGTAGATTAAATAAGCAATTTTTATTTAAGATTTTATTATTTATTTCAAAGGCAGATTACAGAGAGGCAGAGGTAGAGAGAGAAAGAGTTCTTCCATCCACCGGTTCACTCCCCAAATGTCTGCAACAGCCAAAGCTCAGCCAATCCAAAGCCAGGAACCAGGAGCTTCTTCTGGGTCTCCCACGTGGGTGCAGGGGCCCAAAGACTTGGACTGTCATCTGCTGCTTTCCAAGTGCATTAACAGGAGCTGGATCAAAAATGGAACAGCTGGGACTTAAAATGGCACCCATATGAGATGCCAGCACTGCAGGCAGTGGCTTTACCTGCTATGCCACAGTGCCAGCCCTTTGAATAAGCAATCTTACATCAGTAATTTTTAACATTTTTGTTGGTCTTATTTCCATAATATAAAGTATTTCTATGTAATTATTTTTGAATAGTTGAAATGCAATTTTATCCTCCAATTTCTCTATGACTCAATTTGAATCAATCTAAGGCAATTATGAAGACTGTATCACTCAATTCTCTTTGATTAATTTATTTCAAAGTTAAATGTATATTTCACTAAGCATAACAAATTCTTTAATGGAGAATTAAGCTTGTTATAAAGTAAATTGAAAATCTATTATCTCAAAAATTAAAGCAAAAACAAGAAACAAAGAAATGAATAAATAAATATGAATGAAAATAAGACACATTTAAATTTCAATTAGGAAATAACACATTTTTAAAAAATTAGATAGTTAAGCTAATTTTTGAGAAGTAAGATTTCTCATATGAGAAATATTAATTAGAAGAAACTTTGGCAACATTATTAATTATAAATGGGCAAATTTTTTATAGGTAACAAATATCCACATAGGAATTTATCTTACAGTATTTCATCTACATAGAAAGACATATAAAAAGAGATTTTCTTGAAGCATTATCATTAAAAACAAGAGTGTTAGAATACACTTGTTCAACTGTAACTGAAACCCAATACAAGTGTAATCTGAAGCCCAAAATAAGTATAATCAGTCTCAGTATATTGTTACATATTATATACTAATATCCCACTAAATGACCACAATAAATATCTGCAATTCCCTTTGTATGACTTCTGTCCAACAGAACTTCCATGAGGAATGAAATATTTAGTGCTTTCTATTGAGGTTCCCTGTGACCATATGAGGCTTTTGAATATTCAACATGGATGAATGCTATTGAGGAACTGAACTTTTAAACAAATTCAATATTAATATAAATTTAAATGTGTATGAACACATGTGGCTTGTGGATATATATATATATATATATATATATTACCAGACTCCATACTTTTTTTTACCAGATCCTATAATTTCTGTGAAAAGAAATCATGTTTCGATTTTATATTTTATTATATTGCCATCCTAAAACCCTTTTTCATCTCACCCTAAAATATTCCCCCATGATATTTTTAAAATGTAAAATGTAGTCATTTAAATGTTTACAAATTTTCAGCTTCCCCCCAAAGATAAAAATCTTGGCCCCAAATACTCTTTTTAGTCTCATTTTTCTGCTACCCATTTTTAAAAAAACTCATCCTACTTCCACACGTAATACTCTTAAATTCTGCTGTGATATATATATATATATATATATATATATATATATATATAAAGTGATGATTAAAAAATTTCTTTTAAACACAAGCCAAGTTTCCATGGCTTTGTGGCTTTGCACATTCAAATTCTTTCTGGGAAGTTTTCCTCAGTATTTTCACATTTGTTCCTCCAGCTCTTTTAAGACATAGCTCATTTGTAACCAAGCAATCATTAATTATCCCAAATCCTCAAGCAAATTTGTTTGTAATCTGTCTTCACTATTTACATAACACCTAAGCTTACTTCCTTAGAGATGGTAAAAATTCCACAAATAAATAAAGTCCAGGAAATAACCATTTTGGGTAAAGTTTCTTCAATATAAAGGAAATGAGCAGTAGACAGTTCCCAAAATATGGAAGACACTGCAAGAATATAAATAAGGCATCATAATTGATGATTTAATATGTTTCTTCTTGGAGTCTTGTTTTATTTTCATGAGGTGTTAAAATCTTTACCTGGGAGAAAGAACGGGCCATCAAAGAAGTAGGTACCTTTCTCTGAAGGGAGGAGAGAACTTCCACTTTGACTATGACCTTGTCTAATTAAGATCTGAGTCAGTGAACTCAAGAGGCTTCCATAGCCTTGGCAACTCATGACTAGAGCCTAGGGAGATTTCTGACACCATAAACAAGAGTGTCAAATTGTTAAGTCAACAACAGGAGTCACTGTGTACTTACTCCTCATGTGGGATCTCTGTCCTTAATGTACTGTCCAATGTGAAGTAATGCTATAACTAGTACTGAAACAGTATTTTACACTTTATGTTCTGTGTGGGTGCAAACTGATGAAATCTTTACTTAATATATACTTAATCAATCTTCTGTATATAAAGATAATTGAAAATGAATTTTGATGTGAATGGAATGGGAGAGGGAGCAGGAAATGGGAAGGATGCGAGTGGGAGGGAAGTTATGGGGGGGAAATCCATTGTAATCCATAAACTGTACTTTGAAAAATTATATTTACTAAATAAAAGTTTAAAAAAAATCTTTACTTGGGGAAGAACAATGTTGATGTCAGACTTTAACTAGGAGTGTTAGCAGCGATTTAATGACAGGATAAAACTCTTCTTGTCCATCTTTGAGTCATACCTTCTAACTTTTGCTAGTAAGCTGGTAGCCATGACAAAAAGGAAATTATCTTCCCTCCACGTTCTCCTAGTCTCTGCACAACAGATGCAAAATCTCTCCCATATTCTATAGTAATACATAATGTTAATTTCCTATATTCTTGAAACTCCATCTTTTTAAA
This sequence comes from Sylvilagus floridanus, assembly GCA_949820135.1. Classification (NCBI taxonomy): domain Eukaryota; kingdom Metazoa; phylum Chordata; class Mammalia; order Lagomorpha; family Leporidae; genus Sylvilagus; species Sylvilagus floridanus. Next base: position 78,404,666 of record OX463230.1, read on the forward strand.
GAATTTTTATTTATTCTTAAAATCAGAGTTACAGAATAAAAGGGAGAGACAGAGAGAGAGAATCTTCCACGCACTGATTCATTTCCCAGAATGCCACATTGGCCAGGGCTGAGCCTGGCTGAAGCCAGCAGCTTCATCCACGTGTGTGGCAGGGGTCCAAGCACTCGGGGCATCTTCTGCAGTTTTTCTAAGGCCACTAACAGGGAACCTAATTACAAGTGGATCAACTGGATGCAAACCTGTACCCATACGGGATGTAGGCACCACAGTCAGCAGGCTTCACCCACTGCATCACAAAGCAGCTCCCAAAACTCCATTTCTTAATCTTCACAGCCAAATGTATTTTCTACTTCCCAAGTCTACATTAATTAATTAAACTAGCATTATTGGTAACTCTATGGAATAAAAAGTACATATGCATTTGTACTATTCCCAGTGCAGTAGAAAATTATTCACATATCTTCTATCTTTTGCTTCTAATTTTTCTGTCTTTCTGAATCTTATTATTTGTGCTGTTGTACTGGATGTATTGCAGATCTCATCAACTTCAGTATGATTCATCATATCAATCTCCCAAACCCTATACACATTTAAACAATAATACAAATGAAATTACTATCATAATGCACTTATATATTTGCTAAGTATTAATTATCCTCCTGAGTATTCACCTTCAAATAAGGCTTGAAGATTGATATGTCTTATAACTTGCTCAAAAGATCTCACAAGAGTATTACTTGAATGAGTGCTATTGATTGTGCCATGATACCTAAAATAATTTAATCTGATAATTATTTCTTGCAATACATTGACATTTGAGAGAAACTGAGATACGTTTGAACAAAAAAATCTTCGTTTTAAAGATGTTTGCATGTATTTGAAAGTCAGAGTTACAAAAAGAGGAGAAGCCAGGAGGCAGGACTTCTTCCAAGTCTCCCACTCTGGTGGCAGGGGCTTAAGTACGTGGACCATCTTCTGATGTTTTCTCAGGCCATTAGCAGAATGCTGGATCAGAAGTGGAGCAACCCTGACAAACTGGTGCCCATATTGTCCTGCTACTCTGCAACAAACCCCAGAACACACTTAATCTCAAATGAGACATTCCTTGTATCCCTGAGTATAGGAGAATTTACAACTTGCTTCCAACTAGTAAAAATCAGCAAAATTGGTAAAATGCCTTTCACGGATTAGATTACAACATGTTTGTCAGAGTTCATCTTGCTGGATTATCATGGGAATATTCTCTCACTGGCTTCAAAGAACTATACAGAGATGTAGAAAAAAAATGCCAATGGGAAGAACTTTGCAGAAAGAAGGACAGGAAGCATCCCGGAGTTGAAAGTGGTTCCTAATCAACATCCGATAAGGAACCAGAGTCACAGAACGGCAACCAGTGGGTAACAGCTTCATGAACAATTTGAATTGACTTAGATATAGAGTCCCTGCCAGAGTTGCTCCTCCACTTGAAACAACAGCCCAACCAACACTGCGTTTTATGAATACCTGAGCAGAAGGCTCCCTTAAACTGTGATCTGCTGCAAAGAAAAGGCAAATTAATTCAATTTACAACCTAGGATAAAAGAAGTTGTGTTGATTTTAATATTTTGTCTCTTTAGTAAACAATACTAGATTTGTACTTGTATAAATTCTCAGATGTATATTATCATAATTTATGTCTATTGATAATTTTGAATTGTTTAGATTGTCAATATGCTTTGTTCAAATACATTCAAAACTTTGTCTCATTTCCTTTTAATATTAAAGAATTTAGATTAAAAATTTTCCCTACCAAGGTTTCATTGTATAAAATATTCTTAAATGTATAATTGAAGTACAAGAAAAGTCTTCACTTTTAAATGTAGCAAAATAAAGCATGGTGGTGATGTTTGCATTTTTCTTTTTTTTTTTAAATACATATTTATTTATTTGAGAGGTAGACAGAGGGAGAAATAGCGAGAAATGTCTTTCATTCTCTGGTTCACTAACCAAATGGCGGCAACCACTGCCCATAAGGGGTGCCAGCATCTCAAATGGGGCTCAGCCTACTAACCACAGCGTTAGCCCCTGAGGTTTTTGCTTCTTTTTCGTGTATTTATGAGAAGATGACATAATGGAAGAAAACTGCATTACCCCCAAAGTGGATTCTAAGAGATCTTACTTTATTGTAGCCATTTTAATTTGTCATTGTTGTCTTTAGATATTAGATAATTATTCAGATATTCTTAAACTAGTTTTAATAATGGATTTTATATTGAAACGCAAAAGAGGCAATATATCCTCATGATAATAGTTGGCAATAGAAGTAGTTAAGTCCCTGGTTGAAATTAAATGTTTATTAATAAAAAATTTCTGTTTATATTTATATCCTGAAATAACTGATACCTTTAAATTTTTATAAAATTTATAATGGAAATGTCACATTGAAATCTTCCTTGATCAGCTTCCTGTCATGCCTATTTTGCATTTATTTTTCTTGATACCTCACCATCTTCAGTCATAAAAGTATGCATAATGGGAATAATCACTCTTAAGCTTACGTGTCCTTCACTTCACAGTACATTTAAAGCATCCAGTCTATAAAAGGTCCAGAGTGACTTACTATCTCCCTGAAATAACTACCAATTCAACAAGGTGTTTATTGGTGGCAGCATGGTCCATTAACACAATCCCTCAGGACTTGCACAGTCCTGATGAACAGATTCAGCTATGGAGAAAAAAATCCTTGGCAATAAAAATATACTCTCTTCCAGAATAATTACCTTCAGCAATTAAATCTTTTAAAACTAAAAAAAGTTAATAAAATTTCTAAGAGTAGATTTTTTAACTTCACCACAAAAAAGTGATAACTGTGATATAATTCATATGTTGATTAACTTGATTTAGCCATTCCACATGTACACAGATTTTAAAACAATGTGTTGTACACCTTGAGTATATACAATTTTGTCAGTTGTAACTCAATAAAGCTGGAAAAAAATTGAGACGTTAATAAGGATGTGACAACCAGAGTTTTTAATTCTTTACAAATAGTGTCTTTTTTTTTTTTTTTTGACAGGCAGAGTAGACAGTGAGAGAGAGAGACAGAGAGAAAGGTCTTCCTTTTTTTTTCCCGTTGGTACACCCCCAATGGCCACTGCGGCTGGTGTGCTGCTGCCAGCGTACCGAGCTGATCCAAAGCCAGGAGCCTGGTGCTTCTCCTAGTCTCCCACGGGGGTGCAGGGGCAAAGTCCTTGGGCCATCCTCCACTGCACTCCCGGGCCACAGCAGAGAGCTGGATTAGAAGAGGAACAACTGGGACAGAATCTGGGGCTCTGACTGGGAGTAGAACCCGGTGTGCTGGTGTCGCAGGCAGAGGATTAGCTTATTGAGCCATGGCTCCGGCCACAAATAATGTCTTAAATTGACTTGCACTTGGTGTTAGTTTAGGTTACCAAATTAGTCCCACTTTTTCAAAAGTAATTTTGAAATAAATTTTCTTAGCTGTGAAATTATTACTTTATAATTTATACACATATGTGATTTCTGTTTCTAATACTATGTATAACTCGACACTTTGGAAAGCTGCCATTTTTAAAAATTAAATATTGGCAACAACTAACTGAGCACCAAAGGGGAAACCTGTTGAAGTGAAAGGGACACTATGAGAAACAGTGACTTGATCAGCTCTTGTGCTGACTGTTGATGTACAATGTAATACTTTATCCATTTTAGTATTTTTTTGTTGTTGTTCTAGTACTAGTGGTTGAACTCTGTAAATAACAAACAATTATGCTTAGGTGTTCAAATTTTAACTGAAAAGTGATCCCTGTGAAATATAAGAGTGGGAATAAGAGAGGGAGGAGATGTACAATTTGGGACATGCTCAATCAGACGTGCCCCAAATGACAGAGTTAGAAACGTGCCAGGGGATTCCAATACAATCCCATCAAGGTGGCATGTACCAAGGCCATCTAACTAGTCCGAGTGATCAATTTCAGTTCACAATTGATCACACTGATAGGTCTAAGAGTCAAAGGGATCACACAAACAAGACTAGTGCCTGCTCATACTAACTGATAGAATGAAAAAGGGAGAGAATGATCCAACATGGGAAGCAAGATACACAGCAGACTCATAGAATGGCAGATGTCCTCAATAGCACTCTGGCCTCAGAATCAGCCCTTAAAGCATTCAGATCTGGCTCAAGAGCCCCTGAGAATATTCTAGGCATGGAAAGCCAAGACACTCTGGGAAAAAAAAAAAAAAAAAAGACCTAAATGAAAGAATCTGTGAGTGAGATCCCAGTGGAAAGAACGGGGCCATTAAAGAAGGAGATACCTTTCTCTGAAGGGAGGAGTGAACCTCCACTTTGACGATGACCTTGGCTAAATAAGATTGAAGTTGGAGAACTCAAAAGGCTTCCATAGCCTTGGCAACTCATGACTAGAGCCTAGGGAGATTACTGACACCATAAACAAGAGTGTCAAATTGTTAAATCAACTTTAGGAGTCACTGTGTACTTACGTCTCATGTGGGATCTCTGTCCTTAATGTGCTGTCCAATGTGAAGTAATGCTATAACTAGTACTGAAGCAGTATTTTTACACTTTGTATTTCTGTGTGGGTGCAAACTGATGAAATCTTTACTTCGTATATACTGAATCGATCATCTGTATATAAAGATATTTGAAAATAATCTTTAATGTTAAAGTAATCTTTAACATTTTTTCATGTATCTGTTGGCCATTTGGATTTTCTCTTTGGAAAAATGTCTATCGAGGGTCTTGGCCCATTTCTTAAGAGGGTTGTTTGTTTTGATGTTGTGGAGTTTCTTGATCTCTTTGTAGATTCTGGTTATTAACCCTTTATCTGTTGCATAGTTTGCAAATATTTTTCCCATTCTGTCGGTTTCCTATTCACTTTCCTGACTGTTTCTTTTGCAGTACAGAAACTTTTCAATTTGATGCAATCCCAGTAGTTAATTTTGGTTTTCAGTGCCTGTGCTTCTGGGGTCTTTTCCAAGAAGTCTTTGCCAGTACCAATATCTTGCAGGGTTTCTCCAATTCTCTCTAATAATTTGATGGTGTCGGGTCATAGATTTAAGTCTTTAATCCATGTTAAGTGAATTTTTGTGTAAGGTGAAAGGTAGGGGTCTTGCTTCATGATTCTGCATGTGGAAATCCAGTTTTCCCAGCACCATTTATTGAATAGACTGTCCTTACTCCAGGGATTGGTTTTGGATCCTTGATCAAATATAGTTGGCTGTAGATGTTTGAATTGATTTCTGGTGTTTCTATTCTGTTCCATCGGTCTATCCATCTGTTCTGTACCAGTACCATGCTGTTTTGATAACTACTGCCCTGTAGTATGTCCTGAAATCTGGTATTGTGATGCCTCCGGCATTGTTTTTGTTGTCCAAGATCGCTTTAGCTATTCGAGGTCATCTGTGTCTCCATATGAATTTCAGCATCATTTTTTCCAGATCTGAGAAAAATGTCTTCAGTATCTTGATTGGTATTGCATTGAATCTGTAAATTGCTTTTGGGAGAATGGACATTTTGATGATATTGATTCTTCCAATCCATGAGCATGGAAGATTTCTCCATTTTTTGGTATCCTCTTCTATTTCTTTCTTTAAGGTTTTGTAATTTTCATCGTAGAGATCTTTAATGTCCTTGGTTAAGTTTATTCCATGGTATTTGTTTTTGTAGCTATTGTGAATGGGAATGATCTTAGAAGTTCTTCCTTGGCCATGGCATTGCCTGTGTATACAAAGGCTGTTGATTTTTGTGCATTGATTTTATATCCTGCTGCTTTGCCAAACTCTTCTATGAGTTCCAATAGTCTCTTAGTAGAGTACTTTGGGTCCCCTAAATAAAGAATTTTATCATCTGCAAAGAGAGAGAGTTTGAGTTCTTCCTTCCCAATTTGTATCACTTTAATTTCTTTTTCTTGCCTAATAGCTCGATAACTATATTGAATAACAGTGGTGAGAGTGGGCATCCCTGTCTGGTACCAGATCTCAGTGGGAATGCTTCCAACATTTCCCCATTCAATAGCATGCTGGCAGTCGGTTTTTCATAAATTGCTTTGATTGTATTGAGGGATGTTCCTTCCATACCCAGTTTACTTACAGTTTTCATCATGAATGGGTGTTGTATTTTATCAAATGTTTTCTCTGCGTCTATTGAGATAATCATATGGTTTTTCTTCTGCAGTCTGTTAATGTGGTGAATTATGTTGATTGTTTGGCGAACATTGAACCATCCCTGCATACCAGGGATAAATCCCACTTGGTCTGGGTGGATGATCTTTCTGATGTGTTGTTGTATTCTGTTGGCCAGAATTTTATTAAGGATTTTTGCATCTATGTTCATCAGGGATATTGGCCTGTAATTCTCTTTCAATGCTGCATCTTTTTCCGGCTTAGGAATTAAGGTGACGCTGGCTTCATAGAAAGAATTTGGGAGGATTCCCTCTTTTTTGATTGTTCTGAATAGTTTGAGAAGAATTGGAGTTAGTTCTTCTTTAATTGTCTGGTAGAATTCAGCAGTGAATCCATCTGGTCCAGGTATAATGAGAGTCATTACTGAGAGGCTCCAAAAAAGTCTTGCTGTAGAATTAGGGATGATTTCATGCCAACAAATTTGAAAATTTACATAAGTTTCTCAAAAAATATAAAGGTTGATTCAAGAGGAAATAGAATTATAATGAATAAAGAAACTTATAAGTTAAACATTGAGTGGGTATTATTGCGCTGTAGATTATGCTGCAGCTTTAGACACTGTTAGAAAAAGAGTTGCAGATTGGTGCCTCCTCACACAGGGTACCAAAATGTTAGGAAAAGAGGCGCAGAATAGAGAAGAGATAGTGTATGAATTTACAGCCAGACCAAATTTATTCAGAGAAAATAAGTTCATAGAGGTGGGTGACTGCCCGGTAGTGTACATTGATGGAACTGAAATTGGAAAAGACCCCCTAAAAGAATGCAGGGTGGAGTATTAAGGCAATAGGGTATGAAACCCTATTGAGATTCAAGGGCCAGGAATACATTTCAATGTTTACTATCTTTTGGGCAATGAGGAAGATGATTGAGGCTTATGTCCTTGTTCCATCATTCACGTTTCATATTGGAGACCTAAATAAATAAATAAATATACTTCAAGTATATTTAAAGACAGTTATAAAAAGGATAACATGGGAAGATGCATAGCAATTGTAGAAATGGCACTCAGAATGAAACAAATATTTGGAAATCAGATAAGAAGTCTGAAAGAAATATAATTAATATGTTAGGGGTTCTAAAGAAAATATTGTCAAAAATGCAAGATCAGAAAATTTTAAGTTAGATTTAAATTAATGAAAAGGATTAAAGTGGTAGAAAAAAATACTAAGAGAAATCAAAAATACTTTTGATGAGCTGAGTACCCTGAACAAATGTGAGAAACTTGTCAGTAATCTTGAAGATAAGTCAACAGAAAAAAGAAATAAAATATCTTTTAAAATATTTCCCTATGACTGGGATGGACAAAAGAGAAACTGCTTCCATTTCAATAAACAGCAGTTTCTGCAAACTCTGTTGAACATGAAATCCCATACAGCTTTATTTTTACATAAAAGTTCAATAAGTGATATGTTATTATAGATTCTTTATTGCTGAAAATATTTTCAGTTTCAAATTTGGAAGCTAAATGAAGAGGAAGTAAATAGCTTATAGAAAAACTCCTCTGGTGGAAGGTAACTTGTTGGGAAATCTCTCCTTGTCCACAAGTCACACCATGGCCTGGCAAGCAGGTGCATTGCTTTTTGAAAAGGCCCAGGAGAGTTACCAGTTTTTATTGGTCAAAGACTCCATATGCAAGTGTGGTGTGGATGTTGCCTTTGCTCTTCTTTGACATTGCACGAGACTCCATTAAAGTGGGATGATGACAGCCATCGTGACTGGTGCCATTCTGGCCGGTGGATGCAGAGGCTGAGTGGAGGACTGGTGCACTAGCCATGCAGTACCTGTGTTTTCCTCATCTATGCACTGACTCAGTTGATCATTCAGAGCTGTAAGTTACTTACAGTCCACTCAAGGTAGCATGCTGATGAAACTATTCATTATGACTTTTTCTACGTTAACTTTAAAGATAATGTGATGCAACTTTAATCTGGATTCCATTTATTTTGTTTTAAAAGATTTATAAATATGAATAAAGCAACTGTTATTGTAAGGGAAATTCAAGTTTACATGATTTTTACATTTGCAGTGGTTTAAGATGACTTTTTTTATTCTGTTTGCTCAGAAGTATTGAAAAAAGTTTTCTGTTGCCCAATTTTACAACTTCTAAAATGACAGACTATGAATAGTTTTATGTAAACTGAAAAAAGAAACCTCTGAAATAAAGTTGACATTTAACTTTGGTATTTTCAGGATTTCTAATATCAGGTCAACAATGATTTAAAAAAGAAGCCACAAATATTTTCTTGGGATATTTTCTTATTTTTTATGAAATCAGTCTTTCCCAAGAAGCTCAGCTGAATTAGCACTATTTTGGGTATTATACAAAGTGTCTGGGTTTACTACTAGTAGGGATTCTCAAGACTATCAATAACCATGAAGATATGTTTTCATCAAAAACTTCATTACAGTATTTCCATAATTATAGCTACCATTTTAATATATCCATTCCAACCATGTACTAGTGTAGAGTCATAATGTTTATATTATCTTTAATTTTAATTTTCAGCAAATAAAATTTTTATTTCTTCATTTTTCAGAAAAGAGAATTTCAGCTCAATTATGTGCAGCTGAGCCAGGATTTGACACCTGTCTGAGAGTTCAATAACAATATCCTAAACAATTCTGTCCAGGGAGAAACAGAATGAGGTGTAGCAATGAACTATGATATGTGTGAGATAATCTAATTATTATCTCTGTCTAGTCAAGACAATTATAGTAAATGGATAATTTGTGCATGGTTGTGTTTACTCACCATACATAAATTTAGTTATGATAGAACGTAAACTAATCATGTTCTGTTTCATTCAAAAAGGATATATAATAAGAAGTGGATTAGATAGAAACACATATTTTTAAATACCAGTAAGACGTATTTGGTGGTTAGGTTAGACAGCTAGAAAATAAATGAGGCAACCCCTATAAATAAAATATTAGGAAAAAAACATATAAAATATTTATTTTTCTTTATTTTAAAAGAAGAGAAGTATCTAACCAGGTTCACTCCCCAAATGCCTATAATGGCTAAGGTTGAGCTGACTGAAGGCAGGAGCCAGGCATTCAATAGGAATCTCTAACACAATGGCAGAAACCCAATACTTGAGCCATAACCTATTTTTTCAATGGCTGCAAATAAACAGATAGTTAGTGCTGTAAGCAGAGCAGGCACTGGGCCAGGGCATGGGAATGTAAGTAGCATCTTGACTGCTGGCAAAGGATTCTTCCAGAAATAATCATTTTAAAGAAACAGTAAATTATAATTCAATTAACTTTTTAATTAAACAGTGGTAGAAAAGAAAACACATTCTTTTATAAATTTTCAAAAATATCTATAAAAACAAACTAGGGATTTTCCCTTTTTAGCAATTCACATACAAAAATTTTGGTGTGACATTTTGAAAACATTGTCAATTTTGGAAATAAATATATCATTGTCCAAGTCCTACTTCTCAATTTGTTGTTTCAGTTACAGGATATTGAGCTAATTATTTAAATGTTTGCACCAAAATTTCATCATCTTAAAAATGATCATGATATCAACCCCATTAACTCCTTCTCTATCCCTATAGCTTTTCATGAGATTAAATGGGATATATAGTATGGGTAAATTTCATGTCTCCAGATTTTTCTCGTTTTAATTATTTAATTTATGTTCCAGTACTTATGGCTTAAGAGAAAGGGCATGATAGGATCTCGAAACACTTTATAACCATAGATTTCATAATCTAAAATTGTCCGCAAAATAAATTGTTGTCTGAGTTTCTCAAGCATTTCAACACCACTGGCCATGCAGATGTATTGACTGTTTACTCTCAAATATTTGATAGTAATCATTCATACAATTTAGAATAAATATCTTTATTCCACAAATAGAAAACATATACTGGTTATATTTAAAATATGAATAAGCTAACATCCCATAAAATATACATATAATTTTTAAAAATTTCATAAAACCCTGCCTTTTGCAGCACAATAGATGGAACTAGCAACCATTATGCTTAGCAAAAAAGCCAAGTTGCCTGAGAACAATTATCATGTATTCTTTGTTATGTAGTAGTAATAGAGAATACAAAAGTATTTATAAGAACGAAATGGACATCTTATGGTTTGTTGTTTTTGCCCTTATTTTTATACCTGTGAAACTATGGTCTTTTATCTTTTCATTTGTTGAGTTCTATGGGTAGTGGTGCATTAAGCCTGCTATTATAGAGTATACTGAAATTATGTTTTTGCAAAAATTAAAGAATAAAAGAAGGTAGGAGGATTAAGGGAGGGGAAGCTGGAGGAAATAGTTATTTTCTTAGAATTGTACCCATGAAATACATGAAATCTGTTCTTTTTAGATTAATAAAATGTAATTTGCTGAAGTATTGACCCAGCTGCAATGAGAGATCTGACATATAATGCAATATGAAGTTTATGTATGCTTTCACTTTAAACCTCCATTTTGCAAGTATATTTCAAATGTACTTCAAATTGACTTTATTTATAATTACTAATTATTACTCTAATTTATCTATAATTACTATAATTACTTTATTCATAATTAAGGCACCAAAGGCCCAATTAAAGTCCCAATTAAAGGTTAATATTGGATATCTTCCAATTTGTGCTTTGAAACAGGAGAAAAAAAACCTGCTAGGACCTAAAGGACCTTCTTAGGGGTAAAATATTGAAGGGTATGAACAAATCTGGCAACAATTTAAGTAGAAGTTCAGTAGATCATTATATGTATTGCATGGATATTTAAAGAATTAAAGTTTCTTATGTTCCCTTTTTTCAGTTTATTGAAAACTATTAAACAAAATGCTATTTGCTGGTACTAATTTATAACGGAAACATTTGCAGAACTACTCTTGCCCTTCTGAGCTTTATTTAAATCTCTCAGGTCTGGCAAGTTAAGCTGCCTCTCGCAATGCCTCTCGCAATGCCGAAATTGCTAATCCAGGTCCTTGTTATTGTACCCAGGAAAGGCAGTGGAGGATGACTCAAGTAGTTGGGGTGCCTCTCAAATAAACAAAAATTTATTTTAAAAAACTCCTGGTCTTACAGACTTTTTGGTATTGTTAGCCCTTTACTACTAACTTATGCCAGAAATTTAAAATTCCAAATAACAGAATCAATCTAACTGAATTTTACTGTTTTCTACTCCTAAAATTAAATATACTTTCTACTATTAATCAAATCACAACAGACATTGCATTTTATAAAGTAATGAACACAACTAAAATTTATTTTTAGACAGTTTTTAGTTGTCCTCAGCAACAAAATTTAAATGAAGAATGAATATAAATATAAGTGCTTATTATACTATGCAGTCATTGCTCTGAGCTGTTCCCAGTGGCCTTATTTCCAGAAACTCCTAAAATGGAGTACCATCAAACCATAAAAAATACATTGCATAGCCCAAGATTTAGTGACAGAGTCAAAATTCTACCACTAGAGATTTTGTAAAACTCACTAAAAAGTATATAAAACTCAAATTGTGAGTAAAGAAGACAATACACGGATCACAAATTAGCTACTAATCAAATACCTTGTAGAAATTGGAAAATACATCTACACATACATAAATTATTCAGATATAGTGTACTGAATCAAACTAGATTTCATTGTCTAATCATGTGGAAGTCACATATATTATTCTTAGAAAGAATTTACTTGGATAACCCTGAAGTATCAATTCAAAATAAGGACTAATCTGAGTGACTATCATATTTTTTCCTTTTCTCACAGTCATATTGTCATGCCTCAATCTTACAAGCTAAGAGGATTCACATAATTGATCTTAGGTCTATGTACATTTCTACCACTGATGCTATCGTCTATGTATGTATGTATGTATGTATGTGTTTGAATCTATCAACTTATTATCTATCATCTGTCTATTTTCTATCATTTATCTATTTTCCAACTGATAAGTTTAAGGCTTACAAAATACAATAGTAAGAATTATTACTTGAAGAATCAAGAAGATAATTATAATTTTTTTCAATGTTCAGCCACCTTCTTTAGGCAAATTACTCTGAAATATTTTCAAAAGTTATGTGACCAAAAACTACTTGAGGGTATCTAAAAATATATAGCTACTGTACATCTTTAAGATACAAGTTAATTGAAGTACAGGAATATATCCTATTTTATAAAAGCATAATGTCAAGCAATCTTACTTGGAACCTGAGTTAATTGCCCGAGGAGGACTAGCATTTTAAAAGTGAGTTTTCAAAACATATTCACCTTGAACTTAAATTTTAAATATATACCATAACTATCATTATATTTTTGCTTGAGGATATAAAGTGGATTGATTTAACCATGGATCATTTAAGTTCCATAATTCATTATAACTAATTTAATGATACAAATGTTATTAGTAAAACATGTTGAATATTATGTGAATCCTACTGCTGTGATCCTGACTGCTGTTCTCAGCCTCCTTCAATTTAATCCTGCTTAAAGTTCATAACACAGTAGAAAGTCACCTCATAACTCTGTCCTACAAATTAGTCTGCCAATAAGTGTAAAATTGGCACACCTTGTTGTTTTGTTTATTAAATAGTCTATAGATGCATAGCACTTAAACTACCTACCATATGGTATATCATATATAAATATTACCTTTGTCTCCATTTTATTATTATAATTAATATTTCATGTAAACAAATGAATACGAACAGGAATTTTAACTTTCACTGCCAAGGATTTAATGGATGAAAGAAGAGATAGCTGATTAGTAATAAAGAGTGAAGTACATGAGCAAAACAAAAAATGTTGTCCAACACAACTCAATGTATTCTAAGACTAAGATTAGGAAAAAGAGGAACAAAGCACAGAAATAGTATTGTTCTGAGCATGATTTTGTAACATTAAAAGTGAAATGCAGATTAGTTAAATTGATTAAAAATACTTCTTCATTGATGGAAGATATTAATCACTGCTTCAATCTTGTTGATTGCTATGGGTCTGGTTGGAGATTCTATATATTCTTGATTTATTCTTGTTGGTTGTATGTATTCAAGTACTCATCCATTTCCTTGAAGTTTTCAAGTTTGTTAGGACATAGGTTTTTCATATAATTTCTTATGATCCTTTGTATTTCAATAGTGTCAGTTGTAATGTCTCCTTTTTACCTAAACTTTTATTTATTTGAGTTTCTCTCTCTCTCTCTCTCTCTCTCTCTTTTTTTTTTTTTGTTGTTGTTAGTCTGGCTAATGCTTATCTATTTTATGTTCTCAAACAAACAGCTTTGTGTTTTGTTGATCTTCCATATTGTTTCCTCAGTTTCAATTTCATTTATTTTTTTCTCTGATCCTTAATATTTTGTGCCTTCTGCTCATTTGGGTTTGGTTTGTTCTTGTTTTCCTAAGTCTTTGAGATGAGATGTCTCATTAGATCATTCATTTAAGACATATCTCTTTTTAATGCAATCACTTAATGCTTTAAACTTCCCTCTTAATACTACTGCTTTTGCTGTATGCCAGAGGTTTTTATATGCTGTGTTTTCAAATTTAATTATTTAAATAAAGCTATTTTTTTCCTTTTTGATTTCTTCAATGACCACTTGGTTATTAAGTAGCATACTGTTTAATTTTCATATATTTCTGAATGCTGTATTGTTTTTCTTGTTGCTGATTTCCAGTTTTATTCCCTGACGGTCTGAGAAGATTCCCTGGTGGTCCTTGGTGGTATGGTTTCAATCTTTTTAACTTTACTGAGACTTCATGTGCTGCGTAATGTATGGGATATCCTAAAGAATGTTCCATTAGTTGATAAGCAAGTGTATTCTGTAGCTGTTGGGTGAAAAGCTAAGAGCTGGGAACTTTCCCCATAGCTCCCACCTGGGTGTAGGGGTCCAAGGACTGGGGCCATTTTCTACTACTTTCCCAGGTTATAGCAGTTAGCTGGATCAAAACTGGAGCAGCTAGGACTCAAACTTGTGCCCCTATGGGATGCCAGCACTGCAAGTAGTGGCTTTACCTGCTAACGCCACAGCATAGGCCCCTCATTCTACCTTACTTCTTCATGTTTCCTGTGTCCCATGTTGATGTCTGTTCATCTGATTGTCTTCCTTATGGAACATGCTGTAATGGAAAAGAGTTTATTCTTTTGCACAGATCTTATACAAATAAAATACTAAAAACTGTGCAACAAAATATTTTATATATGCAAATTATACTGTTAATTTCCAAATATGTTAATTTCAATGAAAATTTAAAATAAATACATCTAAATAGATTATAGAAATGGTAATGGATCATTTCTGTCAACTGTGTATTTATGTTAGAGAGTATTTTACATGTTACATGCATTATGTTATTTATTTATTTTCAAAACTTGTGTAATAAATATATCACCAAAACTGATCTTGAATTAGCCTTACTGACCCAATTTATATACAATAAAATTCACTGTTTTAAGTGCATAGTTCAATGAATTATAAAGACTATACGTTTTTTCACTCTTATGATATATTATTTTTATAAACTAGCAAATATATGATAACTAATAAGAAATAAAATTGTATAATGATATACAAAATGTGAAGTGTTTAATGCCAACTACAATTAAATATGAACAAGATGTTAACAATGGAAATGACAAACCTTGTTTAGGAAAATGAAAGTAAGCATAATAAATTGAATGATACATGAGTTTTTTTTTTTTAAAGATTCTTGGAAATGCATACTATGAAGTAGTATGCATGGGTTTCAAAATCTTTTTACACTGAAATGAACTTTTCATTCTTTCCATATTCTATGAATTTTTGAAGGAACACCATATACCATGCTCATGGTTGAGGGGAATATATAAATCATTATATAAATTCACATTTTTTGGTTGAATATGACAAACTAGTGCCATTTTGTTCAAAGGCATAAAATATTATTAAAAATAAATTATTACTGTGTAAATAGAATCAGCTCCTCTGATTAAATGTACCAATTGATTTGTCAACATTTTTATATGATGTTAAATAATGTTAAGATATTTCCCAGACACTGTGTTTTCAAGTAGTTTAGCCCCATTGGAACACAGTGATGATTTTTCAGTAGTTCCCTAGAAACTCCCTAACAAATGCTACTTTGAAAAGCTTGCTTATCCCTTCAGACTGCTAGTGCAGTTCATTTGCATTTCTATTGTCCTCTTAGTAATTACCACACTTGCAAAAAGTGAATCCCTAGAGACCACACTTGGCGTCTCCAAAAAACAATAGGAAAAGAAAGGTGCTTTGTTATTGGTTTCTGGTAAAATATTAAACTGCTAAGCAACATTAATTTTAATACTTCTTTATTTAATGATGTAAAAGTCTCATTTCTACTCAAGATACAGATTCAATGCAACAATAAAATTGATTTTTAGGTATGGACCAAGAAGAGTTTGAAGAGTCCTTTTCTGTGCAGCAAAAATGTCTAAATGCTACACTTAGTGTCGTTCATACATTTGGAAAGGCATGAAAAGTCCTTAGTGATGGGAAAAAAAAAAGACTTCTTGGACCTTATATGTCAGTTATAAAATGACAGATGGTTACACCTACAAATTTGTCTCTCTTGTAACTTGACATCCAAGGCTCTAGAACTTTTTTTTCCTTTCACTGAGGATTTTTTATGCAATTCTTATATCACTAAATAATGTTCTTTATAGAAAATGATCAACCATTCATATTAGAAAGATAGCCAGAACTTTGCCTCATGACAAAAATGGAATGGAGAAACTTAAGTGAAGGCATAAAGTAATACACACATATCTAAAAAAAGGTGTTAAATAAAAAGAAAATTGCTTGCTATGTAAATACATAAAATAATGAGAACATCTCTTGCATCTGTTAGGAAACTGGCACAGTTTTATCTATGGCGTGATCTACACCCTGATTTACATCCTACGCCCTGGTTCCTGCTGCCATTGCTGAAAGCCAAGTAGCCACATGGCCCAACTACCTGTGCCAAGCTCCACCCTCATCCTAATGGGATTTGCTGCTCCTGCTTCCCTGCCCACCCTCCAGCAAAGTTCTAAAAGGGCCTGTTCCTGAACATGTGGCTCTCTTGGCTTCTCTCTTCTCTCCTACTCACTCTCTCTAGCCTTCTCTCTTCTCTCACTCCCCTCTCTCTTCTCCTCTCTCTTTTTTATTTTTTCCTACTCTCTTTCTCCCTCTTTGCCCCTTCCCTCCGATCTACTGGGTTTTCCCCAATAAACCATTTCCCTTACTCTGGTGTTCGGTGTGTTTTGTGATGGTATAACAGCATCTAATTTAGAAAAAGGATAAATAGTACATTCATTTTCAATATTTTTGGATTAAAACATTTATAGCTTTTTAAAATTTATTTATTTCAGAGGTAGAGTTACAAAGAGAGGGAGAGACAGAAATAAAGGTCTTCCATCCACTGGTTCACTCCCTAAATGGCCACAGTGGCCAAAGCTGACTTGATTCTAAACCCAGGGCCCAAGAGTTTCTTCCAGGTCTCCCACATGGGTTCAGGGACCCGAGCGCTTAGGCCATCTTCCTCTGCTTTCATAGGCAGAGAGGTGGGTCAGAAGAAGAGCAGCTGGGACACAAACTGGCATCCATATGGGATGTTAGCAAAGCACGTGAAGGATTAGCCTACTATGCCACAGTGCTGGCCCTTAAAATAAACAAAAAAATTCTTGTTTACTCAGTGCCTCTGTGAGTTTGTGCTCATAATAAATGACTCTTAAAAATTTATTTAATTATTTGAAAGTCAAAGTTACAGAGAGAGCAAAAGACAGAAAGAGAGACTTCCATCTGCTATTTCACTCCCTAGATGGCTACAACAGCCAGGGGTGGACCAGGATGAAGCCAGGAGCCAGAAGTTTTATCACGTCTCTTAGACCATCTTCCATTACTTTTCCCAGGACATTAGCAGGGATCTGAATCAGAAGAGGAGCAACCAGGACTCAAATGGGTGCCTATATGGGATGCATTGGCTTTACCAGATATGCCACAATTTTTGCCAGCCCTACAATTTTGAAGTTCAAATACAGTTAATATAGTTATAGATTTTTCACAACTATGTAACAGATTAATATAACACTGACTTTTGTTTTTAATCATAATCACCACCATTGAAGATTGGTCTATTTTATTAAAGACTCCCAATATTAACATATTGAGCTCCACATCCTTTTGCTTAATAAAGTAGATTATTAAATTCTCTACTGAGGTGTTATTATGTTTGAAGGATGCATCTAAAAGAAAGACGTGTATGAAATTGGAAGGATATTTTTAAATTGGGGGGTATACACAATCTCAAATACTATATTAATTCATGATAATAGACTGTGCTTAATTATTTCTTTGTCAATTTATCTGAGATCTCATATAAAAGAATATTTTAGATATACTTTTCTGATTACTGAATTCCAAATCTTGTTGGTTATAGCTCATGGATTATGTTATCTCAATTTGATGCTTATAAAGAAGATTTCTTTTTTCCCCCTGTGATAAATAAAATTGGAAAGCTAAGTTGCATCTACCGCTCAACCCAGAAGTTATTTCAGTATTTTTATTTTATATTTATTAACTAATTTATTTATATGCCAATGATATCTTCATCAACTAATTTTCTAATTTTTGCATTTTTTCTTGCATAAGATTTTTACTGTGCATAAGGTACATTTTGTGCCTTATGACTACATTTTCCTTTCAAAATGTTTTTATAAATTCTTACTGATTAAGTAAATCAGCTTAAAAAGATTTACAATAAGATTAAAAATGTGGATTTTTTCACATCACATTGTGATCTTCCCTGAGGATAGGTTTTTTGTTGTCTATCTTCTTGACTTTTCTGTTTCACACAATGCAGTTGCTTCAGACTGTTCTTGTCTCTTGAATTAAATTGCATCCTGTTGCTATTTACTTATTTTTTATATTTCATATTTTCTTCTTTAGTTATTTTCCACATTTAGATGAAATTTTACTGATTTTTTGTTTTGTGTCATATCTCTTTTTTATCATAACAATTATATCTGCTTTCATAACTTTAAAAATAATCTCCCTTTAATGATTTATAAGGCTTTATCCTGAGTTTCCTTATCCTCCCATCTCTTCCAAATTCCATAAATGCATCTAGAGCTTCAAGCATCAAGATTGCAATACACAAATACAAGTCCTTTAATGAACACATAATCTTCAATAAAAATTGATACTTCAATTATAATTTATTCACTTCCGTCAAAAAACTTGGATCAATTATAATCAAATTACATTGGATTTTACATGAAATTAATCAATAGGTTTTCTGGTTACTTCGGCTTTGTTTCTTAGAGTTATCATTTATTATTTTTAAAATTTATTTTTAAATTCTGGATTAATACAAATATTTAAATCTTATGTTGTGTATTGCAACATTTTAAAAAGATACATAGTGTAAACCAATCATAAGTTACCCCTTCTATGTCCTTTGCAGATTATAGTTATAGTACTATTCTAAGAATCACCAAGAACCAATTTCCATCACTTGACTACATTTTGGCACTCATTATCATATCTATTTATATTCTTCTGTCCTTCTAAGTCTTTATTAATTATTATATTATATGTATTTAACTTTTACATATGAGACAAAGCATGTGGGATTTGTCTTTCAGTGTCTAGAAAACTCCAATGCCATTTACTTCATTTAAAATGTCAGGATTTATGTCTCTTTATGGCTGAGAGATGTTTAATTATATATATATATATGTGTGTGTGTAACACTTTTTATCAGTCCACCCATTGATAGATGCCTAAGTTGATTCCATATATTTTATTATGATAACTATATAGTCTCTTATCAGTTCACTCCTCTAAGTCATCCCCACTTCTAAATATTTGTATATATATGCATTCTATTAACTATTATATTAATGTACACGAAATAATATATCTTTAGCTTAAAACCCATTTTTCTCATTTCCTGCAAACTCATAATTCTACACACTGTGATGAATGCAACTCTACAAATATAACACCTTTGTGATCTTTCTCACAGTTTCTTGTTTTTTGTAAACCATTATTCAGACACAGGAAATAGCAGTCCCCATATATAGCCAATAATGGCATGATAAAGCAATGTAATTGATGAGATTTGTTTTAAATGACAGTATTTTTAATGAGTGTTAGAAATTTGAAATTTTAGATTATCATGGTGAGTGCCAAGAGTTGGTCAACAGTTAAGATACAATAATTGAGTCCTTTCTGTAGTTGGCTCTCAGAATTTTACATTAACTGGCTGATTGAATATTGTCTAAATCTTTCCAGAGGTGAACTATTATTCCCATAATAGTGAAGAAAGGGAGGTACATGAGTAATTGTCCCATATGTCAAAGAGCTTATGATTGTTAAATTCAGGATTCCCATGAAAGCTGTTCATTGTATTCTTATTTTAAGAAGTTGCCTCCTGACCTTTCTTATTGCTAGGGCATTTGTTTCACTACCAGATATACTCATCATGGATTTCTGTTTGGCTATTAGTGAGAAAGAAAGATAGAAGTGTATTTAGATATTCTCAGAGAATACATGGGTATTTTCCCGGTTGTGGTGCCATGTTAAGCAAAATTATTTAACCCATAAATCTCTCTTTATTTATTTATATCATTTGAAAGGCAGCGTTTACAGAGTGAGCGGGAGAGAAAGAGAGAGGGAGAGAAAGAAAAATCTTCTATCTACTGGTTTACTCCCAAAATGGCCACAATGACCAGATCTGGGCCAGTCCAATGCCAAGAGTCAGAAACATATTCCAGGTCTCTCACATGGGTGCAGAGGCCCAAGGACTTGGGCTAGCTTCTCTTGCCTTCCCAGGTGCATTAGCAGGAAGCTGGATTGGATGTGGAGCAGCTGGGAATACAAGCTTTATCAGTTGTATAGTCTGCAAATAATTTCTCCAATTTGTCGGTTGCCTCTTCACTTTCCAGTAAAAAAGCTTCTCAACTTGATATAATACCAATTGTCAATTTTGGTTTAGATTTCTTGTGCTTCTCAGATCTTTTCCAAGATGTCTTTGCCTATGCCAATGTCTTCTAGAGTTTCCTCAATGTTCCGTAATTATTTGATGATACCAATTCATAGACTTATGTGTTTAATCCATTTGAGATGATTTTTGTGTGAAGCATAAGGTGGAGGTATTGCATCTCTGTTGGTGAGATGTGTTTCTTGTAGGCAGCAAATAGATGGGTTTTGTTGTTTAATCCACTCAGCCAGTCTGTGTTTTTTACTGGACAGATAAAGCTATTTACATTCAAAGTGACTATTGATAAATAAAAACTGCCCTGCCGTCTTGCAATAAATATTCCTATTGTTTACTTTGGATTTTCTTTGCATTTTTACTAGGAGATTGTCTTCCTTTACTTTTTTTCATAGTGATGACCATGTTTAACGCTTCTGTGTGCAGCACATCCTTAAGCATCATTTGAAAAGCTGCATGGGTGCTGATGAATTATTTCAATTTCTTTTATGGAAGGTCTTTATTTCACCTTCATTCATAAATGAGAGCCTAACACAGTACAGTATTCTGGGCTGACATTTTTTCTCTTAAGACTTGGAATATATCTTGCCATTCTCCCCTAGTCTCTAGGGTTTCTGATGAGAAGTCTGCTGTGAGTCTAATTGGAGATCTTCTGAAAGTAATCTGTCATTTCTCTCATGCACAATTTCAAATATTTATATTTTACTGTGGAGAGTTTAATTAAATGTGTTATGGTGACGAGCTATTCTTGTTATGTCTATTAGGAGCTTTTTGTGTTTCCTGTACTTGGATGTCCCTTCCTCCAAATTAGGGAAGTTTTCTGTTATTATTTCATTTCAAAGGCCTTCTAATCCTTTCACTCTTTCCATACCTTCAGGAACTTCTAGAATGCATATGCTGGGCCGTTTGGTAGTATCTTGTAGATTCCCAACTGTGCTTTTTATTTTTCTTGTTTTTTGTCTGACTGTTTAATTTCCTGTGATTCATCTTCTAAGTTATATATTCTTTCTTTTGCTTGACTCATTTTGTTGTAAAGGCTTTCCGTTGCATTTTTTAAATTTGTTCTATTGAATTCTTCATTTCCGAGATTTCATTTTGCTTTCTCTTTAAGATCTCAGCTTTGTGGGTAAAATTTTTTTTTCGTGTCATGTACAGATTTCATTAGTTCATGCATTTATTTCTGATTACTTCTATGCAATCTTATGATCAATTTTTTGAATTCCATTTCTTACATTTGTTCCAGCTCATCATCTTCACAATCTAGTATTGAAGTATTGTATTCTTTTGGGGGTATCTTGTTTTATTCCTTATTTTTATTTCTTGAATTGGTGCATTTATTATTCAGCATATGTGAAGATATTCATTGGTTTCTTCTTTATTTTCACTGGGGTGGCTTTTCTCTTTGGACTATGTGTGGATTAGTGGAGTATTTGCTTTCAGGAAATACATACAGAGCTCTGTTCAGTGCTACAAGTTAAAAGGGAGTGTTAAGTTGACACTCAGGTTGGGTGTGCTAAATCTCTCTTTTTTTAATCTGTTTGCATAGACTCAGTTGAACTCTTCTCTTCAAAGGAGACCAGTGCCTAGGAACTAGCCCCAGTGGGTATAATAATCATCCACACTTCTACAAGGGCCACACAAAAGATATGTGCAGTCTTCAGTGCAAGCTGATTCTGCAGCAATGCCCCTCACCAGGGAACCAGGGAGCCCTGAGCATATGGATCTTCCAACAATGACTGCCCAAAGTCCCAGCCACACTCTGAGCCTTCTCACACAGTCTCAGTGTTTTCACAGTCCTGTCACACAAGCATCCTACAGTCACAAGCACCCAGCCCCCCATCAGTTTTTCCAGCCAGACTCAGGAGTCTCCACCTAACTGGTTGTTGGGCATGGATACGAGCTGGTGCAGCTGTTATGTATATCTAAATGGGTGCCCGCTCTCTATTGGCTTGTTACAGGATGCCATTCCAGAGTGATTAGGGAGAGAGAAACGTGCTCCACCATCCTTTTTTTTTCTCCTCTTTTTGGCAGGTACACTATCTCCCATAGGGCTCCAAGCCAGATTACCTACTGGCTTTTCTTGAAGTTTGATGACCAGTGGCTTGGGCTGCAGCACTCTTCTCTCACCTATCTCCAAGCTGGTGTGGAAGTTCTCAGTGGCAAGGTTCCTAATTTGTGAGTGTCCACACCCTCCTCTATGTAGGTCTGCTGTGTCCCTCTAATTTGCATGGAGTTTCCTCTGCCATTTTCTTCCTAACTTTTCCCTGAGACTGCACTCTCTCCATTTTTTTTAAAATTATCTTCTCCTAGACTAGAGTGGTAAGCTCCCTCCCTACTCCACCATCTTAATCCTAATCCCAGAATTAGCTCTTCTCTAAATGTCTGGTAGAATTCTCATTCAGTCATGAGCTTTTCTTTGTTGTGAATGTCTTTATTTCTGATCCAAACTCTGACTTGATAATTGGTCTGTTTGGTTTTCTGTGTCTTTTTGGCTCAGATTTGGTACTGTGTCCATGTCCATGAATCTATCCATTTCTTCCAGTTTTCCTGGAAAACTGTAATGAAACATTATTTTCTTGGGAACAGTTGTGAAACATTATTTTCTTGGGAACAGTTTTGTGACATAGAGGCTTATGTCACTGATTGCAATGCAGATATCCCATATCACAACACTGATTTGAATTCTGTCTATTCTGCTTACAATCCAGCTTCCTGCTAATGTGTTTTAGAAGGTTGTGGAAGATAGCTCAAGTATCTTGCCTCTGCCACTCACATGATAGGCTTGGATAAAGTCCTTCCTCCTGTCTTCCATGTGGCCCAGACCTGGCTGTTGTAGACAATTGGTTAGTGAACCAGCAGATAGAAAATTCTCTCTGTCTCTTTCTATCTTTCTCTTTCTCATCTCTCTTTTTCTCCTATCTCTTTTATCTGCATTTCAAATAAATAAATCTTAAAGAAAGGTCTCATCAAAAAAATAAACATTTTTCTTCCTCTACCATTTAGCGTATGAGTTTAATTTGATTATAAGGTATAAAGAGTTCAGATAGGCATAGATAAGCACTCTTTTGATTTATTATTTAATTTTCTTTTCTTTTTTTTTCACAGACAGAGTTAGAGAGAGAGAGAGAAAGACAGAGAGACAGAGAGAAAGGTGTTCCTTTTCTATTGGTTCATCCCCCCCCCAATGGCCATTACGGCCAGCACACTGTGACTGGCACACCGTGCCGATCCCAAGCCAGGAGCCAGATGCTTCCTCCTGGTCTCCCATACGGGTGCAGGGCCCAAGCACTTGGGCCATCCTCCACTGCCTTCCTGGGCCACAGCAGAGAGCTGGACTGGGAGAGGAGCAACCAGGACAGAATCTGGCGCCCCAACCGGGACTAGAACCAGGGTGCCGGTGCCGCAGGTGGAGGATTAGCTTAGTGAGCTGCAGCGCCGGCCTATTATTTAATTTTCAAAGAACCTAGAAATGTTCAGCATCCTTCACCTTTAAAAACATTATTGTTAAATTCATTCATGATAATATGTTTATATGGTTCTTATACACCCATCAAATGGAATCTGTAATGTGAGGAAGCTGTAATCTCTTAAAAAAGTAGTCACATATACTTTCACATAGTATTTCAAAAGATTAGTCCAGCTATCTTTGAAGACAATTATATGCATAAATATCTTCACCAACAATTGATAAACTGCCATAGTCTTAATTACTGATCCTTTCACTGTAATCTATCTAGCTATTTCGAGGAATATGAAACTGAGTTTTTTTCTTTATGTTGTTTCTATTGAATGTGTATTATGTACATTTTAAATAACCATTTTCATTCACCAGCAGTCAGTATATTTTCTAACCACACTCTCTTCCTTCTGAATGCTGATGAAATAAAATATGTTCGAAGCTGCTTTCTCTTTTCAGGGAGCTAGTTAGATCACCACAGGTATGAGGCATACATTGACCATTATAATGGTAACAATAAAATGTGTCATATACATGCCACTTTGCCAAAACTGGCTTTGGAAGTATGTGTTAAAAGATTAATTATTCATAGCTATCTGAACAGAAAATATAGGAAGTGACATAGTCTCTGTTAGTTAAGACAAACTAAGCATTAGCTTCAATAAAAGACCATATATACAAAATGGAGAATAGAAAATTTGGGCAGCCACAGGCAGTTGCCCCTTTTGTTTACACTTAAACATATGGATGGAGACATCCTGGCACAGACAAAAGGCTAAGAAGATTCCAGGAAGAGGAAGGAAGAACCTTATCTCACTGCTAAACTTCTCACAAGAGATGATGTAGATATTCAGTCACACCTGAAACCTGCATTTATCACCTAGGTGTTTTATTATACCCTTGCAATCAATGATTGATAACATTTTGTGATCTGTTAAGGGGAAGAACCTTATTGGGAACTCTTTAGGAACTCTTTGTAACCCCAAAAGATTTTTAGATATGTAAATTCTCTGTGTGCCTTCTTGTGTACAACTGGTCATGTTAAATGAGCCTTCATTAGAATTTGTCTTGGCTCCATTCTTTGCATCCTTGTCCCTGCATTCCCACTCTCTGTTTCAGGAAACCCGGTTCTTTGTGCTGCAGGCCAGCACAAGAAAAAATATAAATAAGAAGACAGAATTATTTCAAAACATGCAAATAATAACATTGTTTAATTTATAGTGTCTAGCATATTTACAAAACCTTGGTTTACCCTACTATGTAAGAAAACCTCTGAAGTGCATTTTTTGTAAACAATGTTATATTGCATACTTCAAAGTAAATAGAGGCATACTCCGGTTTCTCTTCAGATCATATAAATCTTTTTCCTTTTACAAAACAGGTAGAGGAAAGGATTTTGAGTGTTTTCATCACAAATAAATGATAGTCGTTTGAGGTGTTAGATATGCTAGATACTGTGATTTGTTCATTACACAATCTATTCATGCGTGGAAACCTTACATTATACATCATAAATATGTTGAATTATTATATGCTATTGTGGTTTAGATATGATTTGAATTTGTTCTACAAGTGTTCATGTGTTGGGAGCTTGGTTCCCAGGGTGACATCATGGAAGCTGATGGGAACATTAAAGCATGGGACTTAGTGATTGGTCCTTCAATCACTGGGGCTGGGGGGCTCTATACTTGGAAGAAATAAAGATATTTCTCATTTTTCTATGAGTTAGTTATCATGAGAGTATGTTAATATAAAATCCGGAAACCTAACACCTGAATTGCTATCTGGCAAATATTGTCCCTTCTTTGAGCACATGTTTCCACAATGATATTATTTACCATTTTCATCAGAGACCAAACACATACTGAGAAAAATAAATCTATTTTCTTTATAAAATAGGTTGCCTCGGATGTTTTGTTACAGCAACAAATAATTGGTTAAGAATTTGTCTCTTGAAAACAAACTAAAATGTAAGGAATAACTTATTTTTCACTTTAAGCCATATTTCAGGAATGTAGGAGACAAGAAATTGCAGACTACTTAATGACCATAGACAGGAATAGAATCCTGGGTAAAATCAAAGAATATATAAGTTTGCAATATTTTCATCTGACTGGTTATAATTGGGAGATATTTATCTATGCATCTTTCACAGTTCTTAGTATCTTATGATGAGGTATTGACACAATCTTGTTCTATTCTATCTTCCCAAATATATTTACATAATAAATAGTCTTAGTAAGATAGAGTGTCTCCTTCTTGGAAATAAAACAAGGACTTTTGTTTCTTATCAAAGAAAGTAAAGGTAAGTGTCAGGATGGTGGAAAATTTGGGCAGGTTGGTCAAAGCCCCTTTCAAATTGAGTTTCCTAACTTAGGGCTCTTCTGATAAGATAAACAGTGTTGTGTGTGCAGGATAATCTAGGCTTCTTTACATGATCTCAGCAAGTCTAAGAGACAATCAGAATTAACTCAAACCTAAAGTTCACGCTGCCTGTTGTACCATGAGTAAGTGAGTAATGTAGGCCTTTGTCACTTAACCTAGAGTACTGCAGCTTCTGTCAATATCTACAAAACAGCAACAGGCTTGTTTGTGGGTTTGTGAATGGGGAAACATCTCAAATTCCTCCTAGTCCCTGACAACTATAAGCAGATATATTCACAGATTCTCCTTTACCATAACCAAAATTTATCTTTTTATGATGCTATTTTGTAGAAGCCAAAATGGGTCTTGAGTAGAAAAACTAAACTAGGTTTTCCCCAGAAAGAATGGGAGAGGTAGGGGAAGAAGCAAGAGAAAGAGAGAGGAAGAGGGGTGGGAAAAATATTGTCACTGTGTGAGTTTAAACACATAAAAAAGTAAGAGCCTAGTATAGTTGATAAATAAAACAGTGAACAAGTACAGATGCAAGTACAAGCCTAGGAAAGAAAGGTGAGAGCTAGAGTGTGCATTTGTGTCCCATTTCTTAATCCATATAAAACAATTGTACCCCTGTAAATCAAGGGGTGATGTCATAAGATTGTTGAACAAATATTTATTGGACCAATGTGTTAGGCACTGCTTTATTGGTTAGAAATACACATTGGAAAAAAATGATGGATATAAAGTCCTTAGAAATTTATGGCGCATAAAAAGCACCAAAATAAATCACATTAGGTCAGATTACACATTGATATATAATAATCAAATATGTACAAATTTTAGAAAAACTTACCCAGGATTTACAGGGCCAAATGAGATGGCAGATGCTGGATAACCTAAAATGGTGTTCTGAGAAATAGTCTTTCAATTGAAGGCCACTGAGTGTTTGTGCAGGGTGCATATGGGAGAAAAATAAGGGGAACAAGGTCTAGATCTTTTTTGAATAAAGCCATCATGAGCTGAAATGTATATGATTGTGTGTGCATATGTGTCAAAGGATTTGAGATTGGACAAGATTCAGGAATGGGCTAAAGTTGTGGGAGGAGAGTAGGGTAGGACAGGTCAGAGATCACAGCAGAAAGCTCCCCCTGGGAGCAAATCACACCAACAAGCTAGGAGACAACAGGAGCCCAAGGATTTCTCCTCTGAGGTCCATCTTAGAGCCTGTGTTCAGAACATCTTAATTCAAACTCTGACAGACCAAGAGCTTGAGGTTTCAAAAGCCTGTGCACTCATTGCTCATTAGGGGATTGAGAGAGGTTTATGTTGACCCAACCTAAAAGATGTGAGGAAAGTAAGAAATCACATACTTTTGCTTATGTTGCTTGGCATTTCATGCTCTCTCTTCAGGATGACCATTTCTCATTGTATTCGCAAAGGACTTTGAATTTTGGATAGAGGGCATCATAAGATCCCTTAAGTTAATTTAGGAAACATATTTCCTGATAGATGAAGAGGCCTGAAGTAGAAAGGATGGTATAGAGGTATGGATGTTGTCTCTACTATTCACTCCCCTCACCAATTAGTAATTAATGTGGCTTCACATCTTAAAGCAAAACATACAATTTAATAATTAGCAGAACATCCAGTTAATATCGAGATGTTGATTAATTTAGGGAGAAGGCAAGAGATATTTTAGAGAAACAGGCAGAGTTTAATAGAAAACTTTCATAAAGGCCTTTACAATTATCTGAACAAGGAGCAGACACAGTGAAGATTCAAAAGTCATTTAAGAAACCAACTTGCACTATTCTTTGATTTTTTCAGGCATTCCTGTATCTCCACTTTCTCCCAAAATCCAGGTTAGGCTCAATGCTCCTACAGAACTCTAAAATATGAAGCTAGCATGATCACAAAATAAATCAAATCTATCTTAGTTGTCTGTAGTCTGGAATACTCCATCATCAGAGGCATTGTTTCTATCATTCATTTCCTGTCTTCCAGATGCCTGCCACTGTGTCTTGAAACAGGGGTTCGATGAATATTTATTCATTATTCAAAGGTCCTCCTGTCAACTTGGTTGATAGGACAAGTTTTTCTCTTCATTTTTCTATTCATCTGTTTGGTTTGTACTTAGAAAGGAAATTAAGAAGGAGAGAAATAAGATACATGAATGAACTGTGTCTCTGGCACTGCTTCAGGTCCTAAGGATAGAGCCAATTGAATTTCACACAACTTTTCTAGGACAGCTTGTGCTGTCCTCCACAATAGCATACAGCTCTACAGCACTGGTACATGATTGGGTGCAGCCTCTACGTTAACTCTCTTTTCATTAAATGTGGTACATTTTAATATTTGGGAACTTTCCCTTTTCCTGGGATGTCTGAAATTTATTCTTATACATGTCTGCCAAACACTACATAAATAGAATATTTTATAGAAGTTTTTCTAGTTTAAAGAATTTTTTTAGAACTAATAACATTTTCAAAACGGAATATCAAAGAACATGTCATCTGTAGAAGAACATTTTTCACATGCTCTTATACACTCTAAAAATATAAGCCGAAGCTCTGTAATAAATATGTGTACTGTATCACTTTGTGAATTTCTGTTCTGGGATATGTGCCCATTTGCCTGAGGGTGTAATGAAGATGGAAAACACAAACACACAAACAAAGTGGGAGGATGATACCAAAGTGTAAATGGAGAAGCAGTTAGTGGAATGCTTCGCACATGGTATTCTACTACAATCCCTCTCTCTAGGTGACAATCACTAGACTTGAATCCGAGGTAGAGTGATATTTTACTGGCAATGAATTCCAGAAGCAATTGTGTGGGCCATGGTAGAACTGCTGTGGGTCACCTTCCTGATTAGGCTGCTGATGAGATGCCTCAGGTCCTTGTTCACTCCTGCAGGCCTTTTCCTTTTAATTCAGTTGAAGTTCAGAGGAAATCATATGATGTGATTCACTTTTGAATATGAATAATGCTCCTTATAATCTTCAGTGAGATTCATCTCAAGTCAGACTTCACTACAAGGAATAAAAAGAGACCCCTTTTTTCTGTCTTGCTTGTAAGACCTAATCTTAACACTACTTTTCTTTATATATTTTGAACTCCTTGGTTGATGCAACCATGAAAACATTTTTTGAGCATTTGTAAAGTGTAAACAAAATTTTAATTTAATGGATTGTTGAACAAATTAAGAATGTTCTCACCGTGAAAGTTCATAATGTGCTTTTTAGGAAACAAAAAAGTATATAAATGGCTAAAATGATCATTTTAATCAAAAAATTCAATTTGCTATAGTGCAAAGACTATTTTTGTTTTCATTTAAGTAGAAATCTGTACCTCTTAGAACCTGACAAATTACTCTGTAATATAGCTTAACAGTTGTGCTCATGATTACCAGACCAAGAGAGAACTAATTGTGATAATTTCATAGTCCCAAATCCGGGAGTTGTAGTTTGTTGTCAAAAATGGAAAAGTTGGTTCTTATTTTCTCATACTGCCAGTATCATAGTGCTATTGGCAAGAACAACAATTGTGCTGAAAGTACAGTATTTGCACTGAGAAACTGTGAGCTTGATTGGTTGACAGAGGGGAACATATTCTTGACTCTCAAATAAAAACACCAGGTTGAACAAAATTGTATAATGCTTCCAATTCTTTCCTTCCCGGTTTGATATTTAACAGCTCAGAATTCTAAATTGTTTTTGAACTCAAACAGAACTGGTTGAAAAAACTAATTATATCATCAGTGGAATCTCAATAAGAATCTATAATATTTCATCTGAAAAATCTACATTAAAAGGCCATATAAGAACAAAATTGAAGAAAACTGCTAAACTCAGTGAAGCAATCTTACAAAAATATGGTTTTCCTTTATATTATCTAGCCAAAATGATTGCATAACTGATGAATGTGAACATATCCTTGTAAAAATATCAAAACAGCAGTGATTTGCTAATTTCCTTGTATATATTTTATTAGTTAATGATTAGAACAGCAATATTTATAGTAGTTATACACACAGTTTCACATACCATTTTCACTGCATTATTCAACTTAGTAGAAAAACAGTAAGTTCTAGGTGGGGAAAGGATTGATGAAATAAAGTCCCAAATTTCAAAGAGCTTACAGCTTAACCCTGTGGCTTTTGCACAACATTTCAGGAAGCTAAAGTCCCCAAGAGAAAAACAATGGAGCTCTGGCAGGATAAGCAATTCATTCAAAATCAGATAAATAATAGAAGTGAGATCTCTAGATTATAGTTACCTGTTGCTTCAGGAATTATTTCCTATGTTAAATTAAAAAATGTAGATAAGCTGAAAGCCATTTGCTAATTTGCAACACTTTCCACTTTATTCCTGATGGATGTGTACACCTGTAAATGCTGAAAATGTCATATTTTAAAGTGTCAGTAATATTGATAATTTAAAAGATGTTGATAAGAAACCTGTCAATAATATTGTGTGTTGCTGTCATTAACTTTACATTACCCCTAGATTCAGGTGTAAGTTTTTATAGTGACCTGAAGTATCAGCTATTTTTGACCTTGACTGAGAGCAAGCCAAAAGAAGAAAAAAAGCCAAAGACTAGTTCCATGATAATGGTGTGAAAGTGAATCAGCTGATGGAAGACTTCTCTGTCTCTGCCTCTGTCTGTAACTCTGCTTCTCAAATAGATTAATGAATCTTTCAAAAAAAGAACATTAAACTTAATCAATCACAAAAGCAGAGTTTATTAGTAATTTAAATTCACATACCATATAACCGGGCCAGGACCATTTTAGATTTTATTTCTCAATTTTTATTATTTTAGAAATCATTGGTCTGTATTGCCTTAGGATCTGCAATTAAATAAAATTGCTGATGAAAATATAAAAAAGTTACTACAAATTATCAAAATTAGATGACATTTTACAAAGTGACTCATGAAGTTTAGTAATTCCCTTTTCATAAATATATATTTTACTCTTAGTAGAATGTCACTTTGTAAGCAAAGACTTATTTAAATTTAAGTATATTCAGGTTGAGTTTCTTTTCTGACCTTTCCTTTGTATCAAATCCTTTTACCTGAGTATGAGATTTTAAACGAAGGTTGGGATTAAGGATATCATCATGAATTCAGAGCCACCGTTAATATAATCAGACCATAGGTAAGATTGACAGGTGAAAAGAAGGGTGAATAAATGACAATTTTTTTATTGGAACTTATCTACTTTCCTAAAACTACTTCATCAAGAGTTTGAGAAATTTTAACTCTAGATATTATTTCTTTTTAAGGAGAAATTTTTTTTTTTATGTTATTAGAACCTGACAAATCACCATGTAATATCGCTTAACAGTTGTGCTCATGGGTACCAGACCAAGAAAAAACTGGTATATATAGTAACAAAACAGGAAGTTAATGGTGAGAAAATACAGAAGAATTTAGTTGAAAAGATAAGAAATGGGATAGAGGAGAATAAACAGGCCTTCGAAGGAGGATGTAATCAAAAGTTAGAACAACTGGTTTGGCAATGGTGCTGTGAATAAGGATTATTTCACTTTTCTGTTTAGCTATAAAATTACCCATATGATATGCTAATATACCCTTAGATTAATCTTATTTGGAAATTATGATTTAACTATTTTATCTATTTGAGAGGCAAAATGAGAGAGAGTGAGAACAAGAGCTACAACTGAGTCAGGCAGAAGCCAGGAGCTTGAAACTAACCTGGGTCTCCCCTGTGGGTGGCAGTGGCCCAGGCACTTTTCCCAGTGGCATCATCAAGGAGTTGGATGGGAAGTACAACAGCCAGAATTCCACTGGGTGCTCCTAT